>JAWZYU010000009.1:78470400-79670400 GCA_038380435.1 Ryuthela nishihirai | reverse complement strand
TGAGTACTAATAACTATATTTTCAAACCAATTACAATACAATGCAAATTGTTACAAAAATATGGATGAAGTATTTTATAAACAAATTAACTACTATCATACATAAGTCATTAATCTTTTTGTATAGATCATACAATATCAGCTCTGTCTGTTGTAATAAAATAGTACCTCTTCACTTTGTTTACCATGTCACTTGAATACCTTCAGACGTAAACAAACTCTCGTCCTGTGCTAGTTCACTAAACTTTTGTTACTAACAACAGAAAACAAACACCCGCACACACTAATAAATATACTAATTATTTTCACTTAACGCGCACTGAATCAGACATTCTGAACGTCCTTTCAGATCTCACAACTTTAACACACTTAACGCGTAAATACTCAGATGAACTTCTTCATCTTTCACAATACCACGCACTACTGCATTACATTTCTCCCATTTTCATTCTTCCGAACTGTTCTAGGTTCCAATCCGTTGGCTAAATTGAATCTCACGTAGAAGCACACACGAGGGTTCAAGTCACGTTAAGTCATGAAGTCACTGTTGCTCGTTCATATGTCGTAACACTATATATAGGAATTTATTATTATCAATTTATTCTTAAAAATAAATTATATCAACTAGAACTGTTTAGTCGATATTACTTCTAAAGATTTAATCTAATAGACTTCCTTGACCTACTACAACATTTATCATTAGAAATAGTTCATAATAATCATTAGAAAATAGTCATCATTAGCAATAGTAATAAAAAAACTAAATCCGTACTGTGTAAAGCCGAGTCCATAATCGTGTAAAATAAAACTGGTTACATTTTCTTGACGGTGTAAAATCGAACCCGTATAGATCAAATGATGGGTGTATTCAGGGCAGGATCTAGGGGAGGGGAGGCAAGGGAACCATGGCTCTCCTTTTAAAATGCTAGTAAGGGTAACAGAGACAAAAAGTTATTAAACTTGTTTATATTTCATCAAGGGGCCCCCTCGAATGTAAAATATAAAGAGCTGCGGTAACTACTTCGAACAATTTTCTTCTTAATTCGTATTAATCTGTTAAGTTTCGTAAAAAGATTATCTATGAGCTAATTTACATATCTTTCCAAGTGGTTTTCTATTTTTGTACTCCTGAAACATTTTATTGCAACAATTATACTTGCTAAAAAATTTTAATGTTTCAATAGTCATTAATAAGAAACAGACCACGGTTCTCACTTTATTTTGTTAAAATCAGCATTGTTTTACATAAAAAATTCATTTTAGTGGAAAAAAAGCTTTTGCAAAAATGTTCAATTAATACAAAACTTCAAGAACAATAAGAAAAATGTATTGTAAAGTAGGATAACGTAGATAATAATTGCTGATGAAAGAAAGCAAACGATACGATGCAACTATATTCAAAGTTCATTACTATGTTGTTGTCTCTCCCTGTTAACATACCTCCCAAAAGACTTAATTAAAATGTCACATATAATAATTAATATTCCGTTTCAAATATTATATGGAGCAATCAAACCAAAACTAATAGAACTTCTAAATTGCACTTCCATAAACATTTGACAGTTTCTATATAAGCGAGATATGTTACTGACTGACACACCTCGATACCTGCATTTGGGAAAGCAGTATGTATTAACGGATCATTTGGCTTTCTTTATGTGGTGCCGATTTTAGTCTCCTTAAACGTGAGCAAGACCTGAAGAAACATAAGCGAGCGCCTTTAGGTCTCTGCGTTGGGAGCCACTGGCGTTGACACTGAAAGGATATATTTTTAAAAGGGAAGGAGGTAATTCCTTACACAAAGGACAGAGATAACCTAGAAGCACTATTGGGCTTGTACTGGTTTCTTAGACAGCATTTATTTAATTGTATGAGTACCATTTTTTGATTCGAAAGCATCTAATTTTATTATTTCGTCTGCTGAAAATTATTGCATTCCCCTTTAGAGAATTTTGAGACTGGTACAACGGCCATATACATACATAGGGACAATTCTGCTGGTTTATGGTCAGGTACGCTAACCACTAAGATTAGGTATGGGCTTGGTAAGAATATTTAGTGAGAAACAATAGGTATTTTATCATATTCAAAGGCTAAGTCTGGAATCAGAGGAATAAAACTCTAACAGTAGATTGTTGTCAGTTTTTTCATTCCTTTACAACACTTAGGAGAGAGAAGAATTTCTGAAGCTATTCGTAGCCTCTGCAGACTTTCTCATACAAGGACATGCATTACTAAGATCCAAGCTATATTTATTTGCCACTCACTGCCTCAGTTGGAATAACATAAGACACAAAGTATACCTGTTGGAAAATTAACTAGATCCCTAACCATCAGGCCAGTTAAAGTATTGTGTAATCATATGAATTCACATTTTTTTTTTTAATTTCCCTCGTTTTTGAGATTACAAATTTTTGATTCGAAAGTATCTAATTTTATTATTTTCGTCTGGTGAAAATTATTGCATTCCCCCTTTAGAGAATTTCGAACCTGTACAACGGCCACACTCTCTACATCCTAGCTCCGCATCCGGTATACTATATTTATTAAATAAGTCACTTAAAATGCATTTTGGTGGAATCACAATTCTGCCTTGCATAACTTTTAGGAACCAAGGGTAGCCATATAAGAATCTTTGTAACACAGAATGCAGTACTAAAATCAAAACTAGGACGAATAAGAGTTAACAATTATTTTTAAGTGCAGCAACTTTAGGGAGTTCGTTTCTATTTTTAGGTCTTAAAAATAGTATGATTTATCCATACTCTTAGGTTAACAAATTTACTACGTTTTTGAGATTACAATGATAACATTTGCACACGTAACTATTTAACATGTAATTTATTTAACAGTAAGAAAGAGAAATAAACGACATGTTTATTTTTTGCTATGTATGGTTATTTCCGAAAGATTATTCGAGATAATGAAAAATAATGCTTTAGATAAGTTTGTAACACAGATATAAATTATTTGCAAATTGATAACACACCAAAGAGTAGGCTGTGGAATTTGATTAAAAAATAATGCTTTAGATAACAATAAAAATATAATTGCAATAAAAAATAATTGCCAGCTCTGAGAAAGTTTATACAACATTTCTTGTGTTCGATCAATTATAGGGCAATGAAAGAACTCAATACATCGAGGATTTACAGTATTTTTAAGATTATCATTCAGATACACCAGTGGTCTTCAACACATGACACAACGTGATCCTAAAAATGACACCTAAATGCTTTTTAAGACAAGCATTTTTGTTTTTCAGATTTAAGTATTTGGTGCACAAGTTTTGCTTTATTTAGAAATCGTAATATAATAATTATAATTTTAACAAGTACTGCACTTACGTCTTAGTTCATTTGATTAAACGAAGACATTTGAGTTTTAAAATTATAGATTTTTCTCTCATGGTTAGATATGGCACAAGAATTTGAATTTGAATATTTCGCGAAGCCTTTGCCTTACAGAGCATGCCTCTTATCACCTCCAATCATAACAAAGGACGATAAGTTGACACTCTTTCCCTTCACTCTATGTACCGAGATTTGGCAGCAGAGATATTATTATTTCCCTGAACCTTAGCCAGTCAGAGTATACATTTGTGAAATTACAAATTGCTCAATGTGAAGTGTTTAAAATCTACTTATATTAATACATTTGATCTAGTGACAGCTCACATTTTTGGTCTTAAAAAGGGCACATCCCTCTGTCTCCTAACAACTGTCCAGTTGGTTCCCTTCCCCAACCTTCTCTGAGTCTTTGAAGTTCTTGTGACCTGATCATTTAGCTCATTGTGTGGAAAAAAGTGACTCTAAGAAGTAAAACAGTCCAATTGCTTTCAGAGTTCATCTAATGATTACTTTTGGACAATAATCTATATATATTGCCATAAAATTTGCGACAATAACTTCTTTGCTCTCACCATTCGTCTTTCGCTAAAGAAGTATTCTAACTTGCATGCATCTGTCTGAACGTCCAGGCAAATTTCTCCATATAATTATCCTTGATTGCCACTCTTAGCATTTAGTATAGTAGAACAGCCATGAAATGTTACATCAAACTAGATCAAAGTGCCCAGCATTGAAATTAACTAAGACGAATGAAAAGTTATATACATGAATAAATAATGAGTTGGTGGTAATTACTCCGTCTGGTGAACTAATAAGCCTTAATTTCTTATCTGGAAAACGATCTAAAATTTATAGTAAGGATTGGAAGTAGGAAGCGAAAATGCAATCATTAGTTTTAACATAATTAATTACCAAATTAGTTAACCCAGCAAAAAATAATAGATTTTTCAATAGTAAATATTATAATATTATCTACTAAAGCAACTTAATCACTCAGAAAGAATAAAATGCACTAATTGCAACTGATTTAGAATTATCGCGGTTCAGTAATGCAGAATGTGCTTCGTCTAGCGGTTTTTGTTAAGGTGACTACTTTTCGACCATAATTTGAACATCAAAAGTTTGTTCAATTTTATTGGGATTATTTCCTTCTTTTCTATCTCTGGGATATATTTCATAGATAGTGGATGTATAGCGCCTTATTTATTTAGGTTTCTTGGGTCCCATTTTTTTCAAACATGAAATGTTATTTAAGTAAGTACATTGCATTTTTAAAATGTTGCATTCCTAAAAATTATTTCATTATCTGTCTCATACTTACTTCCAGGAGGATATTAGATTATTTGGGAAGCAAATAGACAATTTTTTAAGAAATTATTCCTTGCAGAATTCTTTTAATGTTTTCTAAAATTTTTAATTATCTCGCGTCTTCCGCTGCAGCTATGACTTCGCATACAATTTCCCATATCTAAAGAATTTTGCATCTAAGTGCCACATACTCATTCACACGAAACTGTATATGATTAGATGTAAATTAATGCAAATTAAGTAAATTAACGGAAAAGGGAAACCGATGAGCAAAAGTAGTGTGCTGGGAAGTAACCAAAATTCTGATCGTACTGGAAAGTTTCAGAATTACTAGTGCGTAGTAAATATTATATACTACAATAAATGTTGAACTAGGTGACATTACAGATAGTTTATACGTATATATAGATCCGTAAATATGTTTATTAATTATCTTTGACATATATAACTATATTTGTATATAAGTAAATCAGCGATCTGTAATTGTTGATAAAATGTTGCATTACAATGATATATTATAGTACTTCTACATTATAGTAATTTTCTGCCATTCGCAGGCATTTTCCTTGAGTTTGGAGGAGGCTTTTATCATATGCATTTCCATTCAGAACTAATTTAAAATCTTCCATTTCTGCGAAGGTTCCGAGTTCTTGCAATTTTCTGAATGCTTTGGTCCATCCTTTGTATGTAGTGATGCAGCTGCAAATTCGCTTTGTAAAATGAAACTGCTTTCACTGAAGAATGCAACCAAGTTCTGCAAAGGGAATGGAAAACAAATAACCACTTTCTGACTCAGAGAGTGTTATTGGGCACTATCTGGTTTCAAGTCCCTGCCTCGATATTCAGTGTGTGACTTCGAGGCTAATGGAATGTCTGGAAAGGCACTGAGTGTGCTTATTCTGATCGAAGCAATGATTTTAAAGAATACCAAAAAAAAATGTGGCAGACAATTATCGTAATTTTACAATAAATAATTATTGAATGGGATGATATAATGAATGGGTTGTTACCAGTAGTTATTTTAAAGTGCTATGTTGTGGTCTCGTATCTGGTCGTTAAAAAGAAATTAATCGACTGAGATGGCGGACAGAGTGTTTGCTAATAAATATACCAAACCCAAATCCTTGTATTTAATATCAGTTCAGTCATTATTACTTCAAAATTTAGATATTATTTTAATTTTTAGTTAGGAGTAATTTTTGTATTATTAGGATAATGCAAACTGATTAGTTTCTGATGGATGATCAAAATCTGATGGTGATGGAAAATAAAATTCCAACAGTTTACCATTTATTTTACCTTGTCAAAATATAAATTTCCAATATTGGCTCTGAAAAAAGAGGTTTTTAGAGCATAGTTTATTTATAGCGTTTGCGATAAAATAAACATGATTGTTCTTCCTTCACTAACATTTCTCAAACCTAATTTTCCATTTTTGATTGCGCACAACTTTTCAGTTAAAAATTTGACAGATGGGCCTGGAAAAGCCGCCATCCGTCTGATAGGACGTTAATTCGTGGACACTGTGCTGAAGATTCATACCCTTTGCAGGCTGGATGGCCTTGATGGGAGACTACATTGTGTGCAAAAAAAAAGTGCCTCTCGGAGGTAAAACAACCCAACCCAATTCAAAATTTGGCAACGAATTTGTTTAATACATAAGTTCAAGAAAAAATGTCATTTGTGCAGTTTGACCTAAAAAAGAAAGCTACACGATTTCCTTTATTACTTCTAAAATTTGTTTTCGACATAATGAAACAAATACTAAAATTATGCATCTTTTCCAGTGTATTTCATTGAACTTCACGAATCTATTCATTACTAACAATTATGAGGGGTGTTCAAAAAGTCCTTGACATGCAGCTGCAGAACAAAAACCATTGCACCTACCTCAGCAAAATTTTTACGGTCCTTCAAAGTACTCCCCTCCAGTATCTATGCAAAGTTGCAGACGTCTACGCCAATTCTGGAACGCTTGGGGTACCCTTGATAGGGAATACTCCGCTACTCTGAATGAACGCATTTCTCAAGGTCTTGCACCAGTGAAAAAGGGTTTCAAGCAAGTTCCTTTTTTAATTTTTGGAAACAAAATTTTGGTGCAAGATCGGGTGAATTGCAGGTTATGATACCTGTTTGATTTCTTTCTTGCTCCAGATAGGCCGTAATTTTCCGGGTTTTGGAAGGACTGCATTGTCTTGAACAAGAACCCTTGACACGACTGTTGTTGGACACTGCTCCTTCATCTCCTTAAACATTTTTGGGCAAAATAATGGTGTAGTATTGGCTATTTATAGTCTTCTTTTTTTCAGGTAAGCTGTTCACGGCTACCACTCCTTAGGAATTGAATAAAATTGTGAACATCCTCTTCCTTGAAAACAAAAAACGTCTTGTCGAAGGATTTGGGAGCGCTGTTCATCTTTCGCAACTCAAATATAGTAGTCGATCATTCTGGAAGTTTTATAGTAATAAAACCATCTTTCATCACCGGTGACAATGACTGTTAACCGTTTGTGGCCACTAGGTTAAAACATTGCCAACAGCTCCTGGCACGAGTCGACTCTAGTAGTGTTTGCTGTTATGTCAGTTTAGGGTGTACCCATTTGGCACAGATCTTTCGGAATTTTAAATGTCGATGAACAGTTACTTCTGCACTACCAACCGATACACTGACATCTAAACTTATACCTGAACGGTGTTGTGTGGATTTTACTTAATGAGTTCACGAACTGCAGCGATGGATTTCTCGCTCACGGTCTCCTTCTATCTTCCTGCACGAGGGAGGTCTTCGAAGCTCTATCATTCTTCTCTGAATTTGCGCATCTATCCCGTAACAGCGCCATATGAACAGGCATGATCCCCATGTACTTGTGATAAATCGACATGAATTATTTTCGCGTCGTCCCCAAGCTGCATCCTTGTGAAAATATAAAATCTTCCCTCATCTTTTGTAGGCTTCATAACAACCAACGCACATATTTCGCAGACCGAACTTTATGCGTCGCCAGCGAAAAGAGAAATGATGATACTGCCTTTGTTTTTAACACGAGATGAGAAGTTTAGACAAGCTTTCAAACAAGTCGTAGTTCGTTACTTCAGAGGAACGAGTCCAATTCTACAGACACGTGTCAAGAACTTTCTGAACGCCCTCCGAAATACGATCGTATTTGCCATCAATTAACATCTGACTTAGCGACTAAAAAGCAAAAGCTCATCGAAAAATGTGCTAAATAAATACTGTTGGCAAATGGTACACTACATCAAAGAATTTCTCAAAACTCGGTTCTGAAACGAAAATACGATTATCACGGAATGCGTGAAATTAATAGAATAATAATCACATTTTCTCTATTATGATGAAACTTGTTAAATATTGTCTCAAATCTTAAGCGATATTAAACATCTTATATAATTCGTTAACAGTAAACATTCAATTCAAGTAATTCATTTAACTGCTAAGGATACTGAATAATAAATGTTAAGTCAATAAAATGGTTATGTGGTTTAGCAGTTAGTGTATCTGATTAATAAGTCAAATATGTTGTTTGAGAAACTAAGACAAGTCTGATATACTTTCTAGGCCTTAAGGGGCAGCCGAATTAGGTCTGACCATTATTTACCTTGGTAAAAGTGTCTTGCAACTGAAGTTTTAGTATTGTATTAAGGTTAACAGAATTACTTTTAACACCGAAGTTCTGAAAGAAGCAAAAACATGGTGGAATAGTTATCTATGATATGCTACTTAGTTATTATTGGAATTGCGGTTTGCTTACAGCTGAAGCTTAGAAAAAATGGGACCATTTTAAACAGGCTATTTTTTGAAACCAACCGTACTTTTCTGGGTAAAAGGAGCAGAGAAGACAAAATCAATTGCGTGATAATGCACTGGAATTTATATGAAACAAAGAACTGCAGAGATAAACTTAATCAACACTCAACTAATCCTAAGACAATACTTTAGAGATCTTAATAAACATGTAAAGAATCGGTTGAAAGTTGAGATGAATTTTGGCTTCAGAAATTGAAACTGACAAAGCAGAACACTCAACTAGTCCTAAGACAATACTTTAGAGATCTTAATAAACGTGTAAAGAATCGGTTGAAAGTTGAGATGAATTTTGGCTTCATAAATTGAAACTGACAAAGCAGAGGAAGTCTTTAGGTAACACAAAACAGAGTTGTCCCAGAGAGTAAATGTTTTGTGTGTGGGGAAAAAAGATTGCCATGGAGGGGTCAAGGGATAAGGATTATTAAAGATGAGAATTCTGCTATGGCAACGTGAGCTTGAGCATTACAGAGATGTTCTAAACAATGTAGTTAGTTCTATTCCCATTGTGTGTAATAAGGATACGTTACTGGACTTCATAGGCCCTGTCCAGGGGAAAATATGAGGGAGGGGGGGAGGAACACAATCGAGCCGACAAAATGTAAAGGGTGGGCGGCTAAGAAGCCGAATTTTCAATGCAATATAACATTTCCTCCTCCGTTTTATAAGTCTTGAAAAATACAAGAATTATAAATAAGTTTAATAATTTTTGCCTCTATTACTCTTACTAGTATTTTGAACGTGGAGAGGGCATGGCCCACTCCCCCCTAGAAATTAAAACTGTACAACTACACAAGTCACGGTGCGTAGATGAAATTAATACTGGAATGCTTAGAGCTGGAATGTTTCTATTGTCACATGGCTGACTGAAATTCTTAATATTTTTTTACGAAAAAAGTGCTCGTAAGAATTTTACTCGAACTATTATTTTCTGCATTATCAAAAAAGATGATCACCATTCTTGTGAGAATCGTAAGGAGATTTTCTACTTCCTTTTTCTGGTAAAACGCCTGGTAATAGAGTAGGTTTGGTAATAAACAGAAAACTAAAGTGATGACGATGGTCCCGGAGATGGCGCTTCAATTCTTTCTCATATTAATAGCAGATACTGAACACTTCGTGTTAGTATATACTATAATATACTAACACGAAGTGTTATAGACATGAAGTTTATAGATACTGAATACTTCGTGTTAGTATATACTATTAATACTTTCGTAATTTTTAAGACTAACATGAAGTTTATAGATACTGAATACTTCGTGTTAGTATATACTATTAATACTTTCGTAATTTGTTGCAGACAATTACAGCACCTGGAACATTTCGATTAGTCGCTCAATCATTCTACCTGCGATCCCTTGCAGATACCACGTGATTACCAGAGAAAAAATAATCATATTCATATATTGCTCCCCATGCACTCACATGCTAGTCTGTATGCAAATCCGACAACTAATGCCGACTGTGGTAATTTCAATGTCCAGCAGTGTTATAATAAGATAAATTTGAATATTGAATTTACAATTTTTTAGGGGTCATTATAAAATAATACCCACAATTTTAAGTATTATATTTTATAAAATAATTAACAAAAGCAATTTTGTTCAAAATGTCAAGAAACTCTCAAAGTTTGCTTGTTATAATGGAGTGGAGTTGTTATCACATGCAATATCTTAAATTCCAATTTTCGAAAACGCTGGATTGGTCCCCAAGAAGTCCCTATTTGACACTATTGGATATCTCCGTTTGGTGGGATACATTAAAAACATCGTTTATTCCGAAAAAAACACGTAATTTACAACACTCAAAGGTAAAAAAAAAATCACTGTAGCTGTTTTACTTATTGCACTGGTTTCCATAAATTAAGGAAAACTCAGAAAAATTATAATAAACAAAAAACTATATAAATGATTTTAATGAAATTCGTTGAATGAATTACAATGCTGTTTCAGAATGGCATAAAACATTCTACACTAGAAACATTTTTCGTCAAAAATTTACACTTACAGGAACTTGTCCAAAAATGAGGTGTCAGAACGCAATGGTAAAGTTCTTTAATAAGGAATGTAGTTACCCCTTACAGCAATGCAGGCACGACAGCGATGTTCCATGCTATTTATGATGTGAATCAGCTCAGTAGGGAGTAACGACCATTGTTCCTTTAAAGCTGCAATAAGCTCCCCCTTTGTTTCAGATGATGGGTTGAGTGCAGCAACACGTCTCCCTGGAGCATCCCATACATGCTCAGTCGGATTTAGGTGGGGAAATCGAGCTGGCCGCTCTATGCACATAATGGTATCCTCTTGAAGGTATTGTTCCACTAGTCGAGCTGTGTGTGGACGAGCGTTATCGTCTTGTAAGATGAATGTCTCACCTATTGCACCAGCGTAAGGACGTACATAAGGGTCCAGGATGTCATCTCTATACCTTTGAGCATTGAGATTCCCACTCGTCAACACAGAGAGATCTGTGTGTCCACCTAAGGAAATGCCACCCAAACACACACGCTACTTCTGCCGTAACAGTCTCTTTGACGGATGTTACTGGGGTGATAGCGGGTACCTCGTTCTCTCCATATCAAACAATGTCCGGAATCACTCTGCAAGTAATATCT
The DNA here is from genome assembly GCA_038380435.1 of Ryuthela nishihirai. Classification (NCBI taxonomy): domain Eukaryota; kingdom Metazoa; phylum Arthropoda; class Arachnida; order Araneae; family Heptathelidae; genus Ryuthela; species Ryuthela nishihirai. The sequence continues at coordinate 79,659,303 of JAWZYU010000009.1, read as the reverse complement.
GGACTCATCTGTGAAGAATACGGACCTCCATTGCTCTTCAGTCGAGTTTTAACATGCATGATTACTCAATTCAACCGCTCTCTCCTGTGACGTGACGTGAGGGGTATACAAATTACTGGCCTTCTAGCGTACAGACCTCTCTCATGAAGCCTTCTACGCACAGTAGAAGCTGATACAACCCTCCCAATGGCTGATGCAAGAGAGAATCCTAGCAGAGAGGGAATAAACGTCCTGCTCCTTCGTGCTGTTATAATCGCAGATATCGGTCTTGCACAGCAGTCGGTACCTTCCTGGGCTAAACCTCCGAGACACGGAATCCGTGGTAAGAAATTGATTCCATAGTCTATGAGTCACACAAGGACTCACATTTAGCCTTCCTGCCACGTCTGACTGACTTTTACCTGCTTCGAGCCGGCCAATAGCTCTCTGCCGCATTTCATTTGGCAAATGATGTCTCCAGATCATTCCTATAAAATGGCTATTTCTAATTTTTTTACTCACATTTACAACACAAAATAATGATCCACTCCAAAACCCCCCCTTTTTTATGCCGCTATCCGATTTACACAAATTGACGCAATCTAGACTAATTTGCATACGATATGCTCACTCGGAAATACTTTGCTGGTTACATGAACAAGTTTGGTGAGGATCGCACAATTTTTTGGCGAATTATTTTGATTTTTCTCATTTTTCTTTAATTTTTGGAAAGCAGTATGCATTAGAATGCTGAGCAGAGTATGGAGGAAGTTGAATATCATGCCTCCAGTGGTGGTCCCATTGAAGGCTGTTGAACACAAAACGAAACTTTGAGAGTTTTTTGATGTTTTGTATGCACAGTTACTTTGGTTACTTAATTATTTAATAAAATATAGACCTTTAAAATATGTTTTTTGATATAACGACCCTGTGTATAAGATCGATTTTCATGATTAATACATTAAGGACCAGAAAATATTTATCTGTTTTTTACACACATTTCATTAATCATGTTATAATTGTTTTTACCATCTGTTATATTTCTAATGAAATGCCTTTCGGTTTTTATATTTTACTATATGTCTTTTGAAAATAAAGTATTTTGATTGATTGACTGATTGATCATACAGCAATATGTTTTAGGCTATGTAAGAAATACTTTTCTCTAAGCTATAAAAAAAAATATCGTTATACTTACTTACTAAGTGCATATCATCTCGTTATTTCCTGTTATAGTCTATTATCATGACTGATATGATTTTACATAATTTTTATCGACAATATTTTATAGGGTAGTAATCTGTTATAAATATTTATAACATCACTATTTTACGGTACATGTAAGGAAATGCATTTGCTTTTAAAAGATGAAAGACAGGTAGCAGCAAAATTTGGACTTGGATGAGTCATTTGTATTAAGTTGATAAGTTGGAAACAAACTTACATCATTATTCATTTGCTAATGAGACATTCAATATTGAGAATGATGAATAAACAAAGCAATATCTATGGATTAGTTCCAAGAAAAGCATTTTATATGCCGACTGAAATAGAAATTTCTCCTGAAATAATTCTGGAATATTCTCAAATAATTATTCTAACTTAGTCTCATGTTACGGGTGTGAGGATCTCGCACACTTAGATAAGCAAAACTAGATAATGGGGTGCAATTAGTTGAAAACAGACTTTACCATGTCCCTAAAATCCTCTTTTTTTATTTCGAAACTGTAATTATTTGCTTACTCCAATCACATCCTCTTCATCATTATATTATTTCGCCCAATATCGGAATTGAATAAATTTTACTGGAATTACCACGGTTATCTTACTTTTTAAATGATCACACAAATTGCAGTCAGTTTAAGGGATAAGAATCGTGAGAACAGTAGATTTTTAGAAGTAATATCAGGTTGAACCGAAGGGAATTCTTTGGATATTTGAAGACCTCCAAGTCTGGAAATATGCGAAATATCGCTGCACTTCTCCTTCTTCTGCACCAACCTGGAAAAGTTAGGCATGGCCTGCTCCCCTAGAACACGGTGCCGAACATAATAATTCCACACCTGCGAAAGGTCTCTGGAGGTCGCAATATTTCGGTGTTGCTGCAAATTGGCAAGTGTCCCATTGAACACACCTGCCAGTGATTTGCATTTCATTTATTTAATGCACTCTTTAAGCAGTATGTAGATATTGTAACGCAGTCGGTTCATCAACATCTGGAAATGAGGCTAAATAGTCTGTTAAAAACAATTACGGTCTAATGCACATATTATAACAACGGGAATCTCACATTCGAAGCTCTCTGACTTTAAAAAGAAGAATTTTATGAAATTTCCTTTGGAAATTTTGAAATTAAAAAATTCCTTTGAATTTTTGGCTTTCAGTAATACAGTATTCATAAAATTTTAAGTGTTATGGAAGCTGAATCGCTAACTATTATTAATCACATTCTTAAGAATTATTCTACGAAACTGAAAAAAAATAATAAATAATAATCAAACATTAAATATACCATATTTAATAGTTGGCAATAATAAATAATATTATTTATTCTCTACCTTAATTTTTCAAATAAATTGTTTCAATGGAAGAAGCAATTGTTTAATGTTTAAATTTTTGTATCTTTTTAAGTACCGAGCGATTGTTGTCGAAAATGAAGATTTAGAGAGATTTCACTGAGGTCCTCAATCAGATTTTCCACAATAATTTTATTTTGAAATCTACTAGCGTCAAAACCAACGCACCTGCATAAATCGTAATAATACCAACTCTATTATTGATCTTACAATTTTGTACCGAAAGAATCGCCCAAAAGCTTCAATGGTCAATATTACCAGATAATTATGAAAGTGATCATTACCTTATTTTTGTCTCACATTCCCAATATTTAAAAATAAAACCTAAGATTAAAATAACTGAATGGACAAAATTTAAAGAAGACGCAGAACAAATCCCAGGAGATGTGGAAACTTAAGATAACTTTTTCAATCACCTCTGCAGGCAAAGAAATAAAAATACAAAAATAATAACTAAAAAAAAGTGGTAATAATATACAAACGATTTTTATTAACAAACTAATAGCAATTAGACGCAATGCAGAAAGAAATCTATTAAATAATAAAACTTTTCAAAACTTTCAAAATTACAGTGGATTAGAAAAAGCTATCTCAAAAAAAAAATAAAAAATTTACAAAAATTAATTGGTCTATTTTTACAGAAAAAATCTCCACTCAAACTAAGACTTCGAATTTATGGAAAATATACAAAAATTTATGTAATGAAATTAAGCCCACAAACGCTATTTTTCCTATGCTCTAAAAAACAATAAAACCACACAAAACACAGCAGAAGATTTTGCTCAAAATTTTTTAGATTCCACCTACAATCCAAATAAATCGTTGGACAAAAAATTAAATAATTCAAACATTTTTCACAAAGCCTTTTTAAGCAATAAAACCAATTACTTAAATTTACCTTTTTCCCTTCTTGAACTGAAAAATGCAATAAAAATGTTAAAACCAAGCACATCTCCTGGGCCAGATAGAATTTCAAACAAACTTTTAAAAAACTTACCCATAAACTGTCTAAAAAATTTACTACGAATATTGAATAATTCATGGACAACCAGAACTTATCCTGCTAGCTGGTCAGACAACTTTATGATATTTATAAAAAAAGAAAATAAAGATTCAGATGAACTCCACTCCTACAGACCCATACGCTTAAGTTCCAATGTATAAAAATTATTAGAAAGAATGATAAACTATAGACTAAATTATTTCATTGAAAATAATAATATCCTGCATAAAACCGTTTTTGGATTTAGATTTGGGAGGTCTACAAAAGACCTTTTATTGAACTTTATTTCTGATGCTGAATATGCCCTGAAGAAAAAAATTATATAAGGTCGCAAGAGCAATAGATATAGAAAAAGCTTTTGATTCAATTTCATTTAATGTCTTACTTGCTAGAATTAGAGAACTTAAAATCTGTGGAAACTGTATCACTTTCTTTTCTATCTCATTAAAGAAAAAACATTTAGAGTCAAAATTGGAGATACTTTTTCCAACACTTACAAATTTCAGAATGGATTGGTTCAAGGGGATATTTTATCCCCATGTCTCTTTAATTTATACCTAAAAGACATCTACAAAAATTTTTATCAGGAAATTAATTTTGGAACATACGCGGATGACATCGTATTTTGGACAACTGGAGCTAACTTAAAAGTAATTCAAAAAAATCTGCAACAACCTTTAAATAAACTCAATCAATATTTTATTAATTGTAATCTTAAAATTTCATTAGAAAAAACATTAATAATGTTTTTCCACAAACGAAACCTCCCACAAGATTTTAATATTAAATCAAATGGAAATAAAATTAAAATAGTAAAAAACTTTAAATTTTTAGGATTAAAAATTGATTCAAAATTAATATGGAATGAATATGTCAAAATAGCAAAAGATAAATCAAATAAATTATTCAATTTCTTAAGATACCTCGGTTCATCTAAACGGTCCTGCTCTAATAAAAACCTACTTCTTATTTATAAATCTATAATTTTACCAAAAATCTTTCATGGTATTGAACTTGTTAATGCATCTCTAAAACAAAACTAAAATCACTAGAAATACACCAAACCAAAATATCAAATTATTGTCTTGGTCTCCTGCAATGCACTAGAAATCTGGATGTTTATGCTGAAACTTCTATACCTCCTCTACATATGTTAAAAAAATTTTCCTTTTCAAACTTAATATTTAGAATTGTTGCTAAAAATCATAACCATCCAATTTTAGATAAATTACTAAATAATGATCAAAATTCTTTAACTTTTAACCTCCCAGAAAAAGAACAAGCAATTGATATAATCAGAAATAATAATAGTGGTGATTGCTTTATTGGCTTCCCATTTTGGATTTCTACATTACCTATAATTTGCAAAGATATTACTGGAATCATAGCCAAAAACCTTCATGACACACACAACTTTAAAAATCTTTCTGAAATTTACATTGATATTTACTATAAAGATTATTTACACATTTACACTGACGGATCTCTTAATAATGACAGAACTATTGCTTCAGGAGCATTCTTTTGCCCCTCTTTAAAAATTGAAAAACATTTTAAATTTAATAATTATAACCCTGTCATTATACCTGAACTATTTGCAATTATTTTAGCTTTTGACTGGGCAAAAAATTTCTCTCATAAACATATAGTAATTTTTACAGATTGTAAATCTGCTCTTGAAATTTTCTTAAATAACCCTCATAAAAGCAACTTTGCAATTTTCTTAAACGATCTTTATATTCTAATGTGTCATCATCTTCATCTCAATAATTTCATTTACTTACAGTGGATCCCTTCTCACTGTAACATCAAATTCAATGAGCAAGTTGACAATCTGGCAAGGAATGCAAAAGACTTAAATAATACTATCACTGCACCTTTCATATTTTACATATATAAAAAGAAAAATAAATTAAACTGCTTAAAGGATCTACAAGTTTGGTATGAATCCAATGCACAAAATTCTCATAGATATAATATTACACCTATAATTAATAAATTTCATAACTACGGATTAACCAAGAAGGAAATAAATGTAATTTTATGTATTAAAGTTTAACAAACTCAATGCTATGTCATTTGAAAAAAATTTCATCCCCCAACTGCCCCCATTGCAACTCTCCCCAAACTATCAATCACTTAATATTCATATGTAATCAACTAAAAAAAGAAAGAGAAGAATTTTCCAATAAGTTAAAAAACTATAATATTGCACAGTTCAACTTAAAAAATATTTTGGAACCCCCTAAAAAATCACAGAAACCTCTCTTTTATTCTCTTCTTATTTCTTATCTCAGGAAAGTTAATATATTGGAAAAATTCTAAAATTTAAAAGGGTGAGTTAAAAATGTGTCTGAATGAGTCCTCGGGGATCCCTTTTTTCCTCGAGGGAATATTCATGTGAGATTTGAGTTACATACATACAAATGTATCTTTCTATTTATTGCCAATAACATAGATATCATTCACTAATCGCTTTGAGAAGTGAAGATATTTTTAACTTTGGATGAGTAGCGTGTTTTTACAAGTACACTTTGAATAGTGATGAGTCGTGAGTACCTCATTAAAGAGCCATCGATAAAGGGCACACCAAATGAAGTTAATGGTTTTATTAGCGAAAAGTCATTGGAGGTCGATCCTCTTTGGGCTGCAACATAGAAAGAAATAATCCCTAGGGTATTACAGCGTTTCAGGTTACTCATTTTAGTTTAAATTTGCCAATGATATAGTGCGAGGTATGCTGCTGCTTATGTGATAGCTGCGTTCCATATTTCGAAATTTCTTTGTTTTCTAACTATGATGCTTTTGCACTTTTCTGTTGAAGCTTACAAAAGTTACAATGCCTTTATTGCGCCATTTTTTTCACTTCTAAATAAACAAATATAAGGGCACATTTTTCAGGTTTTAACACTATCAGTAAAGCATTTAAATTTATCGAACTATTAATTACAGAATGTTTCGTTTCGCTTATCTCCACTTAGCGCAAATTCTATAGAGAAATATTTTTCGAATGGGAATTGTTTTTTTAACACTCATTTCTTTCCACAGAAAACATTGAAAGCGTCACGCTTTAAGCAAAAATCGGACTGGATTGCTAAACTATATGTTGCTTGATTTATTTATATCCAATTTTTGAAGTAGAACACGAATGTCTTCAAAAATTGAAGATGAAAATACTCATAATAACATACGAAACTGTGATAAAACTTTGAATTTTGTATAAAGGCAAACAGCAAACTGATATTGATATATTACGCAAATCAAAAGCTCCTAACCTCACCGTTAAATTTTGGCAAGTTGCCAACTATGTATTAAAACTAGTTTCCACTATATCTGTTGCAGTGAGAAATCCCATTTGGAAAAAGATGCAAACGGAATAGAAGAGATGGGCAGTTGATTCTCCACACAGTTTTTATAAGACTAAAATGCTTCAGTCTGACTGATCTGCTGCCATTGCTACTTTACTAAAGTGTCGCAAGATAGATAACATTGAAATGGTAAGAATACAAGTTTATGACAAATAACACAAGAATATAAACTCGCCAGACATAAAATTAGTCACCCCTGGCTGAATGTCACCTAATAGTGCGTAACGCCTCCGTGCAACCAAAGAACAGCCGAAATCCTGTCTGGCATGGATACCACCGTGTGCCACCACTCTTCCAGCAGTAAATGCTGCAGTTCGGCCATATTGGCCGAATGAGAGTTGCTCCAAATAGTCCCACAAATTTTCTATGGGATTTAAATTCGGAGATTTGGCAGGACAGTCGAGATGTTCGAAAGCTTCAGAATGCTCGTCGTGCCAATCCGACACAATTCGAGCCATGTGCCCGCGACAGTTGTCGTCTTGGAAGACTGGGGTATTCTTCTAGTGTTCACTATGGAGATGCTGCACAAAAGGCAACACGTGGTCGTCCAGTAACTCCATATAGCCCTTCTGGTTCGAATGTGACGTCATCGCAACCAAAGGACCTATTTCGTCGTACGTGAAACACCCCCAGAACATCACAGAATTTCCTCCATCTTGAACAGAATCTTGCACACTGTCCACGTGGAAGGCTTCATGCGGCTTACGATGTACCCGTCGCATCGCATCATTCGAGTACAAGCAAAAACGTAACTCATCCGACCAGATCATACGCTTCCAAGAGTCGACAGTCCAGTCTTTGTGGCGCTGCGCCCACTGTAGCCATGCAGCCTTGTTAACATGGGTCTCTTCCACGGTACTCTGCTCCAGATATCCATGGCATGCAGTTCCCTTTGGAATGGTCGTTAGGAAACAGTTTGTTGTACGCCTGCATTGACTGATTGGAGAAATTCCTGCCTCGTTGGAAGACAGTTTGCCCTAACAGTGTGATACACTGCAGCAGTCCCTATTGGTGAGCACGGTCTTTTTGCCACAGATCTGGAGACGATTAATGGTGGACTGCGATGTACGCCACTGCTGGAAGACCCTTTGGACAGTACATTTCGACACACCTGCAAAGGCAGCAACTTCTTGTACATTATGCCCTTTGGCTCGGCCAAACACAATAACACCTTTTTCCGCTTATTCACATCTTTGGCGCTACCCATGTTTCATGGAGCGACTAACAACACGTGGCACACAACCACTTCTTGTCTAAACTTGTATGAACCCCGTAGCACACGGCACAGCTATTTGTAGGACGCGTTTAGTACTGGTGCACCCTCTGTTGCTGTCGAATGGACGTAATCCTCTTATGGCAGGAGATGACTAATTTTTTTTTGGTTCGGTGTGCTTATAATTTTCTGTATATGGATATTTTTTTTTACTTCTGAAGTTTACTATTATTCTTGGCCTGTAAAATTCTAGCTAGGCATACATAGGAAGCAGCTATATAATAATCCCCTATGATGATGCATAGAAAAGAGCCAGATGTAGTATCTAATATCCGGCATTGCTTTCTCATAGTATAAGCTTTGCTACCTTTCAAAGAAAATATTCTCTTCTGGAGGAGAAAGCTGCCAGATCATTCTGTTTATCTGATCATCTATGACATTGTTATCTTTTTTATCTTGCTCATGATTAGTTAACTTCCTAAGGTCTTGGAAACCACCATTTTAAACCCAAAGAGCTATCTAATTACTTTGAACATGATTACTGACCCACAATTGTTGCACAGGATTCCTTATGTCAACTGGTGGATAACTAATCAAACACCGTCGCAGGTTTCTGAGCTTTGCTTTTAGGTGATCGCCGATCCTATACTGAAGGTATCTCAGATAGATCAGTTTCTCTTTTCGGTTCTGTTTCTTGCAAAGGTCCGCTTGTAAAGATGGTGTCTGAAATTCCTCGCAGCACTGTGGACCTTCAGCAGTGAATGAAGGGGCCTTTGCCCCATACCAGCGTTCGGTGTTTTTGATTTTCTTGGTCCTATTTTTCCAATAAACTTAGTTTCTTTAAAATCCTACTAACCTTTTAATTTCTACAGCTACCTGGAATGTGATGTTTCTGTATAAAGTTTTTATTCTCTTGAAGTCCTTACACAGGAATTGCAGTTGCTTCAGGGGTAATTCATCTGTGAATTATTCCTATTTTTAATTTATTTATCTGCACATTCTGAAATTGCAAACGAGACCCGATATACACTGAAGTGCCATTGAATTAGGGATAGCAACCTTGTAACGTGTTGAACCCCTCTGGCCCTGATAACGGCCGCCATACGACGAGACAAGGACTCCACAAGCTTGCGTAAATGTTCCCCAGGTATGGCGACCCATCCATCCTCCAGAGCTGCCCACAATTCTGTCTAGGTCGTCGCTGATTGGATATGGGTCCAAAGACTCTGCTCAACGGTATCCCAAAGATTTTCGACGGGATTTAAATCTGGGCTTCTAGGTGGTCAATTCATTATTTCAAAATCAGCAGAATACTCATGCAACCATGCAGCAGCCAACCTGGAACAATAAGATGAACGGCTGTTCATCTCACAGATCATCGCCATCTCCATTGGGATGCCTGATGGCCATAAATGGATATAAATGATCAGCCACGTACTGGGATGCATTGAAAGTCGTCGGTACACATACCAATAGTCCCACAGACGTCCAACTGAAGACACCCCAGGCCATCACTGAGCCACCACCAGCTTTTACTGTTCCGACCTGACATGCAGAATTTATGGAATTGGTGCCATACCTTCAATCTCCAATCGGCGTGATGAAGTTTAAATCGGGATTCATAACTTCAGGCTATCCGTTGCCAATTTTCGATGGTCCAGTTTCGATGTTCTTTAGCCTAGGCAAGACGTTGAGCCCAGTGTCATGTCATTAGAAGTAAAACTCTTGTAGGTCAGCAGCTCCCAAAGCCAAGAAAATGAAGTGAGCATTGCAAGGTCCGTGCATTGACTTCCCGACTGGAACCCGTGTTCAGATGGGAAGTTATTTCAGATAATATCCTGTTCCTATCGGTCTATACGATGCGGATCAGACGACAAAGCCCATGATCATTCAAGGATGGTTGTCCTTTGCAGTTTGTCCGGGTGCTTGTTTTTTTGCCAGAATCTTCATATTCCCGGAAGACTCTTGAAACTGTCATACGAAAAAATCCATGTTCCCTTAGCTACCATTGGCTAATGTCCTCATGTCATTGAACCACTGCCATGTCTCCACAAATACCGTGGTACAATGGTATGGGGTGATATAACATATGGCAGCCATAGTAAAATGTTATGGGATGACATAACATATGGCAGCTGTAGTACAATGTTATGGAGTAACATAATATATGGCAACTGTACACTTCTGCCCCATATTTCTGGCTCGCTAATGGCGAGACGTTACATTGATGACATCGCTAATCCTGTGCCATGACCCTTATAACCATGCCTTGACTGATTCTGCAGCTGGACAACGCCACCCCACACATTGAACGTTCAACGATGGACAACAATGTTCAACGATGTTCAACGATGGATCTTCAAGATAACATTTTCCCAAAGCCTCCATTTGATTGAGCATGTGTGGAACCCTATGGGTCGCCGCCTTTGACAGCTCCCTCCAGCGGCGAAAGTGGTACAGTTGTGTGTCCAATTGGATGCTGTTTAGAACTCCATACCTCAGGACACCATTAACGATCTGATTGATGGGATGCCGAGATGTCTACAGTCTTGTCTAACCTCCTGAGTTGGACCTACTATATATTGATGAATCTGCAATAAACGCACGTTCTCACGTTCCGTTCCTCCTGTCAGTTTTGGGCGTATATATCACTTCTATCGCGGTGTTGTGATTTCCACTTTGAGTAGTGTAGTTTTTGAAATTGTATCCAAATTCACAAGAAGAAATTTTGTAGTACATTTGAAACCCATGAATATCATTTTATGGGATTAGGTTGCTTCCTTCCTAAATATCGCCCATACAGAATCATCTTTGCGTCGATATTTTTGACCTGGTGAAATAAAATTTTTACAAAAGTTACCATCAGATAACTTGGAAAGGAAATGAGTAGCAATTGCAGCCATGAGCTCCTTTACAGCAATCCTAATTTATACGCTTATGGTCATGGTCAGTGAAATGTGCAGAGATGTCCTTCTTCTGCATTGAAAAATTTACGTCTACACCATATTTCACTTCATTCTCATATAACCTTTTTCAAGATACGACATCATACTATAATTTTAGGCGCCAGTGTATATTTATCTACCTTATTTTTCTTTGAGGAGACTTATGGCGATTCATGACCCTATGCCAGCGAAATTAGCATACATTTATATAATTAATATCGTATTTAATGAAAGTGGGAATGGGGATTTAACCGCATCCTATGAGAAATTTTATTTTGAAAAATCTTTACCTACCAATTAACAAAATTAGTAAAAGTATTTTCGCACCCCCCTCCTTTCAAAACTTCTAATATTGAATATGCCTCTATGTATAACTGATTATCTAAGAAGAATTAAGTATGTCTGGATCCTTCGACAGCTCTTAGCAAGCTTCTCCTCTCCCTCTCATTTGCATCTAAGTCACATCCAAACTTCTCCACTCCATCTCATTTGCATCTAAGTTACATCCAATCTCCTCATTTTCCATCTAATTTGCGTTTGTCACAAATCAGGATATGTGTTATTGATACTATGACAATAGATAGCACATATAATTCGATAAAAAAAGTTTAATTTATTAAACCGTATTTAAAATGGTTGAACTATGCTTCTAGTGATTTTGATTGCATTACATGGCATTACTTCATATGCACATATACCTCGCTGATGCGCAGCACACTACGAAAAAATTATGGTGACCTTGTATATGAGTCAATAATTATATGACTACCCAGTGGCGATTCGTGAGTTTCTAAACTGGTGAGGCCACCAGCATAATATTGTATACAATAACAAGACAAATCAACAAGGCAGGGACAGCGATAACTCAGATGGTAGTGCACATAATCGACGATTTTTTCTGCTAATTCCAATTCTGTCCTCCGTGAAAAAAGGAACATCGATTGGATTGGAAAAGAATATATACACCAAAGAGCCAAAATATTATGACCACCTGCCTAATATGATGTTGGTCCTCCACATGCCGCCAAAACAGCTCTTACCCGGCGAGGCATTGATGCTATAAGATTTGCAAAGGTGTCTTGTGGCATCTGGTACTAGCACGTTACCAGCAGATCCTTTTACTCTTGTAAGTTATGTGGTTGAGATGCTGCAAATCGGATATGCTGTTCCAACACAAACCATAGATGTTCGATTGGATTGATGTCTGGTGAATTTGGAAGCCAGGTTTTTCATGTTCCACGAACCATTCTCGAAGAATCCGGGCAGTGTGGCATGGCGCATTATCCTGCTGAAAGAAGGCACTACTAGAGGGGTATACCATTGCCATAAAAGGATGTACCTGGTCTGTAATGACGTTTAGGTAGGTGGTAGACGTCATAGTTCCCTGCACATGAATGACTGAGTTTCCCAGGCTTATCCAGCAGAACATTGCCCAAAGCCTTACACTTCCTCCACCGGATTGTTTTCGTCCCATGATGCATCGTGCTGCCTGTTGGCAGCACGATGCATCATTACGTGCACGTATTACTCCCATCACCAGCATTCAAATTACGGGTGAGTTGCGCCACAGTATCCCTTCTGTTGGCTTATACCATATGGGATAGCCTTTGCTCACCTCTAGCATCGACGAGCAGTGGTTGTCCCACGCCTTACTGGCGGTTCGTAGTTTTTCTCTCCTTGGACCACTTTTTGAAGATACTAACGACAGGTGACCTTGAGCACCCCACAAGTATTTCCGTATCGCAAATGCTCTGACCCTGTTGCCTGGTCATTACAATTTGCCTTTTGTCAAACTCACTTAAGTCCGCTGCCTCTTCCATCTGAAGTACAAGAATAACACTGATTAACAGAGCTCAGTATCAGGTGTTATTTATGTCATTTCATGACATTCACACGCGCCGTCGTTTACCTGCATTTGCTTTGATTTGCATAAAGATGCACTGGTCATAATGTTTTTTGCTCTTTGGTGTTGCGGTGAAAACTGACTTTGGTTTGGTGTGAAATGTTGGCGGGGCCACCCCCTCTGGCCCTAATGACGAGCCGCCACTGTGAGTACCATTTAGTGAGAACTGTGGATATGACATCAAGGCTCGACAGATTTTGGGAAGAACAAATCTTTGCCTTTTCCAATATCTAGCATTCTGAATCACAAATTATAATATTCAAAGCCAGAGGATTTAGCATTTCTAGAAAGGATATCTATATGATGAAGCAACACATAGAAGACAAACCCCAGGAACTGGTTTGCAACTACTTCAAAACAGGTTAGAGCACACACTAGATATTATCAAGAAGGTTCACTCAATGGTCAATGGGCAAAACTCTGCAATCCAAAGAACTGTTGTCAAAGTTATTAAGGTGACCCAGTCGACTGTCCATAGTATCATCCTATACAATCTTCCCTTACAGCGCACAAAGTGTATATCCCGTGTCCACAAGTTGCTGCCTTGTCACGTAACGGAATGTCATACCTGCCGCAAACTGTATAAGCTTTACCTGGAGGGCGACAAGTAGAAAAATGTGGCACATTGGACAATGAATTAATTTCCTAGACAACTGCAACAAGTCCCAGTCAATACGTTATTGATCAATCGACCAAACAGCCTATCACACGTAGTACATAGAATATGCCAAAAGGCTTCCCAAAGATTTCATGGCCATTGCTGGGTACAGCCATAACAAGAAATGCAAATCCCTATACTATGACACAAACGTCCTGGAGTACTGGGATACTGGGACTGGGTCCTGGTATACTGGGACCAATTGCCTACCTCGTATAATACTAACATCAACAGCATATTGTTGCATCATGACAAAGCTTTAAGTCATACTTCAGCGTTTACGTGCACATATTTTCAATGGATGCAGAGGAAACTAGAATCCGCACCATACCATTTGAGAACAGTCCTGTGAAGTCGCTGGTAGTTTCTCCCAGGGATCTTTGCGCATTTAGACTCTTGAAATCGGCTCTGGGTAAACCTCGATCTCAGACCGTTGATGGATTGTGGAAAGCTTATAAAGAGGAATGGGTTCGATTAGATATGATAATGCTTCTCGGAAGACTACTACAGTGGAAGGTGCTCTGTATGACAATTGTAGCACAACAGGGACAGCACATCGAGAACGATCGATGATGGCGTAAAAGTATGTGATATTCTAGGAGCTGAAAACAGCCCTATGTAATGTAATCAACTGAAAACAGCCCTATGTAACATAATCAACTGAAAACAGCCTTGTGTAACGTAATTAACCATGTGTAACGTAACCTTACCACGTGTAACGTAATTAACCATGTGTAACGTAACCTTACCACGTGTAACGTAATCAACCTTGTGTAACGTAACCTTACTACAAACCTTGTGTAACGTAATCAACTGAAAACAGCCCTGTGTAACGTAATCAACTGAAAACAGCCCTATGTAACGTAATCAACTGAAAACAGCCCTATGTAACGTAATCAGCTGAAAACAGCCCTAGGTAATACAATCAGCTGAAAACAGCCCTAGGTAATACAATCAACTGAAAACAGCCCTACGTAACGTAATCAACTGAAAACAGCCCTACGTAACATAATCAACTGAAAACAGCCCTATGTAACGTAATCAGCTGAAAACAGCCCTAGGTAATACAATCAACTGAAAACAGCCCTACGTAACGTAATCAACTGAAAACAGCCCTACGTAACATGATCAACTGAAAACAGCCCTACGTAACATAATCAAACTCAATAGAATCCAATAAAGTGAATAACTACATCAATCAGGGATATGCGGATGTTTCGACTTCTTCTAGAGCTGCACCCGAAAGATGGACATCAGTTTTTCCCACCTTAACGCTTGACCGCTGATTACATAGAGTAGTAATGAAGTGCTGCTTTTCCTTATTCATAATTGTTATGGACGGTTTCATTTTGATTCACTTAAATTATATCCTGAAATGATTATATTTTTATCATACGCACTTGAGCAAATAAATAAATCAAGTGCTAGTAGCATCACGGAAGAGAGACCAAAGTCTTATCCATTTCATTTTTATGAGAATTACCAGGAAATATAATCTATGGTGTGGAAAAGGCAGATAACAACTTCGCATGAGCTGCTGAAATTCTCCGCTCTGATAAGTATACAAAAGTTCACAAAAATTTTCCGATAAATAAAAATATCTTTGAATATATAACCAAACTGAAAACACCTCAAATATCCTTGCTGCTCAGTATTCAATCATTAAACATTTAAGGTTAGCATGTATAAATATTTCTTTTTTACTCTGAAGCTTCGCAATAGCAGTGTGTACGCTTAGAGAACAGGAAGCGTTGGTATCACAAATGACTGAACCGACAAATGACGCATGACAAAAACAGGTCGTGCATGACTGCAATCCCTCCTGTTATTTCACATTTCCCCCCACACATACAAAGCTGCTTGCTTTTAGGTTCTTCGAATATCTTACACGACCTTACCGTCTGCGAATCAATTTCCGGAAGGTCAGCCACACGCGGAAGGTTTGTGGATCTCGAGGACAAGCTCCTGTGTCGCTCACTGGTGGGAGCTCGCACAGACAAAGCAGCAAACAAGAAAACAAAGCAAGCCGTATCTCGTCTGCAATGTAGGTTATGCATGCCAAACTCACGTTGCGTCTCCTTAACACCGTCAACTTTCTCGGCACGACCAACAATTTGCAGAGTTCTTTCGGAGGCTCGGATCAGATCGTTTCCCGTTCAGAATTTGTTCCTCGGCTTCTTTTCGTAATGATTCACGTGGCCTAGTTTCTTTGTGTTGGGTCACAGGTGTACTCTTCAGCTGAGCTGTTGCAGTTAAACATAGGGTACGTAAACTCTGCCGTATTCTGTGTCTTTCCAGGTGTCATTCGTGACACGCTGTGGTATGAAGGAATAGTTTTGCATCTCGGTCTCGAAAATCGACTAATGACAGGTTGAACACTTGAGGAGTGTTGGTTCTTTTCACCTTATGCATGACATTTCATGGAATAGACAAAGATAAAGGGTGTAAGTTTACGTAAAGAGAAAGTAAAAAAAGAATCTTAATAGAGTTAAATTTTTTCCTGGCATAGTTTTTTGCTTTAGTCTACCATACTGATATTAATTTCATTTGGTTATGCTTTTTATAGTCATATTTTATTACCGTGTTGTTTAAGTAGTCGTGATAGTATGTACAGTAACAAATAGGGTAAAAAGAAAAAATTCCTCACACAATACATAAACTTTTTCAACTTGAAATGGAAGTGAGATTCTCCGATTCTGCTCCTTGATACAAGTAGGGCAACACCATTAAACAAGCAATTATGAAACATCGCGTCTTTTATCGGTAGGTCTCTAAATGTTAATAGCTGTTTTCATCGAATCTTTCTCTGCTTACAATCCAACATTCAACATGAAATCAACAAATCTCTTCGCTGTGCCCATTAACAGTTGCGTTCATGGTTATCTTCTCATTTTTTACAGCTTATAGTGTGAGCTGTTGAATGTTTTATTGTCGATTGAATCTCGTAGACGGTTTTATATATAAGGGTTATCAACTTCGTAATCTATTTGTATGGGCTACTAGCAATAAAATTTTCTGAAGTAGTATTAAAAACTTCTCGATTTGTCCGATCTATTACTAGAGTTTAAAATAAACGTAATGAGGATCAAAAATTGTTAGAAAATATTTTTCAATCGAGTTTCACTGAGAACTAACCTAGCTCTTTACCTTTATGTATATAAAAATCCTGTTTTACTAATTGGACAAAAAATCCTGCTTTGTTATTTTAAGACTATAGTTAATGTTTTTAGAAAATTTAAAATGATTCGAAATAACTGTTGTCATTTCAAACAAAAAAATGTTTTTTCACTATACTGCTGCGCCTTATCGTTTGAGAAAAGTAATGGTGTCATCTTTCTCAAAATAAAGCAATTTTTTATAGAAAATAGAACTTGGAGCAAATAACTTGTCATATGATTCGAATTTTTTTTTTCTATTTAGAATTACGTATTTTTATATGAACCAAATGGCATTGCCACAGCTGCATTTTTGCATTCCCATGGCCGAGTGGTTAGCGTGCTTGGCTATTGTTCTAAGGGACCTGGGTTCGAGCCCCGGATAAGACATAGATGTATGTGTCGTTTTTCTGCTGAGGTCCTGCCATCCTCACAGACCTTCTACTGTGGCATATAAACTGACAGGCTCCTGTCAGACCTCTGTGGCAAGCAGCTGCTTGAGGGGGTATTTATTTTTTATTGCAATGCACTGGCGAAAATAACTCTTGATCACAATATGAACTATATACTGTATGTACAAATAATTAACATGTCGAAAAAAATATATATATATGAATATTTCACTATTAATTAAATATGCTACATTGCGACTGACATAAAAGTACTTTAGTAACGCTCTGGTCCCAGTACACTGGCGATAATTGAAGATGAAAATTAATAACATTCGTTCCTCTTAAAAAGAGTGTGTTTAAATTGTCTTGAATTTTTACATTGATATTGTTGAAACTGCCTACGAAATTATTCGACAAATTGAAAAAAATATTTAAAACCAAAATTTGAAACCTAGCCTGACTAAAGTGTATGATTAATTTATGCAAAGGGTATCCTCCATGAGCGTACTTTATGACTTTTCATATTTTAGTTTATTAAATAAGTAATACTGTATGTACTGTATGTACTGTTTGTACAAATAATAGATAGCAAATAATAGATATATAATAAATAGATATATAAATAAATATATAAATAATAGATACAAATTTAGTATTAAATAAGAGTTATTTTTAATTATTATCCAGTACGTTTTTAAATATTCATCCTATAAAATATGCTTTTGTGAACAACACATATTTTCATAATACTATCTTTTTCCAATATTAAATTTATACAATTCAATAGCAGATTTATATTGATGAAAAATCATTTTAACCTTCTTTACTCTGTTTTGTCATTAACCTTTGTAACACTGTAATTAATTTAATATTAATTGAAAATTTTCTGAATACACATAAAAACATAATGGAAAAATTATACCGCAAATGTGATATAATTTATTTAAAAGCAACACACATAAGAAAATTCATTAGAAAATAACACGAACCAAAGCTTTTTTTTCCCTGTATTCCGAAAAGTTATACTATCATTGAGACTGAAAACTCTCACCAAAGCAGATATGGCGTAAAATCTCTGAGTTAACAAAAGTTGAATATAAACTTTCAAAAACACTGACTCTAATTGAGGATCAGTTTCAGGCAAGTGGAAGACGTGCGACTGCCATTTGACCCTATTCCAATAATATCTGTATGTCTATTCTGCGCTAATAGAATCAGTGTCTATATTCCTAAAATTTCTATTTCTTCTGCAGTCTTCTTTTTTGTAAATTTGTTTCATAGATCTATCATAAACTTTTTTTATAAATTTGTTCCTGATTTTGCGATAAATATTAAAAATTTAAAGTTTTGCTTAGTGTCATTTATTTTGGTGTCGGGGATAATATTTTTTTCCTGATGTGTATGCTTTCTACCGACTTTACCTTTTAAAAATTCTCTTTCACATTTCGTTATTAGGAAAATACGGCACTACTAATAGCGCCATTCGACGGCCAAAATTACAACTCTTTCCATTGTGTCTTTCAGTGAAGCAGTTCCCGAAGTTTATGTTAAATGCACGCATTTAGTCATTCTCACAGACCTTCTACTATGGAATATAAACTGACAGGCTCCTGTCAGACCTCTGTGGCAAGCAGCTGCTTGAGGGGGTATTTATTTTTATTTGATTTTAAAAATACGTATAAAACTATTTTATTTAAGTTGTTTACATTTATATTAAGAGTATTATACTTCATTTTATTATCGTTATTTTTAACTGCATTTGTATTTTAACTAAGGCTTGATACAAGATTGCACTTAGTGTATTTGGTTTCCATAAAAAAAAATTCTCATGCAACCGGCAGATTCGTTTAACTGGAAATCCCCATTCCCTATGCCGGATAACAGGAAGTTTGCTATCCGTCGAGCCCATTATTGAAGACATTATACAATTTTATGATTAAAGATTTCCAATATATTATATATTTCGGTTATCGATGTCAGAGCTCTGTGGTGTTATCGTATTATAAAATGGCAGCAAACAATTATTGCTTTTGGACAAACAAATACTCCCGCTCGTTCTTCTCTAATTAACCTCGTTTAGCACAGCTGCTCTAAACTTTTCATGTTCAGGCCTTACTAAGAAAGGTACTTTCGCGAGCAAAGGCAGATATCTGAGTGCATACACCAGATGCTCACCAAAGATTCCTTAACTATTAAAGCTCCCAAAATATAACGAAAACATTGTTCTATTCAAAAAGAATTTGAGTATTTCATTAGTTATATTATTTTCATTTACTTATACCTAACATAAATAAAACTGAAATTATAATTAGTAAAATATATGGTACGCCAGACATATAAGAAACATTATCTGTCGGACTCAAAGTTGAATGACGATGGGAGTTGTAGGAAAAAATTCGTTATCTAATATGTAAAGACGATTGTGAGTGAATAACGACTGACAGGGGATCACGCTAATTGTAACCATTTGCACCTATGTGTAATTCGGGTCATAGATCTCGGGAAAAATCCGAAATTTGATCTCCGCCGTGTCCTTGAAGGGCAAACATTGGTCACGTAGATATCAAATCTTGATATACCAGTGCTGGAAATGTAAAAATTGGTGTCTGGGGGTGAAAAAACCCCAGGGTTGTAGATCTCGGAAACGTTACGGAATTTCGAATTCGGAGGCTCCTTCGTGGTAAAAGGATAAATTTCTCTCTGCCAGTGCTAGAGAGTTAAGAATTAGTTACTAGGAATATTTTGAGTAGTAGATATCGGAAATGTGAAATTTTGAATGTGGTGGGACGTTCAAGGCCAAAGGTCAAATATCTACGGTAGTAGAGGGCCAAAAATTGGTGTCTGGGAGTATTTTGAGTCATAGATCTCAGAAATTATGCCAAATTTGAGATGCGATGGGTCCTTCAAGGTCAAAAGTCACGGTGCTAGGGAGCTAAACATTGGTGAGTATGGCTATTTCAGGCAGTAGAATAATTAATAAGAGGAATTTTCAGATCCTATGTTGCATTCAATGTCAAATCGGGGTCGGAGTAACGGGCTGGAAATTAAGAGGTTCCGAAGATATTGATTGATATCTAGTTAAAGATATGTACCGTCCCGTTTGGTAATAATTTATTATTTTCACTGCGGTAATGCTGTCTCAATGACCGAGTAATTAGCATATTTGGCTACTTATCAATTGGGTTAACTGGGTTCGAGCACCAAATAAAGAAGGGATGTTTTTCGTGTTGTCCATTAAAAATCAATGAATAAAACATACAAATTAAAAACAATTACGTATCTACCGATATGTGGCCTAAAAGGTGAAAAAAAATTACTAAATTCATGTTAATTTCAAAGGAATATAGGGTACTATAAATCGTTTCGCTTTACAAAAATTGCCAGCATCCTAACTTCTACTGAAGTTAGTATGAATTCAGTAAGTGATTTCATCATTAGATGTTTTACTTTCCCTTTTTACTTTTTAGGGTACATATAGAAAGATTGGCATTTTAAAATTTTATTTTAAATTTATTATATTTTCATCTATGTATATACCTGTGTTCCGATATCAATATAGATCATATTAAATGCATCCACCAAATTCAGGGGATTGTCTTAGAAAGATATCATTTCGTGATAATTGATTTCACGCTAGATCGATTTTATTGTTTTTTGTTATTTATATTATAATGACCCACTCTTTTTTTGCTGTTGCTGATGGCGGTAATTTTGCCAAAGTGTTCTGGGAATATTGATTCTTCGCTTTTACATTCAAATCATTACGGATATTTCTATAATATTTGCAGAATTTAATGCTCATCGTTGTTTCATATGTCTGTTCATTGTATTTCCTTTTCTCATATTTTATTAGAGTTAAATTTTAATTATGATTTTATTTTTTTTCTTTGTGTTTAACAACTACTTCTATTTGGAATCATTATGTTCTCTAAAATAGGGTTAATAGAGAGTTAAATCCTGCATTAACATTTTTAATTCTCAGTATTTTTCTCCAGTCTGTTTTCATAAGCCAGAAAAAAATCAAATAAATCCTTACCTTGGTTTCTAGCTTTGTAGTTTTAGGTCTAAATGCAGTTTTGGGTCTTTTGGTTTTTAAGTGCAAAAATTTTAATAGCTTTACATTTACATCTGCCTTTTAAGACTTATACACATAATTAAATGATTTGCTCCCAAAAAGAATGATCCACGTATTAAATTAAATTTTTGTCTTGTTTGTCGTTATATGCGATTCTGTAATTCAAGCATATTCATCTAATCAAGGTATGTATCCACATGTAAGCTACTATATATATTGCCTAGACCAGTGGTTCTCAACCTGTGGTCCCAGGACCCCTAGGGATCCGAGAAGTTAGGAAATGGGGTCTGCTGGGTATTTCCGATATTTCTGAAAGTTATAATGCAAATGGTACATTTATCACGATTACATAACGTAGATATATGTTATTGCTTTTGGCTGGAATGATGTCAGTTAATTATGGTAACATGGGCTATCCCATGATGATCAGAAAATGTATTTGACTGTTGATGACCTAAGAATTTCTGGAGTATCGAATTTCTCTACTCAAATGTTTAGATTCAAATTGCAAAATAGCAATAACTGACTATCAACAACGAACTATAGATGAAACCCATTCTTTAGACTATAGCCCTTATCGTGAGGATCTATATTTTAGTTAAAATGCCTCAGAAAAGGATTGGAAAAGACTCTGCAGGGAGAGTTAGACTGCCTAGGGGGGTCAGTGGCGCCGAAAAGGTTGGGTGAGTTAGACCTTCAGTTTAAAAGCTTAAAACTTCAAATTATGGAATATTTTTTTTTTTATTTAGTTATCCATAGAACTTCAAGTTATGGAATTATAATAACGTAATTTCTTGATTAAGAGCTATAATTGAAAGCCAAAAAACGTACAGATAAATGCTGTATGTCTCGGTGTTTGCTATATTCATTTAAGAGAATTTTTAGTGAACACTTGACGTGATTTTATACAGAAGTGGCAGAATGCAAAGAAATAATTCGAGACAAATGTATAATTTCCGGAGGATTCACGGAGTGTGAAAGGTCCAAGAGGAATCCTGCAGGTGTTCATCTTGGGAGCTCACAGAGGTGAATGAAGCGAACATTATGAAAGACACTCTCTGTTTATACAATCATTTTGTAGGAGTTTTAAGAACAGGTAAAAATGGAAAGCAGAGAGAGATAACGAAAGAGTTGTGCAAAATTGCTGTTATGAAACTCTGCGTTGACGTCAAAGACAATTTTGCTTCTTCTATGAAGGATACAATTCACTTTAGAAACAGGACACGTTTCCTATAAGCATGCACGTAGCAGCGATGCATTCCTCCCCAGCTTTTATCACAACACAAAGGGCGTCCTGTAAGAGGCTCTCGCTCTTACGATGTTTGAAGTGTGCCAAAACTCGGAAACTCAGTTCAAATTTGAGCTTCTTTTCCACTGCTCTGAGATACTATTAGAATGGTATTCTCAAACCAGGCTTTTTCATTCAATCATCCCATCACCAGAGGAATTTCAAAGGATCATTTTTCTCTGTGATGTCATTTTCTGAAAGAAATTATTCATAATGTTTTTAAACAGATTTATTTAATTAGATATCATTTAATACATTTAGATCTTTTCATTATGTACTCACTCTGACTGTCTTCTTTCATAAAAAAAAACTTCATATTTCAGGTTTAAAAATATGATTTCAGAATTAGTGGTTATCTGTGCTTTATTTATCGTTGACGAGTTTATACCTTTTCCAGTGAAATTCCTCATACTCGAAGATGGATCTGTCTGCTCCTGCCATGCCACTCCCCAAAATGTGTTAAATGGCTCATGATGCTTTAGTATGGGAAAAATATCATCATTAGCCATGGATGACACGATGCCCTTGTCCTGCCCTGGTCTTTGTTACTGTCAGACAGCAGCTGCTCATAATCACGTGATTCAGTCTCATGATGAGTAAGATTAAATTGATTATTAGAGATAACAATGAATTGAAATCAAAGCCAGACCTATGTGAATTATATAATCACGTTTACAGAAGTATAAGCATTCTTTCGATATGATACAAGAAGGTATTTAGTGACGCACTCTTTCTGGGACAACATTGGGAAAAATGAAATCAATTCACATTAAAATACGCGTTTCATTCCGATACAAAGAGCCTTAAACTAACACTATGTGGGAAAGAGCAGTCTGTAAGTTACAAAAGCTTCTTAGAAGGAAAAAATATATAACAAATCAAAATTCAAAACTACATTTAAAATATGTGCGCATTCCTTTTTTATCTCGAGACTTCTTTCGAAAAAACAGTGGAAATATTGAAAAATATTTTTTATATTATAGATCTCCTTCATCGGCCTCCTGCCATTCTTCTACACTTTCAAGTTCTTCAGTTGTCTTGCTAGGCTTGATTATATTAAACTTATGCTGGCGCCTTTGATATTATGAAATGATCACTTCCCTCGTCTATCCATCGTTATTGGTCACCAACTTTTCCATGATTTATCTAAAACATTCTCATCCTCCTCCTTCTGCAGCGAAGAAGACATAACATCTAGAGACTGAATCGAAGCCATTGTGACAGGAATCAAGCACTTAATTTTTCCATATCTGCCGCAAAAAGTCTCCAAATATTATTATTAAACACCAAAACCCTTCCAAATGTCAGAACGCTTAATCCACTAATTCGAGCTCAGAAGTGCCATGCATAGTTTCAAGATTGCAAGGTAAGTATTATCTGCCGATACTGTAGCATTAATGGAAAGAGGCATTAAATTTTAGAGGATACAATGCCACGTACAGAAATGTTCTTACAAACTACCAAATGAAATCGAAGAAGTCAGCCATAATAAGCATCTTCAAAGCAAGCTGAAAACGATTTTTAAATTTACACTTAGTGATTAAGATGGTGAATAAAAGTATAAATTTAGTTATTACTATCCGATCCTCTAGTTTGATATCTGGCAGATAAAGACATTACTGTATTAGTAACACACAAAATAAAGAATTTACGAATTTGGTGTATTCGTTTAGTCTCCCTCCAAAGTATTATTACTTAGTTATTCATTTCTGAAATTATTATTGAGGTTAAGGTTTAAGTTATAATTCTAGAGGGTCAACTTTAAATGAAGTCTCGATGATTATTTGTTCCCTACCTATAATTCAGAATCACACATCGAAATACTTCATTATTCACAAATATTCTGTTCATCTGGTCAATTCATACTTGCAGTTGATCTTCAGCTCATTTGTGTGCATAAAATGCCACGAAGCGAATAAGTGAATCCATATGAGTTGGCTTTTGCTCTTGTCTGGTGCACAAATAACTCAAAGTAAACACCATAATATTATATTTTAATTAAGAAATCTGTCTAAACATAGTACGAAATTAAGGGGGCGAAATTAAGGTTACGTTATGTTGTATCAATAGAAAGACAAATTTGAAGCTCCATAATTTCTAATCCAAATTTGTGAAAGAAAATGGGACTGAAAATAAATTAAAGATCTCACTAGAAATTCCATTTAAATATCAATTTTTAATAATATTTGTTTTAATTACCGTTATTGAAGATGAAATTTTCTGAACAATTGCCGGAATTTGAAATAATCTTGATTTAGCATTTATTTTAATACACAGTTATGTATTTATTACAAAGTTTGTATTTCAATTAAATTTGGAAATGATATAACTTATTGGTAAATATTTCGGCTTTATACCCATTTAACTATTGAAATGTATTTTTTTAGGCAAAAAGTTACTAGTTTAATTCAGTTCTTAATATGTCTCATACTTTTTCATAAAACGCTTACTCTGAAATTTTTGGCTTTTTATTCACATAATATGGCATCATCAATTAATTTCGATAGTCAATGCATGCTATAAAATTATTTTAAACAATAAGAGGAAAATTTTGGTCAGCACTTACAAAAATTGGAACATAAAAGTTAGAATTTCGACATTGTCCATATCAGCTAGTTAGAAGTATACTGTTGATGCATATATTACATTAGGATGCAATTTTTAAATCGTGAGCAATAATAATACAATTGGCATAAAATAATATTCCAGATGGATAATTATATTTAGCAGTTAAATAGATAAAAGTTCAATGGTACATTTTTATTTTTATTCGTGTTTTTTTTTGCAATTTATGTAGCATTTAAACCATTTAGGGAATCATGAAGCGGACATAAGGTATCAAAAAGAAACTGACACAGCTTTGATTATTTACGAGCCATATTACTTTCACCATATCGAGGTCTGGACGTTTTAGAGATCAATTGATTTGGCTTGACCCGGAACGGATCAGAATTCTGTCCCAGCAGATTTGTTCCTTGATTGTTAAAACAGAATTTTTTTTCGCCAAATAGTAAAATATATGTTTTTCCCTTCAGTTCTAGTGGGGTGAAAATATATTCTTGCAAAATATGCATTTAGTTAAACATAATTTAAAAGAAAATTAATACAAGGATTCACTTAGTTTGAGTAACTTTTCGACAGATGGCGCCATGAACGATATTTTATTGGTTATTATGTTATTGTTATTAATATGTTATTGGTTATTTATAATCTGGCAACCACTATTACAAAAGAAAGAAAGTTCCAAGAAAGCTGTAACCTTCTCGGAAGACGACCACAGTCTGGGGTCGAAATATTAGAAAAGTTACTCACAAGTAAGTTAAACCTTGTCTTAAATTTTTTTTAATTATAATTAACTAACTATTCTGAGACAGCCATGAATACAATTATTACTGAAATATACATTTGTTTTCACTATTTATTTTTCGTTTCTCTTCCGGTTATTAAACTTCTTCTCATGAGTGAGGGGTAACATGACCTTTCCCCCCTTAGCTAAATCGAAAGTTCTTTCAAAACTCAAAATGATCAGGGATATATTTTGTTTCGAAAAGTTTGCAAATAACTCCACTTAAAACTCTTCTTGGTGAAATTATGTATTTTTAAAGCGAGATCTTCGATATTAAATTGACTCTGAATTGTGACATTAAATCGGGAATGCAGAACGGAAATCACCCATACGAGGTGATTATTGTGGATTAAAAATTATTAATGGATTATTATTGGGATTAAAATAGTGATTCTCCACTTGTATTGCAAACTGATGTAGCGTTATTGTGGAATAAAAAAAGTGATTCCATATGCATTGCAAACTGATGAGCATATTGGGGCTAGAGTTCAAGAATGTTTCTTTATTAACCAACTTTTGAAATGTAATTTTTTTTATGTTACTATGCAAAACCAATAAACCCTCATGAGTTTTATCCATACGAAACTATCAATAGATACAAGAAAAGTTCTTAGCATAAACCTAGTTCTGAAACAAGTGATCTTGGCCTCGATTGTGCAAATTCTCAATTCAGAAAGAACCTCTGAAGTATCTGAACTCTTTAGTTACTGAACCGAAACTGTTGACATAGTATTGACTTTGATTCATAATATATATTTTATTAAGGAAGGCGAATGCAACATGGCTGTAAACGGTTAGAGATAGATGTGTTGATTTTACAATAACGAAATGTTCCACTCAATATATTTCTTAAATAACTTATCACCACTTAAATGGTTTTAAACTAGGCATAATATATTCTTCTCCTAAATATAAAAACCACCTGGAGTTTATTTTAATCAGTAATATTTTATGCGCCGTCCCGTGGCCCAGTGGTTAGTGTGCTTGGGTACTGATCTACGGAACCTGCTTTCGAGCTCAGGATAAGGCATGGATGTTTGTTGTTTTTCTGCCGATGTCTCACCATCCTCACAGACATTCTACTATGGCATATAAACTGACAGGCTCCTGCCAGAGCTCTATGGCAAGCAGCTGTTTGAGAATGTATTTTTTTTTAAATAATATTTTCTGTATAATTTTGAATTGATTGTTTATATATTGTATGAAATGACACAGTATACTTTTTATTAATACTGGATGTTGTAGTTTCTAGAGATAGAAAACAAATTCTGTAGCAATTTTATTTATAGGACGGAATAAAGGAAAAAAAGTATTATAGATAAAAATATTGCTTGTTCCCGTTTGTGTAAGAGACTTAAAAGTGATTTCTTTTCCTATTTTTTAAATTCCAATGTCAAATATTCGAATGAAAAAAACTAACTAACCAGTTAAAAAATTTATATTTATTCTTTTGAACAAAAAGATCAAGCAGACAAAGCATGAGGATTATTGTGAACCCTGTTTCGGACCAAAAAAATTATAAAAGAATTTTTTTTTATGCTTTTTGTGTTTATACTTAGGGAACACAGTTTGTGGTAACTCATTACAGCAATTATGTTTATTAGTGGAAAACACGATTTTTCCAGATTTTGAAACTCTTCAAGATTCTCTCTCGAAGATTCTTTGTGGAAAAATTTGTGGAACGAATTTGGTAGTTTTAAAAATACTCGGATAAATTGAGAAACCTTCACATTGCGAAGTTTGTGTATTTCTCGACGGTAAATGATAATACAAAATAAATACTCCCTCAAGCAGCTGCTTGCCACAGAGGTCTGACAGGAGCCTGTCAGTTTATATGCCACAGTAGAAGGTCTGAGAGGATGGCAGGACCTCAGCAGAAAAACGATCATAATATTAAGCGTAAAGCTATTTGGGGTTTATGAAGCTCATGATGTCTAAAATTTCCTCGAAATGAATAGTGCTCCAATCAACAGTTTCTTAGAAATGGGATGATTTTTATGGAATGGTCTTATACAGTTTTACTGTTTGCTATATACAGCTAATCCCAATGTTGAGTTTCGCGGTTGGCAATGTGTACACGTCCCCTTTATAGACTGTCATTGCCATCTGACAGCACGCGGAGAGAATCAGTTCTCATTGCCAACGAGATTTACGCGAGAGGTCTTCGGCCGAGTTCACACGCGAAATGACCCGAGAAATAACCCGTAGCGAATCAGCGTTTCAACAATTTATAAGTTCAGTTCTGGCTTTTATGCACTCGTACGGGTGATTTCCGTTCTGCATTTCCGACAGTTCTCAGTATGCGAGAAATTCCTGGAAAACTAAATCTGAGTTAACGGTGTAATTTGGCATTTTCGATGCTGTTCCCAGTTGGATAGTTTCCATGCATAAAGTAAAACGTGGCATCGAACCCAAACTCGGAGGACATTTGCATACACTCTCACACATCAAACAGTCTCATTACAACTGCTCTGGAATTTATAAGAGGTCGACAGTTAAATCCAAATATGTTTTCGATATCGAAAAAATGAACAATTTTATTTCTGTTTCACTTCAGTTTCGATAGCGCGAAATTTTCCTGTTGAGTTACGGCTCTTATTCATAGAAAAATATATGGAAACTGTTAAATACAGTACATACTTTTCTTCCATGCACAAAAGTATTAACCAAAAAGAACTGAGAAACGTATTTGATTCTTCGACTTTATAGCAATATCTCGTATATACGCATATATGAAAGACCATAAAGAGCATGAAAGCTGTAAAAACTCTCAGGAAATTGGTCTAAGAAATGGATATAATATGAGGGATCGATTTTAGAGAGATCAAATCTCTTTAAACCTTAATTTTCAGAAATATTTTTTCAGTATTTAAAGCACTACGGTAAATTGGAACATTGCACATAAATGTTGACAGTCAGAAGAATTTATCTGAAAAGTTGAAATATGAAGAATGATTTACATTAAACAACTTCCTAAAATAAATATAACCTAAAAGGTTTATGTAGCGATTCAATTTAGGTCAGTTTTGAAGAGATGGTCAATAAGGACGATTTTGTTCAATATTCTAGTTTCCTTAACTCTTTAAATATTAAATGAGTAGTCCTGAACATTAAGATTTAGAGGATCGATTGAAATCCTCAAGTAACAATTATCCGTTAAAAACGTCATCTTAAAAGTTGCGAGGTTTTGAACATGACTTTCCACTAAATATATAGATGTTCCCAAACTTTCTGACGGTGCGTGTGTATATATTCAGTCTTAACGATCGTTTCTCAGCAAGGGACAAAGTACGGTGTTGACATTTTTACAGATATCGCTTGGTTTTCAGAATCGAAGCCACAACTATTTGATTTGAACCAGTAGCATATAGAAATGTGTACAAGGTTCTGACTCTACATTAATTCGATCCTTCAAAAACCTCACAATTTCTACAAGTCATTACAGTACATACGTATATACATATATTACTATTTAGGCGAATATCCCTGAGTGACGCAATATGTGAGAAGTAAATCTCTATATAAACGATTCTCGGGAGACAGTGCCCGTTTTGCCACCTGGAGAATTCACCGAAAACTTGAAATGCAAAATCTAAAACTTTAGTAGTGTAGTCAAGTGCAGCGTGGGCGTGACAAGATTTAAAATGTCAGAAATGTACCGCATAAATCCAGCCCAGACGAAAACGTGATGTACAAATCGATTCTTCTTTTCACCGTATTTGCATTGTCAGCTGTGCAAAAAATATATCTTTATGGGATCAGGAAAGGTAATTTCTTGTAGGCACATCGTAAAGGTCCCTTTCTCCGTAAGACGAAAAGAGTTCACGGTGTTGACATTTTTACCTTTCTGCAGGTTTCTTCTTCTCTGAAAGCACCTGATGTTTTATTTCAAAAGAAAAGTCGAAAGTAAAAAAATAATACCCCTGTCATTTATTACTGGCTTTGTGAGCTATTTCCCCTCGTCAGCAGAACTGTTGTTGTTCGTCTTCTCTTCGGTAACGACCAAACGGTGCTTTTGATGTATAGAGTTTGCTGTCATTTCTGTGTCCAAGACGACATTTTTTTAAGTTTGTTCCAACTAGGCTGTTCTTCCATACGTATTCTTTTGTTTCGTTCACCTTTCCGCTCTTTTGGAGACGAATAAGAACTAAAAACTTAGTGCAATAGTTCGGTTCGCTGTTTTTTTTTTCGATTGGAAGTTTTATAAAATCATTTACCTTAGAAAGAGCAGTTACAGCTGGTTGGAACTTCTGCCAAATTTGGCCAGGGAAAGTACGAGATGAACAAATATATAACTTACCTTTTTTTGTTTTGCTTTATCAGACTCGTTCAAACCTGGATGGAAAAAAACCTCGATTTCTGTCGGACATAAATGGTTTAAATCGACAACAATTGAATTTGCGGGAAAGTTCCGGGAAAATATCAGTTTCCGGATCATTTAACATCAGTTTCAGTTATTGGAAGCCATTTCAGGTTTTTTCTTTTACATTTCTAACAGTGTGAGGATAGGGTTTGTTTTACTGGTTGAGCTGTTTTCTGACACCACGACAGGAAGTTCTTATTGATTATATTTCTAAAAGGCTGCGTCTTTTCCCTCCAACAGACATTTTGTAGCATGAGCCTAAATAAGAGAACATTCTTACATTCCGGCCAGACGAAAATAGAAAAGATTTTCACTGATTCTCTTTTAAAAATTTCTGCATCGATATTGCAAACTTTGCCCTTTAGTCACTTGGATCATTTGAATCCAACTTTATCTTGCTACAATTTTATTGGACTTTTATATTTAACAGCATATGGAGCAGAATTATTACGAAGAAAAAAGGATATGCTCTTTTGATTCTCATAAAAATGTAAAATGCCATTTCTTGTGGTAGTCAAATTTGGACTTAAGGAACTATTATTAGATGTTATGATGTCGTTTTACCTGTAAACGGCTCTTGTTCACACAATGGGATAAATGACCAGGTTCACACTGATTCCAAGGGCTGAGAGCTGGTTTGGGGAAGGGAATCCATTGAACAGCTGTTAAGAAATAGATGAAAGAAAGCCTTACATCAAGCCATCAAGCTTCTTCTTTACATCAAACGAAAATACGTCTAATGTAGTGTTTACGACGTTTTAAAACATTCTCCATTAAAAGAAGATATAATAATATTGGTTTCTAATCAGTTGTAAATAGATTATTCCGTTTAAAACTCATGGTTTTAATAAAGCATATTTGAGGCAGAAATGCCTTTTTTTTTGTGGTTCACAAATTAAAGTATGACAAAACCGTCGGAAATGGCATTTCAATACTTTCTTTTACGACAATTTATACTGAAGCCGTTAGAATTGCATAATTTTTCCTTTGAATTTAATTAAGCATATTTATAGCAAACATCTGACTCAAGCAGCTGCTTGAGGGAATATTTATTTATTTATTGTTTTTTACAACATCTTTTGAAAGTACACAACTTATACTTTGAAGAATTTGTGTTGTCTTCTTTCTCCAAATCAAAAGTATTAATGAACAAGTGGTTTAAGGTCAGTAGCATTAACGGTGACTAAAGAGGTTGCTCTCGGCTTACTATTACTATCGGAATGACTATGGCACTTACAAAGCCAAATACGGTAAAAGCGCAAAACTAAGGACCGCTCGGGGCATATATGAGTAAGAAAAAAAATCAAATGTTTCATTGATATGAAATTATTTTCATTACATTTGATAGGATTAATGCTTACTTGTAGGGTCGTGTTAGTTCACCATTAGGATTTTAGGTTTCGAAGTATTTAATGAAAATCAAAGGGAGTAATCAAAAAGATATACAGGTGCTGGACAGAAAGATTGAAACAGCTCCATGTTTTCTCAATGAAAAATTTCATTGAGAGCTCAATAACTTCTTCAATATGATACAGAACAGGAAAATTTACAGCCCACGATTGATTTCATCAACTATTTTAACCACTATCAAGCTGTCAATCAACAGGGTAAAGATGGGTATATAGAAAAAGTTGTTTTTATTTTACACTTGATCTTCAATATGATGTTTAATGAAAAATAAATGTTAGAATAAATTCAATATCTCAATCAAATCTATCTAAATCTCGATTTTAAACAATATTTGTTCAGTATTCAAAAAGTTATGAACGCTGAATATATAACAGGCAACAAAAATTGACGCAAAATTTAATCAAAATATTGAAACAGGTTTAGTTAGTCATAATTGACTCTAGCAGAGTACTAGGTGCATTGCACCAATTACTGATCTCTTAACTTGTTTTAACGTTCTAATTAAATTTTGTGGTCAATTTTTTTGTAGCTTGTTAAATAAACCAGCGTTCATAATTCTTTGAATGCTGAACAAATATTGTTTAAAATCGTGATTTAGGTAGATTCGATTGAGATCTTATCTTCAGACAAATTTTCCATTGAAAAATCATATTGAAGAAGTTATTGAGCTCTGAATGTGATTTTATATCGAGAAAACGTGGAACTGTTTGCAGTTTTCCCTCCAATACCTGCATATTCGAGGAATAATATTAATTACAATAATTTTACTATTACATTATTATATGATAACAAATAATTGTGTTGATCATTAAAATTCCTACATTCATTTCGATTGAATTATTTACTTTCTTCATGGTTGCGAAAGCAAAAGAAAAACATGCGAATTGAAAAAATTGGCGAACATAAGGACGCACTATCACTACGTGTGCCTAGGGGCCCGTGAGGTGTAAATCGACATTGCTTGAAAGCCCACTCATAAATGAATTAATGATTAACCTGTTTTTATTTTAAAAGGAGATTAATTTGGCAGATATTTTTCTTGAATTACAGGAAAATAATATTATTAAACAAAAGACACCAACACGAAAACATTAAATAAAGATTGATATGAAACTCGTGATAAATGTACATAAAGTATAAGTAATCGAAACCTGTGGAAGCAGTCAGATATTTTTCGAGAACTATCGTTTTTCTAACCACATGGAAGTATTATTTTTATTTACATCCCTTTTCAAATATTACATTTGAACATACTACATATGTGCAATGAACATTTCACTCAAGTTGCAGTTTCATAATACAATGGTGAATAATGGAAGTATACGTTTTTAAATAAGTGTAGCTCAAAGCAAAAAGCTGCTAAGCAATAATATAACGCAATTAAATAACCTTTCTTGCTTTGTGCCGCCGTTAAGTAGTGTTATTATACGTCCTCCAAAAGGAGGACATATCCCTTTACTATAATATCATTAAATGTTAAGAGTGAACTAATTTACTGTAACTATTTTCTGTAATCTCAATATGTGCAATTTACATGCCATATTGAAAATATGCGCTTTAGGAAAGTTCAAAAAATTTTACTTCTGACCACTGATAACATGGAGCTATGAAAGTTGAAAGCAATGTTTTGCAACATAAAAGACAGTGAAAAAATTAAGGACCACTCCTAATTTGTAGAAGCCTTTTCATATAAGCTCTACCACGACCGAAATCACTGCTCAGTCAGAGTTCCTCAGTCAGAGTTCGTAGAAACAGAAAGTATGTTTTCTACAGCAGCAGATAGTTTCTAACCATTATGCCACTTAAGGTCAAATAACTCCGATTCCTTATCAATTATGAACACAAATTGGCGCATTATTTAAAATATATTTAATAAGTAATATAACTTTTTCTGACTCAGTCGGTACTTTAAATAAAACTGAGTAGGAAAAAAAACTTATTTTATTTCATGTATCGAAAGCATGTCCTCGTTTGTCCTCTATTTCTAACTTTTTTGCACTCCTTTTAGAACACTGACATCTGGTAACTGTACCTTTTAGTCCCTATAATTATTTCTTCTGCAGTTAATATCATTCCGTTTTTCTATTTCATTTACATCCCATTTGTCCTTCTTCTTTTTCACCCAGATTGCTATTAATTCCAAATGTTGTCGTAGATAGAAATTCTCCTTTACTGATCTACTTTAAAGCATTTTAAAAGGCTGGGCCAACAAAACGTTTCGAAACATGAATGTCTTCGCGTTCTAAGAGATGGACGAACTGTGTCCTATCATTTAGCCTTTTACAGCATCCCCTTCCCCCCAGTAATCGATTTCTTTATTCAGGTTCTTTCGAATTTCCACTTCAATGGGACCGCTGTCTCCAGGTGTTCTCGTTTCTCGGATATCCGTAACTGGTGCGTTCCTTCAATCCATGACGGCGTTTCCTGTTTTGAAAGGATTTTGAATCACATGTTTTGAAACTCCTGCGGTGGGTTTTTTATCCTCCAGGGGTCATTTCGATGACACGCCTGTCGTCACCTGCACCCCTGTCTGCGTCCCTCACCGTTCCTAGCCCAGCCTTCCTCTCCCATGGGGCCCCTCAGCCGTGTAATTTATGGTCTTCGAGTGCGCGTACTTGTCCTTCACTGATGGATTTCAGGAGACAGGGGAGTAGGGGGCGCGCTGGCTGCTCCGCACCGACTCTCGGCACTCACCCTGGCCTGAGTCTACCCATTTCCCTAAACAGTTTATCATCCCCTCTAAGTGGATTGCGGTCTGACTTTCCAACACGAATGCAGATTTCCTTTATTGCACGAAATCGAATTTAGAGAGTGTCAAAAATGGGGCGCTCACGTGAATTGACGGTTTCGCTGTTCAGAAATAAGTATGTCACGCACGTATACATGGTGACACTTTTTTCTTCTTATCTGAGCCAGGAACTATACTACACTGTCAGCTTTTCTTTCTTACTCAGCCCTATGTTTCTCAGATAATTAGATGTGTTTTTTTTTATTCTTTTATTCCTTTGTCGTCATCAGGATTTGCTTTGGACAGAAAAGACAAAAATTTTCTGCCTTTTCCCCATTCAAACATCAATATAATCTTAAAAAGGTTTGTATAACCTTATACAAGAGAGATATTATCAAATTAAGGTTTTCATTAATTGAAAATTATTAAAAATTTGTTATGTGTTTAAAAGTAGAAGTAATTTATTTTTTATTTTTCCCGACACTATCAAAAAATAATGCCACTGCGAAATCGCGTCAATTCAACAACCGTCAAATTTCTATTGTCCTTTAGTCATATTTGCATGCATTTATTGTCATGCTTTAAGTAGAATTTAATTTTGCTGTATTTTGAACTAATTCTTATTTCTAGCGTACTTATTTTTCGAAAATGAAACCGTCAATTCACGCGATAATCTACCCATATCAGTATCATTGATCTAAATTGCTCTGTATTTCCTATCGTTTAACTACAAATCAGAATTTCCTTCCTGATCCTTTAATAAAGCATGCTATTAATTTTTTTTTCTAGTCTTTTAGTTACGCGTTTGCATTACTTCCTTCATTCCATCCATTTTCTCTATTTTTCCCGTCTTCTCAGCCTTATTTACTTCTACTAATGACACAGGAATCTTCTCACATATTTCATCAACATTTGGTGCATCTGCAACTTAAACCAGTCTTAGCCCTTAAAGGCAATAATAAAGCATCCTTCATAAGCGAATGGATATAATTTGTATATGCGACGTCCCATGGCCGAGTGGTTAGCGCGCTTGGCTACTGATCTAAGGGATCTGCGTTCGAGCCCCGGGTAAGGCATGGCTGTTTGTGTCATTTTTCTGGGTCCTCTGCTGAGGGCCTGCCATCCTCACAGACCTTCTACTATGGCATATAAACTGACAGGCTCCTGTCAGACCTCTGTGGCAAACAGCTGCTTGAGGGGGTATTTATTTTATTTTTATTTATGCTATGTTCCTCTTTTGCTAGGCGATTTGAAATCTTAATTTGCCACATGATATATATGTGAATAAATTTTAAGTTACTAGCACTTCTTTAGCAATAGAAAGCCATTACACCTCAATTGCATTTAAGAGATTCTTGCAGAGAAAAAAGCAACTGAATGATTAATCGGATCTCAGAGAAAGTATTTTCACATTGCTATGAGCTGTGGGCAACGACTTTATTACATCCGTAAGAAAAACCGCAATGCTCTTTCTATTTCCTGCACGACGGGGTGTGGCAGACGGTGAGGATGAAAATGATACATTTCTATCCGCCGACATCTACACCCATTTTGCCAGAGTTTTAAACAAGATCTCCTCGCTCTCTACTTAGTCCGTTCCGTTGAGTTCCTCGTTACGTCGCAGTGTGACGACCACGCATATCGTGTAGCGAGTTCATCAACGAACACGATACAGTTTGCAGAAAGCAGCAGGCGTATAATAGGATTTCAATGACTCGATATTTGGTCTGTACAAACGGCTAAGTCTTATCAAATTGGTTATGTTGATATTCGTCTTACTCGTTGTACCCGTTCAAGCAAGGCCAACAGAGTAAACAGCGAATAAGAGACACGAATGAGCTGATGATAGCCGTCTCAATTTCAAGCAGCGATTTCTGTGAAGAGATTGGAGGCCTATGAAGTAGTCGCAAGGGGATAATAGAAGACAATTGCTTACAGAAATAAAGTATAGCAGATTTAGCACTCTGGGCTTTAAAAAAAAGCACCATTATCTATCTTTTCCAATCACAGATATAAATGGATCACTTAATATCCTCTAGGTAATCATTTATAATCGTTACGTGGCCGAGTGGTTAGCACGCTAGGCTACTGATCTAAGGGACCTGGGTTCGTTCCCCTATCCGGGTTAAGGCATAGGTGTTGTCTTTCTGCTGAGGTACCGTCATCCTCAAAGACCTTCTGCTACGGCTTATAAACTGTCAGACCTCTGTGGCAAGCAGCTGCTTGAGGGGACATTTATTTTTAATCGTTTATAAAGAGATGGATTAATGAACGAATACGATACAAAGGTTTGCATAGTGGTTTTATTGCATTTATTACTTTGGAGAATGTACATTTTGAATACTTTTTATTAACATGTACATCTTTTTAACCCTTTCACTATGGATAACAAGTTTGCTCTTCTTGGGAAACAATCGAAGTGAGTATTCCTTATTGAATATGGTGAGACCGAAATATCCGAAATTAAAGCATCGTCAATGAATGGTTAGTAATCAGCATTCCTGTCTGTAAATAGTGTGATGAGATACAAGGCAGATTTTTCGGGCTACTTTGTTTTACTGCTGATTTGGAAATGTGCTGAATGAGCAGTTCACAATGCACTGCAAAGCTCTGAACAAGCTGAAGGAAACCTACAAGAGAGATGTTAGGAGCAGCTGGGAACCTCCCGTCAATGTGCACTCTCTACACTCACAGATCGTGACTGAACGTGTCATCCGACGAATGGTAAGCATCGTAAATCCAATGGCGTTCATTCGCCTTGAGAGCAAGGCACTGACAACGCAAAGGAGCAATAGGATGTATTCATCAATTACAGGCCAATTATTATTTAATCCAAAATAACTGTTGCGATCATAATGCTAGGATATTTGTGTGTGTTGGAGTCGGGTAGAAGCATCGCTTAACCTCCTCGTATTTCAATTGCGTATATTAAATGTGAAATAATAAATAAATACCCCCTCAAGCAGCTGCTTGCCACAGAGGTCTGACAGGAGCCTGTCTGTTTATATGCCACAGTAGAAGGTCTGAGAGGATGGCAGGACCTCAGCAGAAAAACGACACATACATCCATGCCTTACCCGGGGCTCGAACCCAGGTCCCTTAGATCAGTAGCGAAGTGCGTTAACCACTCGGCCATGATACTTAGAGTAAAATAAACACAATTCAAAAATAGTAGCATAGAGATCCAGATCAGTAGGCCACACTGATCTTGCCCACACTTCTTGCACTGACCTCCCCTGCTTTGCTTCCCATCCACAAGAGTTTCTCCTTTGAAAGATACTAATGGTCTGCACCACGAGAAGGCTGAGTTTGACTTTAGGTGCTATGCGTGGCAGTTTCTGTGCGTCATCAGAACGGATTGGTGCGTAGCTCTCCTTCCAGTGAATACATAGCTACCATATACAGTACTTGTTTAAATTTCAGATGTCATTGCTGCGAAAATGAGACTCAGCTATGTGGGCTGGAGAAAGGCTAACATTCCTATCTCAACACCTGTTCTGCCATTATACGAGAAAATATGGTATATTACACGTTAAAGTTTAGAAACATATAGTTAATCCCTAAAATTATGGATATGGATAAGCAAATACCAATATCCGAAACTGTGATGAGCAGTGTTGCCGAGTGGTTAGTGTGCTTAAATCTCGCTGAACACAGTAACACTGTTTAGTTTCCAGATTCACAACAGCCTGCAAAATATTAGGCACACAAAAATCAACACCTTTTCAAAAGCGAGAAAACGACAGAGACTGACTGCGTACTGTTCTTCTATTACGTGTACCCGTATTATAATGTGTTTCAGCCATGGCTGAACTTCCACACATTGCTCGATACCCTTTAAGAGGCGCTGTGTTGCCACATACCGTGTATTAACTCGTACGGAAAGCTGCTGATTGTTGGCGACGGCAGTCCACGAAATAAATGATCCGCTTACATATTATTTGATTGTATGCTCTACTTAAAGGTAAATAATTTTCTATTCGTTATTTCATTCATATATTCATTTTTTAAGTCACAGCAATTTAAGCTGATTCTTAAGTATTGCACAGAAAAAATGTTGCATCAATTAATAACATAGATTAAGCCACCAAGGAAAATTAGCTGATTAAACAGGTTGATAGGTGTCATTCAACACTCTGAGCGAGATAGTAACGATTTGCCGCTTCGCTGTTTCTAGTCAATATTTCAGGTGTGTGCTTACAAATGCGTGACTGCTGTTCCTCGCGCCATCACTGCCATCTGCTATCTCTTTTTGAGTTTTGTGAAGTCAAATGGAAGTCATTTTATTTTGCTTTTTTGAAGAGTTCAGCTCACGAAATGCATCGAATTGGTTGAAGCTTTAGCAGATCAAAAACTAAAATCCAGAAGGGATTTTTATATATTTTTTTAAATACAAGGAAAGTATGCATACAAATTCGAAATTCTTTAGTGGTTCAAGTGCAAAAATTACTATTATTTATTCTTGTTGTGTCACTGGTACTGGTGTTAATGTCATATACATGCCCAGATCTCGAAAATAAAGTTAAGGATGGTGAGAGCAAGTAACTGGATTGAACCGGAGTGAATCAGCTGCAATTTAAATGTTTTTTTTTTATATTTTCTTAGAAAATAATCTCATTAATTATAGCAATGTATGGTTTTTTTTCCTTTGTTTTAATGATATATGTCAAAGATTTTCTTCCAAGATATGTATCATTGTAAAAAAATAATATTTTTAAGTGCTATATTTTATTAAATAATCAAATAACAAAAATAATTGTGGGTACAAATGTCACGAAACACTCAAAGTTTCGTTTTGTGTTGAATAGACTTCGATCTGGGAGCCATTGACGATATTTAACTTCCGGCCAGTGTCGGCACGTCTCGTGTAACATTTGCAAACAGAGGCAGGTAATTCTTTTTCTTTAAATGCTGTAAATATCGTTTTTTCATGGAATAAACGGTTCTGTGTCAAATCGGGACTTCTCAGTTCAGTCCACCTCTACCAATCCATCGATTTGGAAATTTAACATTGGGACATTACATGTGATTTTGACGCAGCCGTGTGATATTAACTCCACGCCATATAGCAACAAGGAAATTTTGAGTTTCTTGACAATTTGAACACGCAATTACTTTTGTTACTTAATAAAATATAACACTTTAAAAAACTGGTATCTACTATAATAATACGCTATCTCTGTCAGTGTGCAACGCAGTCCGGTTGCCAGATTGTCAAAGGAAATTATCAAATGACTATAAGTCGAAATGTATTTAATGAATAAACCAAGACATTTTTTTTTTAATTAGGCAAATTTACTTGTATAGAATACTCTTATTCCTTTTCTTAAATCCTACTTGGGTTCATGCAAAATATAAAATGTTTGACTCTCGAATACAGGGAACTTTGTTGTACCCAAGGCAAAAAGAATATTTTGCAGCGGCACTTTCTGTTTCTGGCTCTTAGATTGTTTACTTCCCTGGATTTCGGCATAAGGAATGACAACACGATTTTTGCGTTTAAAAAGAAATTAAGAAATCACATATTAAATATATATGATATTGAAAAAGAAATGGTTTTTAGTGGGCAAATTAAGCTAGTTCTTTGTCCTTGCAGTTTAAGTAAGCTAATAAATTTTAAAATATGTTAAAATTTATGAACGATGCCCATTAGACATATGTTGCCTAAACGTTTGGTAGAAAAAGTCTTTGAAACCTGGACAGGCATATTTGTCTCTTGGTTATCAGATATACAATGGACACAATTTTTTCTTTTGAATTCCAATTTCAGATTTTTTCAATTTCAATTTTTCTTCTTTTAATTTTGCATTAGACTGATAATGTATTAAGAAATGCAAAAATATATGTATTTGTACTTTTCTAACAAAATAAATATTCCATTTCATTACAAATTAAAAAAAAATTTAAATTTAGATTATCAGAATTAATTTTCGTTGAATAGCAACTTCATTTCACCATCGCAGTAAATAGTTCGTACGTTACGTTCTTTTAAACAAGGACAAGGAAGAACGTCTTTTAAAGGCTAGTTTATACCACAGATTAATTAGCTAGCACAGGTAGACGATTTAATGTGGTAACCACCCTTGACTATATTTTAGGGCGGCACACACACACACTAGGGGCCATGATTCCCTACTGCTGCCAATCTAGGGCAAGTTCCCGGATCAACATCGAAATCAACACAGTATCTAGCAGTAATCGAAAACTAAGATAATTTTACATGTAATAAAAACAACATTTATTTAACAGGATATTATATAATTCACACATTTGAGACCAACCTTTTTGGACTTTTCCAGTAGGTGCCCTTGGGGTGGCCCTTCCTTATTAATGGACTTACGGAGCGATGGCCATAACTTGTCCAAAGTTCACTAATTTAGTCCAACGCTCAAAAGGTGAGTGAAAGATACACAGTTTGTCAGTTCCAAGCAGGCCGCGTGACGGTGACAAGTAATTACAGTTACACGTGGGAAAAATAACCAGATCAAAGCGACTTATGACCTTTACCTCATTCAGTGCAGACTGACCGCAGGGAACGGCATCGTAGTTGGCCAGCCGCTGTCGGTAGCTGTAGGGGCTCACTCCTTGGCTATCTCACTGCATCTCACCGGTGCTTTCGGATGCTGCTGCTCTTTTTGCTCTCTAGGGACCACTGTTCACGTCCTCCTTCACTCAAGTCAGCGAGGAGAATGTCCCACAAGTTTCCGCCTTTTTCATTCCACTTTTTCCGGCCCCCTGCCAAAGGTCACCTCCGTGCATGAGTGGGGATTGGTCAGCGCAGGCCGAGGTGCGAATCCTCTCGACTCACCTGGCCGAACTTGTTTACCACGACATGTCACGTAGACCCTCTGCCATCTGGGGCCTTAGGGCCACGCTGAACGACTCGGGGCAGGTGGCAGTGTTCTTCCTCGGTCGTCCAGGACACCAAAAATGGAGACAATGCAAAATGGCACTATCGAACGAAGGTAATGGCGTCCATGACCTTCCACGCCACCGTCGTGTCCAAATGATAAAACAAATGCGGGCACGACATTAACACCACTGCTTGCAGCGGCACCTTTAGTATCAGGCTTGTATATTATTATTTATATTATTATTATATATTATTATTATATTATTTAGTAGCACCTTTAGTATCAGGCTATATACCTTTAGTATCTTGCAGTTCCATATTTGATTAATTATTTGGATTTTTTTATTTTCTTTCTTCGTAATTGAATTGCTTTGGTCACATTTTTAGATGTGCTTGGCGACTTTATTCGGCATTGAGACGCATAATTTTGTCAAATTACCTCATACTGATGTAAACAAACAGTCCTTTACCTATTGACTAAAGACCTCATCACTACTTATAAATTTGCTTATTGGCGTAAAAAATAATATACACATTTCTCTGATATATTGATTTCACCAAAGCAGTAACCACGAAAATTTAATTTACTTTAATTATTTGTTCGATGCACTCTAACTTTAGTCTTTCTGCTGATGTACAGCCATCCTCACAGACCTTCTACTATGGCGTATGAACTGACAGGCTCCTGACAGACCTTCAGGTCAAGCAGCTACTTGAGGGGATATTTATTTTATATATTTTAATACTAATAATCAGAAACTTTATGAATTTCAACAGTAAAATGAAACTAAAACCACGAACTCTCGAAGAAGACCAAATGGCTACAGCTGTGTGCACAGCCCAAAGGCACATACAAGGGAAACTCATCATAAATCATGTTTTAATTTAACGTTAAGGAAAGGCCAATAGAGAATTGCAAGTGGATTTTCCTGAAATATCGAGTCTCTGAAAGTTCCATATTTACAATTTGATTCAAGTTGAATATTCCGTACTCCAGGTAAACTATGACAAGTAATTAAACGGTTGCAAAAATGTGATCAATTTACCTTGACAGCTTATCAGGAAAAGGGTTCACGAATTCTTCATGAGAAATAAACTGCTGAATTTAAACAAAGTATTAATATCGATAAATTCTTATCTCCATTTACGTACTTTGAGTCAAACGTATAGATACGGCTCTAAATTTTCAACTCACAAACGCGAATTTAAAGTTCCATCCGATTATGAAAGATAATCGGTTGCTTTCAATTATTACTTTTCCCAATTGTTATATTGTTTTTTGTTGTTGAGTTTTCTTCTATACATGTTTGTTGAGTTTTCTTCTATACATGTTTGTTGAGTTTTCTTCTATACATGTTTGTTGAGTTTTCTTCTATACATGTTTGTTGAGTTTTCTTCTATACATGTTTGTTGAGTTTTCTTCTATACATGTTTGTTGAGTTTTCTTCTGTACATGTCTTCCAACTGCAAATTAGCTTTATAGTTGAGACGTAATTTATCTTAGAAAAATTTTGTGCAAAAAATAATACGTTTACGGGAGTGAGCACATGAAATCAAAGATCTGATTGGCGGCACCATTAAGAGTCTTGCGAAAACTCTTAGAACATCTTTGGTTCGGCCATTGCTTGGTTGGAGCGCTTGCATCGATTTTGTACTATAATAGACATGTATGGAAGTCGTCTGTCTGATGATGATGATAATTCGAAATTTGAGAGGCTTTTCTCTGTTGCACTAGTCAGTGCCATACAGAGACAAAGTTTAGGAAAGATAAGAAAAAGAAATTTTTTCTTTTTGAAGTTTGGAGAAGAGCGATGATAATAAAGCCACGACATTGACAGTTCTTCTAGAGTCGAGCCGTGAAGATGCTGAGCAGGGCTGTCTAGGATCAGCTGGAGATCGTAAATAGTGATGGAAAAATTTCGTAAAAAATTGCAAAAATAAAATTGGTCACTATTTCATTAGATTCTATGAAAAGTTTTGCTCCTTTTAGACACTTGAGAAAGTGATGATTAAGTTCATTTCTTAATTTTTTAGCTTTGCATGCCAGTAGATTACTAAGAGTAAATTCTTCTATTTTTATTTATATTTTTTTTAATTCTTCAAATAACGAGATTCTTTCTACTTCGTACATAGGTAGTTTAGAACATGGAGAAACTGTTTCTTTTAAACCACATTCAACACATTTTTCAGAGTTAGATTTTGACATTAGAAAAAGCTTATCCTGTAAGCGACAGAGTCCTTGTCCTCAATCTAATTAGTTTGATGTGTTTATCCCTGTCAAGTTTCAGTGAGTTGACAATGTCCACCAGTCTCTTGTAATTGAAGGATTTTTTGAAATCAGATTGAGGAACAGGGTCTGAATTCTACGAAAATTTTCCGCTGAATCTTGATAGATATGGCTTTTATATGTTTAGGCTATGTTGATTAATGATGATAGGAGTGTCTTCCTGTATTCTTTAGTTAGGTGGTCTACA
Organism: Ryuthela nishihirai; assembly: GCA_038380435.1. Taxonomy (NCBI): domain Eukaryota; kingdom Metazoa; phylum Arthropoda; class Arachnida; order Araneae; family Heptathelidae; genus Ryuthela; species Ryuthela nishihirai. The sequence continues at coordinate 79,615,574 of JAWZYU010000009.1, read as the reverse complement.
ATCTCATTTCCAGTGTTGGCAATGTGGCTCGGCCCCCACTGGGGAGATATTGTGATTTGTTATCCACAATCAAGTGATTGCAAATATAAAGAATTTCTTGAGTTAACTTTTGATGTGACCTCCTTTGTGTGGTTCTTTTAAAAGTAAATGGATAGAGATTCGCTGTCAGTGAAAATCACAATTTTTTACATTTTTCCTTTTGGTCCAGATCATTCCATGTTTAATTGCAGTGAGCTCAATGTGTGATATTTGCACATTTCTTCATTTTGAAAGTAAATCTTTAATTATCTTCCTGGTAGAAAAAGACTCCTGCAGCCGTGTTTTCTTCTAAGTTGAGAATGCATCGGTGAAAGTTTTTTGTGATCTTTATAGTTCGCTTCAATAAAGTTCCACTTGGTCCAGAATATCTTGTTGAATGTAAAATTTTTCGTTTTCAGTTAAAAGGTTCAAGAATTCTTCGTGAGAAATAAAATGCTGAATTTCAACAAAATATTAATATCGATAAACTCATATCTTAATTTTCCCAAATTCTTTTAATGTTATTAAGATACGGCTTTAGATTTCCCTCTCCCAAACGCGAAGCTGCTTTAACGGGGCAGTACGATATAATAACTTGGAGACGAAATTATTTACGGCAAATTAAAGAATATCGTGGAAATAAAAGAAAATCAAATATTTCTTACAAAAAACTTTACTTATCATTATACAGTTACCCATATCTTCAAGGGAAAGAAGGTTAATTTACGGCCGGTGGTTATAACCACGGCAATACTTAAGGAGAGGTTTAATCTACCATTCCCCCTCCCCTATAAATAATATATACTTTCTTTTTTTTTTCGATTTACATGCTTTTCATCATATTTAGTAACTTTTAAGCATTGAGACAAAATATGATACTAGTTCGTATTTACTTATTGTTTGCCTTTTTAAATATTTACTTAATGATTTTCTTTTAATCTTTTGAAAACATTGACTCCTCCCACCTACATGCGTATTTTCAAAATACGCCACTGATTATAACCCGTAACAATATGAAACTTGAGCAAATTCAGACCACATAGTTCCTAAAGTGCAGTAGTCAATTTAATAAGTGAAGTTTTTAAAAGTATACTTTTTGACATACAAAACAGCAGTAGTGATGATGACGATTTCCAGACAATCGCAGAATGAAATAGCATTTTCATTTTAAAGTAAAATTCATTGAAGTGTGTCTATCGATATATATTTATTAATTCATATTTTTCCCCAAGAATTTACATAAATTGATACTGGTGTTACAAAGTCGTACACATCTGGTAGTGCTTTATATAAACATGTTTAACATGTACTTCAAAATGAGGTATCAAAATATAACCAATAGCAGTTACTTCTGTGCGCACTGGTACTATGAAAGACTTCCTTATGTCATACGATTTGTTTATGTTAAGAGTCAATGTAAGTGGAACGGTGTTATAGATTTCCGTTAGCTGAAAGATGCGACGTCTGTTCAAAAGTCATCTTGTCTTTTCTCTTTCCATGAAGCGAAATCTCTTGGCAGTTTCTTTTATGGTTATGTGAAAGACAAAGTTTACACACCACTGTTATTATCAACTGTAAATGGGCTGAAAAGACGCATACGTTGAATCAATGAGTATGTTGACATGGGCACACTAAGGAACATGTAGGATGAATTGGAATATAGGGGCGGATGATGGGCATTACCATGGGCAAGGTGACCCATGGTAACAATATTAAACATTTGTAATCTTTTTCTAGTATATAAAAATATTCATTAAGTGTTCTCAAAATATGTAAAAATTTGTACATGTCGCATTTAGGGACACACACCAGCCACTGAATTAGAAACCTTTATTCAATACCGAGTTGGACCTCCTTTAGCCCAAATTGCAGTAAATGTGCAGTTTGGCGTAGATTCCACCATGTGCTGGAGTGCTTTTACATCTCCAGCATACCAAGCGTTCACCAGAGAGTCCTTTAATTGGCTGAGATTTTACGAAGGAGGACTTTGTTCCCGGATCTGTTTTTCCAACATGTCCCATACATTCTCAATGGGGTTCAGATCCAGGCTTTGTGGTGGCCAGGGAAGATGGTGGAAGTCATTGTCATGCTCGTTTAATCACTGCTGAACACATCTTGAGCGATGGACAGTAGCATTATCGTCCATGAAACAGCCGTCAGCTGCTGGATAAAAAGTCAACATTTTAGGATGGACTTGATCGGCAATAATATTCAGATAATCCTTGGAGGACACCAGACCTTCCAGCAATATCAGGGGACCCGTTCCGTACCAACAGAACGTGCCCCACACCATGACACCGCCTCCAGAATCTTGAATTGTGTTTACAAAGCAAGCTGGGTCCATTCCTTCATTGGGCTCCAGCCAAACTCTCTGCCTACCATCGGCATAGAATATAGCGTACCGTGACTCGACAGACCACATGACCTTTTTCCAATCTTCCAGTGTCCAATAAGGTGTTCCTGACACCACTGTAGAAGAACTTTCTGGTTTTTTGCAGAAATCAGTGGTTTCCGTATAGGCATGCGACTGCTAATATGGATCCTGTTCCATTCCCTGCGCATAGTTCGCTGAGATATGGGTCGGGAACAGCCTTCATTGAATGCTTCGGTCAATTGCTGTACACAAGAAGTCCTGTTTTTCCGTAGAAGCCTTCACAGACGACGACGACTCTTTAGAGACGTAGGAGCCTTCTCAGACGACCTCGTTCCTGCCAAACTGTCGCGATGACAGTTTGTCAGGAACGAGGTCGCCACACTTAGACAAGTAATGTGGTTATTTTTCCACTGATTAAATACCCGAGATATCTAACCTTTTGAGAAACCAGCCAACTCTGCTGTTTTTAAAATCGTCGCTCCAGCCAGACGGGCACCCACAATAAGCCCTTTATCAAAACCCAAAAGTTCCTTTGTTTTTCCCATTGTGATTAGCACTAGTGACGATTACCGACGAGCAGCAGTCTTAAATAGTTGCCTATATCACGTGGTGATTTACGTGACCACGTATTTTGCATATACGCTGCGCAAGTGACGTTACATATGCATAAAGGTTTCTAATTCAATGGCCGGTGTGTGTAGTTTTTGTGCAATAAAATTAAAAATTGAGTACATCAATAATCATCAATTTTCAATTATCTTAGATATGTTATTATTTTTTCCATTCTTTCCCATTATGAAAATTTTTCAATACGAATGGAAGAACCCGCCTCTAAATCCGTCCCTGGTCATATAAATTTTTTTAAAATCTTATTTCTGTTTATTTTGCAAACATAAAAAAAAAGCATTTTTTTTTCTCTCATACGTTTCGCAATTCGGACCACAATGTTCTTATAACAAGAATGTTTTTAAACTGATCAGTTTAAAAATATTTTTATCAAGCAGCATTTGCGAATAAAATCTAAAATAACCCAGTTTTTTAACTCCTTTACATATTTTCATTAAATTTCCTATCAAATTGCACACTACTTTCTGACAGCGTAATACACTGGTTTCCATAAATTAAAGAAAAATGAGAAAAATCAAAATAATTCGCCAAAAATTGTGCGATTCTCACCAAACTTGTTCATGTAACCAGCAAAGTAATGCCGAGTGAGCATATCGTATGCAAATTAATCTAGAGTGCGTCAATTTGCGTAATCGGATAGCGGCATAAAAACGGGTGTTTTGGAGTGGATCGTTATTTTGTGTTGTAAATGTGAGTAAAAAAATTCGAAATAGTCATTTTGTAGGAATGAACTCGAGACATTATTTTCCAAATGACCTGCGGTGGAAAGTTATTGGTCGTCTCGAATCAGGCCGAAATCAGTCAGACAGAAATCATTCGAAATCAGTCCACAGTCTATGGACTTCTGTGGTCCATAGACTGTGGAATCAATTTCTGAGCACGGATTCCACGTCTCGGAGGTTTAGTCGAGGGAGGGCTGGAGTTACGGCTGCTGTACAAGACCGATATCTGCGATTAACAGCACGAAGGAGCAGAACATCTCTCCCTCTCAGCTACGATCCTCTCTTACTGCCACTGAGGGTTGTATAAGCTTCTACTGTGCATAGAAGGCTTCATGAGAGAGGTCTGTACGCTAGAAGGCCAGTAATTTGTATACCCCTCACGTCACGTCACAGGAGAGAGCGGTTGAATTGAGCAATCATGCATGTTAAAACTCGACTGAAGATCAATGGAGGTCCGTAGTCTTTACAGATGAGTCCAGATATTGCTTGCAGAGTGATTCCGGACATTGTTTGATATGGAGAGAACGAGGTACCCGCTATCACCCCAATAACATCCGTCAAAGAGACAGTTACGGCAGAAGTAGCGTGTGTGTTTGGGTGGCATTTCCTTAGGTGGACCCACAGATCTCTCTGTGTTGACGAGTGGGAATCTCAATGCTCAAAGGTATAGAGATGACATCCTGGACCCTTATGTACGTCCTTACGCTGGTGCAATAGGTGAGACATTCATCTTACAAGACGATAACGCTCGTCCACACACAGCTCGACTAGTGGAACAATACCTTCAAGAGGAGACCATTATATGCATGGAGCGGCCAGCTCGATTTCCCCACCTAAATCCGATTGAGCATGTATGGGATGCTCCAGGGAGACGTGTTGCTGCACTCAACCCATCACCTGAAACAAAGGGGGAGCTTATTACAGCTTTAAAGGAACAATGGTCGTTACTCACTACTGAGCTGATTCACATCATAAACAATGTGAAACATCGCTGTCGTGCCTGCATTGCTTAAGGGAGTGACCACACTCCTTATTAAATAACTTTGCCCATTGCATTCTGACACCTCAATTTTGGACAAATTCCTGTAAGTGTTATTTTTTGACGAAACATATTTCTAGTGTAAAATATTTTATGCCATTCTGAAACTACCATTGTAACTCATGTTTCCATCAAATTGCATTAAAATCATTCATACTGTTTTTTATTTATTATATATTTTCTGAGTTTTGCTTAATTTATGGAAACTAGTGTATATAGAAGTTCTATGATAATTTGGCAGCTCACTGTATATAACATTTTGAAGCTCCACTTTCTAACATAATCCAGGATGCAGTTTAAGCCGATAAACGAATTTCATCTGGGTTTTGCTATCGCATTAAGCTATCTCGGAAGAGCAGGGCAAGGATCTCTTTGCTCATTATGAGCAAAAGCAGATGATGAGTAAAGCCAAATCAAACATGGAACCTGTTGCTGTCATCTAGGCTAATGATTTTTCTGTGCAATCTGCTGCCATCTGGTCTATAAATAGGCTTCACTGGAACTCGAAAATCGTGAGAAGCTTCTCACATAGGAAATTAGCATCGAAATTAGAAAAGTAGGATCCTCAGTTTAATTTGCTGTCAATCTTTTATTCCGTCCTGCAGCATTGACGTAGATTCCGTGCCTGCCGCGAGCATCAGCTGCAGAAGCAGACGGTTCAGATCTCTTGTTTCGTGACCTTTTTATTTCGTCGTATAATCAGAAAAACAGCTGTTCCGAAGATTTCGCAATACTTACATTTCTTATTGTTGTTACTTTGACACTGATACGAATAACCATCAGAAGAATTCAGAAAATTATCTATGAGTTGTTATATCGTAACCTACTCATTAAGGGATATCGTCTGGTTACAAGCCGCACACGTACATTGAAAGAGGGAGATGCTTTTGGTCTGAACCCCAGTAACAAAGTTTTTTCTCTCCAATTATTCACATGTTGTTTTCTTAATCTCAATATATTTTAAGTAATATTTTGATATTAACTCTTTCTAGTCAAAGTATGTTTAGGCCATAGTTTGGAATTGAATTTTTGATGATTTTCCTTGCTTTTTATTAGTTGGAAATTTTTATTGGTTTTATTAGTTAATATAATCCTACTAAATTTAGCGAAATTCATTTGCGAGCAAAAGCTTTGGAATGAGAAATCCTTAACTGACGAGAGGATCTGAAAGTAGCTTCATAAGAGAGTTAAATCAAAACTAACGATCCCTTTTTTCCGTGGACTGGAAAATAAGCTTAATGACTCACTAACAAGTTGTATTATTGTCTTGCCTGAAGAGCCTCTATGTGAAGTACAGTAAGAACCCTACATAGAATAACTTGTCAGTTATCATTATTCAAGATAGTTTATACAAACCAGTATTATGACGTCATTACTGGCAGTTTCTTTTAATCCAACAACGGACGATTGGTCTTAACATTGCTTTTTATAGTGTTCTTCAGATGCAGAACATTCCGTCGTACAGAGAGCTGAAACTGTGACTCATATATCCTTACGGGTTTCCATTCTCAGTGGTTAAGTGAGCCGTGACGTCAATTATTTTCTGATTGCATAGGGTTCCGCATAGTCTACACTAAGGGATATATTACGAAATACTGTTACCAAGTCTTCAAGGGAAGGAGGGTTATATCTACGCCAATATTTAAGGGGCAGGTTTGATCAAACCTATCCCCCCCTTAGAAAAATTATATACATTTCATTTTTTTTTTTTGCATTTACATGTTTTTCAAACATTTAGTAACTCTAAGCATTGAGGCAAAATATACTGCTGATTTGTATTTACTTATTTACTTATTGATAGCCTTTTTAAATATTTACTTATTTTTTTTAATCTTTTGAAAACATTAACTCTCCCCCCCCCCCTTTACACTTATTTTCAAAATACGCCACTGATTATAAACCCTTTTTAACATCACCACCCCTCTTGGGAAATGCATTGAGTGGTACGTCTCATGATCATTTGTTGTCTCATTTGCTCTTTGCAATTTTTAATTTTTTTTTCAAATAATAACTTAGTGATTTATCGATCGTCTTCTTCTTGTCTGGTGTACTATTTAATGTTTGCCGACAAGTGGCGAAAGCTCTTAGCAGGACTGTACACAGGGGTTTGCTGTCGAAAGTTTAACTGACTTGCTCAAGAAATTAAATTAGAAATATTGTCATGTGGTGTCAAATTCATAACTTTCTTTGCATAAATAATGAAATATTAATATAGAATAAAGAGCAGTTTTGTGGTTTATGAAATTTTTTCGTTTTACCTAGCGATAATCTGGTAATTTAAAAAATCGGGTCTGGGCCACCACTGGCTGTACAAGAACAACCACTAACACATTTGATTCAATAGCCGAAACCACTTTCAGTGAAGCATCCATAATCATAGCTGTTTAGAATTCACTTAGGTCTCGTCTCTTATTATCACGAATCATATCGCTAACGCCATGTTTAGCCGTGTATATCGTCTATGACACGAACCTACTTCCATTCATGCAGAATGTTGATTAGATGATAAATTATGTCTATAAAGGAGATTCTAAATGAAGGAATCAGTGAATGCATATTGCAAATTATTAGATTAGGTCTGTTGAGCATTAACAGACTAAAATTATGCACTTTACGCTTCACAGTTTTTTAAAAATATCCTACTTCTCAAAATAAGAGCAGATTTATTTATTTTTATACAGTTTCATGAAATTTATTAGCACCCGGATCCCTCTGTCAGGAACTGTGCTAGAGATTTAACTTCAACATGGATGCCTCTGGAGAATAAAGTCTTCAAGAAGGAGGAAGAAATGAAATTAAGAATTAATACGAGCCTTCTCTCTTTGGTCAGAGATATAATGGAAAACATTAAGTCTAGAAAATGTCTTTCTTTATTACGGTAAGTTTATATAAACTGACATGCTAGTTTTTACGTTTATGTCTTAATTTCAAAAATTCAATGTGAAAAGGAGCAGTTACATTTTTAGTCTATTATCCAATCAGCTCAGCAGTTGGAGCAAAGAGTTTCTTTCTCTGTTTACAATAACGACGAAGAAACCTAGAATGTTTTTTTTAGCCTATGTAGATTGGCGGATTCCACACTACCACCCAGAATTAGAACTTGAACTTCCTCTTCATATGCTGTGATGTCACTGTGCAGTACGCATAGCAGCCTTTTAGGGAACTGCAGAGGTAATGAAATACTTTGCGAAATATGTTACTTAAAAAGAATGAGGTAGCCTGCAGACATCGGACATTGGACAGCCGGAGTAGTCAATCCGACACTTCTTATATCAGTGGTCCCTAACCTTTTGGATCCCAGTGCTCCCTTTTGCTCTTCCTAAATACTCCTTCATCGAATTCAAAATATTCTGTATCCATGAATTTCTATGTTTTTCTATCGGAATCAAGCATGCATATCTATGGGAATCTAGAACTATTTGATATTTTATTTAGCCTGCTTCAATCGAAAAACTAGGGCGCCTCTCAAATTTCCTAATATTCCCTCCCCCATTGGGTACCATTGATTTTTAAGTATCATAACGAAACAAAGCGATGCCACCGCGGCGCAGATGCGGAATGGTATTTACTAAGTTAAGAACAAACAAAAATTAAGATATTATACATAAAACAACCCCTGAAGCAGCTGTTTGTCACAGGAGCCTGTCAGTTTAACATGTCATAGAGATCTGTGTGGTATGAGAGACCTCAGAAGAAATATAATACAAACGTCCATTTCTTACTCGGGGCTCGAACCCGATCCTTTCGATCAGTAGCCAAGCGCGCTAACCACTCGGGCAGCAGGGTGAGAACTTCTACAGTTTTCAAGCAGTACATGCCAGTCTTCACTGCATGTCTGTAGTGTAGAAGTGTAAAAACATATCAAACAGTAATTATAACAATTAAAAAACTCATTTATTAATTTGTTTGGTTCAAATGCATTATTTAAGCACAGAAATTGACTCGGCTTTTTTAAAAATTTACTGCATACTTCTCATCACGTTTTAAAGTTTTTATGTATTAAAAGTACGATATGTGAGCAACCATTCGCAAACTTTGGTCTGCACAGAAAGCAACTACAAATGGTTGCAGATTTTTTTTTTTATCTCGAAGGTATTAAATTTTCTAATATTTTTTTTCAGTATTTAAGCAAGCATATTTCTTTGAAATTTAAATGCAGAACTTCAGGTCACAAATAATTTTTAAAATGCTATTCCCATATCATTTAATGTGATCAAACGACGAAGGAATTTATATTTTGCTTTAGTTTTGCGAAATGCCAAACGATGTCTTAGAGTTAAATTTTGATTCGATGTTAAATTTGTGATTCATTTATTGATTCTCGGAGGCTTCCCACTGCCTGACACCTGTTCGCTGCTTTGAAAACCCCATTTCGCACATTACACAAAATAAAGAGCGATAATGCAGAACATTTAGCTGCTGTCGTTATTGACTCAGTTGCGGTTTAGCGACACCAAAAACATAATACTCTCATGACCACAGCCTTGTTTACTCCAGATATCCTAATTAATTAACCAGAGTTCTCCATTAGGCAATTCTGTAACTTAAACAACATGGTCGAGAAAGCATATTTCGCAACATTTGAAACGCAAATAAAAGCAAGTTCCTGTGAACGAAACCTCTTCTCCTCCGGAACATTCTCTCTCAAATGGTTTCTTTTCACTTCTCCATCCGAAAGGCCACTTTGCGTTTCACATGCCGGAGATTGGTCTGCGAAATTGTTTAAATGGCGTTCTTTTTATTTGTAACGCTGCCTTTACATGAGCATACCGCTCCGCAAGGACTAACGACCAAACAGCTTTCTCTAAAGCTATTAATATAAACTAACGGTGTGTTTCCTTCACCGAACGATTCCAGTTCCTAGCTTCCCACGCCCATTAATTCGATTGTTCTAAACACTGAATTGCCGATGTTCGTTTCACCTCGGAGAAAGGCGACGCCGTGAAAAGCCCAGTTTAACTAATGGCTTCGAAGTAATGTCGTCGTGGTGCCACGTGACTTAACGCACGTGCTGGAGCGCGAGAGCGAAAGCTTGGCCTCGGGACCTTAGAGGGAGAGTGACGTAGCGGAGACGTACTTGCGCATACTGAATTACGTCGTCCACTTGGTATGTTAAGTAACCAGTCTGTTGGTAGAGGTCGGGTCAACATTAACAGCCAATGAGGTGGAGTGGAAGACAGTTGAAAAGGGTTGGCCTGCTTTTCGGCACAAGTAAGATAATAGTTTCACTTGCATCTAATATAAAGTGTTTAACAGTTATTGAATTTCCTTGATCAGTTTGACGTAAACATCTTTATTAACGCAAATGAAGTTTATTAACTACTCTTTCATCAAGAGTGCTGCTAAAGGTGGGACAAGCCAACTGCCCCAGAAAATCTGTGTCAAGCAAACACGTATTTCAAGTTAATGAGACTTTGGATAACTGATGCTTGGGTTGCATAAAAAGGGCTTCAAGCTTTATTACAAGTTATTATTATCCACCGTTATTGAGCACTAATGTTTAAAAATTTTGAACTAATATTATAAACGAACCATTCCTTCTAAAAAATAATCAATTTGGTCGTAGGATGTGATGATAGAGTTTTACACTGAGAGCAGCGATTTGCCCCCTCTCTCCAGTAGGATAGGGAAACGCAACCATTTTTGCCTTAAAAAATGAATGAAATACTAACACGAATGAAGTGCTAATAAATAGTACTTCGCATTTTCCGAAATCATCCATTAGTTAAAATTTCTGAAAATGCGTTTCTCTGAAAATTACCAACTTTCTTGGAAAACGAGCATTTCATATTCTGCAGAGGCGATTTTCCTTTAAATCATGTGCGTTTTCAATCTTACCTGCACGCCCTCTACGAATTATTCCTTTTCTGAACTTTCTCAACGACTACAGATAACTGCTATCTGTAAAAAATACATAAATTTTCAAAGAAATTCATGCCTATCTTCAGACCTAGATTGACTTTCACGGCGATATTAATTTTCACGTTTCTTTTTTGCGTAAATACCTCTGTGGCGTATTTCTTTCGACATAGAAGTTGGCACGACATTCAAGGTTATTGTGTTTACTGCCGCAATCCACGATTCGTTCCTCCTCTGCTTTACTCATTGCATTTCAATTGCATTTGATTGGAAGAGAGAGGAGGAGGTACTTCAAATTGTGTTTTGTCAACTATTTTAAAGTACCTTTCTTAGCAAGCTGCGCAGTTCCAAGGATTTTGTAATGAGGATATTCTTTCATTAATATAATAGGTGGAATTTCGTCAACGGAAGTAAGTCTGCTATAGACACAGAGGTTTCATAAGAACTGACGATGAGTTTCCTGATTGAAATGTAGTATACTTTAATCTTCGCAATTACTTTTTATTTAAATTTGGTTCAGGGAAGGAAGAACAATTATTAAAATAAAATCCAGTAGTGTTTGATTTGTAAAAGTAAGAAAGTGCAGTTTTCTTTCGTTTGAAAAAAATCTGTTGTTCGTTTTATATCAAGACTATTTCTTGCATGAGAGCATTTCAAGAAAAGTTATTCGGTAAAACTGAAGATCAATGTTAGACTGTCTGAGGCTGTCAATGATAGCATGTACTATTCTGCTCTGAGCAACCATACTGCTAATATATTCATGGTTGGGTTGGGTTGTTTTACCTCTGAGTGGCACTTTTTTGCACACCATGGGCTAAAGAGCCAGGTCACATGGACCCCAAAGACTCAGAGAAGGTTGGGAGAGGGAACCCACTGGAACAGCTGTTGGGAGACAGATGGTAGCCTCCCGTCAAGGCCATCCAGCGTGTTCTTTAAAGTACACAGGGTATGGCTCTCCCGCACACGGAGCCACGGCTTAACGTCGCATCCGACGGACGGCGACCTTTCAAAGCCCATCGGTGTCCCCTACTGAACATGGGCAGGGCGGGGAATTTTGCGGAGATAAATCTTAACGCTGACCCAGTTGGGACTCGAACCTGGAACTACAGATTACGAGCCTGGCGCGCTACCGACTAAGCCACTCCCGCCCCCAATACATTCAAGGGATTCGCTTGTTACCTAATCAATATAAAAGTAAATTATCTAATATTTAACTGCTGAAGAATCAGAGGTAAGCACCTGTAAACAAAGCTCAAAGTATAGATAAAATATTGTCTTGAGTGATGTGGAATACGAACCCACAGACCTCCCGATAACATGTCAGACACTCTACCTCTGTTTTATCACTGCCGAAAAAAATTTTCTTTCTTGACGCTGTGAACGTTATATCTGGCAGTAAGCAATAAAAGTACTTTGACTACAGTTTAAAATCCAATCGACAGAAGTATTCTTCATTTTGCCCGTTAACCAGGAGGACACTCAATTGCTGTCCTAGAAATATTATTACAGCTATCCGTGCTTAAAATCAAGCACAGATTTCATCTTGTCCATTCTCGCGCTGAATTGCACACATACAGAATCCCTAAGTTCCTGCCTATCTGCTTTAAATAGTATGTTATGAACACGCAGTCTATTTCATGGAAAGGAGCGGATATACTTAAAGAAATGGCCTCAGTGTATATTATGAGCGCATATACACCGAAGAGCCAAAACGTTATGACCAGCATGTCTTTATGAAAATCGAAGCAACTGCCCGTAAACGACAGCGCGTGTGAAGGTCGTGAAACGGTATAAATAACACCTGATACTGAGCTCTGTTAAATATCCATTGTTCTTCAGATGGAAAAGGCAGCGGACTTAAGTGAGTTTGACAAAGGCCAAATTGTAATGGTCAGACGACTGGGTCAGAGCATTTCCGAGATAGCAAGGCTGGTGGGGTGTTCAGGGTCAACCATGGTCAGTACCTTCAAAAAGTGGTCCGAGGAGCAAAAAACTGCGAACCGCCGGCAGGTGTGGGCCGACCACGGCTCATCAATGCTAGAGGTGAGCTAAGGCTATCCCAATAGTACGAGCCAACAGAAGGGATACTTTGGCGCAACTCGTCAGTAATTTGAATGCTGATGATGGGAATGATGTGTCAAAACCCACAGGCATGTTCTGAGTTCCCATGCTAACTTCGCTTCACCGTCGAAAGCACCTACAATGGACATGCGAGCATTAAAACTGGACCTTGAACGATTGAAAAAAGGTCGTCTGGTACGATGAATCTCATTTCCTGTTGCACCATGTGGACGGCCGCGTATATGTGCGTCGTTTTCCTGGAGAAGTGTTGGCCTGGATGCAGTAGGATGTAAAACCAAGCCGGTGATGGAACTGTAATGTTTTTGGCAATGTTCTGTTGGGAAACCTTGGGTCCAGTCATCCATGTGCAGGAAACTATTATGTCTACCACCTACTAAACATCATTGCAGACTAGGTACATCCTTTAATGGCAACGGTATATTCCTCTTGTAGTGCCTTCTTTCAGCAGGATAATGCGCCATGCCGCTCTTCCCGGATTGCTCGAGAATGATTCGTGGAACATTTGGAAGACCTCCAGGTATTGCCCTAACCTCCAAATTCCCCACACATTAATCCAATCGAGCATCTGTGGTTTGTATTAGAACAGCATATCCTATCTGCTGCGGCTCAACCACGTAACTTACAAGAGTTAAAGGATCTGCTGGTAACGTATTGGCACCAGATGCCACAAGACTCCTTTAGAAATCTTGTGGTTTCTATGCCGCCGGGAAAGAGCTGTTTTGGCTGCACATGGATGACCAACATCATATTGGGCAGGTGGTCATAATGATTTGACTCTTCGGTGTATTCTCCAAAGGAAACAAGGAAGATATAAAGGGGCGCAATCATCTATTAAATACATATTCTAATAAATGTATATTTAATTTTCAAGCATTCTGTCTACTGATCAAAGAGACCTGGGTTCGAGCCCCGGATAAGATTCAGATGTTTCCTTTCGTTTGTTGTCTTTCTACTGAGGTCTCGCTTTCATTTTTTCTCTATGGCGTATTATAACGATAGGCTCCTATCAGACCTCTCTAGCAAGCGACTACTTGAGGGGTAATTTTATTATTATTTTTTAAAAATAACAATATTGTTTCCAATTTTAATGTGATGTAACATGAATCATCTATTAAAGATTTTGAATACAGATCTTACGACAATTGTAAATTAATTTTGCAAACCATCAAAGCTAAACACGAACTCTCTCTCTCTAATAAAATTTCAGTTTGATATATTAAAGATAATTGCATATATAATTTTCAGCAAGCGTGTGGCGAAAAACCAGATGAACTCTATCTTGAACTTTTTGTCGATGCGTTTTGAATAATCTATTTTTCTCTAGAAATTTGAATGACTGATTTCTTTTAAAAGCATGTTTATCCTTCCTAAAGATATATGAGAGCTTAAACAGTAAAAATAAAACAATTTGGATACTAATGACAGTATGATTTAAATAACACGAAACTCTGCTGTCATCTGTACTTTTTAATATCTGTGTAGGGATATTATTCGGAATATCGATCGTACATTGTACGTTTCTTAATAATCTACCTAGTGCTTTTAACAAATGGATCGGTTCTATTAATGGCAGAGAACAGTGTCTCCACACAGAGTTCGTTGGGAAAAAGTCGATCGCATATAGGTGAACAGTGTCAATAATAAGCTTTACTATTATGGATGGAGCAAACAGAAGGCCTTTTAACGTGACAGTTGCTGGGATTTATACCCTGTCTACCTCCCACCGCTCGATAAAACGTTCATTAGGTTTTACGATGCAGTGCAATGTTATTTGTCGACGGTGTAAGTAAGTGACCTTATGGCATTTCGTGACAAGGATGTAAAACTTATGTTGCACCGCAGTTTTTTCAGTAGCTCATATCGAATCAACGGATTATTTGAAAAAGGATATTTTTCGTGACGAGTAAAAATTGCCATTATTAATAGAGTTCCTTTTATTTTTATCCAGAATTCATTCTAATGATAAATGCGCCGTTTTTTATGATTGCTGCCGTAGATCATCGCTCCTCACTTATTATTAGTGACCACTTACAACCTTTCAACATGTCACCGAATATTGCTTTGATTTCTCCTGCCTTAACGTATGGCTGCAATTTGAATTTCATTGCAATAGATGTTTCGCAAGTACTACTTGTGATTTATCATTATTTAATCGATGTTTTCGTTCAGTTTTCTCGTGGTATGTAATGAATAATGATCTATTGTAAATTTAAATTCTTATAGTTTTTTAATTTCTAATACATATTGTAGATGATTCTCCTTCCTTAAAGGATAAGATCCAGAAATGTCTACGGCATGAAAAGAAAGGCTTAATGATTAAAATTACAGGAACAAGCTGAAAATAATGATGCCACTTTACATTCTGCAAAATTAAAATAAATGCAGCTGTAAAATGATCAAATTGTTGGTTATAACTTTCATCACATAATAACAGGTTTAAAAATTCAATTTAAAATAAAATATACTGCTCGACATAGAAAATGACACTCCATGAAGGAATGCACGAAGTGAAACGAAACTTACCACACATACAGACAACTAGGTGGGAAAGAAGTGATTTACTTCCTGAGGGATTGCAAGAATGCTAGTGGCGAGGAGGCAGTATAATGTGACCTTAGTCAGTAGGTCTTATGACCAACATGTTGAACTATACATTCAGCAACACGACGTGGCATCAAGTGGAAAAGTCCCTTATGGTGAGCTGAGTTATCGTAGATCATGTTTCATTGACCGTGTCCATAATTCATCAACATTATGAGGGGGTCGTGCAGAGGCATGAAGTCATCTGCCAATGACGTCTTATACATTCTCTATTGGGGAGGTCTGGGGATTTGCGCTGGCCAAGGCAGTTCCTGGACACCTTTTATGCATTGTCTGCTGATGTTGGCAGTTTGTGGGTAGGCATTATTATGTTGAAACTGGGCATCAGGGATACCATGGAGATACGGAGCCCCTCATCGATGTATCGTCATGCTGTCATTGTACTCATTTTGCATACAAGCGGTGAACAGCTGTTGAAACTGATAGTATCCCAAACCATGACACCAGGCTGAGGAGACGTAAGACACTGACAGATGGTAGCAAAATCAGTTCGGAGACCACATCATCCCCAGACTCCCAATCAGCTAGCGATTGTAGGCCCTTAGACAGAAGCGAGACTTATCGCTGAATCGTTCCACCACATGTCTGGTATGACACCATTGCAACCTTGCATACTGATGTGCTGTGGTGAGTGGCAATTGTCGCAATGGCTGGCGAGAGCATAAACCTGACACAGCCAATCTGCAATTCACAGTCTGTGTCAACACAGGGATGTCTGTAGCTGCCTGTACACTGTGTCAATACAGGCAGAAACGCATCAGGATGCAACAACTACGGTCGAATTTACGGCCGTAGTTGACATGGTGTACAGGTAGCTACGGGCGGATATTCATAGCTGCCTGTACACCATGTCAAATGTCATCTGCTGTGGATTGTAGGGCTACTATTGCTTGCTGTCGAATGCGGTGATCGAGGATTTTGGACGACCGCCTACATGCACCAGTCCCACTACGGCGATGCACGTTACCTTCCTCCAACCACTATTGCCAAATTCGGCCATAGCTGTTGCATCCCGATGCGTTTCTGCCGCGATGCAATGCAGGGACCAACCAGTCATACCTAGCCCTATGATGAAGCCTCTGGTAAAGGTGTCCATGTGATGGTAGGTGCCATACACGGCAGTGGGGAAGGGATGTAAGATTCGTTCGACGCACTTTGTAGGGACGATCAATTAGTCCATTTAATTACATTCCCCATTTCCTCGGTGAAATCACAGGTTCACGGGTTGTTATTCTCATACTGATATATACCTCAGACTTGCTGCACTAAGTGACGTGTAGAAAGATAACCAACAATTCAAGCACGATAATAGTGGATGGATGACACAGTTTATTTACATTCACATACAATTACGTGTTGGGGATGTACTCGATTCCGAGGGCCTTCGCTGCGCTGAAGATCAGAGTGATTTTGCTCCCTAGATGTTCTTTGGACTTCCTCCTCCTCCACCACCACCACCACCGATCGTCCTTTAGAAACAGTTTATATCGAAATAAAAACTTAGTAGCCCTCGAAAGAAATCCTAAATTAAATGTAGCCCCTAGTGTGAAAATATTTGGGTAACCCTGCTATAGAGGACAATTCAAATATTTTATATAGGTAAAATACTCATGAGATTTTTTCATGCGATTTTCTTTATTTTGTCTTGCCTATGTATAGATGTGTGTCCTGCACTGCCAAGGAATGGAGGGTGTGGAAACTGCTCACAGAAATATTGATAACTTTAATAGACTGGTGTGTGGAAACCTAGCATCAACTTGAGGGAGTGTTTGCCAATCGCATGTAACTTTGAGACCCCCGAGACATGGAGCTGAAGTAGAGGCCAGTGGCCTTTCTTTCTTCCCCTCCCTTCTCCAGATTGCTCGCGATAAAGGACGCAAAGGAGAGCGAAGTGAGTTGGTAGGAAACGGGGAATCAAAAGCTTTTTGATCCGAGAATGCCGACAGATATAACAAAACTGCTCAACCGGAACGCTACGTTGTAACGCTACTTTTCTTTCAATAGTAAAATGTCTACGTAATTATTATTTGATTTGTTAAGTAATTGTAGGATGTTTATCGGTAGCACAATTATTTTTTACTCTAATTAATATTGCAATTATCTTCCTTACTCCTGCTGAAATACATATTGTGGTATTTTGGTTAAATTATTATATACCTTACAGAAAAAATTATCCATGAAAGGTTCGTAAATGTTATAAACAATCAACATACTATCACTTCCCATCAATTGACATAAAAAAACTCAATAATTCAGTGTCAAATAATGTCTCATAATACACTTTTGTAGATTAAATATACTGTTCAACTTAGCCACACTAGTATTTCTCCAAACAGAAATCTCATATGTTACATATGAATATGCAATACTTAATGCAAATTAAGTGTGCATATATACAATAGCTGCTCACATGATTGTCATTCTGTTTTTATCCAAGAAAAAAAGTCTTTAATTGTTCTTTCTGGATAAGTTGACTAATAAATTAAAGGTTATTTGTGCATTAATTCAGATATTCAGATAATTTCTTTCCACTATCCCAACTTAGTTAAATGTCCCAGCTTTTGCAACTCTTTCAATATTCAGGAAATAATGCTGAAAATTATAATTTCGAAATCTTTGATTGAGATCTTTATTTATATATATATATATTTTTCCACGCATAAAAGGCATATTTAAAAGTTAGAGAGCTTCGAATTTGGCTTCCTACTGGCATAACTAATGGTTGTTCCGCAGTTTTATGTTTAGTTGGCTGTCGCATGTCATAATCAGGCTGCTAAAAAGCAAAGTAATCGTTGCTGACGGATTTAGCAAGTCCTACACATGACACAAAGAATGATCTGTTATGTCAAGGCAACGCTACCCTTAGACCAGTGCACTGCAGCATGAGAACGAATTCTTAACTTACATATGTAATAAATTGTTATTTCATACCAGTTTAAGGTCAGCTCTAGAAAAGGTGTCTTCTACGAGAAAAAAGAAAAATTCAGCGTTTACGAATTTTACACACATGAAGTTCTAAAAAGTCTGACTCGTTTTTTTCCGGTTCGTTGAAGTCATGGTTATATATTATTCATACACGAACTATATGAATAAAATATAATCTCAACTTCAGAAACTCGAGGCTCTACAGTGCTCTAACAGAATCACGCAAGAGTCAGCTCAGTCTAAAATTCTTATCTAGAATTCATCTGGTGTTTAAAATTTGTCGTTGTTTAATGTTGTATTTTAAAAGAAATTTTTCGAAAGGACTTGGATTGGAATAACGTTCAGTTATTATCTGCTGAATTTTTTTTTTTTTTTGATTTCGTTATTTCGAAAATTGTTAATTAGCAGCTTTTCGTATCATTGGTTCCCAGCATTTTAAAGGATTTTGTGTATTTATTACAAAACAAATTATCATATTGTTTATTTTTCGTAATTATTACGTAATTTACGATTTGTGGAGTACTGGACATGAGCTTCCGATTTCATTTTAGTTCATTCTAATACTTCTGTACTCTCCCTGTGGCAGAGTAGTTTGTGTGCTATGTTAAGAATCAAATGTACCTTGTTGCGAACCCCGGATAAGGCATGATGCTTCTTTTCATGTGCTATTTTTTTTTTGCTCACTGAGGTTTCGCCTTCCTCGTGTACCTTCTCTGTGGTTATTTTACCGACGGGCTCCAGTAAAACCTCTATGGCAAGCAGCTGCTTGAGGGGAATTTTTTTTTTATTTTAATACTTCTTCAGGATCAAGACCTCTTCAGAAGGGACTTGGTCTACTGGAATATACGAAAATGAAATCGAGTGACATTGTTGAAGTACGCAATGTTATATTACACAGTTGTATCAGAATAATATGACCACCTACCATAGTATATGTATGGTAGGTGATATTATTCTGATACGACTGTGTACTTCTCCTATGGGTTTCAAAATATGTCTTAAACAGAACAACTTACCTTGCATTTACACAACAAATGATCAGTTAAGTTCAGATAAATATTAATACCGAAAATATTTCAATGATACCTGTAAATTAATATTATCAACAAAATTAAAAAAAAACTTCTTGCACTGAACTATAAGACAGACTGATGGTGCACTTTCTCTTTAGGCTGAAATAGATTCCTCCGGTTATGTGCTGACTGCTTTTTTCCCCCTACTTTTAATAAAGCATTGAAGATTTAAAAAAAAATGTTTTGTTTTTAAGCAGAAAGCACACACCAGAAAGATATATACAGGGTGTCTCAAAAATATAGGTACAAACTTTTAGGGGAGGTAGATAACATCTAAAGGAATGAGAATTGTATAGGAACCCATAACCGGAAACGTCACCGTAAGTCAATAGGCGGCGCTGTTCATCAGTGCGTTAGAGGGGAAATTTCGGATTTCCTCATTCGAGCGGTAGTCAGCTGACGAAGAGCATGCAAAGGTATTCGAACAGGGAGCTGGCAGACATGCACTTAGTGTAGGGAATAGCTGAGGGCAACGGACGAGACGCTCAACGAATGTATCAAGAACGCTTCCCACAGAGACATGTACCGGGCCACCGTTTGTTTGCGCGTGCGCATCAAAATTTGTGCGTTTATGGGTCATTAAGAGGCAGCAGAAATGAGAGCAGGCAATCTAGTACGCCATTTGTAATAATTATGTCCAATAAATGTTTTCCCATTAATCACTGTCTTGTGTCCTTTCAGATCTTGTACCTCTGCTACCACTTTCCCATGACGTTTCCGGTTATGGGTTCCTATGCAATTCTCATTCCTTTAGATGTTATCTACCTCCCCTAAAAGTTTGTACCTATATTTTTGAGACACCCTGTATATTCAAACTTTGGTGGAATCAATTTTTCTCCTCCAAATGTTTTTAGGTGGTCGAATTGAATTTAAACGATTCCAATGAAATACTTCTTTAAAGTTTGCAGTTTGTAGAGTCTTTAGCCATATGCATGCGTATGAGCTATAGTGATAATTTTCGAGGTATTTGCCTTTATGGCCTTACTTTTACTGCGAGCAAAATGTATAATTTCGTTTTAATGAAAATACTGTGTGCAGTCATAGTGGGATATCATATGCAGGTGCTGACGTATTGAAAGAAGTAGTAGTTGTTTTATCCCTGAGCGACACTTTCTGAACAAGTATCACCTGGATCAGAACAAAGATCTGGAAGTAGACTCATAGGACAAGCGTTAGGAGATAAACGAGAGCCCCCAACGGAGACTCTCTACAATGTACGACATAAAACACATAGGATACTGTCCCGCACATAAAAGCTCTTTTAGTTTTTTTTTTAACCCAATAATGCTAATGACACGGGAAAAAAATGGAATTTTATTACATCAGCATGAGGTATTTAATATTTTTGACATAGTGATGCCACATGACATCACATATAAATCAGCATAGAAAATTCAAAATAATAAAAGAAATCTAAATATTCTTAAAATATATTTGTTCAGGCAAATGGGGGAGATGACAAAGGGAAAAAAATTTAGAAAAACTCAGACCGATAAGGATTAATGGCTTATCTAAAAAAAAGATCGATCCACTATTTTCGTTATCAGAGAAAAAAAAAATCATATGGATAAACAAGAAAAATCACGACGCCTCAATGGTCTGAACAAGAAACTGCTGAAGTATTTTTTTTTAATATTTATTATTTTATTTGTAAACATTAAATTATTAGTGTGACTGATTGCGCCACGTTCAAGAGAGTTTAGGATTCTTCCATAATCAGTATAAAAATTAATTGCTGCTTTTGGTAATTAACTGGAGGACGACAAAATGATGTATTTAAAGGGAATATACAATTTATTTTTTGAAGAA
Source organism: Ryuthela nishihirai (assembly GCA_038380435.1). NCBI lineage: Eukaryota > Metazoa > Arthropoda > Arachnida > Araneae > Heptathelidae > Ryuthela > Ryuthela nishihirai. The sequence continues at coordinate 79,594,445 of JAWZYU010000009.1, read as the reverse complement.
AAAGAGGTTTATTCAAACAACACATCCATACTTCTGGCTGTTATCGTCCTATGTAATTGCAGCAGGAAGAAACTCTCTAAAAAGATATTTTAATCTCTGTACATTTCGCAGCTTAGCGTTCTATTAGCTTTTCTCTGGTTCTTTCGTTCGAGCAAAGCTTTGGCAAGATGAACTCTAGTGGAAAGGTGAAGCGAATGGTGTGTTTTCGCCTTGGCCTGCTTTGAGCCCACATAAGATGAGTTAAGCCAAGTTGTGCCGACATGTCTGGAAGGCTTCAAATAGCAGTAAACAATCCGTATTCTCTGTTCACTCTGCTTACCATAGTTAGTGATCTTTAGGGTTTTTTTTCTAAGTTTTTAACTTACATTTCAGCGAAATTTAGTTAAATATCTAAAGAAGTAGGTATTTTCACTGCTTAAATTTTTTTTATGTATTTTTGATTTTTCCGCTAGAGTAATAAGTTCTTTAAGTTTTGGTAGTAGGAAGAGCAATGTAGGAAATCTCTGTAGGTAAGTAAATTTATTAATTTGATTATTATTAATCAGAGATATTTATAAATACACGTGGTTTTGGAAGAAATATTGTGCTAAAATCAAAAGCATACAAGGCTATATATACCGCCAGAACATTAATTGTGCAGAAGGATCATCGTAGTTATGTAGATGTAATTTGTTATTCCTTTAAAGTTACTGCTCAGTCTCGTGCGTCTATTATTGTTTTAAATTTTTGTCCCACTAAAAAGGTACTAGTTTTGTTTATTTTCATTCAAGGACTTATCTCCGTTCGTCCGTTACTTTAAGCATTGGCTATTTTAAATACTGTCAGATATCAAAACCTGGAAATTTAAGCTCCAGTTAAATGATCCATTACTTGATTGATGGTCCAGTACAACTTCACACAAAATGATTTGCGATTGACCGAGTTATCACAGACGGTGGTTTCTGCTTTTATTAGATCATTAATGTTAATGATCACAATAATTTGAACGTTTTCGTTTCAGTAAAGCAAAAGCCTAAAGGAAGGTTTCCTTCAACATTTTAATGAACTGTTCAAATTATCCCACAGAAGCAAACAAACATCAACCATAACTTCAGTTATCCACAATCGTTCTAAACGGTTGTGAAGCACGACTCGTTACCCCCGCTGCGGACATTTGTTGTCACCAGTAATTGCGTTGCAATATGAAGAGCTTGCTGGTGTGTAGTTTCACAACTGCTGATGAACTCCCTACACGTTTTCTATGCAAAATAATCAGCGCAAACATTGACACGCCCTCTGTTCAATCCATCTATGGCCAGTTGGCCGTTGTTGTTTCAACTGCGGTACCTATACCTGCGACCAAATAATGAATGCCGTCGTATGTAACCACGTTGACGGTTTTAATGAACCCGCAATCGCTGTTGCGTGAGGCCTATTGTCAGGTGGGCCGTGACCCCTCTGGTTCACAGGAAGCCTTCATGTTCAGCGTTTGTATGGCGATGCAACCGGGAAAATTAGAGTGCTTTGCCGTAGGTCTCGTGAGCGATTCGCTCATGCATGCAACCGCCTAAATGTATCCACAGACATAATGTATAATGTGCTGAATTATTGTATGTATTATGTAGATAGAACATTGTCAAAACTTACACCGTAGCTGGAAATTGACATTGAACGTTATATGATAAAATGACTCGACAGTAAAATTATTAGATGGCATGTACAATGGCATAGTTAAACAAATACCCATCTATTAGACATAAAAACAAACCTTCCTCAAATGTGATCTTACAAGATCTCAAAAGAATCAGTACTCTTCAACAGTCAAAACTGAGAGTGCAAATCCACCGTATTTCAGAATGAAAGTAGTAACTTGGAATGCTGATTGCAGACTTTGAAAATTTAGGGAAATAATTGAACTTATATTCATGTTGCTTAGAGGGTAATGTTTCTGCATTACCCTCTAGGCAACTATGCGGGATCTTGGGGTATTATAGTAGTAGTAGTAGCATTTTTATTTCACATATTAACACTATACAAAGGATTTTGAGATATCACAAGAGTTGAGGCATTCGTGAGATCTCCACACGGAAACCATATAAATTGCAAACATCAGTCATCATGTTGAAGAAAATGCACAAAAGAGGAAAACCAGCCAGGAACAAAAAAATGCTGAAACATTTCTAGTTATCCAGAAAGTATGATATTCAAAAAGGAAGTAACATTCAATATCTATGTTATATATAAATAAGTAATTAAAATTTGTGATACTAGTTGAGAAGCAAATTACAAGAACGTAAATCGATATAGATGATAGTGTGAGCTTTATAAACAAAATGCATGTATGTGCTTGCAGCAAATCGTACGTTGTAAAGTTTCGATGAAAAAAAAAAACGCAATTTCCCTCCTAATTTTTGAATAATTTTCCGAACATTTGTAGCAGAAGTTGCTATTTATTATTCACGGAAAATTTTTGGAGTGATACTCATTGATGATACTATTTAGAAAAAATTAGTAAAATAACAAGAAAAATAGTTATGTGTAAAAGCTCATTTTTACCAAAGTTATTTTTCTATTATTTCTTCCGCTGAGAACAAAGTAGCATAGCTTAAATGCAAATTGCAATTCAGAATGCAATAGAACCTCGATTAACCGATCTACAGTATATTTCCAGCACAAATTAAAATACGTCGAAAAGTCTGGTATTTCAGGTAAAAAGCACAGAGTTAGAAAAGATTGGAGAATAACATTAAGAATACAGTCTAATCATGAACAATAACGAAAATAGTGCAAAAGTATAATATATTGTAAAGGTAAATTTATACGGAGAAATGGTCTACAATGAATATCTGTCAAAGATGATTATCATTGCTTTAACACTATTAAAAAAACCTCTAGAATATGGTGTAATACAGTACCTTGTTATTATTACACAAATATTCCCATTTCGTAAAACCATAATTTCTTCTGTAAAAATATCCGTATAATTTTTTCGTTCGTGATGAAAACTTAAAAAAAAAAGGTTGAGGCAAAATTATGCAAGAGAATATAGCATTTAAAATCCTACTGAAAGAAAATTGTAAATAGAAAAATTTAGTCGGCGAACTCAGTGATTTTTCACCTAAGAGGTTTGAAAAACTGCTTTCGGAATGCGGAATGCCGAGGTCTCAACACAACCGACGCACCGCGTGGTAGCGTATTCAAGTTGAATATACTTTTGCTTCTTAAATGAATAGTCCGTTGGGTTGTTTCATCTCTGAGTGGCACTTTTGTGCACACGATCGGCTAAACGTCGAGGTAACAAGGACCCCAAAGGTCTCGAGAAGTTCGAAGCCTCCCAACAAAGCCATCCATCCAGACTGTGGCTCTCCTGCACAGGGGTGTGTGTGTGTGTGGGGAGGGGGGCACAGTCTGATGGGTGGCAGCTGTTCCAAGCCCATTAGCGTGTACTTTCTGACCGAGAACAGAGAAGCGATCTAGAGCAGATAAATCTCAAGCAGCACAGTAGGATTCGAACCTGGATTACGAACCTGGTGAGCTACCGACTGAGCCAACTGCCCACCACCACCACCACACAAACACTTCGATAATCGATGATCGAAAGCCAGTTGGTCTAGACATTACTTATATTATTAATCTTTTTTAATTATATGATTAACAGAAAATCCATTGTTATATTTATTCTTCTAAATGATCCAGGGATTCGAAACAGTCGAGAAACTATGATTGCAGCAGGGGTCCCAAACTTTTTGTCGACATGCCCCTTTTCTATTTTTTAGAAACCTCACGCCTTTCCCCATCTCCCGCTTATCATCAGCTAACCCTCTCGTTTAACAAAATCTTCAATTTACAATTAAAATTTAAAAATAAACTAAAAAGTTTCACGTCCTTGCCCCCCCCCCCCCTTTGAATGTTTTCATGCCCCCTCCCCCATCTTTTTCATTTGGAAATCCCTGATTTAGAAGAATACGGTCTGCTCGGCAAAATTTAATGGAGTTGGATGCAGAAGGTGGGTTGGGTTAACCTCTGAACTGCCCTTTTCCCCACACAATGGGATAAATGACCAGGTCACAAGACCCAGAAAATATTTGGGGAAGGTAACCCCTGGAAAGCTGTTAGGAGACAGATGGTAGCCTCCGGCTAAAGCCATCCAGTGTGTTCTTTAACGTACATACGGAGCCAAGAATTAATGACCCATCCGATGGACGGCGGCGTTTCCAAGCCCCTCGGTGTCCCCTACTGACCTAGTGCAGAATTTTATGGAGCTAAACCTCAAAAGCTGGCCCAATCTCAAGCTGAAACTCGCACCTGGGAACTGCAGATTACGACCCTGGTGAGCTGCTGATTGAGTCTTGGGTTGTTTACTTCTGAGCGGCATATTTTTGCACACCATGGGCTAAATGGCCAAGTCACAAGGACACCGAAGGCTCAGAGAAGGTTGGGGTAGGGGACCCACTGGAACAGCTGTTGGGAGACAGATAGTAGCCTCCCGTCAAAGCCATCCAAAGTGTTCTTTAACGTGCACAGGGTATGGCTCTCCCGCACACGGAGCCACGGCTTAACGTCCCATCCGACGAACGGCGGGCGTTCCAAGCCCATCGGTGTCCCCTACTGACCGTGGGCTGGGCGGGGAATTTTGCGGAGATAAATCTCAACGCTGACCCAGCTGGGACTCAATGAAGAAGGTGATATGAAGTTTTATTGCAAGTTTTTCCCGCTGCAGTATGCAGAGAAAGTTGTTATCTATCAGCTTTATTTTTTTATTTTAGAGTACCGGGTTCTCCAATCAAGTACTGATACTCTTTTAACAGCCGTTTTCCTTTCTTCTCCCTTTTCTTGCAGAAGACAATTCACCAGACAGTTCATTGCGTTTTCGTGCACCTGAAAGGAGATTTGTCGGGCTGTCACTCAGATAATTTCTTTAATGTGGGTAATTTTGTTGAATGACGAGCAGAATATTTTCCTTCATAAAATATCTCTTTAAACAAGTCACGTTCTTTTTAAAGTATTAGAATAATCCAATTTATCACGATTATAATGTGAAATAAAACAAAAATTCGTTTTCTCAGAAAGAGTTTTACTTTTTCGAAGATAAAATTTCTTTGCTGTTTCAATCTAAAGCATGAACGATCTGTAAATAATTTGTCATTCTCATTTTCTCACAAATAACTTTCCAGTGTTCCTTTCAAGGAGTGAGCGTTTTCCATTTGCTCTCCAGAAGCATCTATACCTTCTCGGTTCCATCTTTATCTCGTTCAGTGATGTTTTTTCTCGGCGTTACCACACAATCCTGTTTAGTTCATCCTATCGAACCTTCTTTACTGCAATTTTCTTTGCGATGGGCAATAGCTGCTGCCATTACCTGAAACGAAAACTACACGCTCTCCACGATCCCATCATTTAAACGTGCTTTTAGGATTCAATGCGGACTTTCTCTGTCATCTTCTAGGCTTTGTTTTCTTCACAAAACTTCTTCCTGACTCAAGCATCCACCTCTTATTGTTCTTCTGATGGACATTCCCTTGACGACCGTCAGCAGAATGAGATAAAGGTGGATATGATTCAACATTAACCTTCAAAGACGCGATAAGACAGCCTTATCCGGATGTTTTCACGAAAGAAAATCGAGTCGGTATCTGGCTGGAAGAGCAAAAGGTTTTCTTCGTTTATGTGATAACTTGCTTGAATAATTATATTTAAATGGAGATCACCCAGAAAGGCTAATGGCTACCACCCAAGGCTGTCATTTGCGAATGTGTAAATCGCCTCCTGTAAGCCATTGATGAGCCTGTTAAAGAGAGATATGGTTTTTTATACTGGGCAGCCAAACGTAGTTGACAGCAGAAGAAAAATTATGGATGGAATGTGTTTTTTTTGTCGACCTACAAGTCAACAGTGTCAGTCTCATTTACACTACGGAATCTTATTGGTTAATTCGTAGGATAAAGGTATTAAATAAAGCTAAATAATGATATCTTTAACCTCTCTTGGCAGCATCTTGTGCAGGAAGAGGTTACATGGCTTTCGTCATGTTTCCGCTTGCAGGATGATCGATGATCGAAGGGGAGGAGAAGAGGTCAGGTAACTGGCTAATGCTAATAGCAAGAAAAGCTGTCGACAGTGAGATATATCGACAATATCTAGCACATCCTAATTGGACTTTGCTTGCAGAATGAGTCGCGTCTTCTCGCTTTCAAACGAATGAATGGAGGAAGAACTATTTTATTTATGAAACATAGTGTTTCTTATTCGTTTGATAAATTTGTGCTGATGTGTTTGCATATTCCGTAATTTAATATATGTATATGTGCATATCTGGCTTCAGAATGAAATGAAAAACTAGTAAAAATCAAATTCAAGGCATCAACTCTTTTGAATTGCTTTCTAAGAAATATTTCTCCTGAATGGAAACTACAAATCTTAAAGTATATGTGAACATTTCAGTGACATTCATTAAATATTTAAATAATTATCGAAGCTGTCACATTTAAGAAGCATTATTCATCCGTAAAAGATTCTATGCAATCAACGAAACTAAGAGAATCATTAAAGAAGCCTAAAAAATTGTTGTTAAGAATTATTCTATGTAAAATTCATTAGATATGTATAAACTCATTAACCACTCATCACTTTATGATTTTTTACCTATTGTTAGTATCTCATGTGACAAATTGGTCTTTTTCGGATGAAAGAGGTATGGGGGCAAAACGCCCGGTACTCGTCTTCAGTCAGTTAACATTTCTGATTTCTCTTAACCTCTCAATTTATATTTGGGCCGTTTCTTGCTACAGAACTTTCTGTAAGCATATACTCATTTTGCCCGTTTTTTCAGGAAATGATATACGCCCTAAGCAGTTAAAGGATCGACTTTGGAGGGAAACTAATAGGGAGCTGAATGATCTAAGACATTGATTTTAAATATCTGTTTTTTCCCCCAAGTGATAGTTTTCATCATTAATATGCTGTGGAAGTTATGCACGCTCATGTTGTCAAAAAGAGTAAACAGTCCCTCCTCCTAAGGGATGAGGTCATAGTGAGCAGTTTGCCTCAGAGGGAGAAAAGGATGAATAACAACTTTTCTCTGATCTTAGGCATCACGAAAAGTTATTGCCTCTCTGAAGAATGAAGTCTGCAGCGGGCCATACCATCTGAGGTTCGCACCCTGAAACCCAGCGGCTATGATTAAATTGAAAAAGGGGATGGTCCAATGAATCTTTCCCTTGAGTGGCATGCAAATGTTAAATACATACCACAGTGAATGACTTTGGCAAAAGTTATTACCATCGCATTTTAAGATAAAAATGACAACAACCATAATAATTAAAAAAATTAAATAATTTTCCGTTTAGTGTTCGCAGAGCTACGGGAGCGCGAACTTTTAAAATTAGCATCATTCAGTCTAATGTTTTTTCTGTAAAATCTTGGGACAACTAAACAATATTCCCAAAAACTGTTAAAAATTACTTCCTAATCCAAATTCTTTGATCTGTAAAAATTTATGTTTGATTTTTATTTTTGTTTTTGGCTTTTAAAGATACGGATTGATACTAATTATGATTGAGATTTTAGCTTTTTTGTCTAGTAGCAAGGAATTTGTTAATTAGTGGTTACATTGAAGGCGATTTAGGCTTTATGATCATTAATAGAAGACTCGAGTGATGAAAAACTAATTATGCCGATGAATGTTTGTATTCAATTTCATTGCTTCAGAAAAAGTCTTTTCACGCAATTTTCTTTTCAACTGTATATTTCCGATGCTGATGAAATTAGGCTTAAAGCAAACAAGAGAATTAAAAATGTCGGCATAATTTAAGAATTTGAGAATATATCTGAAAATGATTCGAATAATACCTAGGAAACGTAATTAAGAATGATAATGTGATTTTTACACTCCACAACAGTCTTTGTTTTACCGTTAAAATAAGGGGGCGGGGGTGGCTCAGTCGGTAGCGCGCCAGGCTCGTAATCTGTAGTTCCCAGGTTCGAGTCCCAGCTGGGTCAGCGTTGAGATTTATCTCCGCAAAATTCCCCGCCCTGCCCACGGTCAGTAGCGGACACCTATGGGCTTGGAAAGGCCGCCGTCCGTCGGATGGGACGTTAAGCCGTGTCCCCGTGTGCGGGAGAGCCATACCCTGTGCACGTTAAAGAACACGCTGGATGGCCTTGACGGGAGGCTACCATCTGTCTCCCAACAGCTGTTCCAGTGGGTCCCCTCCCCCACCTTCTCTGAGCCTTCGGGGTCCATGAGACCGGCCATTTAGCCCATGGTGTGCAAAAAAGTGCCGCTCAGAGGTAAAACAACCCAACTTAACGTTAAAATATTTCATTTTGGAAGAATATAATAAAAAGGATTAAATCGTAAATTGCGGATTATACATAAAATAAATTTTAATTTGCAAATGAAAATTATTATTTGAATTTTCAGGTTCATTAGTTCATAATTGTTATTTACAATAACAAATATCTAAGTTTTAAATCATGTAAATATTGCTAATGAGAGATTTTTTAGTGTCGAGTGTATTGAGACCTTTTAAGAGCCTGCTACATAGAATGAATTTATTAATATTCTGAATCAGTAGCTAAGCCCGAATTGCAACTGGGGAATCAATTGAAGATTATAAGTGCGCAGTTTACACGTCTACAATTTTCAAAGATCTGTTTTATTAATTGACCCGTTTGATTGATTGAATTGACAGATGATTGATAGGTCATCTCTAGTTTTCTATTGCTTCCGCAGTTGTCATTCACGCTTCACTTCCAACACGCATGTTCATCTCCAAGATTGAAAAAACGTAAGATTTTCGATCGCAAAAGGCAATCAAATTCAAATTGGTTTGAAGCGGTGATTTTACGCACTCTGATCCACACGCACAATATCGTAGGAGGGCTGCAACGAAGCTTTTGGGTTGGGTTCTTTTATCTCTGAGCGGCACTTTTTTGCACACCATGGGATAAATGGCCAGGTCACATGGACCGCGAAGGCTCAGAGAAGGTTGGGGGAGGGGACCCATTGGGACAGCTCAAGGCCATCCAGCATGTTCTTTAACGTGCACAGGGTATAGCTCTCATGCACACGGGGCCACGGCTTAACATTCCATCCGACGGACGGCGGCCTTTCCAAGCCTATCGGTGTTCCCTACTGACCGCGGGCAGGGCGGGGAATTTTGCGGAAATAAATTTAAACGCTAACCCAGCTGGGACTCGAAACTGGGAACTACAGATTACGAGCCTGACGCGCTACCGATTGAGCCACCCCCGCCCCCTCTGCAACGAAGCGTCGTAGGGTTTCGCCGACACTAATGTTTACCTGTGACAATGACCGCATTCTACATGTGGAACGTGACCAGCTGATGACGCAACTGAGAAGCTTTTATGCGTGCAGAGGAAAATGGGAACAACAAATTCGACTTCGCAATTTCACTGAGATTCCCTACGGGCTGAAAGATATCGCGTGATGAATATAGTTATTATTCGTCCTGCCGGAATAACAGGAAAACATCCGTGGGGAGGTTATGACTACGAGAAAAATATGTCAGCACCTCTGTTAACATTATTTTATTCCCATTAATGGCCTCTCTCACAGAAGAGAGAGGAAAATTGCTGTTTGTAAGTTCCACATTGTCAATATAACGCTCTCTTCAGATAAAAACATAATCGCTTTTGTATTTTATGACTGCCGGCAAAGATAAAATGATGAAGGATGTTATTATTACTTAGTTGATTGCTTTCTGTTAAATGTTAACTCGTCTAAAATAAAATCCAGCTGATTGACAGAGAAATGTAACTACTTTCGAAATGAAAAAAAAAAACTGCAAAAGCAGCTGTCTTTTTTTGGCACAGACTACACATTAGAGTAGTTGATATTATTTAGGAACGAACGCTCATATGGGAGAAAAACATGAACAGCTGCAAAATTGGACTAGTTCCAAAAGCTCACGTGACAAACACGCAGCAAATTTTCCTCCTTCGCAAGGCCCGAGTATCAAGAAGGAAATGACAGCTGCTTCACATGCATAAGAACAGGGGTAAAGAATGATGTGGACACTGCTGTGCACAGAACGCTACAATGCATCCAAATGAAGAAATTCTTCAGAAAGTGAATGATAGTGAATCAAAACGGATAAATTGGGACACGTCTGAAGTTGAGTGGAGTGTCGCTTCTTTAGAAATGGTGTCTTCATGTTTTCATGATCACTGGGATATTTTTCTTCGGTAACTTCCACTTGGCTACGCTAGTTTTCCCGAATACTATTGCAAAATATCATGATGAATGCACAAAACCAAAAATTTACTCATTAGTCTTTTCAACGATAATTAGGACACTAGTGTACGCAATCCATAACGTGATAGTATCGTAAGCTGAAGTTCCCAGGTTCAAGTTACAAATAAGGCAATGTCAGTATTTTGTTCAGCAGTCCGCATTGAGTTCACTTTGCCACGGTGAGAAAAGGAACGCCACTGGTCTTTCAAAAGCCACAACTAGACATAACGCTGTGTGACGTATTCTGGGGGAGACTTCAGTCAGTTAATAACACATTAAGTATGACACTGAGAGTCATCACCAACTCTATTTTTCAATGGGTTCCCTTCTCCAACCCCTTTTCAGCTTTAGGTTTTTTGTGATCTAGCATTTCGTCTATTTTTAAAGGAAAATGATGCTATTCAAGGCAAAATAACATAATTCTAAATATTCAATCAAATTTTCAAATTCATTTCAATTCGAACATTTCAAAGTTTAAATTATGATTTGTTTTCTTCGAAAGTAGATTTTGCAACAGTCCAAAAATAACTGCAAAACCGATATTGAATGCAGTGCTGATATAGGATATTATGTTTTTTAATTGAATATCAGAAAAGGCGAAATTTCTCCTCTGGTATTCATTTGTTAGGGAGTGAGATTAAATGCAGAATTGTAAAGACATGTTCTTGTTTACTATAAAATATAGTTGATCGGAGGGAAAAATACCAACTTCTTAATACTGATCCTTTGCTATAATGAGGTCTTCTGGCATTTCATACTGCTTATCCAAATGATAAGTTTTGCATTCTCCTTATCATGTTTTACAGAAACCCGACATCTTTGCATTCTCGAAGTCTCTCATTCCTTTATAATTTCCAAGGGACAAGATATGACTCTCTGGGTGAAAGATAGAATTTACGGCATGTTCTAGTGTTGTCATGGAAGTAACACTTAAAGGAATGTGATTCTCAGATACTCCAAAGAGTGAAGAGTTTCAAACAAATCAGCAGCGTTGTTATCGAATATCAAGTATTTGAAGCCATTTCGTAAACAACAGTCGTAACCAAAATCTTGATTGTCTTGAAGTTGATGGATTATTTTTTCGCTTGGAATTGGAGAGCATGAACCATCAGGACTATGTGTCATATACGCGTTTCTTAGGACACATGTTATTTAGGCAAGGTCACTCATTTAAAAATTTTCCTTTTTTCTTGGGTATATATAAATATGTATGCGCATATAAATGTATTTTAATACTGTATTTTTGGCTATCTTCCTACTGTTTTCCGCTTGCCATTTTACAATTTTTCAATTTATGGATTTGCCAAAACCGATTTTACACCTTCTCATCCCATCAAATTTGTAGGAAGTAATGTTTAAAATGAAACACTGTGAAGCGCGGAATATCATCAGAATTATGAGAACATTTCCTCCCAGCTATCTTCCCAGCAAAAAAAGGAAAAATGTGTAAATCAGACTCGAGAATATACAGCTGCAAATGAGTTCGAAAACCAAGATAGTAACTGGATCAACGACTTATCATTATAGGGACACCTTTCATATATACAGTGTAAATGTATAAGAATGGATGCTTTTAAGTTTAATACCACTTTAATACAATTTTTAAAATTCAGAAAATAAAAACCCACGTTAAAAATTTCACCATAGAGTTTTTCGTAATTTCCTATCTTTAAAGTTGATCTGTCAGTTTTAGACCATTTAAAATACGAGTGGAGAAAATAATTGAATTGTGGATTAAAAGATTAGTTAGTTTGTTTTTTTTTATTTTGAGAAACAAAATTTTTTGCGCTCTCGTTTTTTTAAGACCCTAAATTAATGAGGTCTGTAAATGGTAGCTAGGTAGTCACTGGAAGGAGAGCTATGCAACAATACCCTGTGATGATGCATAGAACCGCCCAGGCCTAGCACCTATGTCCGACCCCGCCTTCTCGTGGTGCAGACCGTTAGTACCTTTCAAAAGAGATACTCTCTTGTGGAAGTGAACGGAAGTGGAGGGCTGCCAGATTACTGTGGCCTACTGATCTGGACAACTATGGCTACTTTTCTTTTTTTTTTTCTACCCTGCTGAGGAGTGGTCAATCAAACAGGGTCCTGGTGCTGACCATATAAACCCATTGGACTGGACAGATATATGGCTCTGAGCTTGATTATGGATCCTGATTTTGCTGCACTGGTGGACTTCTGTGGAGGGAAAATCTTCCGCTGTGTTTTCTGTTTGTTTGTGGGTTGACAGCTCCAAGTGAATAGATTCACAGGATACGTTTATCAGCTGGTGGACAATCCTGAGCAGAGGTCATCACAAACACCTGAACTCTTTGCTTCTACTGGCATCGACAAATTCAACATTGGGGGAAGTCTTCCAGTGTAGATGGCTTCAGCCTTTAGTGGTGGGGAACGAGTCTTTGCCCCATGTCTGCGATTAGGGGGCTGTTTGATGTTGACTTTGCCCATTGTCATTGCAGCTACCAATGCATTGCAACAATACCCTGTGATGATGCATTCCCTCGTCGGCATTCCCTCTCTCAAAAAACATAGTTTCTTTAAACATCCCACTAACCATTTTCTCTCCATAGGTAGTTGGAATGTGAGGACTCTACACAGAGCTTTTTCTCTTGATGTCCTCACAGAAGAATTCCACCATTGTAGTTTAGATATTCTCAGCTTGTAAGAGACCAGATGGACAGATAAAGGTCAGATTCTTAAAAATAATCTTAAATTTCTCTTTTCAGGGACGGCGACAATAAGCATCACCAAGGCGTGGGTATGTTTCTCAGCAGACACGCTAGTGATGCTCTTCTAGGATATGAGTGCATTAATGAAAGGTTTCTTACAGTAAAATTTCAGACAAGCGTTAAAGACTTGAATGTTATCTGCTGTTATGCCCGCACTGAGGATGCTGTTGAGGATGAGAAGGATAGGTTTTATGGACAACTTCAGGATATTTTGAAATATGTCAAGAAAGGAGATGTTACCCTTGTTCTAGGTGACTTCAATGCCAAAGTTGGTACTGACTCTGACCTTTGGGGAGGGGTGATAGGTCCTTTTGGCATTGGTAGCTGCAATGACAATGGGCAAAGTCTCCTACAGGTAAGTAAACTCAATGGTTTCAGAATAACTAACACTTATTACAAACACCGCGATATACATAAGTACACATGGGTTTCATCCGATGGGCTGCATAAGAATATGATTGATTATATATTAATTAACAACAAATGGGCTAGTTCTGTTAGGAATACGAGGTCATATAGGGGAGCTGAAATTGGATCTGATCATTACCTTGTTAAAAGTGTTTTGCAACTTAAACTTAAAAAGTGTTGTGCTTGGTTTAAAATTTTATTTTTAATACTGAAGCTCTGAAAGACCCAGTTATAGCCAACGCTTACCATGATAGGTTACTTAGTCATTATGACAGTCATGGTATGCTTACTACTGAAGTTGAGGAAGAATGGGATCATTTTAAACAGGCTTTTTTGGACACTAACAGTATTATTTTAGGGAAAAAAAAGAGCAGAAGAGACAGAATTATCTGTGTGATAAGGCACTTGAGCTTATTTCGGAAAGAAAGAACTGCAGGAATGTCCTTAATCAATACCCTACTAGTCCTAATAGAAAGCATTATAAAGAACTTAATAAACTTGTAAAAGATCAGTTAGCTGCTGATAAGAATCTTTGGCTTGATGGCTTGGCTGACAATGCCGAGGAAGCAGTTAGAAAGCAACATAGCAGAGAGCTGTACCAGATAGTTAATGTTTTGTGTGGTAAAAAACGGTCAGGTATACAGGGATTGAAGGATAAACAAGGTAAGGTTATAGAAGGTGAGGATTATGTCATGGCAAGGTGGGCTGAGCATTTCAGTGATGTTTTAAACAATGTGGTTAGTTCTATTCCGATTGTTTGCAATGATGATAGATGCATTGGTGGCTTTAATGTTGGCCCTATAACACAATCTGAAGTTATTTTGGCTGTTTCTAAACTTAAACTACATAAATCTCCAGGGGTAGATGAAATTACTACAAAAATGCATAGAGCTGGGAATGTTTCTGTTACCAATTGGATGACTGAAATTTTGAATATCTTTTATGATAAAGGCATGGTTCCTAAGGATTTTATCAGAGTTATTTTTATCCCTATTTTCAAAAAAGGTGATCGCAGTTCTTATGTGATAACTATAGGGGTATCAGCCTACCCTCTGTTCCAGGTAGAGTTCTTTCCATGATTGTGCTTAATAGAATTAAGAATCTGGTTGACAGTCAATTGCGTGATGAGCAATGTGGATTCAGAAGTGGTAGGGGATGTGTGGATCAGATATTTTCACTTAGGCAGATTCTTGAGAAATGTTTAGAGTTTCAGAAACCTTTGGTTGCTAGCTTTGTTGATTTCAAAAAAGTTTTCGACTCTGTTGATCGTAATAATTTGTGGTTGATTGTGAGATCATATGGTATACCAGACAAGTTAGTTAACATAATGAAAGCTCTCTATTAGAACACTAAGTCGTGTGTGAGAGTTGGTAAGTCTTGTAGCAATTGGTTTAGCATTACTTCTGGTGTTCGACAAGGGTGCATTTTGTCTCCTTTTCTCTTTAGCTTGGTTATTGATTATGTTATGCGAAATTCACTTCAAGGGAAAGATTTTGGCTTTAAATGGACTGGAGATACGAAAATTTCTGATTTAGATTATGCTGATGATTTAGCCCTTTTGGCAAATGATGTTGATGAGATGAACTCTTTCATTCGAGCTGTTGATGAAACTGGTAGTAGAGTAGGTTTGGTTATAAAGAGAGAGAAAACTAAAGCGATGAAAATTGGTCAGGCAGGCTGTGATTCAGTTAATCTGAATGGTTGCAGTCTTGAGCAGGTGTCACAGTTTAATTATCTTGGGAGCTATGTAACAGATAATGGTGATGTGCGGCATGAGATTAACAGACGAATAGGGATTGCTGCCGGGACTTTTAAGAATCTATGGAGATTGTGGAGAAATAGGCGTATACACCTAAAGACTAAAATTAGACTGTATAATTGTTTGGTTCTTTCTAGGGTTAGTTATGGTAGGGAAACCTGGCCACTTTGTAAACAAAATAACAGGAAACTAGATGCTTTTGATTCCAGATGCTTATGCAGTATCTTGGACATTAGGTGGTTCAACTTTGTAACTAATGATGAGGTTAGGCAAAGGAGTCGGCAACCTCCTTTAAGCAGCATATTGTGCAGAGAGAGACTCCGCTGGTTTGGCCACGTTGCCCGTATAAATAATTATTGATTGGCGAATAGGGTTATGAACAGTGTGCCTAAAGGCCTCAGAAAGAAGGGGAGACCTAGGATGCGGTGGGCAGACAATGTCAAACAGGACCTTGTTAGAATTGGTGTGCAGTGGCCAGATGCAGTAGATGTAGCTCAGGATAGACTTGCTTGGAGAACTAAATTGCACGGTCTGGTTTGACCTCCGTAGCCCATGGCTGCTTGAGGATGATGATGATGAAATTAATGAAACTTCAAATCTAACATTTCTTATGTAATCAGTCACACAATGAATTTTTCAGTCCACTGCTTCCAGCATCTGGCAGTTCTTCTTCACATCTTGGATAACATGAGAAGTACGGTTCCATGTTCACCTGATAGTCTCAAAGACGGCTATGACTTCTATCAAATTCGTTCAGCTTCAGATACTTTTCTCCTGAAATATCTTCAGAATTGCACAAAATAAATCCTAACTTGCTACAAACTAAATGAATGCATTATTCAGCACTCTTTAACGAATACTTACTGAATTGTTCACACTTTAGCATCCACCCATGCACCTGCAGTAGAAACGCAGGAAGGGAAGTTTGTGGCCTCCAGCCCACTCATTCACACTTTAAAAAAGAAATAAAATAAAATTTGTACTTTTTCAATATAATTGAAATTTTTATTGAATAATTTATTATTATTAATTTATATTATTAATATTATTATAAGTTTAATTATAATTTATAAAAGCATTTAATTTGCAAAAATCTAATATTACTTATTTATAATGTTAGCACAAATAAATAGCTGTATTATTCCATTAAACTTTTTTACTAATACAGTACGTTTTTCTAATATAGATTTTGAAGCATTTCATTTAACAATTTAATTATGGATTATTTGAATTACTGAAATTAGTTATAAAGAATGTGTACGAAACCTAAAAGTTAAAAGTTAATGTTCATAGGTTAAATTCCAGTTTTGCCTCCCCTAATATTAAGTTCCAGTTTTTGACCCCTCTGATATTATGATCATTTGGAGTCGTCCATTAATTATGTAATACCTCAAGGCAGGGAAGAGGTTAGTGATTTTTGTTTGTTATTTTGTTCCGAAGTGGTGTTACGTGATGGTAAAATGTTATATTTATTTTTACAATTAGTACTTTTCCTTGTTTTCTTATGAAAAAAGAAAGCTAAATATATATATTTTGTAATATTCACGTGTTGTGCTGATTGCTGTACAAAAATTGAAGGCCTTTGCAAAAAAAAAAGGTTTTACCTAAGGCTCAGAAAGAAGGCTCTCGATCAAGCATTAAGTAACATTACCTTAAGAGACGGAATATTCATCTAAAACATGGTTATTTACTTTATGGACGACTGCCTGTGCCACTGATATAGGTACACTGCCTGGTTAAATTATTATGAAAACCTACCTAATGTTTTGTCGTATGTATCATGGTACAGTTCCCAAGTTTCGAAGTTTTCAGTTCTCTGAACATAGTTTCTTGTTGAATTGCCACGATTGACAGACGATTTTTGAGACTGTTGCCATTTTCCGCACCCTTGGGATATTGTGCTTTAATAATAACCTTGGGTTATTATTTTTGCTTGCATGAGACTGTGCATTTGTTTCTGAGGAATGACAAAGGGCAACAAATGCTAGCTGGATTGTCTCTCTTGCTTCTTACACGACATCTACCTATGTAGGTATGTATACGTATGTACTGCAAGTGTATGACTTACAATGTAAAGCAGAGGTACGTTGAAAAGGGGCGGGCAGAGACCAGGATTCCTAGATTTCTGGTTCGCGTGACATAATTCATCAGTAAGTAATAACATTTTAACATAGCTGGTAAAATAGGCATTTCTTTCCATTACTGGCATCATTTTTAAATAATTTCGCTTTAAATACAATGAAAGGGTGGAGTTAGACATATATTGGCTATGTGCTTTTGTCAAGGTAATTCCAGCAATGACTTACCAAATGAGAGCATTGCGCAAATTACTCTACGTAATGGAAGTTGGAAACTCACTGAGTTTTGCAGCTTGAAAAGCGTATCAAAAAATACAAACACATCGCAGAAGAAATAAAAGATTAATGTCCTGTATAAATTATTCGAACGTTCACTCCTTGTGCGAATGTTTTTATTGTTAAGTAAATTGAAACAAATGCCTTATTTATTCAAGAATGGCATATGTACTATAAACAAACACGAACTCTCCAAAGAATATTTTTCTACGTAGTACGCTTACTTTAAGCAGTAAAAACACGTTTTTTGTGTATAATTCATCTTCATAAATGCAATTGCTTTCCGTGTTTTCTGAGGTCTCACCTCTCTCACAGGTCTTTGTTGTGACTGCAGACATCGAGAGTCAAGTGCTCGCTTCACGTGCCTTTTGTTTTCGCAATTTAAAATAGAATGAAAATGGTGTACGTGTAATATTTAGTGGAAATTTTGAGAAAAAAAATATGTATCGCGTTAAACATCTAAGAGTGGAAACATTTTCATAAAGCTCTAAAACAGGCGTACATAGACTTCGGCCAGCCTGAAAATTGCATAATACAATTTTTTTTTCACCGTGTCTTTACTAAAGTGAATGGTGTTTTAATGAGACGAAAGACGAAATTTTGAAGCTGAATGTTCAGCAGCTCATTTCTGGGATCTAGATCCATTCATATACTAAAGTGAATGGTGTTTTAATGAGACGAAAGACGAAATTTTGAAGCTGAATGTTCAGCAGCTCATTTCTGGGATCTAGATCCATTCATATACTAAAGTGAATGGTGTTTTAATGAGACGAAAGACGAAATTTTGAAGCTGAATGTTCAGCAGCTCATTTCTGGGATCTAGATCCATTCATATACTAAAGTGAATGGTGATTTAATGAGACGAAAGACGAAATTTTGAAGCTGAATGTTCAGCAGCTCATTTCTGGGATCTAGATCCATTCATATACTAAAGTGAATGGTGTTTTAATGAGACGAAAGACGAAATTTTGAAGCTGAATGTTCAGCAGCTCATTTCTGGGATCTAGATCCATTCATATACTAAAGTGAATGGTGTTTTAATGAGACGAAAGACGAAATTTTGAAGCTGAATGTTCAGCAGCTCATTTCTGGGATCTAGATCCATTCATATACTAAAGTGAATGGTGTTTTAATGAGACGAAAGACGAAATTTTGAAGCTGAATGTTCAGCAGCTCATTTCTGGGATCTAGATCCATGCTTGGAGAAGACAACTTCAGTTTTCAATTAAAGTAAACTTTTCATTCATTAATATTTATTTTCTTTCTTATTATTTTGCACCTAAAAATCTATGACATGTAAAATGCAATAATTAAAGTTAAACTTTTTTGTTCCCTTTTAATGCACCCCTGTTCCAAATACTGACCTACAAAAAACATTTTTTTTATTTCGCCCGATACCAAAAATATTTGTGCACTACTGCACTAAAATATATTATGATTATTATATTAGAAGAGTAAAAATATTTTGAAAGTTCGAAAGGGTAGCTGTGGAGGGAAAAACATCTATATTATTAAATTTCTTTATCAAAATATGCATTATTATTATACAGGGTGAATCTGAAAAAGTGGGCAAAACTTTACCGGGTGGTAGAACGCAGCTATACGAGCAATATTCGTCATAGAATGTATGGTCGGAACGCAAACGGCGAGCCGCTAGGTGGCGTTGGAAATGGTATAAAAGGGTCGGTCCTCGCACCCAACGGCATAAAAATAACGTACACAAAGTGCATATCCGCCATTTCGTGGTTAGTATAACCAACCATCCTCTCGGCAATCCACGGTAGAAATGCCGTTGGGTGTGAGGACCGACCCTTTTATACCATTTCCAACGCCACCTAACGGCTTGCCGTTTGCGTTCCGACCATACATTCTATGACGAATATTGCTCGTATAGCTGCGTTCTACCACCCCGTAAAGTTTTGCCCACTTTTTCAGATTCACCCTGTATATGCTGGTAGGTATCTATATAATATCTATTGTAGCGCGATATCCGAAAAGTATTGGGAATAAAAAGATCATTTTTCGATCAATAGTTTTACAATTTTAAGTAAATTCAAACTTTTGGTTTCAGTTTTCCAAAAAAAGTTCACGTGTTCTAGCCCAGGTGCGTTTTTTTTTTATTCGAGAAAAGACCACCGGCTTCAGCTTTCATCTGGATAACACTTTCGATAATTCACTTTAACGTAGCACTTGGTAGAACTCCGAAAAGTAAGTATAATAAAAGCCACATAAGAGCAGAATATTTATTCTCTTGACTCACTTCATTGATTATTAATAGTTAGTGACATTTTTA
The DNA here is from genome assembly GCA_038380435.1 of Ryuthela nishihirai. Classification (NCBI taxonomy): domain Eukaryota; kingdom Metazoa; phylum Arthropoda; class Arachnida; order Araneae; family Heptathelidae; genus Ryuthela; species Ryuthela nishihirai. The sequence continues at coordinate 79,574,662 of JAWZYU010000009.1, read as the reverse complement.
ACTGATTTGATACCACGTGATTTGCCAAATTTCATACAAGCTGTCCACCATACCACCCCATTTTGTGTTAGGAAATTTAAGTTTATACTTATAATAGAACCCGATTTAGAACCTAAAATCACTTCCCCTCCTCTTTTATAGTTTAGAGTCTGTAATCATAATTTAACAGTTTTCGCCCTCCATCCCCTACAATACCAGTAATTTTCCAAATACATGACCGGGCTCAAAATTAACCTTACCGATTTTTCCATGGTCACCACTTGTTGGGTTAAAATTCCAGTTTATGTCTATAATAGAACTCGATTTCGAAACCTATAACCATTTCATTTTTTATATTTTCTTTAGTTCGCCATTTTGAATTTTTCAGTTTTCGACTGTAAATTTATTTTAGAGATCTAGATGTGGTTTCTATAAATTCAATATTCTTTACAATACACTAAAGAAAGGAGATTACTTTCATTATTTACGATACTTTTAATTTTCATTTATATATTACTTTTCCAATTGAAAAAATTTAAATTTTTTGAAATTTACGAGCATTCTGGGGCTTCAAACCTTCCCTTTACTCTTTATCTTCGACCGATCATTTTTTAAACTAAATTTATTCTCTTTTGAATTTTCTGAGTACCATAAGAGGCGAAAGGCTCCTCTCGGTAATGAAGCTTAAACTTCAAAATTGACTGGCTCCCTCTCAAGATGTATGGTCAATCTCCGAGACCTTTGCCGTCTTCGATTACCGGAAATATGCCTACTTTACATTTTAAGGCGGAGTTGTAATTTTCTCCTATCTCGGTTTATTGTTCATCTGATTTATGATCGACATGGGTCTCGAAACTGCTTCGTCTCTCGACAAACCCTCCTCTTATCTCGCTCCTCTTGCTGCTGACGTCAGCACGTCTATGAATACTTTCCTTTTAACGAAGAAGCCATTTCGATAAGGCACAGGCTTCTGAACAGAAACGACTTTAAATATTCATAGATTACGCTGATTATTTCTGCTTTGCTCCAAGATGATGCGCATAGCCTCTTGAGCTGCCCTTTCAGCTGACAGGATTGCTTGAATTCCAAATATGCTGAGATCCCAAAGATGATGAGATTCATATTTTTCACTGATGGGAAAAAGAAAATTTAAAAATATTGCTTTTAATTCACATAAAGTCACTTTGTTGTTATTGATAATAATTTTGATGTTGCATAAAATATCTGCTTTCCATAAGTAAATAACAATCAGAAATTACTAGATTATTATTTCTGTCTTAAGCTTTTTTTTAAAATCAATTTCAGAAAATTAGCAAATATAGCTTCAATTTAACTAATATTGCCGATTAATAATTGACCAAATATTTGTCCAGACAATTGACCATCATCCTCTCTGTTAATTGTTTCAATAACCGAAGCCAAACTCTAAAAGCCTTTTGAAGCTAAATTTGTATCTATACCGAAAAGCGATATTTCGAGTGATTTATGATCCGTGATATAATTAAGGTCTAATTTCTGGAGTACTTTTGATTCCTTGGCAGGGGTGGCTCAGTCGGTAGCGCTCCAAGCTGGTAATCTGCAGTACCCGGGTTCGATTCTAGATGGGCCAGTGATGAGATTTCTCTCCGCAAAACTCCCTGCCCACGGTCAATCGGAGACACCGATGGGCTTAGAAAGGATGCCGTTCGTCGGATGGAATTTTAAACCGTGGATCCGTGTGCAGGAGAGTCATCCCTGTGCACGTTAAAAATCACGCTGTATGACTTTGACGGGAGACTACCATCTTTCTTCCAATAGCGCTTCCACTGGGTCCTCTCCAACTTTCTCTGAACCTTCGGTGTCCTTGCGACCTTGTCATTTAGCCCATAGTATGCAAAAAGGTGCCGCTCAGTGGAAAAACAACCGACCTTTTGATTCCTAGGGCTAATCATCTCTAAGCTGCAGCCTTAACATCAAAATATAAATTTTCCTTAGCCTATCAAAGGGCTTTTTTAAGTGGTATGCATGAGGAGAGGTAGATTAATGCCACGGATAGTGTATTGACTATTCCATCTTCCATAATTCTTCATATTGAACGAATATTTTTGAATAATCAATATATCGATAAGTTCGATTTAACTTTATATTACTCTGCGATATTTTTAAATAAAACTTTTATTGTACAAGTCGTGGAATTTCGATTTTGATTTGTTAATGGGTTGTGTTGTTTTACCTCTGAGCGCCACTTTTTTTGCATACAATGGGCTAAATGACCAGGCCACAGAACCCCGAAGACTCAGAGAAGGTTGGAGGAGCGTTGGACAGCTGTTGGGAGACAGATGACAGCCTCCCGTCAAGGCCATCCAGCGTGTTCTTTAACGTACACAGGGTATGGCTCTTCCACACACGGGGCCACGACCTAATGTACCATCCGACGGACGGCGGCCTTTCCAAGCCCATCAGTGTCCCCTACCACCCCTATTGACCGTCAGCAGGGCAGGAAGGTTTGGGAGATAAATCTCAACGCTATCCCAGATGGAACTCGAACTTGGGAACTGCAGATTACGATCCTGGCGCGCTACTAACTGAGCCCCCCCCCCCCTCGACCCATTTTTTAGAGGAGCATGAATGCTGCATTAATGCGATTGCTTTCTTATATTCAGTATATAAAGTCTTCATTTATTTTTCAATTTTATAATTTGTTTTCTTTTTAAATTAAGCAAACTGTAACAAAACTCTAGATTTAAATTGAGGATTTCGATTAAAAAAACATGGAAAAAATTATTTGCTTATTATGTGACGCTAGAAGTAAATTTAGCTGATTTTAAATCGCATTATATAAGCAATTTTTGCAATTTTTTTGATGACATTTAATAATTGACCAACTGACTCCAACCCTAAAAAATATTTTTAGGCATGATTCAAAATTTGGCAGCATGGTATTAAATGTAAAATATGATGAATTATTCAGCATTTTTCAAGCTTTGGCAAACTGGAATTTGTCCTACGGCGATGCTAAGTCTTGTTGTCAACAGTGTAACTACGAAAAACTTACTCTTAGCAATGAATTTAGTCGGGTGTCCGTCAACCGAAGTACAATAATCATATTTTTCCATTGGCATTAGGCTTATTTGACGTACTTTACACCCCTTCCAACACATATGCAGAGAAAGATCCCATAACTTGTTCTTCTGTGCAGAAAAAAAAATGTATCATTGCGTGGTTGTAGGGACAAATAATTATTTTAATGTTCTGCAGCAACAAAACATGCATTTCAAATATAAATAACATAACACGAAAAATTATAACTAAACGAATAAAAAGTTTCAATTAATCTGTAATCGACCGGAAACCTCTATCCAGGACACCTATCCTTCGACACAGCAACTGTTCTTCGTAATACATTAGTTTGTCAAAGGTTAATTCCTTTTTTCGAGCTCCTGTTTCAGCAAGAATATATTCGAAACACCTACGAACAGTCACTGCTGGTTGCATATTCGAAAGAGCCGACGCAAACAAGCGCTACTGTTGCATCAGATTTCTTAAATAATTTTTAGTGTACAGTAATCCTTCGCCAACCGCGGTTTCGAGTATCCGTGAGTAATAATTTTTACATCGATTCACAAACGGCCGGCATCTAACTTCGATCATCACATTGCAACATGATGATCGAAACAATACACGCTAAGTAATATGTACTTTTATTATCTGAAAATGAAAGGGTTCCTAATGTAATTGAATCATTTTCATCCGGACCTTTTAATTCAGATTTCCATTTGTACAGATCGAGAAACAGATTAAGTTCATTAATTTAAAAGAATCCTTGATTTTCTAATACAATCAACAACTACTGTCACTGTTTTTGTTATTCAACCCGTTCTGTCATCAATTATCACCCACCTGTCTTTCATAAGCATATAAATTGGCTATATGATTTCTAAATGTAACTTATATGATAGATATGTTTATTAAGTATGACACAGTATTTGTTTTAAACCTTGAAGTGCTTATTAATAGACTCTAAATATGCCATTCAAAGATTACCTCTCTAATTCCAAATTTTGCATACGCATTGGTGTTAGTGGTAATTAACGTAAACCCTACCGTTGGCGGAGGGGGATTATATGTATATAAATCTTTCAGTTTTTGCTGTAGTAGTTAGAGATCGTCAAGTATAGAATTAATAAGGAGAGAGCATGAGCCGTGGGTAATTGATCAGATTTTTGCGAAATGAAAGTCACTCTTCCGCTATACACATAGTAATCTAGCAATGAATTATAAATTTGGCAAACCTCGTTGACCATCCTTGCTGGTCAAATGAAGGTATGTCATATGAGGTATGATACTGACATGTAAAGTGGTTATTTGAAGGTATGACATTGTAAGGACACATATGAGAAATAGTGCTGATATCAAAATACTGTGCAATTTACCTGACGGTGTTAAATCTTTGATTACCTACTTTCCTTTTGTAATAAATCGACAAAAAAAAAGGTGTACTAGACGGCATATTCTGAAAAATCATTTACATATTTTCTTTAATTTTACTCTCAAAACCTCGATGAAATTTTTTGTTTTAAACATGAAATAATTTAAGTCTCTTTATAAGCTTTCGACACTTTTTTAAAAGTGCCTTCTAATGAGGTATATTTTCCGATTAATAGACATTAATTTTAAACATAGCTTTCACAGGGATCAGTCGATGATATAGGGCATGTTCATCGTAGTGCTTCTTAATTTTTCTAAATTTTCAATTTTAGAATTCAAGTGAGAAAAGAAATATAATGTGCTATTTCCAGCTGTGTGGTTTTTGATCAGTGCAAGTATATCTATTCAAGCTCATAGTTTAAAATTTTTAATTGTTATGAATTAGATTTAATAATTTTGCCTCTGTAACAATATCTACGTTTTAAAATTTTAAAACAAAATTCCAAAATTAATAACAGAAAATATTTTTGTTACAACTGTTTTTATTAACCGTTTATGTGTTTCTTTAGCCCAAAAGTTTCCGTTTGTGATCACCACAAAATTATTTTAGTTAACATCATCATCATCCACAAGCAGCCATGAGCTACGGAGGTCCAATCAGACCGCTTAATTTAGTTCTCCAAGCATATCTGTCCTGAGCTACATCTGCTGCATCTAGCCACTGCATACCAATTCTAACAAGGTCCTGTTTGACATTGTCTGCCCACCGCATCCTAGGTCTCTTTCTGAGGCCTTTAGGCACACTATTGATAACCTTTTTCGCTAATCTATAATTATTCATACGGGCAGCATGGCCAAACCAACGGAGTCTCTCTCTGAACAATATGCTGCTTAAAGGAGGTTGGCGACTTCTTTGCCTCCTCATCATTACTTACAAAGTTGAACCACCTAATGCCCAAGATTCCCTTTGCATGATACGAGAAAATTACAACAATTTATGGACTGGACAATAAACATGTAAATACCTCGCAGAGCAGATAAATATATTGAAATATCTTTAACATCACGAAATGCATCATTTCCCACTTAATTAATATAAACATGCAATACATTTCAGTAGTAAAGAATCACAGGATATGTCCTGTAGACATGGAACTCATGAAATAATAAGCTGAAAAAAATTGGTTTTGCCATGAGTGGGATTTGAACCCACGTCTCCAGGGAACATATAATCTTCAATTCTTAGGTTCGAGTGCCAACTGTGCCAGAGTTGAGATTTATCTGCGCTAAACCTTCACTCTGCCCTCGGTCAGAAAGGGGACACTGATTAGTTTGGAGAGGCCGCCGTCCATCGGAAGGAATGTTAAGACATGGGCCCCTTTACAGACGAACTATACCCTTTGCTCATGAAAGAACACGCTAGATAGCATTGAAGGGAGGTTACCATCTGTCTCTTAACAGCTGTCCAGTGGGTCTCCTTCACTCAGCCTTCTCTGAGCCCTTGGGGTCCTTGTGACCTGGCCATTGGCTCATTGTGTGAGAAAAGTGCTGCTCAGAGGTAAAACAACCCAAATTTCCATCAGGCAACCCATTTTTCCAAGTAAGTTTGACAATAGACTGCCAGTATAATGTGTCATAGAGAGGATTAATGAAGACGGGAAAACTTAGAAGCTAGAGAACAAATACTAGAAACTAAATACTCACACTTTAAACAGGATTCAAAACCACAGGCCATTGTTCCGCAGCTAAGCACGCTAACCACTCGACCAAAGTTACTCTAGAGTTGAAAACTGTCACTATCTACCTAGAAACATTTGAGTGAAATGCATACTTATGGAAATAGTTTGTCTAATTTTGCCTCACATACCTGTTACCTGTTCTCTTGTAGACAAAAACAGCCTTGTAATAAATAAATAATAATTTCATATATAAATAATAATATCAGCCAAATGAGGTTAGTAGTTCGCTTAAACATAGAAAATAAAAGGTAGAATCGTGGAAAATATTCGGTTAGTTATGAACTTTCTGTTGCATTCTTATTTTCTTATAGTTTGTGATTTATGAAACTTTTAAAATATTAACAATGATTTGACAATGATATTCCTCGTAAACTCTAATTATCAACTTCCAACATATTATTTTTATCGAACAAATAACGCAGAATTCCATAAGGTCTAGTTTTTGGTTCTTAATAATAAAAGAACTTTTTTTTTTTTGAAACAGTTAAGCCTATTTTGAAGTTAATCGAATGCTTATTAGTTACATTTTCATTGTTGATCATCTCGTAGTTAGGCTTTTTTTTAATAAAACTGCAAAGGAAAGAAAAAGAAAAGTTATACATTGGATAAGCTCCTAATACAAAAGAGAGAAAGAAAAGTTTCTTAAGCGTTAAATAACGAATACCATCTGCACCAACTAACATACTTTGGGTTAAATATATGTAAAACAAATTTCTGCAAACTTACACTCAAATAAGTTTCTTATTACGATAGTTCAGTAGCAAAATCGCAAAGTGTATTCATATTCTATATCATTTTCAGTAAGGTAAAAACAAGTTTAAACAATGAAGACATGTAATATTCGCCAGCTTGTGTGAAAGAAGCTGATCTTTTGCACCAAAATCTTAAATATTCTTTTAACAAAGATTGTAGATAAAAAATAAGCCAAAAAAATAGCAGCAAAAATATTTGCCTTTATGGAAGAAGAAGGCTGCCGAGAATAGGGTCACTAACGAATGCATGGCCACGACTAGAGGAAATTCAAACACCATAAAAGCTTTATCAGGTTTAAAAGCCGTGTAATTCAAGGCTGCTGACTCGCCCATAATACAGACGTTAAGATCAAGAAGGGGATGATTTACATCCAGAAAGTAGAGTTAACAGAGACTTCGGTAAATAGCGCTGGGCGAACTTTGTGAACTTTTAGCATTCTGTTTAGCACTCTTTGAGCTCAAGCGTTTCCGCGAAGTACAAACCATGTTTAAATATTTATAGAATTTCAGCTGGCTCGGTATTTTTGGAAAGTCTTAGAAACATTACTACACTTAGTTATTATTCATTCCACTGAAGTGTTTGAGAAAAGTGTTTAAAAGTAATAACATGCAGAATTATTCTGTGCTAGAGTCAGTTGAGCTATTATGCAGCTAATTGTATTTATGACATTGTTTTGGCGCTATGTGACTGACAGTATTCTTGTTTGAAGTAGTATTTCGAGAAGTTAATTGGACTCGCGGTTAACCTTTTTTTCGCTTTTCGGCAGTTGACGTTTTTATGTTTAAAACTACATTGGTTTCCTTCTCTTTGTTTCTGTGCGCAAAATGATAGCCACGCATTTAAATATCTAGAAACTGAGGTTCATTTCCAAAGACTCAGACTAATGGTGACTTTGCTTCCATAACATGTTCTTAAAGATCTCTTTCTTTTTAAAGACATTTTAAAATAATGTAAAATTTATTTAGTAGTCGAAATGAAAGCAAGCCGTATTAAAGTGAAAAGTTACTTAGTGTAGGGTATATTTTTTTTATAGCAAATGCATTTTACTTTTCCAACTGGAAAACATTGATATTTTAATAATGTATGCCAAATTAGGGTGTAAATTTCAAGGGACTAAGTATTCTATTAATTATATAGATACATTTACAATTATATCAACTAATTTCCAGGCTGCATTGCAAATATATTTCCTGCAACTGCAATGAAAAACAAAATATGCAAAGGGAAAAGACACATGGCAAGGTCACATGATCACTGAGCTGTCTTAAATTCAAGCGGCAGGGCCACTGGTCAAAACTTGACAATGAGATAGGAATGATATATGATATAACTGACTTCCAAACAGGTGTTATTGTTGATGCTCGACGGACTGGTTATTGGGTTCCACTATATGTTTGAAGAATTATTCGGTTCTCAAGGAAATTTATATACAGTAATTGCAAAATACATAGTCGAAAAACGTTTTGAAACTGCAACAATAATTATTATTTTAATCATCTCAATTATTACAATATATTTCTTGAAGTGTACCGATTGTTATTTATATAATCAATCATTAAACGATAATAATAAATCAAGCAGCTGAGAAGTGTTCAGAGAAAGGGGAGACCCCAACATAAAGGCAATACAAGAAACATCTATGCATTATGAGGAGCTCAAATCCAAGTCCCTTTGATCCTCAATTAAGCAGGTTAATCATTAACAAAAATAAGTCTTTGCTTTTCTTTATCGGACATACAAAGTCATGGACTATATCCACACTCCATATCTCCTTTCATTCTCTATGCTGCTTAATAATGTGACACCTGGGAGAGGGTCACGAAAATAAAACTAAGAAACCTTTTCTTATATTTCAACTGAAATTACTAAAAACTAAAAAGCTCCAAATACGGAGCACCATTTTTATTAAAACGAAAGCTGGAACTTTCCTTCCTGAAGGCAGCGTACATCGCCTCAGGCACTGAAACGCCACTCTACAACACTATCTTATCACATACAACCTACTATGGTTTATTCCTTTCCAAATGAAGATGGATAGTTTCAGGATCATAATATAAGAGTCTATCGTGAGAATCTGTCTGGGAGTGGTTTGAGGTGTAGTCTTTTACTCTGTCCATCGCCACCACCTGATTTGAAACTCATTGAAAATATGTGGCATACGTGTACTCATCCATTGCCAGACACGTATGCAGGATTTAGTTTCCGAGGAGAGTGGCGGTGGCTTAAAACAAGACTTGAATAGGGTTTCCAAATTGCTATAATATTCCACGGATAGGAAAGGTTAAAATGATATTTTATACAGGATAGAATTTTATATTTGCTTTTTAAATATATTTTAGCATCGGACATATACTATGGGACTAAAATGAAATTATAGAAAGACAATTGTTTTGGATTTCAAAGTAAGTGGACAAGTTTAAGACTTCGTATGAGACAACCAAATTTTCAAAGGGTTTCGATGGGGGGGGGGGGGAAGGCCCGGACCACTTTGGTACGTCCCTGTCCTTTGACTTCTACCCTGAAAGAACTAGATATTGTATTCCAACAGGAGTGGCTTCATTTTGCACCAGGTATCTTCCAAACATTCATCTGATGAATGCCACGTTAAATTCAGGCTGTTCTGATTTCTAAATTATTGGCGCATTGTGTTCATGAAATTCGCGTTCATGTGAAAGAACAAGAACTTCTCTACATGTTTTAAATTATTCCACCACCTTTTTCCTTTCAATGTAAAACATTTCTTAAAATTTTGAAGGAGTTACCAGAGCAAATAATTTCTTTTGAAAAGAACTGAAAATTGTCTTTTAAAGGAATAAAAATATTTTTATCGAAAGGCTTCCATTTTTATGAAAGCTCTTTACTTATTCCCTTGTTGCTTACTTGAACACGCTTTCCCAGAAATGTATTCGTGTTGGCAAATCTAATGTGTTTTAGACAGATTTCATTTGCACCTGGAAGACAGAGACGAGAATCATTTATTATATACATTATTCCCATCTGAAAAGAAAAATTAATGGAAATAAAGAACAAAACAAAACTGTCCAATTCTCGGAGAGAGAGAGAAAAAATCCCCTGCATTGGAAAATCCTTTTAAAGAAGATAAAATTTCATGATTTTCCAATCACAAATCTGTGAGCTTCATTTGAATTAGATACGTGTTCAATTAATGAAAACGAAATTATTCGCCATAATAATCTTATCCGACGATCGACAAATTAGTTGCGCAGAATATTAACTGGCAGAATCACTCGAATATTTCGTTAGCCGAAAGCATCTTGTATCCATCTCTATGTCTCTCGAAGAACACCTATAGCGTGTCTCTTTGGTAAGCTTGGATGTAATTGATTCTAAATTAGACGACCGAGAGGGAAAAATGAAAACTTTGCTTTAATACAGATTTCATTACCAACTTTAGCAGCTCTTGTTTTTAATAAGAAGAAAAGTTCCGGTGCGCGTATGTAATGAAACTCGTATTACGAGAACTCCATGTTAAAAATATTCTTCCTGGAGTAATTTCCCAAGGGAGCAGCCGGTACCTGGATGTTAGTATTACCGCGTGGAACTCTGCAAGGATGTCGTCCTGGGCGCTATTGGTTGTGATTAATGAAGCTCGGGGTACGTGTAGCGCATGCTCTCACTGTCTACATCGCTTTCTCATTCGTTCACTTTCTTTCATATGTAAAGATTATATGGTGACGAAAAAAAGGGCGGAACAAAACTATTTTACTTCTCCGTTTGGTTTGTTTAAACCTTAAATAAACTTCGGTGGAAAGAGAAGAAAAAAAATACGAAAAAGAATGTTTAAAACAAGACGTTAGTGTTTTTTAATTTTTTTCAAAAATTGTGCATTATGCAATTTTTTAGGTTAAAATAAGCAACCTGATGTTGTTGGCCAGGCTGCATAACAATGGTACCTTGTAAGGGGGTATTTATTTATTTATTTATTTTATTATTAAACACAAAAATCTTTTTATGGGAATTTGGATTCTCTATTCGTTTTTGTTAAAAAAAATAATATCATAACCATTGTGTCGTAAGCGATGCAAATAAGTCTCGAAAATTCTATACACACCCATTTTTGTTACATTTTTTTTTAATTTTGTAAATCCTTTAACTTTCCAAAAGATTTCAAAGGAAGAAAGAAGAACAAATGGTCCCCTTTTGCGCTTCTTTCAGTTAGCCATTCTTTCTGAGACTGTACTTCGGCAACTATTCGAAACTTATGTATGAGTGTGAACAGTGGTTTAATTTAAAAATAATCTGTTTAACAAAAAATTGTTTGTATTGCAAATTTTTGCGACTTTTCAGGAATCTTGAGTTTGCAATCGAAAGTAAAGACGGTAACATTAGTGTTGCGAAAAGTGTCATTCACCTGTAACTTGTAAGTTTTAGGGGATCGTTTCTAAATTTCAGCAGAGATATTTATATCAAGAGCAGTCAATGTTTTGTTGCGCGAATCATGATGGTTTGTTTTTTTTATCAAATTTTCACTAATTTATATTTTTTTAATACCTCAATTTTTGATGTTTTTGTTTCAAGTATACGTTACCTGTTATATTAGTAATATTTTAAATCACATCACTATAGTAAGAACGTTTTTAATACTATTATGCGGTAGGTGAACGTGGACATAGAGAAAAATTATCTTGAGCCGGGTGGATCTGAACCCACAACCTCCCTCCACACGGATCAAGACAATTTTCCTCTGTGCCCACGTTGACCAACAGCGTAATAGTGTTCAAAAAGTTGTTTTACTTCAAAATTTCACGTTTTTTTATTTCTTTTATCCTTTAAAAGTCTATGAGTGAGTTTTTATTTCAGCTTCCCAATTGTTGGTTACATTTAATTGGTTTTGATATTTTCATTAATAACGCTATTTTTTTTATGAAAAATTAGGAAACATGTTTTTAGAAACTTGTATGAAGATAAGGCCTTCGCTTCAACTATTTCTCCTTTTTTTCCTTAGTAAAAGATTTTGCATGACTGCACTGCAAACCAGACACGAAGAACTTTTTTTTCTTATATACCACTTCGAGATCTTATACTTGTTATACAAAGGCCAATAATCTCTTTCAGTAGAGAGGACTAAAAACTTGACAATTTGGCTGATAAAAACTTTTGAGGCTTATTGACCACCGGAGACCTCTCTCGTGGTGTTTTGCCACCGGAGACCTCTTTCGAAAACTTTTATAATTTCCTGTCCATATGAACTACGTACTTTGTGACCTCGGCAATTTCATTGTTTGTTGACAGAGTTTTTAATCCATGTGATTAATAAAGAAAAACTTGTCGAGAAGCGTTTTTAATGATTTTGCTAATCTACTGATATTCTCGGTACCTTGCAGTGTCATAATCTGTCTATCATATCATACTAACAAAACTAACTTTGAATTCCATTGATTGGAGTAAATGCATGTGAAAAATACCGGGGATGTTGTGAATGCTTCACGCGACCACCAACCCTCCAAAACTGATTTTAAAAACACTAAAAATTAAATAATTAATTAAGAGGGATTTTTTGGGAGAATTGTGTATGTTAAGGAGCTTTAACTGCCAAAAATGGTGTTCTTACCCCAATATGGGAAATTAAGAGCCAAAAAACAGTAAATTTTCTATGAATGTTTTAAAAAATTCTATAACTTTTTTTCTTTACTGACACTTTTTTCCTATTAATATTATTAAGATTGCACACATGCAATGCCGAAGAAATTTCGCATCAGAATATCAGAATCTGAGTATCTCAGTTTTCTCTTTTGCCTGGTGAAGCATTTGTGGTGGGGGGATAGGGGTCGTGACTGATTGTGAATATGTAGCCCAAGAAAGAAACCCATGCAACACCTTTAACCTAGTCGCATTGAAAGGCTTAAATTGGTCGATATATTAGGCCATCTGCGAGTATCGGCGGCCGTATTGTGACCAATGATTAATGGTGTGAAAAGATAATTTGGAAAGTTTTCGAAATATGTAGGCAAACGTTTGACGGTTCATGTATACCATTAAAGGACAAATGGTGGAAACAATATCTCAATATATAACTTACAAAGTAGAAAAAACACAAATTTCTCGAATACCCTATTACGTTTTTGGCGCGTTGACAGCTAAGTAGACGCTGTGGAAGCTGCAGAACACATCTAATTGATGATTTCAGAGGGATCTGATTAGAACTTTGTATGGTTGCATATATTTTTTTAGGTGAACTTTAGTATAATTATTAAATACTTTCTAATAGTTAATTCTTAAAGCATTCATTTTCGATGCTTTAAGAACCAGAAATTTTAATAGGAAATTCTTTTATAAAGATTCTGTGAAGCAAAACGAAACAAAATCTGTCATGGCCACCATTGTTTCGACCGCCGTTTTTCGACCTCATCTATCAATTCAAAAAGAAATTGACCTGTCATCATGAGGAGGTGTAGCCTTTTCCGTTAAACTGGTGGAACGTCAGGGTATATTAAAAACTATCTAGAAGTCATCCTTTCCTAAAATTTTATCTTTCTAATGAGACACACGCTACATTTAAAATGGAGGCATTTCATTGTTATATTTCTTTTATGCATTTTCAGAGTTTTTTCGTATTTACAGAAGTATTAATTGCAGACAAATATATTCAGACTTGTTTAAAAAATGTCACCATTGTTTATTGATAATTACATAATTGAATAAATACTATAAATAAGAAAATTAAAGCATTAATTTGAATATATTTAGAAACATTTGACCAATCACCAAAATATTTAACTCTAAATGATACTGACAGCTACTAAAATTTTTCCTAGATTTGATAATAACGAAAAAGTCTAAAAAAATTGGCTACTTTTGATGCTCACTATTAAGGAAACTCTTTAAACAGATCTATACTTTCTTATATTCTGAAAGAAAAGAGATAATATAATTTTATTTCCATAGATTAAAATTAATTTAAACCCTACTGGCATAGTGATTTGAGTACTTGACTTTTAAATTATCTGTCGCATCCTTCTGTTTACATGTTGTATGAAAAACCACGATAAGCCTAATAGAGCTTCTAGGTTATCTTCGACCTTTTCATACGTGAATACCTTCTCCCCTATTAAAGAAAATTTGTCCATGTTAATCTGTTTCTAACACCCTTTTATTTATAATTTCCCTTTTACATTTAACAAATTTTATTTATGTAATTTGCATTTTTTTTTCCTTTTTAACAAATGTTGAATTTTTTTTAATTGAATTGTTAGTTGTCGATAAAGGTGCATTCTGTAATAAGCTGTGTTTATTTCCTGAAAATTAAACTACACGTTACTCTTTACAGTATCTGCCAATGTGCCTGAAACCCTTTGGAGTTGTACATTATGAAAAATTGCTGCTCAGTTTGAGATTCGTATAATGCTAAAGTCACTTTGGTAAGTAGATTATATTTGCTTTGTATGTTTCATTTCTAAAACCATGTATTCGGAAAAAGAAATATAATGATAAATTGTACATTTCTTAGTAGAGGTTATTCATTATTTCAAAGATGATTGCCTATATATCAAACAAGTGTTTTGTTTTTATTATTAAACAGTTTCAATTAAAAAACAGCTAGTAGAGGTTGTGTTGTTATTATTTGTTGAACGGAAATGCTTGTTATTTTTTTGCATATACTGGGCAACATAGCAGATAACAAAGACTCCAATGTCTCAGAGCTGTGTCAGGGAAGGAAACACACTGGACAGGAGACTTGTAAACATCCCGTGAAAGCCATCCATCATATCTTCTAACGTGCAAAGAATATAACTCTCTGTACTAGGGACCACAGCTTAGCATCCCAACTGACAGACGGCAGTCTTTCAATGCCAGTAGGTGTCATCCTTTCTCTCACCGACTCAGGAGCGAGATTTAATGGAGAAAATCTTAATGCAAAAACACACTGGGACGCGAACCGGGGAACATCTGTTTATGAGCCTGCTGCTATATCAGCTCCGCCAGCTAATAGAGTTAAAAAAAGTTCTGAAATATTGGTTGAAATATCGGTCTGGTGGGACCTCCGTAGCCCACGGCTGCTTGAGGATAATGATGATGATGAGTGAATATTTTTTTAAGATAAATATAGAAGGATTTATAAGTCTTACACTTTGAAATCATAAATGATCCAATTTCTCAAAGCAAAAGAATATTCTTTAACGTAATGTATAAGCTGAAGATAATTTGGCAACATGTTATGCAGTCTGTAAACCAAGAAAATATATTTAGAAAAATAGTTTTCTTAACCGATAGTTCAGTTAATAACATATTTTCAGATAATCCCGTATGGACAGGAAATCTTCTAATTCTGTCAATTGCCAATTTTTATTTAAATGTATCAAAGAATTTAATGCATATAATTTGCGTAATTCTAAAACACCAAGATATCTATAACTCTCACTAACACTTTCCTTCTTTTTTGCTACAAACTTCACCTTAAAACAAGATTTTGAACAATTTCAATAATCTTTATATATTTGTTAAACATACTTCCCCAAGATAATAGCCCATATGAAAATATGACTTAATTAATGAATTATAAATTTTTTAAGCAAAGAAATATCAACAACATTTCTGATATAATATATTTTTGGGATAATGGCATTAATTCTTTTACAGATATTTTGTATATGATCTTTCCATGTCATTTTCCTGTCCTACATGATTCCTAGGTATTTATAGCATTCAACACTCTCAATGGCCTCACAGTTACACATAATAGGATTACAGGCTCTTTTATGTCATATTAATTTTTCTGTAAAATAGTCTTTTTCATTATTCTTTAGTCTAATATACATATATTTCGTTTTTTTATTTTACATTTAATATTAATTTATTTTTAGCAAACCAATTTCTAACAAACCCCAGACTATTTTTGGTTTTGCCTTTTAGCCATTTGTGTTGACCTATAAAAACAATTGCTCTATCATCAGCAAGTGAAATAATTTTTCCTTTCAATTGTAAATTACAAAGATCGTTTATGTAAATTTAAAAATGAAATTGGGCCTAAAGCCGAATCTTGAGGCACTCCATAATTTAATTTTCCTTTGTCACTTCATTTTTCTATTCTAACTCTTTGTATTCTACCTCGTAAATACTTTCAAACCATTTCTTAATCGTTCCCCTAAAACCAAGCGTTTCAATTTTTTTTTTAAATATTTTGTGAGATACGGTATAGAAAGCCTTTTTTATATCTAAGAATAAAATGACTGTTTTCAGATTATCATTTCGAGAAGTCAAATCCAGAATTGCATCTTCCATACTACGTCCCTTTCTAAAACCATATTGATTATTAGAAAAATAATTATTTTTCTCCAAAAAAGAAACAATTTTTGTTTAACTACTTTTTGATATTCTGTATATTTGAAAAAAACAGACAGAAACGAGTTTGGAAGATAATTTTTTAGTCGAATAGGATTTTCTCCTTTATAAACTGGGTAACTTTCAAAATAGAAAGGAAAATACCCTGCTGAAATATATTGTTCATTAAGTAACATAAAATTTCTTTTATTTCATCATAAATTTCTTTAATTATATTTACTGATATTCCATCTAAACTCGGAGCCTTTCTGTTTTCAAGACCCTTTACAACTTCTGTTATCTGTTTTAATAAGTAATATAGTCCTGAATAAAGGAAGAAATGTTGGAATAATTTGTTTGTTTTAGTCTTCATTGTCTGGTATATTACCAACTAAAGCACCTGAAATATCAGAATAATAATTATTAAACATATTTGCTAACTCCATATCTCTAACATATCGATTATTCCCTTCAATTTTTTGCAATCTATTTTTTTTTCATGTGTCCCACACATTTCATGAATCGCATCCCAATTCTTTTTCACGTTTGATTTATTATTGGAAAATTTAATTTTATAATAATTTATTTTCGCGTTTCTAATCAAGTTTGTCAAAATGTTTCTATATTTCTTATACTCCTTAATATCTTGATCTCTCATACGTCCAGCCTTTTAATATTTAGCCATGTTTTTTCTATTTGAGATAGACTCTAACGAATCATTTGTAATCCACGGTTTTAAATTTTTATCTTTGTTATTATCTTTGGATTCGTCAACTAATTTCTGCAGAATACAAACAAAAACAAACAAACAAAAAAAAAAACTGAACCCTTTAGACTCATTCAAATTTCTTACTTATTACCAATTTATTTCTTTTAACTTACTCTTTTATTTATATTTAATTTATATTCTTCACTGAACCAGTGTTTAGCATATCTTTCTGGTTTGGAGTTTAACATAACTGTGATACCAATAAAGTAGTGATCTGTTAATAATAATTTAATAATGTAAATATGGCAGTTAGATAACTCAAAATTACTTAAAAATACATGGTATGCCGAATCTTTCAAATTAACTTCATTGTATTTCATCTGTAATCAGAGTGACTTCGGAATTTCGTCTGTGATTAAATGAGACATACATTCAAACACACGATATCGGATTTAATATTTAGTTAATTGTCGAATTCTGCATATCATAGAATTTAGAGTTGTCAGCATTTTAGGATTGTCAAAGCTAACGACGTATTCTTCGTCCAGTGGGATATTTGTGGTGCGAATGGAATTTTGCTGTAGTGAATTGCAAATTTCTGCTGAGAGTCGATCATTGTAGAGTCTTCGCTCGATTCACACTGTGCCCGTCGTATTTAATGTATCTGCAATGGGTGATCTCCTTTCGATTGAGGGTTGTCAAAGGCATGCGCAAATGGTTCCTCTAGAGTGCTTCTCGTTTATCGACTTAGCTGTGTATACAACTCCCGGGCATCCACCCGTAAAGATAAACATCCGAGATACGTGCGCGAGACAGCGACCGGCATCGACTTGATCGGGATTTGGAGGTGTAATTAAGCAGAGCGTGTTTGCTACGGCACAGTATGGGGCAATTGATGATGACATTGCATCGTCGGGTCCAGTTCAAGTCCGTCGAGAGATTCCAATATCGCACACACTTCGGACACTGTGTGTCGTGATAGGTTGGTACTCTTGGGAACTCCTTGGCTTCCCATGGGGTTGTGATGTATTGCAACAGCTTTGTCGGCCTGATGAGTTGGGGCGGGAAATGTTGGATGGTTGACTGATTGAGCAGTTGGCTTCAGTTCACTTCGGCAGCATTAAGCTTAAACACATAGTGATACTAATATATTTGTAGAGAATATCCCTAAAGAGCAACTTGCCGGTCATAAAGAGTTTCCTATTTACAGGTATTCAGCCGTAGACTTCAAAGCCATCTAATTACTCTCTCTCTCGCTTGAATAGCTTGGTGAATAGTCTTAACTGTTCGAAAGAGCCATTTTACTTTTGCGACAGTGTGGGGATACTCTAGGTTGTATTCGATTCACTTAAAGGTCGAATCGAAATCACTGCTTTGGATTTAGGAATGAATAATTCGAACATAGAGAACTCCATTTACAAGAGCTCCTATAGCATATTTATTTCATCTTGCAAAGCCAGCAGCTGAAAAGAAAGCTAATAACAAGCAGCCTGATAAACATTAATCACGGCTCATATAGTCAGTGCAATGTTTTCTAATTATTATTGGACAATGAAACAATAATATTTTATCAGTCTCAATAGTGAGATATGCATTACTGAACATCAACAACTCACTGCTTGTAAAAATAATCCTTCTTTTTATCTTGTTTCCTATTCAACACGTCATTCATTAATTAACAAAATGCTGAATTTGAAAAAAAAAATACGTGCCAAAACTTATTTTTTTGTTAATTAATAAACTGTTATTCAACAGAGCAATTGCCCTTAAGTGATTGATGTTCTTTCCATTATTGTTTTCTTTCTTTTTAGAACTCAGACTAATATAAACTAGTCAGACCTCTGTGGCAAGCAGCTGCTTGAGGGGGTATTTATTTATTTTTATTATTCATTGGAAACATAGATTTTTATTATACGAATTCATTCATCAATGTATCTCTAATATGTTATCTCTAATGTTATCTCTAATGTTATTATATATCATCTCTCAATGTTATCTCTAAGTACTATTTGTTAAAGCTTGCAATTCAGTAATCTATACACTTGATGTGTTATTAAGAGATCGCGCATTATGCAGAATTAATACCAGTGGATTAAGGAATTTGAAGACCTCCAGGCGCAAAAGGTTCGAAAGATCCTGCAACTGTCAGAGAATTCAATCTAGAAAAAAGTTTTATAACCCATGAATGGGGAAAAAATATGCATCTGGTTAAATAACTTGAATTAAAGAAATGCATAAATACAAAAATTTAATACGTAACGTATAAACTTGCACATACTGAAAGGTAAACAAAAATTAATATCGTTTTTGTAGTGTATTTAAAAAAAATCACATTATATTGGTATTAGTCTAAGTAAAACTCGAGGTGAGTACGAAATTAGTAGATTATATTAATTGCGAAATATTTTATTAAATGCAATGATGGAGAAAAATCGAGTTTTTACTGTTTTCAGTAAATGAGTATCTCGATTCTCATGAGTATCGAGGCCCTAGACGAGAGATTGTATTGTAATCCGTCACATGTGAATTTCAATTTTATTGCATATATTCTAATTAACTGAAATCATACTTCCTTTTCAAACGAATATAAATATTTAAAATAGAATTTTTATACGCATTTTCATATTTAATGAATGTTTAAATTCGAGCACTTAACAAAAACCTCGCAAACTGTTTCAATGAAACCCACTATGGAAAGAGTCGTAATTTTGGCCCTCGGATGGCACTAACTACGAGTAGTACGGTATTTTCATAATAACAAAAAATGAAAGAAAATTTTTGAAAAGTAAATTTTGTAGAAAAGCATGCACGAGACAAAAAATATTGTCCGAGACACGAAAATAGTGAAACTAAGCTGACTTTAAATAAAAACAACCAAACAGAGCAGTTTCGTTACAAATTCTAGAAAGTCGGAGGAACGAGGTTGACTCAGTCGGTATCGCACCAGGCTCGTAATCTGAAGTTCCCAGTTTCGAGCCGTTGAGATTTAGCTCCGTAAAACATCTCATCCTACCTTCGGACAGTAGGGGACACCGATGGGTTTGAAAAGGTCGCCGTCCGTTTTATGGGAAGTTAAGCCTTACCGCCGTGTGCTGGAGAGCCATAACCTATATGACCTTGAAGGTAGGCTACTATCTGTCTTTTAATAGCTGTCCAGTGACAATTTTGTATTCAAGCCTTACTTGAAAAAGTTCTCTCGGAGAAAGTTGGGGAAAGTGAGTCCCCTTTCCCCAACTTTCTCCGAGCCCTCGTGGTCCTTATGACCTGGCCATTTAGCCCATTGTATGCAAAATATGCCACTCAGATGTAAAACAGCCTCACCCAACTCTAGACACTCGGATGGCATTTCATTAGATTCATCCACTGAACTAACATTAATCCTGAGATGAATGCGTTAACAAACTATCCAAGTCTTCAAGCTTAGGAAGTATGAAGTGTATGAAGCCGTTCTACGCTTTTATCACTCTCGGATTTCACAACTAACTCTTGAAGCTTTGCTCTTTAATGTCCTAGATCGTTGGCTAACATTGAATTCCTGTATAAGCACATTGCGACTTTCACCCTTTAGCAGTCTTTTGTATATTTTAGTTCCTTTTTTCAAAGTCAAAATAACACATTTGCCCTTTACTCCATGTGTGGTATTCTTCTTTGACATCATTGCAAATTGAAGAGTGAAAGATATCCGATAAACAGAACAACAAGATCACAAATTCAACTACCTCCTACTTTAATAGAACTAGCTCGCATAGCGTGTCATGTCATGAATGTAACATGCGTGAAAGACTACTAGTGGCATCGGAGAGGACTACCACGTGATTTGAAATTTGCCATACTAAATTGAAATGTTCACTTTGGAATTTATGCCGGTTGCATGAGAATTCGGGATGCTTGATTACCGAATAGCAAGGAGTTTACTGTACTTGTAAGTCATAACTTCACTTAACTGACACAATTTTAAAAATATATTTATATCGCAGAAAAAAATATTTTATCAGTCCCCTTGCTTCGAAAATTTACCACTCTATTGAATTTTAAGTAATCGTGCTTTCAAGGGATATTTCCAAAGTTTCGTTTAATTTGCTGCGTCTCTTTTTCAGCTCCTCCATATTCAAATCATCCAATGCGAAAATTTTATTCCTGACAAACCTAGACTTGGTGGAATAATTCAACTTATTGCGAAAAACAAATTTGGTTACAAGAGCCCAAAACTTTATTCGAATATTATTTTTACTAACTATTATGTTTGTGTATTTCCTATATTAAATAAATATTAATATTGTATTATAATATATGGTAAAATAATGAAAACAGCGTAAAATACTTTACTCATCAATGAAGACAGAAAAGGACATGCTAAGATGAGCTCGGAAGAGGAGATTAATTTGAAGTAGATGCTTGAGAAGAGTGAGAAAGTGTCATTATCAGCTGCTCATTTATTGTTTCTATGCTGTTCTTATAATGCAAACGGACCACACGTAAAGATTTAAATGCGCAACAAAATTTAAGACTTTTGCATCAATTAGTTAAAATTATCGGAGAAATGTTAGCAATAAAACAAAGGCCTACTTTCATCTCTTTAATATGCATTTAATTCGCTGTTTTGATAAAATTGGCAAATCTGAATTTAAACAATCAGGGTTTGGATACACTACTATAATATGTGTCGCAGGGAGACGATAAAAATAGTGATTTGATCAAATCCCTAAGGTATATTCACGGAAGATGTTAAAATAACAACTCTGTGGGGTGATTTCCCTGAAGAAAGTAAGTGGTTTGATCAAATCCCTTAACTGTTTTAGTGAAAAGATGAAATAATATTGTTTAGATATTAAAAGTATTTATTTAGTAAACCATGCATTATTAAATGTAGAATAGTTATTAATACAACAATAGTCATTGAAACACAAATTATTTATTCGAAACTAATTAACAAAAGAAATAGGTACTTAAGCTGATATTTTTAAAAACAGCATTATTAAATGTAGAATAGTTAATACAACAATAGTCATTGAAACACAAATTATTTCGGCTATTACGGAATTGTAATAGCCGGTACATTGTACTTTTTTCGTTTTTTCCGAATCGCCTTTTTAAGGTATTCTTAATGTATCTCGATCTACAATACACCGCCTGCCGAATTATTCAAAACGCCCTTCATGAGCGAAGGCCAAGTGAGAACGAATCTGTAAAGTGATGAATCTCTTGAGTATGAATCTTCGGGTCACGTGACTCCGTGGTCCGAATTATAGTGAAACGCCCCGAATGAGCGGAGGCCAAGTGAGACGAATCCGTCAAGTGGTGAATCTCTTGAGTATGAATCTTTAGCTCACGTGACACTACTTTGGACACTAGAAAGGGTCCTTTTTTACCTTTCTGGGAAAAATGTTTAAGTAGTGGTGCTAATTTAAATTGTTCAATGATTGTGACAGCTTCTTCTATCCTTTCGCGAATCCACAAAGGTTTTTCTTTTTCATGCCGCTTGTTCAAAAACGTCCTGATAGTTTCATTAAACTGTTCTTCGGATACAAATTCGGTCAGAGTTTGATTTTTTTCTGTATCTGAACTCATTTTTCTACGGTAGGTACTTGATAAAACTCGAAATATAGAAAACAATAATAAAAATGCGCGCAACCTTCCTCGCGTAATGTTTGGGCGCTGGCCGGCACGGACGCCAGAGGGGAGCGGTGAGGTAAAGGGGAGTGGTAACAAGCGAAACATAGAGCTGTGCGAGTCCTGACTTGTTTATTTCATCTTTTCACTAAAACAGTTAAGGATTTGATCAAGTCACTTACTTTCTTCAGGGAAATCACCCCACAGAGTTGTTATTTTAACATCTTCCGTGAATTGATCATATACCTTAGGGATTTGATCAAATCCCTATTTTCATCATCTCCCTGCGACATATATATATATATTTTTCTTTATGGGATCAAATGACACCCCTCAGTGGTTCTAGGCTTTTATCACTTTACCATGTTCTAATGTTAAGGACATCGTATTTACGCTATTAAAAGAAAATGAAAGATAAAATTACACTTATGTTCACTTAACCATATCCCATTGGTGACGAAATGAAGCATTAAGGATTTTATGGGAGCCAAACTGAAACCGTTCAAATTGCGTGGAATAAATTTATGCTTATATACGTAAATCACATAAATAATATCGCTATATTAACATATATTAATAAAGTATAATGCAGTGGGGAAAAATTGCATTTTTTTTCTTGCAGTTAATTTGGGTAGTAAATTTGAGACTAAGCAAAACATAATCAATGAGAAGTCAGCAAAGATTGTCCCGCTAATAATAGGAAAACAATTTTTGAGCTGTTCCAGACGAAAGGCTGTTGTACCGAACTACTAAAATAAGCATTCATCGCTTCGGTTGTAGGCGCTCCACAGCAGCCGCCATGGAGAAGAAGCACCTGGAGTTTGTCTGTCGCACACAGTGCGGAAACATCTGTTTGGTTTCATGCTTTCTTAAAGGCAGTAAATCTCCGCATGTGTAGAAAGCAACTGAATATTTTATCACTAGTAAATTTTGATGGGAAAATCAACACAACCGCTAAATAAAATATTTAGACGAAGAGCAGAAATGGATGCTGGAGTCATGCATGATATGAATGCTGCTGACGAAAATATCTGTTAAGAAGGAAACACTCGGAATCAGCATTTTAATGGTCAACGAAATATTTAAAACAAAGGCGTAGTCAAATTCTTCGCAATGTTTTGCATATGGAAATACGTAAAATTTCAGTCATATTCAGTGTATGCTTATCATCCGAATTCTATTTGCGTGTCATTTGTCCGTTTATCAGTTTGTGGATTTGTCGTTTGATTCACACATCTTGCCATATCCGATCATAATGAGTTATGTATCAAATGAAAGCTTGCAACGTAGGGCGTGTCGCTGGCTATAAAATATTTGCTTCCTAAAGATTCTACTAAAATGATAAAAAAAATCGCAAACAATTGTTCTGTTATATTTTTCGAACGCGGGAGGCGAAACGATACCTGACAAATGAAAACTTGTGATGTAGGAAGTGTGCAAACACGGATAATTTATAAACCAGCATTCTGCTATATCTTCACAAAGTGATGCCTGATCCAAATAATTTATGCATTAAATGAAAGCTTATGATATGCAGATTAGTTAGTTGTTGGGTTGTTTTACGTCTGAGCGGCACTTTTTTCACGCAATGAGCTAAATGGCAAAGTCGCAAAGACCATGAGGGCTCAGATAATGTTGAGGGTGGGGAACCACTGGACAGCTGTTAGGTGACAGAGGGTAGCATCCCTTCAAAATCGTCCAGCGAATTTTACGTACACAGGGTATAGCTCTCCCGCACACGGAGTCCTCGCTTAACGTCCCATCCGATGGACTTTTCAAATCCAACAGTGTCCCCTATTGACAAACATTCCATTTCCTGTGGAGTTGTCGCCAAAAACGATATACATATATGTTTGAAAAAAATCTGCCCACCTATGCCGTAAAAAGTGAAAAACAAACAAACAAACATTCTGACGTTGATGGAATTACTCATTTTTTATTAACTTCAGAGATAGAAGGTGCCTAAATATGTGCCTAAATAGAAGCATATCAAACCTTCCCCTAATAATTTTATGGGTACATCACTGGCACTGTATTATTTACTGTTTCACCTTAAGTACTTTAGTATATTTGATTTAGCAAAACCTAGTGATAAATAATTAAGAGTGCCATTGGTTGTTTTAAATTTAATCTGTAGTTACTTGTATATATCTGTTTACTATTCTCCCCCCCCCCCTCCTTGAGAATTGTGGTAAGTGTAATAGACGTAAAGATTTAACTCATGTAGATTTCTTGCATTTTTCAAGCAATGTTTCAAAGGACTGAAACCGAGAGGGAAGTGTTATACTGCAATGGAAATCTAGTCTGAAATATCAGTGGAATATATCGATGAGTAAATATAGAGATATATCGTAACAGGCCCGGATCTAATAAAAAATAGGGGTGGAGAAAATGATCCGAGTTAAATAAGTGGGAGGTAAGATTGAATCGGAATATACCGGAAAGCCTTTACGGTATAACCTTTTTCCTCGTTTTTAGTGGTCTTAGTAAATTTGTGGAAAAATATAGGTTATATATATATTTAATTTTTTTTTGCTTTCATTGCAGTTAGCAATCTTAAGGGAACGGGGAACATGTCATCCTTCACCTCCCCCTTCGTCCCCGGATAGATACAGCCCCTTATCATGATATCTATTCATTAATATATTTCCTTGAACCGTAGATAAAACAATGATAAAGAGGCAATTCCACTTTAGCAATGCATTGTTACGACAGATGAACGGGCTGCAGTGAGTTTATGATAAACGTAACATGAACGATCGCCTATGCTTCTGCGTGAGATTTATGTTACCAACAAATTGGAATTCAGAACCGATCTGAAAAATAGAAAGATAGAATTGTAATATTGGAGTTGTGGTGGATATATGAAAGAGATAAGTGTTTGAAAAGGAGAAATATTTTATATGGTGAGTGCGCGGGAGGTTCATTAGTTCTATTAATTTTATTTAGTTAGTTTATTACCTAATGAGTTAACACAGAAAATTTGAAAAGTTTGCGCCTGAAGTGAGGGACGAAAAAGGACATTGACTATAAAAAATTAAGAAGTAAACGTTGATCAATTGAGTAGACAGAGCTAGTTTTAACTGTTCTGTAGGAAAAGATTATTACTTTATTCACAATAGTATTTAGTTTGTTTATAAGTAATTTCATCCATGCTTTTGTAATAAATTGCATTGTTTTGTAATTTGAATTGTAAAATATATTTACTTATACCCACGCTCAGTGCTCATCCATTTTAAATTGCAACAGCATTTTATTTCTCTTTCGATAGGTTTCTACAATTTTTAAACTCGTGTATTTTAGTCATAAGCTCCAACAGTAGCACATATACAACTTAAAAAGTTGAGAACTCACTATGAAAACTCCAAACTTAATAAATAATTAAGCGGATTTAACTTAATAAACAAATTTAGCGGATTTTTTTTTTTCTGTTTTACAAAATAACAAAATCGTATTACTTACTACCATACTTGTTTAACAACATATTTTAGAGTTTAATGAAGAACTCTTAAACGATAAGATCTACGGCCATCAAATTCCGTAACAGCTTCTTCTTTTCAAAACTTATGCAGAAGGATTTACGTCCCTCTACCACCACCAACACCAAAAAAAAAGCAAGAGAGCTCACAAAAAAAGAGAGCCCACAAAATCTGTGCACAGCTTCCTCTTAATAGCTTAGAAGTGAGGAACACCCTCATAAAGAAAGTGTGTGTGTGATGCGTAAAGTATAAAAATATATAAATACCCCCTCAAGCAGCTGCTTGCCACAGAGGTCTGACAGGAGCCTGTCAGTTTATATGCAAGCCTAATAAAGTTTGTTTCAAAGCTTCTGATATAGGTAATATAAGGTTATCTCAAATAATGTTTCTTCCTTTCCGCTCGTCCCCCCCTTCCCCCCCTCAAAAAGAGGGGTATTTTACGGGGGTTGATTTTAACGAGTCAGTGTCAGATGAAAGCTTGTAACGTTTTGCAGAATTTAATCTAACTTTTTAAGGACTCGAGCAAAGATCAGTAAATCTGTTAGTCTTTAATGTATTGCAAAAACGGAAGCGTTTGTTTTCAAAATAATGAAACTTTGTTCTACGTTAACCACCAATCAAATAATTAATCAAATGAATCTTCCATTTTACATAAAATGTAGACCTGATGGAAATGGAAATGGAACATACAGCAATAGACCGAAATTTGGCATCCCAAAATCGGGAAGGACCTGAAATCCAGAATTTTTTTCAAACTATGTACTTGGAAATAATTATAAAAAGTTTTGCGAAAACGTTTTTTCTCTTTTTAAACGCTAAAAATTTCAAACGTAATATTTATCAGTTTACAATAAGTAATGACCTTGCTTCAGAAGTGTAAAAATAATATTATATCAGTGGGAATTTAAATATTTTGCATTGCACTTTTTATTTTTATATTGAAGGTATCCCAAAGTACAATAATTCCCAAAATCCAGAAAGTCTTGTCTCCCAAGCTTTTCGGGTTTCCGATCCTTACTGTATAAGAAATGTCAATAGGAATCCCATAGAATATTAAGTTCTTTTCATATATATTTACATCCACGAAATATATCAAAAATTAGTTTTTTTCTTATGTGGCAATTTAAACGAAACTGGAGAAAAGTGAAATATTATTTTTTCTCAAATTAACGTGGGTAAAGTTTTATTCTTACTAGTCAAAACGTTAATGTTATCCTTTAGCAATTTCTGATCGATAAAGATAACGAAAAATTAAATTTGATAAGTAATTAGAGTTCTTGACTTTATAAACTTTTGGTGTTACGTTTGGTAGATCCGGACGAGAATACAATTAATAACATAAATGGAATAAATAAAACATGAGATATGATGAAAAATGTATTTATGTGCGCCTTACTCAGTGCAATGTAAATATGAATGCATCCTACAACGGGGAACCTCATTACTGATTCAAATATTCTAAGGGCTAAATGCATTCACATTCCTTCTAATGTTTACTTTAGCTCTCGTTGGCTATGCAAGCCTTTCAATTATACAAACAAAACTCTTCAGTCTTTCGTCCTTAGATTTCTGAGAACTGCCTTTAACGCTTGTATGAACGAACTCCCAGGGATCTGGAGCCATCTGCCCCGGAGACTTCTAGC
The DNA here is from genome assembly GCA_038380435.1 of Ryuthela nishihirai. NCBI lineage: Eukaryota > Metazoa > Arthropoda > Arachnida > Araneae > Heptathelidae > Ryuthela > Ryuthela nishihirai. Next base: position 79,547,064 of record JAWZYU010000009.1, on the reverse strand, counting down.
TCCGTTCTGGTGTTGACATAAAAATTCGTCATAATTGCTTGAAATATCGCAGCATCCATACGACGAAACCTTTTTCAAACGTATATTAATGTCGGCTTTTCTCTGATGTTCAAGAGTCTTGGATTGGTTCTCATTACACAAACAGCGTTTGTAAACTTCATTAAATGGTTTTGTTTCATGTTCAAAGGTATAGGGATTGTACTCTAAACGTGTCTCGCTGTATGTGGTTCACTTGCTCGAAGGACTTGTTAACAAAGCAGCGGTGCCACAGTTGTTTCGTTACTGCATAAAGTTCAGGACCGTCTCGGTGGAGACAGTGGTTCTGCTCTGTTGTGCAGACACACTTACTTAGCTATGGTCCGGGTTCAAATCCAGAGGGATGTCACGGATGTTTCATTGTATTCAATTATAAATAATAACACTAGTCACGGTGTTATGCCCTGTATATCATAGAACAACTGAAGTGCTAGCAGAAAGAAATAATCTATCTCGATACGAACCCAAATGTAAGAGAAAAATACGATTTTCTGTTCTAAACCTTCAGGTCTTTGGGGTCTGTTGATATAATCCCATTGAGCAACGAAAAAAAAATTGCTTTCAGAGAAAAATCAACTGAACTTTAAATTCTGGAAGCAAAATTTCCCATTTCGATTCTGGATTACACATGCGCAGAAAATGTTCTTCTACGATCTAGACTATCGCTATTATATAGCAATTCAAAAAGATAACCATTACTTAAGGCTTCCCAAATATTAAATTAGCATTTTTTTTTCAGAATTCTTGGTGGGCAAAGTTAAAAAACTTAAATTTAAAAACTTAAAAAATTCTTGGTGGGCAAACCCACTATATTATTATCAATATTATTATTTTATCGGAGTTGTCCGAATAAAATGGCCTCGTGAGGCGGGTTTGACATCTCTAATTTAATGCTTTATGAAATTAAAATAACTTGTGTTGAAACGCATCGTAGAAAACGCGAAAAGTACGAAAATAATTTTCATATAAAATAAATACACCTCAAGCAGCTGCTTGCCACAGAGGTCTGACAGGAGCCTGGCAATTTATATGCATAGTTGAAGGTCTGAGAGGATGGCAGAACCTCAGCAGAAAAGCGAACATACATCCATGCATTATCCGGGGCTCGAACCCAGATCCCTCAGATCAGCAGCCAAGCGCGCAAACCACTTGGGCCACTGGTGAGATGAAAATGTTGAACTTCAACATTTTGCCGTCGGAAACGAACTTACTCTTTTGCCACCCAAAGTAAATCTACTATTAGCAGCTACAGGTAAATGTAATTTTCCAACCCAAACAAAAAAAACTAGTAAGAATCTTGTTTTTCTACTTCATGTAATTTACTTATCTTTCCGTATGAGTAAATTACATGAAGTAGAAAAACATGATTTTTAGGGGTCACCAGACCAGATTTTTATTGGTGTTAACTGATTTTAATATCTGCTCAAGACATCTCAAGAGAAGTTAGAATTTTTGTGGATTTAACTGAATATATTTTACAATTTACACTCTTGAAATAAATTTCCAGGTAATTCTTACGTAGTGAGATATCTAGTAGTTCGTTATGCTAGCAAAATCAAAGAAATTAGCATTGTGCTTTTATGGCACTTACATGTTGAGCTGAGAACAGAGCAATCCCATTCAATCACTAACATGCCACCCTCAAAATTTCGCAGACCCAAGCGGCCGCTTGGAATGTTTATGCTATCTGGATGGTCTTACCTTCAACTGGCTGAACATTTGACATGCTATTGGTTCTGCCAAATTTTGTCACACGAATAGAGTGAAATAATATATCCAATGAAATATATTTTAACAACCATCGGTCTAGCCGAAGTTTAGCGCTCTTGGCTACTGAACAAAGGGACCTGGGTTCGAGCCCAGGTAAGTCATGGATGATTGTGTCGTCTTTCTTCTGAGATCTCGCCTTCTACGATGGCGTTATTAAATTGTCAGACCTCTGTGACAATTTATTTATACCTGGTTAAACACTCAACCTTTTCATATGCGAACAATTCGTATAGAAGCGTTAATGACAATAAATATTAATTAGACCATCTCTCTCAAACGATAAGGGGCGGGGGTGGCTCAGTCGTTAGCGCGTCAGGCTCGTAATCTGCAGTTCCCAGATTCCAGTCCCAGCTGGGTCAGCGTTGAGATTTATCTCCGCAAAATTCCCCGCCCTACCCACGGTCAGTAGGGGACACCGATGGGCTTGGAAAGGCCGTCGGATGGGAAGTTAAGCCGTGGCCCCGTGTGTGAGAGAGCCATACCCTGTGCACGTTAAAGAACACGCTGGATGGCCTTGACGGGGGGCTACCATCTGTCTCCCAACAGTTGTTCCAGTGGGTCCCCTCCCCCAACCTTCTCTGAGCCTTCAGGGTCAATGTGACCTGGCCATTTGGCCCATTGTGTGCAAAAAAGTGCCGCTCAGAAGTAAAACAACCCAACAACTCAAATGATAAAGCTGAAAAGAAAGACTAAAAATAATAGGGTAATGAATTTATAACTTTCAAAGTATTAATTTACGATTTATAATGTTAGCTAGACCTTCTACTATGTCATATAAACTGACAGGCTCCTGTCAAACCTCTGTGGCAAGCAGCTGCTTGAGAGGGTATTTATTTTTATTTTTTTTATCCTAAGTAATCATATAATATTTTCTTTTAAATTTCCTCAACCCACTTAACAATCTGTAATAAATAGCTTTTGTTGGTATTTAGTGATATATTATTGACCTAAACGTAACGTAATGATCCCGATAAAGTTTCAGCAATAAATCTCTGCCTTCCATTGTCCTGACTTCTGTTGATCTGGCAATGTTAAATAACGCCCGCGGAAGTGGCTCAGGCAAGGAAAACAAAAAGCTAACATGATTTGAGTGTTTTAACAGAAATTATTTGGAAAATGTTGAAGCGTCATAGAACGAGCAAGTTAATATAGTACTACTATTGATAGTTTGACTACTTTGATGAAATCACTTTAATTTTCGTGTTATTTTGAACTAGGCCTTAACTATTCAAAGTGGTTAGTGGCATGGTTAGTGGCATAGTGGTTAGGAAGCTAGCGGGGCAAACATTGTGTTAGCTCTAATTGAGGCAATGATCAGCAAGTGACTTTGGTCTTAGTAGAGCATGTCCTTGTATGAGAAGGCCTGTAAAAGCTAGGAGTAGCTTCCAGAATATTCTGTCCCATATGCCGCAAATAAAAAAAAAAGAGGAGACATTGAAATAAAATAAAGCTTCCTTGCCTTGAACTCTGATCCACTAATTTATGAAATTTCGGCGAAAAGTTCATAAATGCCCTACTTTTCAAAAGTGAATACTGAGAAAATTTTCATTTTGGCTTCTCAAGTTGGCAGTATAGGTAGAGACTGCGACAGGGAAAGATAAGCACAGGAAGAGAGGGCCGTGCATTGTGATGAGAAAGAGGGTAAAAGCCTTCACGATTCCCTTCGTCCTTTATTTGACCCCACGTGACCCTCCAAGAACGGCACAGCTGGGTGGGGGAGCAGTTCAAATCCGGTCTTCCCCGTTCTTTGTGTCGGAACGAGCTTCAGCCAATTTGTACACGGTGCTCAGTCCCGTAGGGATCCCCGGCCACTTCCGCCTCAGGGCTGAGCATTCCGCGCATACCAGACCTCGTGCGCTTCAAGTTGTCCACTCCCATTTCGCATTACGTACGGACGGTTCTGCAAGAGATTCCTCCCTATTCTTTGCTCGGGGGCGCCCTTACCCGAAGCCTCTGCTCAGGGAAGGACTGTAAGAAGCTCTGCGCCTTCACAACTTTCGTTGCTAAGTGATGGAATTCGATTACGTCATCACACTTCCGGAGACCTACTCATGAATTATTTTCTGTTCGATTAGACTACTTTGACCGTGAAAAAGTTATAGGAATGATGCTTGGTATTGACGATGAAGAACAGTAAGAAGAAAAATTTAATATTCCGGATGTCGTTCAAAGATTCAAATAGTAAGTAGGTAAGTCCATTGACTTACAATTTAAAACGAGACATATTTGAGATCAAACATTAGAAATTTGAACTTATATTTAAATTGAAGTTGAAAGAAATAAAGGAGGGTATATAAAAATTACTTAGCATTAATAATTTTCTCTTCTGTTACAGAAAAATTATGTCTTTCAGTTAAACACGCTTCGATTTCTAACGCAGTGTTTATTTTCCGACCATTTACTACTTCGCAAAGTCTTTCATATTGTTCCGGAAATTTATCTAGAAATGAAAAATATTTTATGTTTATTATTTTTTCCCAGCAGTTTTGAAAATAGCAATTATTGTACCGATTCATAAGGGAGGGGAGGCAAAACATTTGGGAAAATTATAGACCAATATCGTTGTTGTCTACATTCTGGAAAAACTTGTAAAGCAAAAAACAATATCTTTCTTAGATGAAAATAGCTTTATATCTCCAAATCAATTTGGATTCAGAAAAGGGACAGGAACAGAAAATGCTGTATTGGGTTGGGTTGTTTTACCTCCGAGAGGCACTTTTTTGCACACAATGCGCTAAATGGCCAGGACACAAGGACCCCGAAGGCTCAGAGAAGGTTGGGAGAGGGGATCCACTGGAACAGCTGTTGGGAGACAGATGGTAGCCTCCCATCAAGAACATCCAGCGTGTTCTTTAACGTGCAAAAGGTATGGCTCTCCCGCACACGGATCCACGGCTTAACGTCCCATCCGACGGAAGGCGACCTTTCCAAGCCCATCGGTGTCCCCTAATGACCGTGGGCAGGGCGGGGAGTTTTGCGGAGATAAATCTCAACGCTGACCCAGCTGGGAACTGCAGATTACGAGCCTGGCGCGCTACCGACTGAGCCACCTCCGACCCATGCTGTATTGGACTTCCATGATATATAATAGTCTAAACGAAAGCCAAAAATCATTCTCTTTCTAGATATAAAAAAAGCCTTCGATACTGTTTCACACGAAATTTTATTGTTCAAATTACGAGCAGCTGGTTTTAGCGGGATTATGTTGAAATGGTTCCAAAACTATTTAATTGATAGGAAACAAAAGGGTAAGAATTAAGAATCAAATCAGTGATAAAGTTACATTGCAATTATGAGTGCCTGTATTATTGAGATCTGTATTGGGTCCAGTGATATTTTTAATTTATATAATGACTTGTATGATTTACGGTTATATGGTAAAATAAATACTTTTACAGATGGCACAATTATAGACTTTGCGTTATTAAACATTATTTATAATGCTTGGATAAAATATTTCCTCCACTACGGTATTTATTCATGGGGGGGGGGAGCTTATGATGCATATATTAAGTCGCTAGAGGGAGTCCAAAACCATATAATTAGGTGTATGCTAAGAAAGAGAAGAAGAGAATGTGTAATTCAGGATTATCAAATATTGGGCATCTTGCAAGTGAAAAACTATATATTTTTAATGTAATCAAATATGTAAAGAAAACTTGGAATGAACAAAATATCAAAACTTTGCAGTTAATACTAGATTATCGAAAAACTTGTTACTGAAAAAGCTTTTTGCATCAAAGAATATTATTACCAGACATCACATTTAAGTCTTAATTAATAATCCCCAAGGTTATTTAATTTGATTCCAAATTATAAAAAGGATTTAAGAAACGTAAATTAATTTGTTAAAAAACTTAGAAAATGGATATTGGAGCAAAACTTAAAAAATTTTAATTTTTATAAAAAAAAAAGCGAAACGGAGACATTAAATGGAAATCATTCCTTAAATATTGAAGATCATGCCAAATGTATGAGCATGTTTTTTTTATTTATAAACCCACAAACGAGTTTTACTCGTGTGGGATGTCCTTATTATTGCAATGTCTATGGTAATGTTACTGAAATGACAAAAACTACAAGAGGAAAATGCACAATACCAAATAACTTTTTGGATGTAATAAATGGAATGCATAATTTAAAACTATACATATATATGTAAAATATATATATGTAGCATAGAGCAAAAAGTTGTTATTTTAATCATTACTTTATAGCAACTATGAACTGTATATGTGCATAAAACAGAATATAAACTTACTTACTTACTTATTACTTGTACACCCATACTCAGAACAGATTTACTATTGAATTACATTTTGAAGGGGCGAGGGTGGCTCAATCGGTAGTGCGCGAGGCTCGTAATATGCAGTTCCCAGTTCGAGTCCCAGCTGGGTCAGCGTTGAGATTATCTCAGCAAAACTCTACGCCCTGCCCAAGGCCAGTAGGGGACACCAGTGAGCTTGAAAAGGCCGTCGTCCGTCGTATTGGACGTTAAGCCGTGGCCCCGTGTACGGGCGAGCCATACTATGTGCGTGTTAAAGAACACGCTGGATGGCCTTGACGCTGTTTCCAGTGGGCTTAACAGTCCCAACAGCTGTTCCAGTGGGTCCCCTTCCCCAACCTTCTCTGAGCCTTAGGGGTTCTTGTGACTTGGCCATTTAGCCTCATTGTGTGCAAAAAAAAAAGTGCTGCTCAGAGGTAAAACAACCCAACCCATGCCCTTTCAATTATTGACAGTTAAACACAAGTGAATCCACTTTACCCACACTCTACTAAACACATTAATGTGGTTCAGCAACCCCATAATAGATATCCATAAAACAGTATAGAATGCGTCCCTATGGCACCAGTCTACAAAACGACTGCTACTTTTGTGATTCCACGACCGATGGTTGGAGAATAAATAAAATTCACGATGTTGTAAAATACTCTCCTCTAAACTTCTCTGTTTAAAATAATGACCATATTCACTGTTCCGGCGTGATTTTATAATCTTGACATTTCAGCCTTAATAATAATAAAGCAGTGACGTACTGGCTAAATTCAGTTAGTCCCTCCAAAAGAGGTCTTTAGTGAGTCTCTTTTATAACAGCAAACACTTTAGTGGTCTTACATCGTCAGTGTGAGATGTTTTTATGTATGCTTTCTTTGATGCCTTTAACGATTATTATATTACTAACAGTGAAAATGATCTAAAATTGTGGTAAACAGTGAAAAATAATAGTGAAATGGTTAAAAATAACATTTTCTTTGTTAAGTTGTTTATTTAAGCAACGGATTACATATAAATTTTTAATCCCTTCCAATTATTGCAGTCACTTCTTTTTAATTTAATGGATGTTTTATTTTGAAGTGACGTTTGATGGTGTCTCTCCATTATCATGTGCTTATGGTAGTTATCGTGTCCGGCTGTACCGCAAAAGAGAGTATGACCGTCCGAAAATGACTGTGTTGCCTCCCTGCCTAGATTATCTCCCCATGATCGTCGCTATGTCAATCTACTCTCAGAGATCCTTTCAGATTTGAGTGAACTGTCTGAAAGAGAAGCTTCCATCCATCGCTATGAAGATGAATCTGCTATTCCTTCGAACACCAGCTTGTGCCTTCTTTAAATATCGATGATCGAAACAAGGAGATGCCGAGGCAGTCGTCTGGTTGAAAGTTTGATCTTCCTTTAAGTTACTCTTGATAGTGATAGAGGATGATTCAGTTTCTGTTAACAGCTACCATCTCAGAGTCACTTGTCAAACTGGATTGCACCAGACCTCTCTGGTGTCTCTCACACACACAAGTCAGTTTAATCACTATATAGGTAGGGGCGCGGACTATCAATTCTCGTATCATCAATTTATTTATTTTTTTTGTTTATTTTTCTTTTAATCAAAAGGAGAAAACAAACGTTGGGATTATTGACCCCTCTATCTTGTTTTTCGAAACGAAGCAAAAAAAAATCAAAAGAACAAAAATACTCTCATAATTTTGAAAAATGTTCGTGACAGCAGACAAAGCTGTGTTAAATATCATCTTGTTTTTGTCATCAGGCTCAGTAAAGCTTTAAATGAATCTAAAAATAATATTTTAAACATCTCTCACATCTTTTCAAATTAGAAATTTAGCGCGTAGAGATGATGGGCGACACAGAAAAGTGAAAAGCGATGCAGCCAGGACGGCCAAAAATAAAAGAAGGCTGGAAATGTAAAAGAAAAAACTCGTGACATCATATATGTATAGTTAGCCAGTAGAGAGAGCTTTCGTCGACAGAATGCCACCTCAGATCCTTGACATAAGCTAGAGATTTCAAGACTCCGTCAATCGTTTGATTCGCTGTACGATTTTCTCTCTCCAGATCGTAAATCCTCTTATAACACTGCCTCACCAGCCCTCTTCTTTCGAAAATGTTCCTTCAAGAGAGAGTATTTGAGTAATTCTTCTAATCATATTTTGCTGATTTCGTCGTTGGAGATTTTGCTACTCCTGCATATAAACTTGTTGACTAAATTTGTCGTCTTTGACAGCTCAAGGATTTTTGAAACTTTCGTTCGACATCTTCACTATCTGTTGCAGAGCTGTTTGGATCATATTCCTCTTCCGAAATTTTTTCTTCATTTCCTTTGCTTCTATTATTTTCTTTGTTTTGAAATTTTTTCTCTAATGATGTCTGTCTATTTCTATTTTTCCTGCTTTCTTATATTTGGGACAGTTACTATGAAGTGTTCGCTCATGCAGCACCTTCTGCAGACTTATGACCCACGATAGTTAATGATGGTACTGAAGGCTCCAATTCGGGTAAAATTTGGGATGTCCTTTTTCAATACTATTGTGTATATTCTTGTTCCTGTTTTTACTCTTCGAAATACTGCTGTTTATAGATTTCGTCCTTATTGTTTAGACTTCACCGAAGCAAATACACCAATTTTTGCAATATAAGCAAATCACCAATTTTTTGATGATTTGCTTGTTTTTAAAGTACATGGAACGACAACGTGATGATGTGAATTTTCTTCGCATGAAAATGTAGTTGAAAAAATTCAGTTTCCTTGTCCTGGCAATTTGGATTTTCCCACTCCAAAATATTTTGTGTTGTTTCTTCAGTTTTCACTAAGATGATCATCCTTGATTTGTTAATGACTCTATCGAGCTAAGACCACACTTTTCTATGATCGTCTGGAATACATCCGATGACACTGATTCAGAATGTAACACTCAGAAAAGTCTAGAAAGCATTTCTTCTTTATGATGTCATGTCGGATGAGTATTTAGTCCTAAAAATACTTTTTTTAGGTAAGTACTCGGTTTGTCCAGCAATGGTTGCGAACAATGGGGCATGTTTTCCTGAAAAGGTTCCGTTTCTGATAAAAATGGCGTAAAAGTGAAATTAGCCTCCTACTAGGGCTCCCTATACCAATCCTAAAATAAGGAGGAGATGAAGAAGGGGCAAAGCGGAGGCAACAGAGCTAACTCGAGTACCATCTCAATATCTCTAACCTCACTCGTATCATCAAATCAGTTTGATCACTATATGGGTAAAGGCCCGTTCGGTGCCACTGTCGTAACCTGAAGTCTTGCTTGTTCAATCCACGGGTTTGCTGTTTTTTACTTTTTAGTAGCACTTTTCATACATAATGTGCTAATTGATAACGTCTAAAACCCCAAGGGCTCAGAGGGAAGTAAGGGAAGGGAATTCACTTGAAAACTGTTCAACAACTCAAGGCTAACCACCTTGTTGTTTAACGTGCCCAGTGTTGCCCTATCCGAACATGGGGTTGCGGCTTGATATCCCATCCGACGTAAGACCCCCGGGTAACATGCTCATGTCGAAACAATGTAGCTAGTGGTGGTCAACGTATGCTTTGCAACTGTTGGAAGACAATGTATACTTTTCCAACTGTTGGAAGACAATGTATACTTTTCCAACTGTTGGCGTAACATTTGGCCAACCATTGCCCAACTCTAACTAACGTTTTGAAATGTTTAGCAAACCATCATCCTACGCTCTCAAAAAGTTTAGCCGATTATTACATACCTTGGGAATCGTAATCCACAGTCCCAAGTGCGCCAATACTGAGATTTATCTCTGCTAAACCTCCACCTTGCCCGTGTTAAGAAAGGGGACATCGAAGGGCTAGGAAAGGCCACCGTGAACAGAATGGGATGTTAAGCAGTGGCCCCGAATGCAGGAGAGCCATACCCTGTGCACGTTAAAGAACACGCTAGATGGCCTTGACGGAAAGCTACCGTCAAGTCATCTGTCTCCTAACAGCTGTCCAGTGAGACACCTCCCTCAACCTTCTCTGAGCGCTCGGGGTCTTTGTGACCTGTCATTTAGCTCACTGCATGCAAAAAGCTGCCATTCAGAGGTAAAACAACCCAACCTTGTGACCTACCATTTAGTCCATTGTGTCGTTTTTCTGCTGAGGTCCTGCCATCCCCTCAGACCTTCTACTTTGGCATATAAACTGACAGGCTCCTGTCAGACCTCTGTGGCAAGCAGCTACTTGAGAGGGTATTTATTTTATTTATTTATTATTCAAAAAAGTGCGCTCAGAGGTAAAAGAATCCAATTCCAACCATCTCTGAGTCCTTGGGTCCTTGTGACCTGACCATTTTGTCCATTGTGTGCAAAATAGTGTCGCCCAGAGATAAAACAACTTAACTGTGATACTTTGCCAACCTTCATTTTGACAATGGCCTCAAAACAGTCGGACTTTCAAATAAATGGGTACAATGTGTGAGTGAGGGATATAAATGATGAACGTGATTTAAGTTCTTAAAGTTGTGAAGTGTAAAGCTTTCAGAGCTTCATTTTGAACTTTTTCTTAGCTATAAGCATTCTTTTTCGTTTGTACCAAAAAGTATGGAAGCGCTAATTTTATTTTAGTTCGGATAAAACGGTTGTTGAGATAATATTTAAACAAGTAAACAGCGTGAGATTTAATTTATAGTCAAATTTGTGCCAGATAAAGTTGTGCTCAAATGAACCAAATGCTTTTGACATGTCAAGTGAAACCAGGCCGACAAGTCACAATCAAGACAGACAGTGCTGACTAAAGCCATTCTTTATTGATTAACGAGGAGTGTCATGTGAGTTTCGTTGACCTATTTTTCCTAACTCCGAACTGTCTGCAAAAAAATAAGATTTTTCAGAATAAAGTAAAGATAATTGACTCTCCACAACTTTTTCTAAAATTTTGCTCAAAGTTTGAAAGTCAAGGGTGTTTCAAAAATTCGAAATTCTAGGTATAGGTGAAATAATGGCTTCTTTTCAATAGGATGAAGTGAGCAATTGATTAGATCGAAAAGGGATTCAGCAATTAAAGAGAAAAGGATTTTTAGAATAAAGATAGGATTTCAATCAGGTTCGACACTGCGAGTGTTTTTAACCTAAAGGTTAAAAACTTCAATTTCAGTAATATTTTTTTAACTTGAAGGTTTCCAGGTGGTTAAATGATTTATTGGAATAGGACAGTGAATCATATACCTCGATATGATTTTCTGTGGTGGTGCAGGATGTAAAGAATACATTATTCGAGATATTAATAATGCTTTTAGGATCCTAGAAGGAATTCTCGGTTAATTAACTTATCAATTTAATTACGATTTCTTGAATTACCAGTAATTGTATAAAAAAATTCCATTATTTCTTTACCATTGGGAAGATATTTAAAAGCTGATGAAGGAAATGTAAACGCTTGGAATTCTTAATAGTATTGTTAACATAGTTATGGAATGTTTTATAGTTATTCCACTTATATGGATGATTAGAGTTAATAATATATAATAATAATAATAATTTATTTCATGCAGGGGGTTACAGTAAAGCCAAGGTACAGGTAATTTTGGTATTAATTTAAACGTTCATGTGGCTTGATGCCCACAGTACATTTCAGAAATTAAAAAAGTTAATAGCGTTCCTGAAGTGCTTTTGTGTGTCAAAGTTTTTGAGAACGGCGAACTCTAAAAGTTTTATAAGGAGCTTAGGTATTAAGTACGATACTGATTAAATGGAAGAAATAGTCTTTTGAGTAGCAATTGTGCATTCGGAAATATTTTTGTTAAAAGGAAGATATTCGGAAATTGATTAAAATAATTTTTAAAGGATCTTTTTGAAATTAAAACCTTAGGCAGATGAGGCGTATAATACCTTACTTAGATTAGATAAAAATAAAATGGTCAGTGATGTTCGCGAAGAGAAGAAATGTACCCAGGGCCACAGCAGGCAGGTGTGCACGACAAATCTGCCTGCTGAGGCTCTACGCAATTAGGGGTGGTCATAGTTTACATGTGTGGGTTTTTAACGCATTTTTTCCAAAATCTCACTGTGCAAAGCGCAGCATATTTAATTTTGTACACCAGTGGATATGAGCTTTGCAACGACTCTGAAAGAACACGTGTGAAGGTTTATTGAAGAAATTCGTATTAATGAGAGATTCATTTCAGACCGAGTCATTTCAGAGAAATATCGAGTTTGGAATATGCAGAATTATGCATTAATGCATCGAAATTAAAGTCTCCGATAAGGACAGAAGTATAGTTGCAAGGGAAATCTTGAACGACTGAGTACAATGACTTAATTAAGCCTTCAATACTGTTGATCGGAGGATGGTAAAGAGTGCCTCCTGTCCTATTAGGTAGGTTGAAACAGAAGAATTTGTATCTCTCGATTTCAAAAAGATTCGTATATTGCTAATCATTTGAATTTTCATTATCAAGATTTTATAAATATAGTTCAATTATTTTGAATATTGTTTGATGACTGAAACTTCTATATCAAACTATATTTTAAATATTTGTGAATTAGATACATATAAATTAGAATAGGAGGGATGGCCGCGAACTGCTTATAGACCAGACATCCTTAGTTATCATTCCGTCCACCTACTGTCATTGGTTTTTAAGCAGATAATGACAAGATGAAGTTACTATAACAAATTACCATATTATTTTCGATAGGAAACAGTTGGCTAGTAAAATATCTTCATAATCACTCACCTTAATATACGCATGACAGCGTGAGTTATCTCACACATTATATTACCATTGCAACGTTAAATTAAGAGCTAACATGCGGGTAATAAATAGCTGATTTCCTTAAAGTATAATTCACTGCCAACCTCATTATAGGTAAAACTGTAGTAGCTCGTTAAGTAAAGGATGCAGATACGGAATTGCGCCGCTGCATGCTTTTGTAACCGTTTTCCTTCCGGAGCCCTTACGGCTGTGGTTCAGTTCAAGCTTTGGCTCATGAAACAAAAACCGCACCATGACTAATATTCACCAGAAAGCTATTCTGGAACTGAATTTCGCCTCCTCGAGCCTCGAAGTGTTTGGTTCTCATTAAACTACAGAAGATGAAGCGATATTCATTTTTTTATCTTCTCATATCTGGAATTAGAGATGAAGATTCCGACGTTGCTGAATAAATAGCTGAAATTAAAATAAGCATGTGAATTGTATGAACAGGTAAATTATTGCAAAAGTGAATTCTTTTTGCACATGCGGTAGTAATTTTTACTTCATGACTTTTTTTGCAAGAAGTTCGTTTCAACTTTTCGTACGTTGATATTTAGGATATTAATTTTTGTTCCAGTTCTCTCCACTATAACTGATTAATTAAAATTTAATATTAAAATAAATGTGATAGTAAAGTAAATAAATGCGAATAATCCTCTCTCTCACGATTTCTGCAATAACGTTGCCTTTCGAATACACCAAACATACAGAAAACAATCGTGTGTGACTGCAAGATGCGATTTATGCTTCAAGAGACATTTAATAAAAATGGAATGAAGTGGAAGTAACTGAAAGGACACAGCTGAAAAGAAAAATACAGGACAAAATAGGGAAGGAAATGGGACTCCCGACACCTCAGCTGGCTCGAGTCGTCTTTGTTGGTGCGGAACCCATCGATGTCCTTGGACAGAATACGAGGTCACGACGCATGCGGGTTACAGAGACAGATCCTACTGATCCTCTCCAGTCGCATGTGTCCAATACCTGCCGAACGTTTCCGTTCTGTTATTGCACGGAAACTCGAGAGGCCGCCCAGCCTCACTGCAGGGGAAATGGTGAAGAGAATATTGAAAGGAAGTCGACCGAGTTTATAAGTTCCGGTCAGCTTCAAACCTTTCGACGATTTATCAAATACGAAGCGCTGCTCGCGCTCCGCTGCCGAATGCAACGAACGAGAAGAGGAAGAAGACTTTCTTTGACACGTAGACCACGAGGCCATATTTCGTTTATTCTTTTTGCTTTTATGCCATCTTGATGTGCGAATCCGATGTTGTGTGTAAGATGCTTGCTGGTGAATGGTGCTTTGACAAATGTTATGATTTAATATTATCGGAAAATCGAAAGCTGACTGTAATTTCCATATATATTCGAAATGATATGTCTATATTGAAAAATATTCTATAATAGTGTATATGTTATTAAAGTACCTATATGTTTAAAATTCAATTTATTTCCTCTTCTGCACCTTTTACAAGTCGTTTTTGAAATTATAATTGAATAACAAACTATACATTAAAATTTGAATCACTCTAGTTATTGTGTTCAATAACAATAACCTTAGATCAGGTTTTTATCTCTCTTCGTATTATTTTTCGCATGTTATTTGTGAATCAGTTTGTGAATTTGTTGAAACATTTGTACTAAAAAATTTACCTACTAACCCAATGGCCAATTGTAACGAATTATATTGAACGAACGTAAAATAACTAAAAATAACATAATATTCTTTGCATACTTCAATTGTTTAAAGTGCCAAAAGACACTATAATTTTTCAAATAATTTTGCTGCAAGTTTTCAGATTTTTGTCAATAGAAATTTCGCTTTAAAGGTTTTTTTCAATCATGCATTGCAACCTGAAAATGAAGTAAATCAACAAATCTTCTCGATGTTTTGCAACGTCGATTCTCCCTAAGTAGCCTCTGAGTTTTCTCCCTTCTGGCACGCGACACATTTCCAGCATTAATGTAGCACGTTGCAAAAAATTTGGCACCACTGAACTACAATATTGATCCCCATACAGCAAATTTCAGATATCCAGGCAATTTGCTCCAGAATTTTTTGAAAGTGACAGAAATTAATCACTGAAGAGGGTTGTCGGAATTTCATAGGTGATGGCGTCCCGTCAAATACCTCACTACTGCAAATTATTATTTACAAAAGACAATATGAGCTGTAATCAATATAGTCGTAGCTCTACACAATTATGGAATAAAATTATTAAAGAATTCTTAAATATATTTTTGAATTAAGGAAAAATAAATAACAATATTGAAAATAAATATATATCCCCTCAAGTAGCTACCTATTTTATATGTCCAAAAAAATAGAAAAGTAGTAAATGTTGCTGGAAATGAACCACTTACTCATGGTTATACCGTATGGTTATGCAAAAATGTGACCTCTGTTTGACTTTAATATCGCAAATTTCATAATTTTTTCTGAGATTTAATACTTGAATTACACGTAGGTGCAAATTTTCAGAGATCAATCACATTTACATTCTAATAAAAATTAGCACTACCTTAAAAAAAAACGAAAATAATACACTTTTTTTATATTTGTCGTACATGCTAATGACAATCGCTGAAATTTATATTAATCTTGAGGAAAGATAGGAAGGACACTTGTTTTACTCATCAAAAAAAATAAAAAAATTACTCATCAAAAATAACAAAAATTGGACGTTAACAAAAATTGCTAACGTCCAATTTTCTTTTCAAATTAATGTCAATGAGTAAGTGGCTCATTTCTAGCAACATGTACTTTTTAGGACATGTAAAATAGATATTGTTATTTATTTTTCCTTAATTCAAAAATATATTTAAGAATTCTGTAATAATTTTATTCCTTAATTGTGTACAGCTATGACTATATTGATTACAGCTCACATTGTCTTTAATAAACAATAATTTGCAGTAGTGAGGTATTTGACAAGACCCATCACCTATGAAATTCCGACACGCCTCTTAAGTGATTAATTTCTGTCACTTAAAGGGGAGTGGCCGAATAGCAGATGTGAAGAATCTCGTGCATTCTGTCACCCTGTATGTTATCCTGTATGTTAAGCTTAACATTCCTAAAAAAATGATTTTTTAATGTTTCACGTGCAATAAAATTACGCACGAATTAATAACAAGATCCGATACTATAAAGTGTAAGTGTTGTGATGTATGAAGATTAATTTTTTTAGGTTTCAAAAGTTGAAAGAAATTTAATTGTCCTCTGCAATAAGTAGCAGTATCTCGCGAACAAAAATAAATTCTCCAAAAATTTCAGAAATAAAAAGAATATACAAAAAATATTCCGTAGGCAGAGAAAAAAACAGTAAAAAATCTTTTCGAAATTGTTCAGTTGCTGTTGAATCCAGAAAAATTTTATTGAAATGTTTTTAGAGTATTTGCTGTGTACTAAATGTAGAGTGGGTAAAAATAAATGTAATATTAGAAACATCTGAAAAAAAATTATCGCTCACGCTGCGGAGATCGAACCCGCAACTCTGGATACTTGCCAGAGCGTTGACATGAATCTGTGGAGTTGCGGGTCCGATTCCCGCCGCGTCAGCGATAATTTTTTTCAGATGTTTTCAATAATTTTGAAGTTTATTTCTACAGGTAATCTGTGTATTCACTGTGGATAAATGTAATATGTTTTCGATGATTTAAGTGGAAAAATATGCCCTCCTGGTTTTGAGTAAATGTAGAGTTAGTCCTAATATTTAAAGGCGGAATTGTTGTTTAGTGTTAGTTCCTGTTTCCCTTATTAATGGCACTCCTCTGTATGTATTCTTTCAGCAGTGAGAGATTGTGTGCATAAAGCGAAGGTTAAAAATGATGAAAAGTCAAAAGTTCAGACTTCTCCGATAAATAGATCCACGAGATATCGCGTGATTAATGCAAATAAAGATGGTCTGAACTGAAAATTAGACTGCCATTTAAAAGTGGCACCTGCAAGGAGGAGACAACTATATCGACTTATTCGTTGATTACCCTAATGTTAAAATTATCGCACGAAATATCACGTGATTCAATACAATAATTTGCAAAAGCGATGCTTTTTTTTTTTGAAATGATACTGATGAAGGTGACCTAGATACTCTTCAGATGTTATTCGATTTTCGTTATGTAATGCCTCTTGGAATTAGTATAGTGTTTTTTATATCCCGTTTTTATGGTCCTTGAAGCAACTTCTAAAAATGACGAAGTTTTTTGAACTAGAGGAATAAAAGCAAACACATCAATAAACATATGTATATGACATTTAATAGGCTACCTATATGAATAGTCTTCTTTCTTACGAACCAGAACAAAGATTCCCAAAATAGGGTCCCTTGACTTTTAGGTGCTCAGGGAGATATTTTCAGGGGGTGCATAGTTCATTTCCTATGTTAAAACACGCGTTATTGTGGAAATCTATATTTATTATCAGTAAATGAATTGCTACTTAAACTGCTGCAGCATTAACCAAAAAACGCTAAATGACCTTTCATTGTGTAATAGTAATGATAGTCAGTTAAACCATGTAAAATCAAGTAGTGTGCACACGCATCGTTTGATGAGAATGTCCACGGATCTTCATTGTTTAATGAGGAGGTACATGGCTCCTACACGAGGCTAAGAAGGTGATTGGCTGCGTAAAGTTCGGGAAATATTGAATTGGGAAAATTTTTATAACATCGAATCTGATTCTTCATCTTCCACAAGGTATAAATAACTGCAGTTGATATTTGCAAAAATACTAGATGGGGACAAAAAAATGACATTCCCACTGAATGATTTATTGTTGACCATCTAATTTTATTAAGCATATACATATTGTTATATGATTTATTCGTTTAGAAATAGTTTGAAAATTATTTAATGAATCACAATCAAGCAAAATATGTCGCTATTAAACAGGAAACAGTTAATTTTTTAAGAAAGCAATGACTCAAGGCCCAGTGTTGGGGCCAGTTTCACTTCTATATTTAGAAACGAATTTTGTGCTTTAAACCTCAGTCACTCTTGTTTTACATATTATGCTTACGATGACGCATAATTGTTTGTAGTGAAGTAAATTTACCTGAATTAAAATAAGAATTAATATGTTTATATGAAAATAAAACAGATTTTATTACGTATAAATTGGAGGAAAACGATGAAAAAACTATATTTTTAAACGAAGTATATAAATTAAGGAAGATATCACTCTGAATTTAACATCAATCAGTTTTAGAGGAATAATTGTCTTGAGCCGGGTGGGATACGAACCCACGACCTCCCGATAGCATGTCTCACCCGGCTCAAGACAATTTTTCCTCTAAAATTGATCGACGTAAAATTCAGAGTAATATATCTTCCTTAATATACGAATAAAAACATCAAAATAAATCTCTTCAATCTAAACAATTGTATGCTCGGAATATAATTATTTGCCATCTTCATGACATGCTTGTCATGGTTTCTTTGCTGGTACTATACCTTCATGAGTCACGGAGGGTTGTGTACTGTTGGTAGAAAGTTCCTAGCATCAATTAGAGGAAATTTTGATCAGCGGCCGGTGGCTCAGTGGTCCAGAGCACCTGATATGTTATCAGGAGGTCGTTGGTTCGTATCCCACGCGGTTCAATGGAACTTATTAATTATTATTATCTAAAACCTATTATTATCTAAAATTGATCGACGTTAAATTCAGTTTGATACCTTCCTGTATATATGAATATATACGTCGAAAAAAATATCTTCGAAATACGTAAATGCCTTTTAAAAAGTTATGTCAAGTGTAATAAATTGCACTGAGGTTTTTAATACCAGTTGTCCAATACCATATAGAGTTAGAAATGATAAATATTCGAGTCTTAACTTGATTAGATGATAATTGCATGCTAACATTTTACAAAAGATTAAGAAATGTATTATTTAGATTGCATTTAAAAATTGTTGAAAAAAGTTTCCCGTATTACTTTTTATGATATATTCGATTTCGTAATATGGAATTTGTCGTTGAGCAGGGGGGGAAGGGAGATGAGAGTAATTTGCATTATTTAAAGATTACTCATAAAAATATGCATAAATTAACATTTAAAGTAAGTTTAACCGACAGTTGTGCAAGTATCTGAATCAATAATCCTATTCATTTTTTTTAGCAATTTTAAGTTTATAGTTTTGTTACTTCTGTACCTATAAGATTGTATGGCTACAAAAAAAAAAAAGCTGAATTATAACATAAGACAAGGAAATTTTATTATCTATAGTGTGACATTTCTACATTAAAGTATATTGAAAAGACACTTTGATTGCAAGCAACAAGAATTTGTAATTATTTAGAGATGCCAATTCAAAGAGAAAAATAATGTGGAAAATATAGAAAAGTTTGACAGATTAGTGTAAATGTTGCACTAATTTAATCAATGTCAAAGTCGGGATATTTGGTTGGTCAATGTGCAAAATTAACAGGTGTCGATTCATAATTTCAGCGACGTTTAAATATTTATTAAGTCATGTGTAAATGCTTTTTCCGAGTAGAAAAGTTTAAAAGCGGTTGCTTTTGTAATAACTTTAAGTTTTAATTAATTATGTGAATGATATGCTAGCAAAACGCGTGACACCGTATTTCCCAATTAACAAATACGTGTCATTGTCTTCAATATGCTATTTACCAGAATAGCAAAGTATGTAGGAAAAGAATTGACTTATAACAAGTGCTAAATACGTCACAGTCAAAAATGAGCGGCGGCTTTAGCAGTAACTCATTAAGACTCAAGAAGGACTCCAGATAACAAGTTGAAACAATCTGTTCTTTAATTAATGAAACAAATCTTTTATGCTAATCATTAGTATACTGAAGAAAAAAAAAAGAAAAACACCAATTATTGTATTGCCTAAATTGTTTATCACAAATCTTTTTCGTGCTGACTTGTTAGTATTATATATTACTAATTACTCATTGTTTGCTATTTTCGATTTCATGATATTTTATTCTCTCAGGGAAGGCGGGTTGTTAGTTGGTAGCACCCGAGGTTCTAAACTGATATTCCCATGTTCGAGTTCCCACTTCACGTTAATGTGTTCTCCCCGTCACTTCCCCCTTCCACACACACACTCGCGCTCTGCCCTCGGTGAGAAAGGAACGTAGGTGTGCTTGGAAAAGCTTTCTTCCGTTGCAACTAAGTGGACCTGGGTTCGAGCCCCGGTTAAGGCATGGATGTGTGTGTTGTTTTTCTGCTGAGGTCTGCCATCCTCTCAGACCTTCTACTATGGCATATAAACTGACAGGCTCCTGTCAGACCTCTGTGGCAAGCAGCTGCTTGAGGGGGTATTTATTTATTTATTTATTATTTTATGGGATATTCGTTAAGCATGGCCCCATGTGAAGAAGAGTCATATCTTGTGCACGTTAAAGAATGAGTGCATTGGATGGCTTTGATAGGAGACGTCCATCAGTTTTATAACAGCTATGCAGTAATTCCCTTCTCCTACCCAGCCCTGAATTTTTGGGGTCCCTGTGACCTGGTCATTCAGCCCATTGCATTCAAAAAGGTTCACTCAGAGGTAAAACAGCCCAAACAAACGTTATTTCAATTAAGTGTATGTCTTTTCAGTGAAGTGTAAGCTTCAGAAAATAATTGCTTCAAAATTGATGTTTTTTCATAAAATTCGCATTATATCTTGCTCTTGATTGGAGGAAGAGAGGATCTTAAAGTGTAGCGTGTGAACTTGCAATGAAAAGCAAGATGTTCTAGATTCCATTCGCAATGCTGAAAAACTTCAACTCTCGCCACATATTTTTAGCAGTGTTTTCGTTATAAAAGTGAGTGTATGTACTATTCGATGGGAAAATGTATAAAGTGTAATTTTATATATAGATGTCTTATGATCAATTATCTACTCCCAATTTAGTAGCTAAAAATAAGATACCTTTAGATCACCGATGAGACCACTTTACCTTAGTAAACAAAAAGTACTGCTCAACTTTTAAATAGGCTCATTCCATCAGACTAACCTGTGTAAAGTTTAAGAACTTAAATACTCATAGGACTTTACTAAGGGTGTGTCTCTGTGCATTAACTGTTGAAATGTTCACCATTTCACAAACCTGTAATGAATGACTAAACAACTATGGAAAATAGTTTTTTTTTTACATTCAGGGAAAACTAAAAAGGATGAGATGCAAGTTTTGACAGAAGTTGTTTCCACAGGATAGCGAGATAAAAATTTCGAAAGTATTACCATTAAAGTTTAATTTTTTTTCCTCAATATGAATTATCATACCGTAGTTGTGAATTATGCATTGTATCTACGCAATGTGGAAATTCCATAAATTTAGGTAATGCATAACCAAAGACTCTTGAAGTGTGTGTTGAAAGTGATTTGTTTCAGTTTAATATTTCTATGAAAGGAAAATTGCATTTAATTGAGAGATGGTTCTGATATCAACACTCTGGGTCCAGAAGCAAAAATATTGTAACAATCTTAATATTCTACGTATAATAACTTTTTCATCCACTTCTATTTTAAAATTAACACTATAAAAAAATAAAGTAAAACTGAAATTTAAATTTTTTTAATGTTTAGTTTATTATGTTAAATATTTACTTCATCGCATTCTACTCTCCATCGTTTGTTTTATGATGAACCAATAGAGAAAACAACTTTCAGATCGTGAATTTTTCACCGAGCAGATGGCAACGGAACTGAGTGCGTCAGAAACTAAATCTATCGACTCGTGTTCGACATTTCCTCCTCAGAATTAAATTTCCTGAACGCGCCATACATAAGAGCGCAACATGTGCTAGTAACCAGTTTGCTTTAGGAGACGACGTAAATATTTAATAAAACCTCGTCCCATCATGTCTCAGGTGCAGTTGTAGCATCGAATTTCTCATATGCATGCAAAAAGTTGTCTCTGTGACTTTTCGTCATAGCGGATGTTGAGAATATATCTTCAGAATTCTCTGACAGCTGAAATTGGCTTAGACTAACCAACTTCTGGGTTGAGGTTGCGTTTCTTTCTTCTTTGTACTTCCGTATGCAAATGCAAAGCCCTTGCTGTGTGAATGAAGTTTTTATCTCTAGAAAGCGCAGATATTATCGTTTTCCGTGAGAGCCTGCTTCCCAATAATGTGTCGTAGTATGTGCAGAGATAAAACGTTTTAGAAATTCTAAGCTCTAAATAACAGCAGCATAAAGAAACTAATCGATAGATTTCACTTGCATGATTTCTGTATCTTTCGAGAGAGAAGAATATAAAAATTGAGAATGGCCCGAAATTTTAAAAAAGTGGTGGTTGGGAAAAATTCGAAATAGGTGTAATATCTCTATTTTAAACAATTTATTATAATCGTTAAGATAAATGGCATAAAAACAACTACATAAACACAATTTAATGTCTTAGAAATTCAGGTTGGTGAGGGTTAAGGAGGGTTAGGTCCCGCCCTCGGCTACATGGCAATCCTATCATCACTTAAGGATTGTATTTACAAGGTGTTTGGATGACTACCACACCACACCAGCAAACCGAGAAAATTCAAAAGGAAATGTTATGCCTTTATTCCCCATTAGACAGATTCATTATTTTCAAAACGCAATCTTATATAAAGGTAAAGCAACTGTCCTTTTGCCAGACGTTAAACTGTGATTAGATGTTCCATGTTGAACTTTTATATTTGACGCATTTACATATTACATTTTTAAAGAATCATATGGCTGTTACTTTTAGGAAAACAACTGAGAATGAGATACATTTCGAATGACTCTTATTTCGCTCTGATAAACGTTTTCCCATTTTATTTTCGTTTATCCTGCTCTGCAGCGGTATCAAAAATGTCACAAAGAATAACACTCTCTGATTTGAGTGAAAGATTGTTTGTTATACGAATAAAGTAAGTTTACCTATTCTATTTATGCGAAGGGCCGATAATTTCACCGAAGACAATATACAGGAACTGCCACTACAAACATGCATTATATTTTCACGCTGTCACTGCGCATGCTGAGACCTTGTCGTAACGGTGGATCAATTTATTGAAGCCCATCCATAGAACAAAATAACGTGCCCTGTTCCTAAAGCCACCTTTTAACTTCTTCTTTGACGACATCATCTGATAGGAAGCGTAGTCCTCTGAGATACTTTATTTTTGGGAAGCCAAAGAAGTGGAAATCCCACAACGCCAGTTGTGGACTGTACGGTAGGTGATGAACAGTTGCCCATCGCCAGGTGGAGAATTCCTCACCCATTAGAGTCTTACGACTATTTTTAACTAACAGCACCATTTACTCACATGTTGCACCTAACAGGTCAGAACAAGGACATCAACAAATGTCGATGGACAACAAATGTCGGTATCACAGTAACCCTGCTACTGTAATCGTGATCTTGAAGACAAACTTTGTTTTATTTATATTTCAATGTCGGCTCATAGATTAGGAAAATGTGATTTCATGAAGTTTGAGCAACGTTAGAATAACAGGGGTTTGTAAACTTTCCGAAGTCACAAAACCCTTACATTTAAGCTTGCCCTCCCCCATAGCTATTAGAATTTAGTTTTTCTGCCTTCAGAAACCTAATACAGGCAGTTTTGAATTTGAGCGGTTATAACAGTTTATTATATGCGTTTTAATTCGCTTTTGGATAAATTCTTATAACTAGCAATTATGCATTAAATGTTTAAACTTTAACAATTGTTTAAACATTAAATGAATATTGTTAAAAATTGAGATTTTGATAAATTTTACTCAGATCTTCAATTTATTTCCAGTTTCATTTCTCCGTAAAATGTTTATTTGCAAAGTTAGGGAACTTTGAATGGGACTTTTCATTCATATAATGTGGAAGTGTCCCAATACTTTTGGTAATATAGTGTACCAATCTTTTAGTCATGGGGGAGGACAAAAGGATTAACCCCGACACCCTGTAGGAAACTTTTTTAATAAAGAAATCGTTTAGCAAAAACATTAGATAAATCCCCCCCCCCTCCTACTACCGCCACTTTCAAAATCCTGGCTGTGCCCCCTAGAATACATCCTATACGGAAAGAAGGGGGGAGGGAAACTCGACATTAGCTTCGTTCACTTAAATTCATGCCTTTATTTTCTCACTTTCAAATAAAAGATAACGAAACTTAAGCACTTTATAATTAATCGATGAATTAACATACTCTAAACAAACATTAAAATTATTACTCTAATGCTGTAGTGGTAGATAAGGTGATTTTTCGCAATTCCTTATAAAAACGTTACAGCTAATTCATTTATAATACTATTAAAATTTTAAGAAAATAATCGTAAAAATTTCTTAAATATCACCTCATGATCAAATGAAATTTTTTAATTTATGTATATAACTGAAAATTCAGGTATACATTGCTAATAAGGAAATATTGACTCAAACTGCTAGAGAGAAAATGTTCTGTGAAACCATATTTGGTCTTTTTTTTGCCTTTTTGCTATGGCGTTTAAGATGACTCAAGCATGGATTATATCATTTGTTATTTAAGTGAAAGAATTTTTTAACTTAATGCTTTCACAAATAAGTTTAAGAGTAAGGAAGAGCCCAATATGTAAGAGGACAAGATAAAGAGTAATTTGTATTTAATTATTAATTTGAAGAGAGATGAGAGACAAAAAGAGTAGTTAATACTTTTTATCTTGATATTTGCTAATTTTTTTAAAATGCAACGCTACACGAATCTGACTAAAATAATACATTGATTCTACTTCAAGGATGAACTGCTAATTACTTGTGATAATCTCAGTGTTTAATCATCAGCACATTTCGTTGTCAGATTGGAATGCGATAGACCAGTGAGAGCGGAGCCACTTGACAGTGCAAAGTGGCGGCCTCAGGGCCATGCCGCGAATGGCCGAAGCGCTGACCTCGGAGCAAAAAAAGAGAAATACAGTAGAAAATCTACCCCCGGTGCGCATCAGTGGCCCTTCCCCTCTCTGAATTCGCCTCAGAAGTTCCTGCTTGTGTATTTTGCCAGCAGAATAAGTCACTTGCATTGCGGGACACGTGCGACTCTGGGGAGTCCTTCTAACGAAGAAAGATTGCTATTTACACGTCTTCATGGCGAATGTCAAATGTCGTTTTGACTAAATCAAATGCGCACCACTCTCGTGGAAATGAATTTATTTTTGTTCCTTTTCTATGTCTGCAATCTTTACGAAGCACCGAAGCGCCACTTAAAGTGTTATCACGTTTATATTCTTCTTCCGCCAGACTTTTGCTCGACATTCTTCGTATGTTGTTTTATACTTTGTGTACCATATTTACTTCCTTAAAGAGGTGCTGGTCCCCTTTGTGTTACGCCCATCGAAGTTGACAAAGGCAGCTCGTTTTTATAGAAAGTGGAAGAAGAACGAGAGAGAGAGAAAAATCTTCATGAATATAAATAATTTGTTTTGGAAACGGACTCCCAATAAAATATGAATAATGGAAAAGGGAGTGTCACTTCTCTTGTCTTAGTAAGTTACAAGTCCGTGGTTTGAGTCGCAGGTATTACTTCAGTCAAGCAAGGGTATATATATATATTCCCTCTACTGCTTGCCATATTGGCTGACTAATGCTTAGCAAGAGAGGTCGATAGGAATTATTGAGTTAACTTTATTCTCTGTACAGGCAGCTTCCTTTCAAAATGACTTAACGTGACTGTTGGTACCGATTCAACTAAGTATTGGAAATGGTTTTCTGAATAAATCATTTTTTCTCTCCAAGAACACATTAGAAGAAGAGGAGGATTTGTTCGTCTTAGCTAGAGAGAAATAGACACTATATGCTTTTTTTAGGAGTATTAGAAACAACATCAGCGAATCGCTTCTTTTGATCGGTAGCCGAAGAATATGCTTCGGGCCAAAAATGTTATTGGAATTCTAATATGTGGCGCGAGCTAGCTGCCGAAATCGGTCGGCAACGCACGAGCAGCAGCACGTAGCTGCGATACGGATCCAACAAACGGATTCCCTTCACTCTTATGTGTTACTTATAAATAAAGCAGGGTTAGCGAGCATGCTCGAGGTGACGGCTGAATTTTTCAGAGGGACAAGTCGGTGTTTTGTAGAATAGGGAAAATAGAGTAGACATCGAAACACTAGATATACACTAGAGGCCAACAGAGGGAATTCGATTCGTTTAAGAAATTTAGACAGGAGTATCCGAAAAAATAATGATACAGATCACATACTGGCTAAAAAAGGAACAGTGCAGGTTGTCTCCTACGCAATTTTAATGTACGGATTAGCATTGTCAGTGGTTACAGAAGTATTTTCACTAGTATCTGTGCAGAACACCTGACATTATTACATTTATCACTAAACATCTAGAGAAAGAGTGTCAATGTAACAAGCTTCTCACATTAATTTAAAATATCACTCTTATTTGGAGATTTTTAAGCTGCAGTATATATAATAAGCAAATTTCTAAAGCAGTAGTTTGTAGAAATAAAGAAAATATAAGAAAAAATTTCAGCATTGGTAAAATTGGGGATCTGTGTACAAAAATGTACTAACCAACTTCTGATTTAAGATGAGAAATCAAGTGTAAAGTTTAACAACATTCGCAAATGCTGTTTGCTTCCTCTTTGAGCTCTTAGTTTCTTTCCATACGAATGGTGTTCAAGACGTTCTTGACATGTGTCTGTAGATTTCTACTTGACCTGTTCCTTCGAAGTTAATGAGCAATTTGTTTGAAAACTTATCCAAACTTGTCATTACGTTTTAAAAACAAGACCGTATCGTTATTTCTCTCCTCGCTGGCGAAGCGTAAAGTTCGGTCTGCGAAATCTGTATGTTATTGCTATGGAGCTACTAAAGATGGGGAAAGATTTTATACTTCTACAAGGATGCAGCTTGGGGACCATGAGAAAAAATCGTGCCGATTTATGCAAGTATACGGGAATCATGCCTGTTCGTATGATACTGTTATAGGATGAATGCACAAATTCAGAGAAGGACTGCAGAGCTTCGAAGACCTCCCTCGCGAAGGAAGACCGAAGGAGGCCGTGAACGAGAGAACCATCGCTGCTGTTCGTGAACTCATTAAGGAAAACCCACACATTACTATTCAGGTAAATAAGTTCAGATGACAGTGTACTGATTTGCATGATTATTCATCAACATTTGAAGTTTCGAAAGATCTGTGTAAATATGCACCCCACAAACTGACAGAATAGCAAAAAATGTCTAGAGTCGACTCGTGCAAGGAGATCCTGTCAACTTAAACCTAGTGGCCCCAAACGGTTAACAGACATTGTCACAGATAATGAGACGTGGTTTTATTACTATACAACTCCCAGAAAGAACGACAACTATGTTTGGGTTGCGAAAAATGAACTGCGTCCCCAAATCCTCCGATAAGACTTTAGCTCAAGGAAGAGGATGTTCACAATATTTTTTCAATTTTCAAAGAGTGGTAGCCGTCCGTGGACACCTTACCGAAAAAAAGACTCTAAATGACGAATACTACACTGACATTGTTTTGCCCAAAATAGTTAAGGAGATGAAGAACTAGTGTCCAACAACAGGCGTGTCAAAGGTTCTATTTCTTCATGACAATGCCAGTGCTCACGAAGCCTGACAAGTTACGACCTATTCAGAGCAGGAAAAAACAACACCTACTCTATCCTGCATATTCATCCGATCTTGTACCATAAGATTTTTGCTTGTTTCCAAACATTGACAGTTCACTGCATCAGTCCTTACCTATTACAGGTATCGGAGTCTTAGTTTCCATTGTTTAGCAATGTTGTACAATGACTGAGTTAAATATTAAAATTCCTGCAGTTTTTCATCATTACTGGGAAAAAAAGTGGTTGAAAGCTACAGAAATAGCCCGAATAATATACGAAATGGAAGGTGTGGGACAGTCTCCATAGGTGTATACGTTCAAATACGAGCCTCCAAAGTAAGCTGCGTTTGCAGTGGTGTCACCCGAATTTATTAACAACCGGTTACTGACAGGCTCCTGTCAGACCTCTGTGGCAAGCAGCTGCTTGAGGGGGTATTTATTTTATTTTTTTTTATTCCATACCGAAGTGGGGGGGACGAATCTGGACGAATCGGCAATTATTTTGTTAGACACTGGTACCACATTCTGGGGGGGGAATCATCCCCTTGCAAAGACGTTTGTAAATATTACATTTGAGATTGCATGATAGGTAACTATCATTATATTATAACTAACTTTAATTACAAAAGTTGCATCTCAATTAAAGCATCACACATAATGCAGAGTCTATCTAAAAATACTAAAAACTAAGCCCTACATGGATAAATCTGCAATTAGTGGCAGTGATTCTGTAAATAAATAAATATAACTATGGTAAGAGCAATATATTTATTTTTCATTCAACTGTAGGATACACATAAAAACATAACATACATAAGTGATTAAAGCAAACTCCAAATTTTAATAAAATAAACGTAAAATAAAATCATCACACTATATACATTTTTGACAAGACACTAAACTTTCATCTATGGCGTATCACTCCTCCTATTCCATAATCTATGGCACATCTTTTCTTCTTTTTCAAACACGGATTCCACATGCTGATGTAAGTACCAATTATTATGGTCCAGGATCAAGATACTCATACTTAAAATTCTTCGAATCAATTCGTTTATTTTTTTGTGAAGTGTCATAAATCTTTCTGAAAATTTTGGGAAGATGTTTTAATGTTTGTTTATTTTGTCAGATTGATTCGCAGAGAAATCTGTGCTGTGGGCGGCAATATTTCATGAGCAGCTTCCAGTTTCTGGAAACCACCGTAAATTTTAACAACCGGTTGAAACCGGCTGGGTGACACCACCGCGCGTTTGGGACGGACAATATCACTAGATAGCAACATTTTGTGCCATCGACAAGCACTCGCAGGCTCTCGTCCGGACTTCCTTGCTCACAAGCAACTACAGTGCGGCATCTGCAACTCATCGGTAAAGTAGCCAGGGTTTCTGAAGTGTTTCACATGAATCACACGAACAAACTCTTAATTATTTCGTAACGAAGTCCATATTGTCAGGGGGACAAAGGTTGGTTCAATCGGTAACGTACCAGGCTGGTAATCTGATGTTCCGAGGCTCAGTTTCCAACTATGTCTGCATTAAGATTCCTCACCCTCTCACCATCCTGCACTGTTCTTCGGCCGGAACATTCATCCATGATCTCGTGTGCAGGAACATCATAACCTGTGCACGTTAAAGAACAATGCTGGATGGTTTTGACGGGAGGCTTCGATCCGTCTCCTAGCAGCTGTCCTTCCCTTACCCACTCTTGAGCCCTTCGGGTTCAAGGGTGGATACACAACTCATTGTGTACGAAAACGTACAGCTTGGAGGTAAAAAATCCAACCCACATTTGCAGGCTAACAAGAAGTATGGAAATATATCTAATAATAAATCTCAGCTCAACAGTTTGAACGGTTCTGGCGCTAAAGGCCCGAAAAGAGACAGATAAGATGGTCGGCATGGCGGAAGCCGCATTTTCGAGTTCAGTGGCCCCTGAAATGAGCTCCTAATCGAAAATCTCCAGATTGTTTTTTTTTTCTTTTTTCACGCTCGTCACACTCTCTGCGCACTTCATACGAGAAAGTAAAAACTGAAAGGTTTTGATTTCCTTTTTCTCAAAGGCACTGTTTTTTAATTTTATTACAGATTAAATCGGTTCATTAAGTTTACTGTAGTCTACGTCTCCTTAAATATTATTTGTGTGAGAATTATATGTTAAGCGATATGAATACAAAACAATGGGATGGTGTTTCAACCAATTCCAATTCCAATATCAATGGGAGGGATTTTGAATTTTTGAAGCGCTAAAATGCAGGTTGAAAATGAATAAGTTGCCCACATTGAATAAAACTAGTAGTTGATTAACAGGGCGTATTCGTAACTTTCAGGAAACCCTAGGGAAAGCTTTCATAGGACATAAAATGATGATAATTTATGCAAGAACTATCAATATAAATATTTAAATACATTTAAATTTAATAGAAGATAATTAGTTGCTTCTGTAAATATCGTAGTGATCGACATAAATTGTTTCGCATAAAATCGAGCTTAATATTTTAAGTCTGAAAAATATTTAATCTAACTCCTCTAACTTTAAAAAGTGGTGTGTGAATATTTTGTACATTTATAAATGTATGACTGCTAGGTTATTATCAACTCAAATATTGCATAGTATTGAAATAATGAATAATTACATTTATAGCGAATAAAAATTCAACGCACATTTGCTTTATTCGGGTAAAAAGATGATGCTTTTAAAAGAGTTGCTTTTTTGCCAACAGCGTGTAAAATTTGATTATACACAATTTGGGAAGTTTGAATTTGAATAGCCTTTGATGATCTCGGTCACAATGTATATAGCTCAGTAATAAATGGGTTGTTTGCGGGGAGCAGATCACAGCATTTTATCGTCGATTTTCCTTCTTAAATTAGTAAATACGGTGTTCTTAACACTTGAACAAAGACACAACTTCACATTTTCGGAATCTTTCATTAATCTGAATTTAGAGAGCTTCGTTGTGTTTTTTTTGGTTGAAAATGAATATTCCATATTCACAGAAGTGAGCGGACTGTCTAATAATTTTAAATATTTATGACTGTCGATTTGTCCAAAGGAACAAAGTAAATATATGTGATAGTGATAAAACTGCATCATTGTCTTATAATAAATCTTTCTTCAATAAGTTCTGAGTGTTTTTTGTAAGTAAAAGTTCGAAAATTGGCTGCATATTCAAACTGTTAATCGTCGTTTAGCAAAACGTTCCATGGTAATAAAGAAAAGAACAGCGCAAAAATAATAAATTAATGATTTCATGTTTTCAATATGTTACTATATAGTGAAAAATATTTATATTCTGTGCATAATAGTCCCAGTGTTTAAAACATTAAAATGCTTATGACAGTATTCTCACTGTTATATCTACCTGAATGACCCGTAAACCAAGTAATTATCCTGAAATAAAAAATGATAAAGATATCACCTTGGCACACAGATTAAGCATCCGGCTGTATCTTCGAGGGTCCATGTTGTGCGAAGTCTTTCGACAGCTGCTCCTGATGCACCTTGTGTCCGAGTAGTCACGTAGAACGATCGCTGCTAGCACGTAACCTAGTAGTTCTATTTACTTCTCTAGCGACTTGATGCTGAATCCAAGAGATAACATAGTTGGAAGAGCTTATTTATTTTTCAACACAGACTATATTTATGATCACATACAATAATTTAGAGTTAAAAAATATTCGCTTTGACGTATTTCTACCAAGAGTGAGTTTCTTCATAAAATAGCAGCAGGTGTGGCCTCGTACATCAGGGAGGAGAAACAGTAATTCTGCAAGATGCAGCCGGATGCCTAAGCCTGCTTAGCAAGGTGATGGTATTTTTATCATTTGCAGTTTCGGGATTTCTTTACTAGGTGTCAGGTAGACATAGTGGATTTACGTGGAATTTACACAGTACAAGAAAGTACAAGAAACACATAATAATTAACAACAAGATGCATGTTTTAATTTGAGTATATTTTTGGAGTCTAGGAACCCCATTCCCCCCTCCCTTCTATAAGTTGAATTATTCTAATTTGGATTCACCTAGAAAGTCTAGCAACGTAACTATCTCATTGGATGGGGATTTAGTATAATTTTTGGTGCCCTCGTTTATAAAGATAAATTTATTGAAATTTCTGATGTATGTTAAATATAATCACATATAATATTTTCGGAAAATTTTACTTGTTTGATCGATTTTAATGAAACAAATGTCATTATAAATCATATGGTTATATATAAGTAATATTAGTGCATTCTTTGCTTGAATATCCAATATTTAAAAACTTATTTCGAGATGTGACATGTCCAGAGTGATCTTTGTGGCCATCAACATGTGTGAGGCGCATGCTATGATGTCACTTATTAACTGATGTGTCGTCCCGTGGTAGAGTGATTAGCGCACTTGGCTACTGATCTACGGGACCTGGGTTCGAGCCCCGGGTAAGGCATGGATGTATGTATCGTTTTTCTGCTGAGGTCCTGCCATCCTCACAGACCTTCTACTATGGCATATAAACTGACAGGCTCCTGTCAGACTTCTGTGGCAAGCAGCTGCTTGAGGGGTATTTAATTTTTTTATTAGATTTATACTTATATTAAGATATATTTTTATTTACATATAACACCTCGACTATTGTAGTATTATTATAAACCATCTATGTTATTAGGTTTAGTTAACTGTCCTTCGGTCAGCAGTTTCTAGCTGCTAATTAAAATGCAATAGATGGCTGTATTGCACACTCCCAGATGGAAGGCAATTCAAAAATTCCGTTCACTGCAGAGCCGCACAAGGTCGTCTTCGATCTGTGATCTGCTGAGAGGGATTCCCATTCCCGCTCCTATTCACTTAGGAGCATGACTTCCAGATGGCTAGTCGAACTCCCATCCCTGCTGCGACACACGCTGTGAATGTGTATGGTCTCATAGTTCACTTTGCTGCTTCCGTTTCCTTGAGAGGGGGGACACTCAGGAGCTGACCATCGTCCTCTCCCGGACATGCCACCGCCTCTCCCCTTCCCCCATTGTTGGCCAACATCTGTCTCCCTGGGCACTCCTCACAACTTGACCTAAAACCACGGAGGCAAATAAATTCCTTCCCATCTCATTTCAGCGAAATGTCTTACTGTAATCCGAAAGAGGGTGAATGAATACGTTACAAATGTTCGACCATGAAAATACAAATATTAAGAAACAGATGTTGTAGTTTTTACCAGGAAAAATCTAGTTTAATTTTAATATTAGGTATATTTGTTTTCAATGTTCGGTTTCGCTTTTTATTCTGAATTCTTCTTCTCCTTCGAATTTGAATGTCAGGTTTAGACGTCATAATTCATTTTCAAATCCTAGTTTCCAAATATTATACACCGCAAGGTAGAAATCGATATTTACTGCAGAGAAGAAGCTTCAAAACGAGACGAGCCCACTTGAGTTTGATGCCATCTTCGGTTCATAGCTCAAGCGTACCATTCATCATCATCATCGATGCCCCGTATCGGTTAATACGCTGGAAGCTTCTTGGGGAAGTTTTTCTGGTTTTCCAGCTGACTTCCGTCTTTTATCTGTTTGCTGCACCGGGAAGTGGGCATTTGAAGGCTTTGAAAAATGGACTTTATGAGCTCTGCTCACATTTAGGTTTCTCCCACAAAAACTAAATGCTCGGTACATTATGCATGTCACGTACTAGTCTAGTCGATCCTTTATCGCTTTGATTTCTGCCGTTGTATGTTGCTGCTGCATAATCAGACGTACTTTCGCTACCTAGCTGATGAAAGGAACACTAACGAAAAGGAATTTTTTTTTATAAAATACTTATTTCGATCGCATTAGCTTCACAGAGGAATACCATGTTTTGAACTTTTTTCTTCTGATTGTGATATAGGTTAAAAAAAATAATTTCATTTCAAATATGATTTGTCCTAACTGAATCCCATATCTGTTAATGATATTTTCAAGAATTAGCTCTAGCGTTTTACAAATCAGGTACTACGCAATTGCAAAAAATATCAAAGAGAACAATAAATAAGAATCACAATATACAGTGGACCCCCGATATAACGCGCATGTCGGGCGGGAAAGAACACCCGCGTTATAAGGTGAACCGCGTTATACCGAGCGGCGCGGTGGCGACACAATAAATTTTACACTGTAAGCTTTTCTTCTCATCATGCATACAATAATTAAACACTATTCAAAATACATGCAGGAACTCAATACATACACAATTACTCAATACGCAGTAACAATAAAATGCGATACTCACTAAGGCCGCACAGACCTGTATAAACATGTTTGAACTTATCGCGAACATCGCCCGCGCTATAACCGAGTGCGCGGTATAGCGAGCAGCGCTATAAGGAAGGTCCACTGTACATATATTCGAAGTTATCGTGTGCGAAAAAATGACAAGGACAATTAGCGCTGAATAAGTACCTGTGTTGCAGAAAATGCTTCAGTAAGTTGCATGTAAGAATCCATACTGATGCTGTTGAAATGCGTGAAGATTGTCTAGTTCAGCGACGCGCAACCTATTGTCCGCGAAGCACTTTTGTTCCATCGAGTGAATGGGGATGATACTGATATTTTCACATAGTGAGAACCAACATTGAATTCAAAGCTACTTATATGTATTCTTGTAGAGAAACTGTAGGAAAAGGTATTAATAAAATCAGAACATCGTAAATGCAAGTGGCATTGCTCATGATTCATGATAATTGTATCTAAAAGCGATGAACTCTTATTTTGAAATTTTAATAACACTTAATCAATGTAATAGATTAATTGTTTGGTCCGCGAGTTTCCTCAATTAATGAAAAAATAGTATCTTTGTTGCTTTTACTATGTAAAAATGACCGTCAGAGAAAAAATATTAAACCCCCTTGGCCATATTACTGATATTTCAAAAAAAAAAAAAAAAAATCACCAGGGCCAGAAGTGCTGCTGCAGTATCTTTTTAGCCGGCAATATGCCAATAATCGTTTTATTCATCTCATTCCAGCAGTGATAATACACCTTATCTCATCGAAAAAATTTTGTCTGCCCTTTTGAATTTAAGATATATAATTTAAGTGCAGCTACAGTTAAACTTTCGTGCTTGTAACATTAGTATATCGAGAATTGCATAAAAAAACTTTCATCCTATTGCAGGTATTGGTCGCCCTTTAAAAACCCTGTTCTACCCTCAGAAAAGATTTTTTCGGCATGTGACAGATTAAGTTACCAAGGAAAAGCTAAAAAACTTCTAATAAACTGTATCAAAGATTTCTTTCGAAAAAGGAATTTCCACACTAGTTTTTGCCATTTCCTTATTCGTACGTTTTGTAATGACACTTTATACGATTTTATTTGATGAATTTCAGTTTTGCATACAGCACAAAGAGTATCCTTTTCTGATTAATTTGGTTTTAAGAATGTCAACTGTTTTTTTTTTCCACCAGAAATGAAACTCTTTGTTCGTTCTTGCCTCTCCCAGGAAACGATTCCAGAGAATGTTAATCGATTTCGTCGCTTGTGTTGGATTCTGATTCGGATGACTCGCTCTGTTGGAACCTTTTTTTACTGAAAATATTCTGATCGTCATCAAGTGGAGCGGTAGTTTAGAGCTGCTTTGAAAACAACCAATCAAAGCAAATAATACAAACACTATCTTAACTCTTGATCGTCCGGAAGAGTTGGAACGATTTAACCCTTCTGGATCTTGGGAACGACAAAGAATTTAAAAGAAAAGTAGATCATGCCTTATTTCTATCATCTCACTCATATGGCAGATTTTCAAAATTTTTTCTGTAAGTCAATGTTTAATTTTTTACCTACAGCAATAGTCGGATATGTTTTGTAATTAAAAGTCTTCATATTCTTCATCATCTGATTTCGTCCGTTATTTTTCTAGAACTTACACAGATTTGAAGACTCCTAAGAGACATGTATCAGTGAGATTTGATTTTAAAATGTTTGTGCAAAATTGAAATATGAAATATTAAATGAATGTAATTGCCGTTTGTGTGCTTTCAGCCATTTTAAAGTGACTAGATGCATCATTTCAAAATTTTACAGAAGCATGAAAATACATTTGGTCTATGTGCCTTCCAAATTCTATTCAAAAATATTAGTCGGAAGTTTAATTTTTAGTTCTGGTTATTTTTTAAAACTTTCGTATTTGATTTCATCCGATATTTGAAAATGAACTCGTTAAAACTTTTTAAAATTTTAGATAGATATGAATTTTCACGGAAATCATGTTGTATATGCAAACTTCATTGAAAGCACTCGCAACAGAGCTGTGCAATAAATATTTAATGCTATTAAAAACTACTTGATTACATTTATTTCAAACGAGGTTCTATGTGTATTATCAGAATTTAATTTAGATATGAATATTCATAAATACAGTGATTTTAAAATTTTATTAAAAATGCTTATTTTTGAAGAATAGTGTTAAACATAAGTTGCTGAAAATCTGAATTGGGTGTTATGGTTGCTTCCAACAGATATATTCTCTGTGGTAATAAATATCCTCAGTGATGGTTAATGAAACTATAGGTTTGTTAAATGTCCTAATGATATAACACTGATGCAGTAAGGTCTAATTTTCAAAAAACTCCCCTGAAAAATAACAAAAAGAACGCTTTGACTATTCCCCATTGACATGACGAAATGTTATTCGAAAGCTGAACTATTAAAAGAATATTCATCTCCATTTGATTTCTTAAGTTTTTTGAAAGCAACTTGGTTAATTATTTCGAAATTGTTTCCGTATATATTCATTCTTAGTGACCAAGTACATTTCCAAAGTCATTTAAAAATATTAATCGGAATTTGAAATAGAACACAAGCATTTCTCTTCAAAAATACAATTTCCGATCTAGTCCCATGAGCAATGAGCAAATATGGAAAAATTGCAACTTAATTTTAATTGGAGCACCAAACTAATGCATTGTGACTGCACAAAACGAAAAAAGTTTCTGATATCTTTTAAAAAATGGCCAGTCTTTAACAAGAGGCCAGAAATTGTCAAAAATTTTTAAAGTAGACATTCTTTTCGAAATTCGAAAAATAGTGAATCTTTAAAAGAAGCGATAAAATATATAAATTTAATTATTTAAAAAAGCTTCTGAAAATGTTAACTGCAGATATTTTGTCAAAAAATCAAGAATTTAAACAATTTACGTAAATAAAATTACATTTTTGGAAAAGAAAATCACAGAAACTTCAAAAGCAATTATAGTTTTTAATAATTTTCTACCGTGTCTTATATTGCATTTTCAAACTTGATTGAGTGTTGAATTTAATTTTAAAAACATCTCGTTGTTTTCAAATCCACTATGTTACCAAAATCGCCTTTTCATTACAATAATCGAATTTATTTATAGTAACCCTAATTGCTGATGACTATAAAGTGAAAACTGGCATCTTAATGGAAGATTAATGCTACCGTATTGAATTGGTGGTTAAAGATTAGATGATCATTTCATAAAATAGGATTTAAGAATTATTCTTGATCCATGGACAGCACCAAAAGAGAGGAATGATATTTTATTATAATAATATTTTATTTATTTTATATCAATCAATATAAGGCAAAAGCTATGAATAAGCTTATCCATTTTCGCTACATATTGCAGTGACAAGAAAAAGTGATGACTATAATGTACAGCAAGGTTTTTCAAACTGTAGATCGCAGTTTCCCAACGGAGCGCGCGTTAAATTTCAATTTTCATAATGTAAGAAAAAGAAAAAAATCTTGAATTTGCCGAAAGATGATACGATCCTGTCTCCTTGGATGGTCCCACGTTAGAGAACAACAAGCAACAGCTAATCCATGAACCACGAATCGGTCACAAGTAACTCTATAATGTAGAGTTTAACAAAAAATGATCGCTTGGTCAATCCTAACTTCCAGAATTTAAGCGTAATTTGCTTGAGATTTGGAAAGTAGTAACAAACTAACAGGAAGTATTACGACGAAAAAAATTTGGGGTATAAATGTAAATGAAACATTTTCAGCGTTCCCTAAAAAAAAAAAACTTTTGAACGTAAACTTAACGTTATGATCGATGAAAAACCATTAAGTTACAAAAGACTTGAAGCCCTTTTGGCAACATAGAACTAATTGATGACCACTGTATTTATCTGCATTAGAAGGAAAAATATTTTACAGCAGCAACTTTTACAGCTCAGATAAAGCACGGATATTCTTGGAAAATGCTTTACTATAACTAAACAAGTGTTGTGACAACATGAATGACAATCACAGCGTTATCTGTTGACTTTTTAACGTCTAGAAATCAATAAATATTTTCCATAAAATATTTGTAGTGAGAACCCCTTTAACCAGAGCTAAAATGGTAAAAGCTCCAACCATTCCATAGAAATAGAGTGCAGGCTTGCGAATATTCCAAAACTTTAAAGACAGTAAATCTTTAAAACAAAAAAAAGTTTAAATTCGAAATATCTGCAATATTTAAATTATTCGAAAAACAGACAATATAGACATAGTTATACATGCACGTTCTATATTTTATGAAATGCTAGTCAACAGCTGTGATGAATTTTTGCTTCCTTGTTTGAAAGAAAAGAAAAGAGCTTTTAAAATTAACTGTTAGCAAGGAATGCAAGTTAATTCCTTTTCCTTCCCCCCCATCATGCAAATTTAATTCCTAACATCCATCCGTATCTTTCATTGGCCGCTCTATCAGCGATCCAATTTTCCATTAACTATTGAGGAGGCAGCGATAGCGAGATGCGTCTCGGTCCCTATCAGTTACCTCTGGGAATAGTCGGCAGCGTTTGCCACGTGACTTCGCAGAGCAGCAGTCAGTTGATTACCATGTGTCGTGTTTGTTACCTTATTATCTGCGGGATGCAAAAGTTAACGAAATCTAAGCAGAATAAAGGATTGGTTTGAGATTAGCTGGTGGAGATCGAGGATGCATGACAATCAAAGGTGTCTTGTTAAGGACGAGATATCTGATTCATGTTGGAGATTCATGTTTAACTCATCGTTTGGATTTAGCTTCAAAGCACACTTTATTATATTCATGTGTTTTTACGCATCTCTGTAATTAATTAGCTACACTATTAAAGCTGTAAGGAAAGTTTACCTTTAAAAATAACGAAACGTTATCTCCTAATAACACATCGCTCTGTGCGAAGTGAACGCAACCAACGATAGGAGACATCTTTTAGCAATCTAGTAAATTTACATAATTAAAGAATCCCGAAAGCCAGTAACGAACATTCATTGGTTTACTAATAAAAAGTAAGCATTCAGAATTCTAACTTTACATATTGAGAGGATGACAGTGAGAATATATTAAGAGTTACAAAACCCTTCAGGTAAAATTACGCCAATTTTATTTTCAATTTGAAATATCCAACCAAAAGTTTTCTCTATTTATTTTTCTTTTAAAAGAGACAGACGGAATGAGATAACGAATATCTCTTCTGACCCCTCAGAAGAATTGGACTTACTTATTTGCTTTGGTTCATCATTTGTCTAAGTTATACTCGTGGTTCAAACTCTCAACAGACATAAATGGTTGGAAGGTTCATTCAATAATTAATAATTCTCACGAATCTGACAAAGACGTAGACAATAGATTGTGATGCTAAATATATCTGATCAGTTTATCGCATAGATGCTTAATTTGATTGAAATCCTATATTACATTGTCGGCGCAAAGAGAATCAAGTTACTATTCCATCCGTCGTAACATGTTAGGGGTCTTAGCACTATCATCTATAAATACCTCTCACAAACAGAGGGTTAGTGCAGCTTGTGGCAGCACAACGGCTATGTAGAAACATATTGTTGCATTTTTGTTTTCCCTTTCGCTTATTTAGATCAAAGGAAACATCCTCCAAACCATGAAAACTTTTAACATCCAGTACCGTTGCAACCGAGATCGATTAATTCTTATTGTTTGCTACATAATTTGGTCTTTCTTGAATTCTAAAAAGGGTGAAAGTTAATCTTTTTAACTTCCATTTTTTTTTCGTCAACATTCATAAAATTTCGCCGTTCTTGACAACACTGCATTTTTTTATTACCATTTGGAATTACTAGATAACAAAGATATCCTAAATTACTGTGTCCAAACATCAACTAAATGTCTCATTCAGTTTCTCTTCGTAACCTTGGTATATCAGCTTTGGCAAAATAATATATATTCCATAATAAGTGTTAATTTGATGGAACATCAGAAAAATATTAATACATAAAACATTTTAATACGCATACTTTGTAATGAGTGAGCGGAATTACTTATAGAGAACTTGTTCTTTCTATTTAGGGCTTATTATTACATAACAATTATTCTGAATTATTATTATTTAGTGCGGATTTTTTTCCCTGAAAGATATGTGTTTCAAACCAGGAAGCCAAATGAACATTTTAATTTTCACATGATTGCTTGCTATTAAGGTTGCTGCCACAAAAATAATACAAAAATGTAATACTAAAGCTACTGTTTTAAATAAATCACTCAACATGAAATGAATACTATAATTCTTTACTATTGAACTTGTAGTGAGTTAATCCGCTTAAAAAATTATTGATGGGCATTATATCACTCGACTTTCACATTTACCTTTCCGAAAGAAAGAAACCTCGTCTCTATTCACCGCATAATGAAGAGCTTACTGCATCAATTGAAAATACTAAGCCCACTGTTCTCCAAGTGAGGACGGCTGCTTCAGTTCAGGAAGTGCTAGGAACTGGCACTACTACTGCACTCTTCTGTCTTTTGTCTCGTCTCTTTTTTTTTTCTCGTTTCTTTCTCTTTTTTCTTCCTTTCCTTTAACCCCCCACCCCCCCACCCCACCTATTCTCCCTCTCCTCTCCTTTCTTTCCGTCTTCTATTCCAATGCCGGTGACAGTCTAACGATTAATGCAGTGCTTCCAGGAAGTAGAAAATGCCACTGCAATCACCCTCACTTATCGATCCTTTGCCTTTAATGACCTCCGTTTAGTGCTGAAGGATAATTTCTTAAAGCAAACGGACGCACGTGAGGAACCTAATTGTCAAGCTCAAAAAATAAAGGGATGATGGTGTGGAGAGAAAAGGGGAAAAGAAAGAAACGAATCCCGAGGTGCTTACCTTTTTCACCACCTCCACCTGCACAAAACCTCAGCTTTCCTTTCCTTTTCTCTTACATTAATACCTTCATCCTTTTTTCACTTCTTTTCTTTTTATCGCAATGGAGATGTGGGGAAATCTACCTTTTTCCCCGCATTGACATCCTGTTCTTCCAAAGAGAGAAGTGAAATCAGAAAGAAGCAATTCCCTATTCATTAGAGCATAAAGTTTATATGCAAATTATGGTTTCTAAGAAATATTTCTTTCATTCATTTAACTTCGACTTAAAATAGACTTAAAATTCTTCTTTATAAGGATGCTTATGTTTTAATTTGACTGTTTGTAATCTGAAGATTCAATCCAATTTCTTTTGAATAATACGATTTTTTTTACCTAAATATTTAGGGAAATTTTATTTTGAGATAGAAATGATTCATCCAAACTTCCTATCCTTCTTCGTGCACAGACATTGGGACAGATTTGGGTTGGGTTGTTTTACCTCTGAGCGGCACTTTTTTGCACACCATGGGCTAAATGGCCAGGTCACATGGACCCCGAAGGCTCAGAGAAGGTTGGGGGAGGGGACCCACTGGAACAGCTGTTGGGAGACAGATGGTAGCCTCCCGTCAAGGCAATCCAGCGTGTTCTTTAACGTGCACAGGGTATGGCTCTCCCGCACACGGGGCCACGGCTTAACGTCCCATCCGACGGACGGCTGCCTTTCCAAGCCCATCGGTGACCCCTACTGACCGTGGGCAGGGCGGGGAATTTTGCGGAGATAAATCTCAACGCTGACCCAGTTGGGACTCGAACCTGGGAAGTACAGATTACGAGCCTGGCGCGCTACCGACTGAGCCACTCCCGCCCCCATTGGGACAGAGGATGTGTGTCTCTTTGAATGTATGTGTGAGAGGGGAAGGATCCTGCTGTTCTGGACTCCTCCCATAGAAATAAGCATGAAATGGTAGGTTACAGACAGCTCGATTATCGATTTAGATTCAAAAGATAATACACAGATAGATAAAAGTTTCGACTTTTTCCCTAGGATTTGTTAAATAAAGAGTTTCATATACAAATGAGATAATTTTTCAGTTTATGGTATCTAAGTTTTGCAAAAAAAAAATCCCTTAGTGAGTTGCGGGTCATAGTGCCATTCCCAAAAGACGACAATTTCTTATTGAGTATGTTGCCTGCAAGAGTCTTAGCACTCCATCATCATTATCTCTGTAACGCTCTGTATATCAGTCTTTTTTAATCCCATCGACTTCAAATTTTGCACATAGACATTCAATGTGATTCTCACAAAACACAGGTATAAATTTTGAGTCTACTCACAGTAGAAAGTCATCTTTCAAGGCGCTCATTTATTTTTATACACAAGTGGAAGTCCGAAAAACAAAGAGAATCAAGCCACACTTATCAATGACAGAGTATTTGTACATAACATTTATGATCAAAGAACATTTGCGTGATGATAATCTTGATATTAAATTTAGAAGATTACAGAATTTTATAAAGTGTAATGAAAAGAAAAGAAAGCATTTTTTTTTCTAAATTATTGACTGTAAGTTTCATCAAACCAAAAAATCGCGACTCTTTTCAATGGACTCCATTTACTAGTTTAAAATGCAATTTGATAATCAATAATAATTATGTATGTCTTCTCCAAGAGATTGTGATGATTGGTAACCTTAAGAATTGTAAGACACTCTAACTGAAAAAGGAAAAAAGAGAAAGGAAGCATAATTATTCCGATGTAAAGAGAACAATATGTACGAGGAAACACTTGCAAGTCAAAACAGTGAGTCAACTGAAAGATGACAGTCAGCCTCTGGCGTTCCGATGAAATAGTCCTGATCAATGTTCTCTTGGTGCTTGCAACAAAGGTACCGCTTGTAATCACGTGATTCTTGAATTTCCCTCCAAAGGGTGGAGAGGTCAAGATGTGCTGAAGGATCCAGCAGCATGGAGTTTATCGAATAACTTTTTCCTTCGCCGAGTCAGAAACTTTTTGCAGTGCAAGATACAGTGTTCAATGTCTTCTTTGGTCTAAGGGTATGAATAGTTAGGCGATGTCGCTCACTTCTCGAAAGAGCCAAGAATTGAGATCCGCTCGCTTGGTGTTGAGTCTGTGCAGTGAGGACTGAAGCTTCTTATGAAGGAAATGGAAAGTACGGTCTTTCGACATTAGCTTTATCTTATCATTTACTGTGCCATTCTCTGACGTGAGTGCTACTGCAGTGGTCTGTTTGCTCATGCAAATAAAGATCGATTGTGATTATTTGGACGGGGTAGAAGAAAGCCCTTCTTTAAAGATGCACCCATGTAATCATTACCCTTAATCCCAATAAGAGAGAGGATTCATCAAAAGGAGACATGTCTCCCCTTGATGTCCGTGTATCATTAAATCAAAGGACAAATTATTGAATCTACTCGAAACGGATATCTCTTGCAAAAGCGAGTTTTACCAGTGCAACATAGTTCTAACAATACCACATTTCTAATATCACGTAATAGTAATGAACGATCTTATTTCACTTCAAAACTTCACAAACTTCTCTGAGATAGTACAGTTCCTCAAAAAAAATATCCGAACACTATGGTTGATTACAGAATTCAGAAAATTATCTGGCAATATTTTTTAGAAATTAGTGATCTGGCAACCTTCATGTATGCACGAAGGTTGCCAGATCACTAATGAGGTGCCATGTTGGCAGTATGCATAGTTGCAGATTAGCAAATAGAATTATGAGCAGTATGCCCAAAGATTTCAAGAAAAGGGGGAGACCTAGGATGCGTTGGGCAGACAATGTCAAACAGAACGTTGCTAGAATTGGTCTACAGTGGATAAATGCAGTATCTATAGCTCAGGACAGACAGCTGTGGAGAGCAAAATTATACAGTACGGTAGGGCCTCCGTAGCTGATGGCTGATATGTATGTATGTATGTAGGTAGGTAGGTATTGGATTGGATTGGATTGTTTTACCTCTGAGCGGCACTTTTTTGCACACCATGGGCTAAATGGCCAGGCCACAAGGACCCCGAACGCTCAGAGAAGGTTGGGGGAGGGGACACACTGGAACAGCTGTTGGGAGACAAATGGTAGCCTCCCGTCAAGACCATCCAGCGTGTTCTTTAACGTGCACAGGGTATTGCTCTCCCGCACACGGGGCCACGGCTTAACGTCCCATCCGATGGACAGCGGCCTTTTCAAGCCCATCGGTGTCCCCTACTGACCGTGGGCAGGGCGGGGAAATTTTGCGGAGATAAATCTCAACGCTGACCCAGCTGGGACTCGAACCTGGGAACTACAGATTACGAACCTGTCGCGCTACCGACTGAGCCACCCCCGCCCCAGGTAGGTAGGTAGGTGCGTACGTAAGTATGTCTGTTAACCAAGGTCCATCGGCTAAGACGCCTGCAGTTTGCACGGGACTACCCTCATTGGACAGTGGAAGAGTGGAAAAAGGTTGCCTTGTCTGACGAATTGAGGTTTCTACTTCACAGAAGTGGCGGGCGGTGGTGGATACGACGTCAGACACACGAGAACCAACACCCGGACAAGCTTGTCAGTCAAGTACAGGCCGATGGTGGCAGTGTGCATGTCTGGGGGTTGTTTTCCTGGTATGACCTGGGACTGCTGGTACCATTGGATGGGTCCCTGAACGTCAATGGCTACCTGTCCGTCCTCGCTGACCACATGCATCCCTTCAAGTTGGACGTTTACCCTGGTGGTGATGGTGTCTACCAACAGGACAATGCGCCCTGCCATGTCAGTAAGGTGGTGCGTGACTGGTTCCAGGAACATGACAGCAATGTCTCGGTTTTCCCTTGGCCTGCGAAATCTCCTGACCTCAATCACATAGAGCACTTGTGGGACCATTGATCAACACGTTCGGCGTGCGAACCCACAACCACGTCCGATGGAGGAGGCCTGTATTTGGGGACTGCTGGCTGGGATTAGTGTCCCCGGTCAAGTGGTTCATCATCTTGGCCCCAGAGAAGTTCGTTCTCTGTTGAGCCCCGGTGGAGGTGGGCCTGTATTCGAGGGCCCCAAAGTGGGCTCTTAGTCTTGGCCCCCTAAGAAGGCTGGGTTCGGGGCATTGCTGGGGTTGCTGCATCTCGGTGGCCCAAATGGAGAGGACGAAGTTGAGGGCTTTGCAACCGGGAGTGGGATCCCCGGTTGACAGGCTTATCGATGGAACAACCGAACTAAAAGTCCCCTGCAAGTTTCTTCTGGCAATCCAAGTTTAGATGTTTTTATTGAA
This sequence comes from Ryuthela nishihirai, assembly GCA_038380435.1. NCBI lineage: Eukaryota > Metazoa > Arthropoda > Arachnida > Araneae > Heptathelidae > Ryuthela > Ryuthela nishihirai. The sequence continues at coordinate 79,502,383 of JAWZYU010000009.1, read as the reverse complement.
TGACGTGGTGAAGGACCTTAAGGTGCCTTTGTGAAGCTGGGTATCGGCTCGTCGTTGTCTCTGGCGTGCTTTGCGACCTCGATGGAGGGGCCCACTGAGGGCCCGCTGACTGGGATTGAGTCCCCAGTCAGGTGGGCTCATCGGCCGACCCCAGCGAAATCCTAGGTCGCCTGGTGCCCTGATGGAGTGGCCCTTGTTGAGGGCCTGATGACCGGGATTAGGTGGCCTAGTGAAGTTGGCTTATAGACTCGGCCGCAGAGAAGTCTTTGGTCGCCATGGAGCCGCGATGGAGTGGCCCTTGTTGAGGACCTGCTGACTGGGTTTGGCTAGACCAGTCAAGTGGGCTCATCAACTCAGCGCACCGAAGTCCTGGGTTCGAGATATTGCTGGGGGGCTGCCGGTTGGTGTCCCAGATGGAGAGGACGAAGTCGAGGGTCATGCCGAACGCGACTGGGGACCCCTATTAAGAGTGGCTCCGATGGGAAAAACCAACATGGTGTCTCCACTACGAGAGCTTCCCCAATTGAAAAGTTAGGATTTTCTGTTGATTGGCTGACTAAATTCAAAATTTTACCATCACAGATGTGATTAAGTTTGGCAAATAGATCTGGAAGGAAATTTCACTGAAATGTTTGGCTTTACAATTTAGGCAACGCTCAAAATTCGAAAAGACCTCTCACTACACCTCAATGATTAAAAATCCAGACTAGCATGATTTATCAGTAAGGTCTCGCTCCAAAGGACCGGTCCTTTCCCTGCTGTTCTACAGCAGTAATGATTTTTATTGAAGATTCTCTAGAGAGTGGATCGTGGTTCATGGCAATTCCCATAAGATGTAGTGCTGTCTTGAATAGCGGTACATCGGGTCTTGCCTTACAATACTACAATTGTCATCTCTGGAACCTCCCTGCTCTGCTGTAGTCCGAATGGGCATGTGTGCCTTTGGCAACCTTCCCGACCTTATTGCATCCATGCCACGCCGTCTCGCGGCTGTCATCCAGGCCAAGGGTGGTTATTCCCATTATTAGGTAGGTGGTCATATTATTCTGATATGACTGTGTATATATAAACAAACTGACATATAGAAATAAGCTCGAAAATATATCCATTCAAAAGAAGGAATATCTCTTAAATATTTTCTACATTGACAACTATAGATATTCCATTATGATTTTCATCAAATCCACTAATATGGCAATTCATCTTCTGAAGATTATTCGCCAAAAGTTGGAAATAATTAGCTCCGATATTTTGAAAACTCTGAATAGGTATCCGCGACCTTTTCAGTGGAGAGCATTAACGCGTTTAAAGATGGACTTGGCAAACACCAAAGGCCCAAGAAGAAGCTTTGGCAAAGTATCAAGGCGTCCAAGGACAAATTTCTTAGCACCAAATATTTGGACGAGCCCCTCATCCAAATAAAAGTGTATATTAATGGTAATTAAAAATTTTCTAGTTTAAACTTTTATTCCAGTAATTAACTATGACTGATACTTCAGATTTTTATTTAAATAAGTAAAACATTTTTAAACACTGCTAAATGTGAAAATGAGCTGTTTTAATGAGCAATATAAAGTAAAAAACTTTTTTTACACTGATTGTAAGAAATTCTTTCAAGAGCCTAAATATAAGTGCTCTCTATAACAATAGAAATTTTACTGTTCCCTTGGTCAGAGGAAGCGAGGGTTTTCGCATGTCTGTTTTAGACCATCCTAGCTTCAATGTCTCTCTCATACCTCGTTGCCAACTCAATCACAAAATAGAAAAGGTGACAAACTCCAACCCTGTTTAAATTCAATGCCGAAGTAATAATTGAAGACTTTGTTCATTCTAATTAAATTTTCAGTGTTATTACAGAGAACCAATGATATGTGCCAGATTTTTCTTTTCGGAATATATCCATCAATAGAATCAGAGCATATTCCGAATTTCCTCTCAGAACTATTAAATCGAGACTTTTTTCAGCAATAGGTGTTAATAAAAATTTTCGCTCATGCAAGTCTTTCTTTTTCTGAATCGAAACTGTTAACTATGTAATTGGTTTTCTTAACCAAACTTATTTAATTTACATTTGAATTTCAAAATGCTAGTGTTTTATTTTCATGATAATTATTATTATGTAAACTATGATGAAAACTTTAATATTTGTGAAACACATCAAAACAGAAAAGGAAACGAAACATGAGTTACATTCCTTATTTTGACTTTCTTGCACCTAGAACAACGATGTGCGTATATTTTTCACTTCGCGGAGTGTGAAATACTCCTCAGAACCCGAGAAAGCTGAGTACCGCAGCAGGAAAAGTGAAGATTGTTATTAGAGTTTCGATGGCCAGTGAGGAGAGAGGGGAAGCAGAAAAAGGTGGAAAGAGAAGTAGGAGAAAGAGAATAAAAAAGCGAAAATTTTGCAGCATCTGATCCCTAGACGTTTGCGAGGAAGCACAATTTAATTTTCCACTCTTGATTAATGCTAAGAAAAACAAATTGTATAATTAAACTCGGGTGTGCGACAAGAGTTTGGCGGAAAGGCTGTAATTGACGTCCTTTCGCATCTCTTTGTCTTTTAATTAAAATGAGCCTTGACGAGCTGTCCTTACTGATTCGGGTGTCCGGGTGTGTGTATACTGTCTCAGTGGTGTGTGTGCGTGTATGATCTGAAGCAGGTCTCTTTTCACGTCCAAGGCTAAGATTTGCAAGTATCGGAGGTTACGCTTCAGCATAAAGATGAGCTGCTTGCGATTATATTAGGGATTTTGAATTTACCGCAACTAAAAAAAAAGATTTAATTCGCTCTCGCGTTTAGTTATAGCAAAAGAAGAAAATTTCCTGCCCTTATGAAGCTACTTGTCTACGATTAGGGACGTGTGATTTTAATTAAACTCATGTAGTTTGTACTTCCGCATAATTTGGGCAGCGGAATCCGCACTTTTGTCAGATAATAGGAAAGTAAAAGTTAAACGTTAATGAAAACGAACATTTTTGTTGTTGTTTTACTTTGAACTTTTATTTTTGCTATGTTTTCCGCATTAGTGTTAACGCTTAGCTGCTACAACGATAGTTGTTTAAAAGATAAGGTGCTCTTGATATTTCCTAGTACAGAGCTAGCGAACCGTTCTTGTCGTAGACAAACGTAAGCTATTATAGATTATTTCCACAGCAAGTTCGCTAAGGTTTTGCGAATGTAGTTTACTACAAACGGTAAATTATGTGATGTATATTATGAACATAACACGTAAAAAAATGTCTATGGTAACAACTAATCACTTGAAACAGACAAAATGTAAAATGCTTATATTGCGTATATTAAAAGAAATTTTAAATTAAAATTATACGCTTTATCTCCCAAATTTGTGTGGCACTGTTACCATTTCTCTTATAAAATTCAGATCACCCTAGTTTCGATAACCAAATGTACGTTTGAGAAAAATAATCACCAAAAATATTTATACAGCTGTTTAAGTAATATTATTATTATTTATTATATATATATTTAGCCGTCCCATGGCCGAGTGGTTAGCGCGCTTGGCTACTGATCTAAGGGACCTGGGTTCGAGTCCCGGGTAAGGCATGGTTGTTTGTGTCATTTTTCTGCTGAGGTCCTGCCATCCTCTCAGACCTTCTGCTATGGCATATAAACTGACAGGCTCCTGTCAGACCTCTGGGGCAAGCAGCTGCTTGAGGGGGTATTTATTTTATTTATATATATTTATATACTCCTAAATTCCTATTTGTTTTTGTTGTCTGCAAAACCATTATAATTCGAATTAACAGATGTTATATGAAATTGATGAAAGTAAGGAACCTGACAGAGGGAGTTTGCGATATTCTTTCGGGGTTTATTATAAAAGAATAGGGAAAAGTTTCATTTCTTAATCTAATAGTAAAGTACTCTAATGTGGCAACAAGCTGATTTTAATATGATATAAGCGTATAAGAAATAAAAAAAAAATAAATACCCCCTCAAGCAGCTGCTTGCCACAGAGGTCTGTCAGGAGCCTGTCAGTTTATATGCCATAGATCTATTGAAATATAAATTCGGAAACTAAACTTGAACAGTAACTTAAACCAAAGAATTAGTAATTCTGAATCTGGTATAAACCAGTAACGGAATTAATTAAGTTTTAACATCCTGTTCCAAGCTCCACGAATAAAGAGTGTTGTCGCCAAAGAGGATTTTGCAGTTCTAAGTTTCTTTCCTATTCAGTATTTTCCATTGCAAATTATTTGAAAAGTTCTCACTTTTGACCAACGTTACACAATACTATCATTCGCTGAAACTTTTCTTGATGGCAAAGACGTATAAAAAATGAAACTAAAAAATTTATTAAATGTTATTTCTAAAAAAAATAATCTCCAATCAAGAAACTGATTTTTTTGTATTAAGTAAGAAAAAGAATTAATCTATGGACTAAAATGTATACTTTTCTTGCTCGGACATTAAATATATTGATTACAATGATAACTGTTCAACAGTAACTTATATTCAAAGATTATTTGCAAGTTAGAAGGTTTTTTTCAACCCGCTTTTGCAAATAGCTTTCTTATAAGGTCTAATTATATATTGCAAATATAAGTAAATAAATCGATCATCAATATGAAAATATATTTTACCTGCATTTTCAATAAAAAATTTCTCTTTTTTTTTTGTCTTGTTTTCTTTGAAAACGAGATAATAGTTTCTCTTTGTCGTCTGTCTGCCTGTCTGTCCGTCTGTAGACATCGAACTCCTTTGTTTACAGAGATAAATTAAAAATTCTTTTTGTGTTGGATAGGAATTGATGAAATATTACATTATTGAATTTCCGAATCTCTCTAAAGCTATAATTATGCCCTCTAACATTGGGACAAGTTGAATTCCAAATTTCAAACGAATATTGCAAACGATGTATTTATGCTAGAAATTTGAAATTTCGGAAAAAAAATCGTTGAAATTTCGGAAATTGTGTAATTTGGTGGTGGAATGTGAAGGTCGCGAAGTTTCCATTGCTATCAATGAGTTGACCCCTTAGACCAGAGGGGGTGGGAAAACACACTTTTTTTTTAGTTTTAGCAGATAATTGTTTTGTTTTAGAGATAAATGAAAAATTCTTTTTTGGTTAGAAAGGAATTGATAGAATATTATGATTCACACTTTTTAAATCTTCCAGAAAGTATAATTGCTCCCTCTAACGGTGGAAAAATTTGCAATTTCCAAATTTTAAACGAATATTGCAAACGACGTTTTAAGCTATAAATTTTAAAATTTGGTGGTGGAATGTGAATGCCATAATGTTTCCATTGGCAACAGCGAATTGACATCTTAGACGCGGGGGGGGACGCAATTTTTTGCTTTAGCTGATAAATGTTTGTATTTTCAGAAAATGAAAAAAATCTTTTTAGTGTTAGATAGGAATTGATAAAATATTATGATTCGCACTTTCGAACATTATAATTGTGCCTTCTAACGGCGAAAAAGTTTGAAAGTTTCAAAATTCCAAAGGAATGTTGTAACGAGGTATTAATGATAGAAATATGAAATTTTGGTGTGGAATGTGAAACTCATGAAATTACAATTGGGAACAATGAAAATGATAATTAGAGTTTATTTTAATTTGATTGATACAAATGAAATGTAATTCGCATTTTTCAGTACTTAGTAGTTTTAATATATATGTATCTTTATAAATCACTGAAATGATGAAGCAGCAGAGCTATTAAAGATGTGATAAAATGTGATGGGAAGGCTAGAAACCCTTCAGCATTGGGCTTCCTACTATCCCAAAGCTATTATAGATTGATATAAAATGTGACGTGAAGGTTAGAAACCCTTTTAGACTTCCTGTTATCCCAAAGCTATAATAGATGATGTGATGTGATAAAATGTGATGGGTAGGTTAGAAACCCTTCAAGAATGGGCTTCCTGCTATCCCAAACCTATAATAGAATTTTACAAATATTATTTATACAACAAAAATTTGAAAAATTAGTGGTGGTTTTTAAGAGATATTCCACTCCTCTTAGAGAGCTGTGGAAAAGGCAACTTTTTAGATTTAAGAATTAAAAGACGAATTCTTTTATGTTGTATAATTACTAATAAAATAATATTTGCATTTTTCTCATCATCCACTAGCTCAAATTAAAACTTTTAAGGAATGAAACAGTAGGTAAAGAAAAAACTTCTTTCTCTTTGCAAACGATATTCTCATATGCGCCAGAGGCGATATGCGTCTTCTAGTTTCATTTTGTTTTCGGTTCCTTGGTTGTATCCTTAGTATAATATATATGCATGATTGCTGTATTCGCTACTACATCAATAATGAAAGGCTCGACCTAAATATTTCTATCTTAAAACGTTGATTTATGTTCCCTTCTCCCCATTGGAAAAATTCCAGCCGACGCGCATGCCCAATACCTGCGTTTTTGAAAATTTACTACCGATAATTTTGAAAAAGAAGTCTGTTTAAAGGAGTATAATCAGTGAAAGTGAAAATTAATTTTATTCAAATTCAGAAACAGCTAAATGCAAGCATTTTTTTAAAAATAAATTCTAATTACTAAATTATTTTTATTAAGGAAATTCGATGAGTCTACTTTTATTGATTTCTGTTTTATTAGATTCAATAAAAATATTGCATCAGAGTAGAGCAAAAATCTCAAACAAGAGATCAGCAGAATTTTGTGTACCAGCCACAGTTTTAGAAATAGATGAAAAAAAAAAAACTTGTGTCGTAGATCCACAATCATGATTATTTCTTCTCATTTTTGATCTTAGGAAAGAGAGATGTCAGATGATTTGATAAATGGTTGTTGACACAATTATAATATTTGACACCTTTAAAACAATTAGTAATTAAGTAAAATATTTCTATTTTTCTTAAACATATGATTTTTTTTTAGGTAGAAAATATATCTTTGTGGTAGAAATACTTCAAGTTTAATGGGAAAAGCGGGTCTATGGTGTTTCGCAGCTTTCGATCCCGCAAACCGATATCTATTTTCAATATCACTTTTATTTTATCCAATTTTGACCCAGTTTCTGAAACAAATGAGAAATTCTCTCTAAAGTTTATCGATTCATTATTGATAAATAGATCTCCTCATTGGCAGCTTCAAAGATTGCATTTGCTCTCACTGATAAATGGAGCCCCTCATATCAGCTCTATCGACGATATCAGTGAAATATCCGTATGAACTATGTCAGTTTTGTAGCAACTAAGAAAAGTTCCAATAGTGTTTCTTTGACTTTCTAAACTTTTGGCGTTCTTCAGAAAATTTTACATTCGTTAAAAAAAGGGGTTGCAAAGGCTGTCGTCTGATTGATGGAATGTTAAGTATTGGTTTCATGTGCATGATAAAACCCAATGGATTATTAGGAGATTCTATGTGCTCTAATAGATGACAAGTTAGGTTTTTATCCGATCCTGAGTGTAATAATTTTTAAAACCTGAATATTTAGGGTCAGTTTTGTAGTTTGTCAGTTTTGTAGCAACTAAGAAAAGTTCCAATAGTGTTTCTTTGACTTTCTAAACTTTTGGCGTTCTTCAGAAAATTTTACATTCGTTAAAAAAAGAGGTTGCAAAGGCTGTCGTCTGATTGATGGAATGTTAAGTATTGGTTTCATGTGCATGATAAAACCCAATGGATTATTAGGAGATTCTATGTGCTATAATAGATGAAGTTGGGTTTTTATCCGATCCTGAGTGTAATAATTTTTAAAACCTGAATATTTAGGGTCAGTTTTGTAGCTTGTCAGTTTTGTAGCAACTAAGAAAAGTTCCAATAGTGTTTCTTTGACTTTCTAAACTTTTGGCGTTCTTCAGAAAATTTTACATTCGTTAAAAAAAGAGGTTGCAAAGGCTGTCGTCTGATTGATGGAATGTTAAGTATTGGTTTCATGTGCATGATAAAACCCAATGGATTATTAGGAGATTCTATGTGCTATAATAGATGACAAGTTGGGTTTTTATCCGATCCTGAGTGTAATAATTTTTAAAACCTGAATATTTAGGGTCAGTTTTGTAGTTTGTCAGTTTTGTAGCAACTAAGAAAAGTTCCAATAGTGTTTCTTTGACTTTCTAAACTTTTGGCGTTCTTCAGAAAATTTTACATTCGTTAAAAAAAGAGGTTGCAAAGGCTGTCGTCTGATTGATGGAATGTTAAGTATTGGTTTCATGTGCATGATAAAATCCAATGGATTATTAGGAGATTCTATGTGCTATAACAGATGACAAGTTGGGTTTTTATCCGATCCTGAGTGTAATAATTTTTAAAACCTGAATATTTAGGGCGTTGTGCTACAGAAAGAAAGTGTTACTCAATGGGTAAGTGGAAGAAAATATGTACTGCGAGAAATAATAATAATTGATTTATTCTCAGCATCTCAAAAGAAAAGTAAATAGACAAATCATAAATAATACATACCCCCTCAGGCAGCTGCTTGCCACAGAGGTCTGACAGAATACTGTCAGTTTATATGCCATAGTAGAAGGTTTGAGAGGATGGCAGGACCTCAGCAGAAAAATGACACGTACATCCATGCCTTACCCGGATCTCGAACCCAGGTCCCGTAGATCAGTAGACAAACGCGTTAACCACTCGGTCTTAGGTCGGCTCGGACAAATCATAGACACATGAAATATTCACAAATTTTCTTCAAATATCTCGAGAACAAATCCAAACCGAAAAATTAAATACGTGGGAAAAAGAACTGTAATTATTTACATGTTCATCACTATGGGACAAATTTGTTGCCGTCTAGGTATTAGAAAAAATTACCACCATAATCCAGTAATAAATTATCACAGGAACGTCCTGTAGACAAGAATGGTTAGCTCTTGATGGTCCAGCGGTTAAGACGCCGGGCATGTTTCTGGAAAACCTGAGTTCAAATTCTAGTCAGGACAACAAATTAATTCAAGTGTTACTACCATAATTTTGACTTTAATAAATAATAATAATTATTATTTTTCGTGGCCAACAAATTTGAAATCTGTTGTCAGTATTTTGTAATCCCACTAGGCCTTCATAAATGCTTGAATTTGACAAGGCACAGATTCTATAACTGTTTGGAAAGTGTCTGGTATGATGTGAAGCCATTTACGTTGCAATGCAATATGCAATTCTTTCTGAGTCTAGGGAAGTGGAGGGCATGTTCCAATGCGCGTTCCACTACAGCTACACAAATTCACGGTGGGCTTAAGATTAGGCAACAGATGACTGGGGAGGGTGCACCCCTCCCCAGTCATCTGTTGCCGATCTGTTGCCATCTGTTGCCGACTGAATTTCGCATCATTTTCCTCAAACCACTCACTGAGATATTCACGGATGCATTTTGAAACTGTTCGTCTCTATGAAGGAGGAACTTTTTTTTTTCAACCTTTCATACGTATTAATGGATCCCATCCATCTCTGTGAACATTCCCCAAGCCAATACTCTCTCTCAGCAACTTGTATAGTGATAGCAACTTGACGTGATATGAAGGGTCCATCGCCTCATGCGGATGACTCACATTACGGCCATTCTGCCATCTGTACAAAAAGGCATGTATCGCGATTCATCTGACCACATAAACTTTTTCTCGTCCATTCATATCTCTCCTGACACGACTAAAGGTTCTCTTTCAGCCTTTTGGTAACTAAAGGTTTCCGAATACGGTGCCAACTGTCGAACAGCAAATATCTTAGTTCTTTGCTAATTGTTCGAGTTGATATAGACTGCTCTTTAGCCTTTGTTGAAAATAATGGTCATTTGATGCGTAACTGAAAGTCGATTACACATCAAATGTCTGTAACATTTTATGATCTCTCTACTATACAACCGAAAGTTTGAACAATTTCTCCTGCCCTGACATCGAGATTCCGTCTGATAATCATCTTGAATACACTTTGGAGATCGTAGCCTTGGATAGCCCTGTGATTTCCATGATTTTGGCTAAAAATGCCCCGTTCATCAAGCACCAACTAGTTGGTTATATCACACGTGTTTTCCATTTCGTGGTCGAGTGACGGACATTGGCTGTGTTCTTTATATTTAAGGCAGCTCAGGGGTCATCTGACTATGTCGTCTAATCTTCTCCTTTGCGTTATATATGCTTTCCATTGCAGTTATGGTAAATAGCGCACAATTTCTAACGTTTTGACCAGGCAGTGTATGTTATTTGTAAACATTTTTAGACGTTCATTCTTTTGAAACCTAATGGTTCATGCATTTTAATAGTTTACAGCTGCACTCATATATTACATTTGCCTATTAATATTTAGTAATAATTTATATATTGTGTTTACAATAGATCTGTAAATATGAAATTCATAGTGCATTATAACTGTAATAAAGGAATATTTTATTTAATTCTTTCACAATATTAGCACGGTTTCTTTAGGTTTCCTTGATAGTCTTTTTGTCAATTCTGTCTTCAAGATAACTTTGAAAAAAAAATAACGAATAACCGAAGGAATAGTAACAACAAAGAAGACACTTTTTGCTTGGTAAGTTACAAAGACCATATCTGAAGATTAAGTCTGACTGCAATAAAAGCTACTATTAACCAAAGAAAGCTAAACTTATACAAAGACAAAAGCATAATTCTATGTGTGAAAAGTTCTTAATGATGCTGCAACGTCTTGTATATATATGTCTCACCATTGGATATCAATAACGCTTTCCACTGCGACCAGAATCTCTCATAAATTGCACAGACACTATTTTTTACCCTCTCCTTTTCTCTCTCCCTTGTCTCGTGCTTTGACGCTATCATCAGCTTATTGGATTTGACATTAGAGCCAAGCAGAAGGCGGGATACAGCTAGTCCAGATAACGGTTCAGAACCATCCCACTGATCGTTAGACCCCTATCTACGGACTCGAAATAGCAAGAGTCCGAAAGCGGATTGTTCTCGGCAGGGTAATTGGCGATCGAGTTCTTTTACTCCTTGAATCTTCGCTTGCTGCTTCACTGCCAAATGATCTGTTAACATACGAGTGGAAAAATATACGAGCTGAAAATCGTAAATACCTACCATGCTCTTTTGTGTTTCATTAAACATATCGAGTCGAAAATATCGTGCAGCTATAGGCTTGAATTTTGAAATTAAAAGACATATGGAAACAGGAGAAGAATTCATAGTTGATATGAATCTGATACCCTAGTTACTCTGAGGAAAACACCGCGTAATACTTTATAAGGATACATTTAATCGTTTAAAAGCAGTAGTTTCAGTTATATGACCAGTACTTTTAGTCAATTTCTCTGTGGTCCCATAAAGTTTAAAGCCAAAAGAATTATGTACATATATGAAACATGATCTTCAGACTATGTTAGGTTGCATTCGTAGAAAAGGTATTGTAAGTGAAAATGACTTTAGTTGAGAGTGATTTTACCACAGTAACAATCTTACACTACTCAAGAGTTGTCACAAACTTATGCAGTTTGAAAGTACCGATAAAAATAATGCACTGATCGGAGGCTCTATTAGGGACTTCTCTATGCGGTTCACAGGTAAAGTCAACCTTTAGTGACATAGTGAGTGAACCGGTGAAAGTGTGCTGGGGATGCAGCTGTACTTTCACGTTCCGTTACTCCACACATTTTCCTATATTTAGAAGGGTATTGCTGGGCTTGTGATTTTTCACGCTCTTAGTTTGTAAAGATATTGTTTTTTGATCTGCGCAGTAGGTTAGTGTATTTGTTAAAACTAATGTTCCTTACTCCTTAACTCATGTTGGAACTAAAGTTTTTTACGCAAGCGGAAATGTATGAATTCTACTTTTAGCATGGCTTACTTTCTATAACATTCTGCCGCGTTTCTTTATAATAAAATAAAAATAAATACCCCCTCAAGCAGCTGCTTGCCACAGAGGTCTGACAGGAGCCTGTAAGTTTATATGCCACACTAGAAGATCTGAGAGGATGGCAGGACCTCAGCAGAAAACGACACGTACATCCATGCCTTACCCGGGGCTCGAACCCAGGTCCCGTAGATCAGTAGCCAAGCGCGCTAACCACTCGGCCACGGGACGGCCGCGTTTCTTTACTCTATGAAAACAACTGAAACTATGAAACCAAATGTTATCTTACCGAGTCGCGTTACTTCCTAGGAAAGAGTTTGCATCATGTACTGAGGATGCATCGGTAATAAGTATTAGGAATAAAAAGTTTTAAACGTGTGTCGCGTAACGGATATACGAGAATTAAAAAAGTTAATTTTATTAGTCATAATTTTACAATCACGATGTGTTTGAAGTGACTTAGCAAAGCAAAATAAGTTAATAAATTGGGAGGTGATTGAAATTTATAAGGAATTTAACGTAAAACCATTTTATCGTTCCAAAACAAGTCCTGACGCGGAAACACAGATATCTGATGGCAACATCCTTCAACCCGATGGAGACTAAATAAGAGAGGCGCAATACTTGGAGGTTTAGGGGTGCGTAATTTCAAAATGATTTGTCTTCTTCCGACGGGGTGCATTGAAACAAATACTTGACCTATCATAAATGGGATGTTTCGATAAGAGGATGGAAAATATTGTTTCCATATCCTGTGATGGCCTGAAACGAAAGGAGATTGAAATGAGGTAGACAATATGGGTTTAGTCAGAGGGACTGTCATCTGTCTCGGGACTTGGAAAGTTTTCAAGTCCGAAAACTACGATCAAGAGTGCCAGTGGGTTTTCGTGTTGTTAGACCTGATACGGAAGCAAAGACAGCGCAGGGGGTGATTCAAGATTCATCCGTCAATAAAACGTGGTCCCCTTGTGATTCCCCTTTCGGAATAATATTTTTTAATTCGCAGGACTTTTTAGATTGTAAAACCATCCGTCAGTAAAACGTGGTCCGGGGTGAGGTTCCAAACGCGGGTCTTTTATGTCGCCCATACAGGTCACCAGACCATATTACTCCTCAATATTTTTCATAATTACGAAAAATTTGTTTTGAAACCAGATTTTTTCGCCGTTTTCCTTTTATTAATTTTTTTTATTAATTTTTTTTATTTTTACCCAATAGCATTTTTTTATTTCGTTTTCTGTGGGATAGTCTTTTTAAAACAGTTAGTGCAGGATAGTCCTTAAAAGGGGGGGCGGAACTTTTGATAAGGGGGTTTTTTAATGAGTGGGATTAAAAAATTGGGACTTCGTAATTATTTTTGAGGATTGCATCAGCCATTATGATCGTTGCCACCGAAAGTTTAGTTTTGTAATTATTTAGAGGATTGCATCAGCCATTCTGATCGTTGCCACCAAAAAAGTTTAGTGGACTTGGAAAATTTCAGATGAGGTTAGATACCAAGGGACGCGAGTTTGTGATCGGGGGAGATTAATAAAGAGGGGGTGGAACTTTTGATAAGGGTTTTTTTTAATAAATGGGAGGGAATTTTAATATAAGGGGCGGGATTTTGATAAGGGGGAAGGAATTTTTGATATGGTTTTTTTTAAAGAGTGGGAGTCAAAAATGGGAAATTTTCGATTAAAATAGAGGGCTTTTTCTAAAAATAGTACTGATCATATACACTAGAGTGCGCCACGGGTTTCTAATAAAGGGGAGGAATTTTGATAAGGTTTTTTAATAAAAGGGGAAATAATTATTTTTTAATTAATTATTAATTATGAATATTAATAAGGGGCGTGTTCATATCACGTGACCGGAAGTGGGTGTGGTCAGTGACGTCATGGGGGAAAGCACTGTGCAAAGGGGGATTCTTATTCTGCGACTAGACTGCTTAAGTAAATAAATAAATGAAATTTGTTTGAATGGTACTAAACGTTACAATTTGGATTAGCCTAATCATCCATTAGTTCAAATTTCCACCATTAAAGGACGCTAAAATGTGAAAAAAACTGCAAATTTGCTTTTCATTGGAAACAAGCATTTCCCATTCGCCACAGTTGATTTGTCTCTTTTGTTATGACATAATCTTTCAGTTTCATAGTTCATTTTTATTACGCATCAAAGCAATAACTAAATATTAGATTTTCAATATTCGTGGGAGTTTCGTGTTGGTATCCTATTTATATACCGAAATTATATAACCTTTTTAACCTTCAATAAATTGTTTTCATCTCGATGTCTTATGATGCTGAACTATGTTTTATATGGCACTTAGTCCACCTGCTAATAATAAATAGAGCATGCTTTGAGTCCTATGATTAATAATCAGTATGTCTCTCTGTTCTTAGTGCTCGACTTGACCAGGGTAGATAGGAATTGCAAATAGACTGTGTATAATGTTCACCCGCTTCTTTATTACCTAGAGAATCAGATATCGTAAGAGCCATTTCACTGCCACTAAACACTTAATTCAAGCATTGCCATTTGGAGGAAAGAGGAGAGAGAATTGCTGTTAGGAAGCTGTTGAAGTGGTTCGCTTCCAATCCCTCATCATTCCATGGTTATGACTTTCCTGACAGGACTTCCAAGCTAGCATAGCACTTAAGTATACAAATGTTATGCGAAATTTGTATTCTTGCGGTGTCTGAGTAGTTAGCGTACTTCGTCATGGATCAAAAGGACCTGTGTTTAAGCCGTAAATAAATCACGGATGTTTTTTTCTCTGTGTTTTCCTCTGTTGAGATCTCTCCTATTTCACAGGCCTTGTCTGTGGCGATTAAGCTGACAGACTCCTGTTAGACCTCTGTGGCGGATAGTCTCTTCAGAGGTAATTTATTTATATATGGGCATAATGCTTATTTATGAGCCATGCATATTACATTATGAGACATAAGGCAGCTTTACTTTGATACTGCAGGCAACAGACTGCTACCTTATCTTCTTGCTTAATAAACTATAAAACTAACAAACCTAAAACAAGAAAGGAATTAGGTATCCAGCTCGAAAAGTGTTTTGTTGTTAAACTTGCCTAGACACTTTCTGGCATTGGAAATGTTATCCAATGGGGAGAGTTGGCAAAGGAAACTGAATCCAAGCAAGCAAGTAGATCATCCATCATTGTCTTGAGGGAGCGCAAAGTGTCACAATTATGTGAAGGATGCCACATCAAAACTAGAGATATACATTACACAAACTTTCTCATGCGGTAGATTGCAAACGTAGAACGTAGTCTTAGAGTTCAATTTTACGTTAATGAACTAACGTGACTGTAACCTTGAGGTTACAGTCGGTGAAAGAAAGTTATAAATGATACGATTCTTATCGTAACGTTTTAACTTTAGTAATCATAAATGATTAACTTTATTAATAATAAATGATACGATTCTTATTAACTTATGAGTTAAATCATAAGATTTAATTTGACTTATAACAGAAATATCGCCGTTGGCTGAGCTTTGGGTAAAGAAGGTGAGCAACACTAAGAAATGACGTCGAATGTTCTAAAAGATTACAAAAAAAAATGTGATTGAGTTTAGTCATTTGAATTTTTTCTGTTCTCTGATTGTGTGATAAACATATTTCTTGCTGGCAATTTGAATTGAGAGTAAGTGTTAGTTTCTATAAAATTGTATTACTGTGGCCCTAGTGAGAACAGAAGTGTTAGATTTGAGAGTCAGCATTTAGTGTGTGTGTCTAGCGAAAATCGAGCAACATTCATTCTTATTTGGAAAGCAGGTAAACCCATAACGAATTAGTAAAATCTAACCTGTACAAGATTGATGTTCTAAAATAGTGGTTCTCGAACTAAGGTGCTGCCTTTAGAAAGTCACGAAATCTTTGACGGGGAAGTCACTTCAGAACTTAACTTAATTTGTACATTAAAAAGGAAATAACACGAATTTGTTTTGTTACACTTGTTTTATCTACACCACTATGTTTCTACCGACTGAGTCTATGGTTGTGACTGAAAGATCACATATGTACAGTATATTCACATGAGTATTTAACATTATAATAATTTAGAAATTTTCTTCCAATTACAAAACAAACAGCATTCATACCAGAAAAATACCAGAATTATTTTGGCAGTTGTTTCTAAATAAGACGTATCATGAAGACTTATGGAAAACGCTGGGAAAGCCTGAATAAGGACATCCCATTCTTTTTTGTAACGTAAAACAACAACAATATGGAAAACGCAATCGATATCAAGGATTCCAAACTGTGGCGTCTGAAAAATTCTCTGATTTGGCAGGAAAAAAAATTGTAGTTTAAGAAAGAAACCCACAAAATGAGTTTAGGGGGTAAAGTATTTTCAATAATTTTGTTAGTTTCATACTGCAGTCGACCTTAACATTTAATTCACATTAATTCAACTTATTTAATGAAAATTATTCATATTAAAAGACAAGCATTTATAATGGAGCGGTGCGTGATAAATTCAGACTATTCTGTTAAGGTATGGTGGACAGCGGCTGAAAACCTATTTTCTAAAACATTGTTTGTCTTGGCTGTGGATCAAAGAGACGTGTTCGAATCCAGTTAAAGGTTTTATTTTCTCTTGCCTTTCTGTTGAGGTGTCGCTTTCCTCACAGATCTTCTCGGCTTATTATACTGATATGCTACTGTTAGGTTGAGATGTTTTACCTCTGAGCGACACTTTTTACTGCACATTGGGCTAAGTGGCCAGGTCACAAGGACCCCCCCTCCCAAAGGCTCAGAGAAAGTTGAGGAAAGGTTACCCACTGGACATTGTTACAAAACAGATGGTAGCCTACCGTTAAAAAGACAATACACAGGGTATGGGTTTCGGACACACGGGTTAATGTCCCAGCAGATGGAAGGCTGCCTCTCCAAGGCCATCGGTGTCCCTTACTGACTGAGGGCAGGGTGGGGGTTTAGCAGAGATAAATCTGAAAGCTGCATAGGTCGGACCTGAACCTGGGAACTGTAGATTACACTGAGCAACAAATTTTCATAAAACTCATGCCTCTGAGATAAAAGCAGCCATTTCTTAAAGATTCTTAAACATATGACATGCATCGGTAAAACTCCGCTTCTACTTCCGACGTCGCTTACACAGCTGCTGAGGATCATCTCTGGCGAGTGTCCAACAGTAGTCATCCAACACTGAAGTGAACCAGTCTCCCTGGTATCGTTTCTCCATCATTGCAATGTCCTGGTGAAAACGTTCACCGTGCTCATCACTAACCATGCCGTCGGGAAAAAAATCAGGAAAGAAATCTAAGTGGGAATGGAGAAGGTGGATCCTTAAGGACTTATTGCAGCCAAGTTTGTGATACAAAGACAGCATGTCCTTAACCAGTTTCTTGTAGTTGTCTGCCCTGACATTCCCGAGGAGTTTAGTTGACACCAGACGAAACGCATCCCAAGCCTTTTTCTCGTCACCCTGAAGCAGAATGTCGAACATCTGGTTTCTGAACAGCTCGCGAATCTGAGGACCCACAAAAATTTCCTCTTAATTTTCGCTTGGCTGAGTCGAGGGAATTTGTCAGCCAAGTACTTGAAAGCTGATGCAGTCCGGTCCATGGCTTTTACGAAGTTTTTCATCACACCGAGTTTAATGTGTAGGGACAGTAGCAGAATTTTGTGTGTTTCTGCCAATGATGGGTGTTCCACATTTTTCTCTTTGACCTTCAGATATTTCCTAAGTTCATATTCTTTTCACATAGTACAAAGTCTTTGCTCGGCTGTCGCATTCACATAAGAAACAGCAGAACTTCGTAACTTCTCAACACTGCCTTGTGACTCAATTTCGACCAATGGCGACTATGAATAGTCGCCATTCTTGAGGGTCATGTTTGATAACGAGGGCATTCATCAAGCCATCTACATCGGAGCAGAACACAAAGTCATCTTCTGTTCTGAAGTAAGGCACAAATTGTTAATGACGAGTTCGAAACGAAGTCACTCGGACATTTTCCTTGAGAAGATTCCATTGTTTAAGTCTTGATCCAAGTAACTCTGCTTTGGCCTTGGACAGTTCCAGATCGCGAACTAGATCGTTCATTTCTTCTTCGGTGAGAATGTGTGGCGCAGATAACGCACCGCGGCAGACGTATGACTCATCATTACACACCGAAGGCTGCGGAGAACCCGACGTCAGTTCGCCTGAATCGATGGAAAATTCTTTTGGAGGTTCGGGAATGGGAAGGCCTTCACTGTGCGGAACTGATCGGAGGGAGATTGTATATTTGGGTTCGCTATTGTCCACTTCTTTTTCCTTGTGATGCCTCTAGAAACAGGTGGAATTATGCAGAAGTAACAGTCATTTGCATGATTGCTTCGCTTTCTCCAAACCACAGGAACAGCAAACGGCATCACCACTTTTTCACCTTTCAAGCACTTCGAAAGATTTCTTGCACACTTACTGCAGCATATGTGCTGGAGCCCAGGAATTGGCCGATCCAAATCTTGCATCCAAAATAAAACTCATACGCCGCTTTCACTATTGGAGTGATTGCCCTTTCCCCGCAAATGTAACAAAATGTATCTGCACTATTAACACAGTTACGAGGCATCACTACTGCTCGATTAAAACTGCAAGGATCACTTGTGACTCAGGGGCAAATGGGAGTCGCTCAAAAGATTTGCTCACCCTACGAGACGGAGACGTCGCTTACAAATAACGATTGCATCATCTTTTGTCCGTGATCGTAAAGCCGCGATGTCATGACTCAACTACATTGCATCAGACAATGTGCAATACCTCCGGGGGTTGTGTGTATGGCGAACTGATGCAATACAACGCAATATGTTGAAATCTGGAGTTTAAAATACAGCATTGCGAAATGGTCGTTATACATAACCATCTCTGTCTCTCCTAAATAAGAGCCAATCGACAATTTTTATTATCATTTTCGTGTTCAGCACCTCGAAATTAATAAAGATTGCCTATTTTCATTTCAAAGTCTTTTTGTGTGTTGCCCAGTGTTATGAGCCTCGTGTGCTACAAGACTAAGTCAACCCCTGCCTTGAGGAGTATTTCAAGTTCTAAATATACGAATTTTTTATACATATATTTCATATGTACATATTATATATGTATATTATACATATATTTCATATGTACGTGAATAGTTGTCCGTAAATTGATTTTGTGAACTTTTGAGCCAGCAGAGAATGTTTAAAATAGGAAACAAAGAAAGAAATGTATTTGTTTTCTGAAAAGAAATGTGGAAAACTAAACAAGAACGAGTGAAAATATAAACGAATTATATGCAATTATTAATGGGTACATTTCCCTTTTCCGTTTTCTGCCTTCACCACTGACCTGAAAAGAGATTCAACGTTAAAAAAATGAAACTTCTGGACAGTTAAAAAAACTAATTGCGTCGCGATGATCTAAATGTTTTAAAAATGTGTACCAAACGTATAGTAAAGCACTGATATGTCCACAGAGTAACAGATAAGGATATTTATAAGACAAAGAAAGGCATGAAGAAGTGACCCCTACCTACCCCGATTACTCAAACGCACTCTTCCCTTGGAACGGTGTCAAATTGCTTTAGTGATACTTGAAATAATTTTGCTGAACTTTTTGCTTTTATTACTGAATTACTTTAGAGACATAAGGATTTAGGAAAAGTAAAATAAATGTTTTTTTCATTGTAAATGTATTTCAAAATTGAATATGAATTTCGTTTGTAATAAGCAAGAATGCATCATGTCTGTTCACTGTTTAGATTATTTTCCCGTTATCGTGTTTTTATATTTTTCCTTCTGTTCTTAAATCCTTCATCTGGTCTCTCCATTGCCGTTGTTTTTCTCCCTTCATGTTCTTTCTCTTTCTCCTTTCATCTCTGGTCTTCCGTAAGAGTTGGTTGATCCTTTGTAAGCTCAGTGAATAAAGCGGACGCGAGGATCCCAGTTACCATGACAACGGACGACCTGGCTGAGAAAATCTACACCTTGCTATCCGATGTCAAGTCATAGTAACAGATAATCAAGACGCGAATTCTCTAGCTCTTGGTCCCTTCCTTCTGTGGCGAGAGGATACGTCACATGATAGTGCCCAAACTTTTGTTGACTTGGACAAGGACTTCTAAGCCTCTGCGTTATCTTGTCTCCCGTGTCAATCTCAACTGTAATTTGGGACGATCGCCTTGTGTCGTAGAGATGGGACGACGAACGCACCGACATACGGGTCGAAAGGTGGAAGAGACAATAAAAATCAGAGATATCTGGCAACGCTTCTCTTCAGTTGGCTAACAAGCTAAGCAAATATTGCGTTCTTCGAAGCTGCTGCACATCGCACCAGGAGGCTTCGTTAAGTTCATCTAAACTGAGAGTCATCGCGAGGTTTTCGCGGCGACTTTAGATTGCTTATCGTGAAGTGGTTCTAAAAGCTAAAGTGAGAAATTTCAACATCCATGGTTTTCTGAAAGTATCATTACTGTAACTTTTTGTGGTTTATAACGCAGAAGAAAAAGAAAGAAGATTAAGGAGAAAACCAGAAAGAATAATAAATACGTTATATAGGCATATCTGGTGAAATAGAGATGACATCTATTCTTTCGCAGGGAGACTTTCCCGTATCTTTATACTTTACATGGCACGCAAACTTCTAACATTAGAAACTATATCATTTAAGAATTTTTGTTTTATCATGCTAATAATATTTTAACCCGATTAATTATATGTAATGATGATTTCTTTTGTTTTTATTTTCTTTTGCTTCCATTTCCTTGCCTGATTAAATCATTTTTATTTTCTTTAAACTGCTGAAATATTCTAATTCATTTATTTTCGCCCAACGTATTATGCAAGGAAATTGGTTAAGCCGTCCCATGGCCGAGTGGTTAGCGCGCATGGCTTCTGATATAAGGGACCTGGGTTCGAGCCCCGGGTAAGGTATGGATGTATGTGTCGTTTTTCTGCTGAGGTCCCGCCATCCTCACAGACCTTCTACTATGGCGTATAAACTGACAGGCTCCTGTCAGACCTCTGTGGCAAGCAGCTGCTTGAGGGGGTATTTATTTATTATTGGATATGGTAATATGTAGGATTATGTGTAAATTTTTTGTATGGTTTTATTTCATATACAATGCTAGCTAAAGTACAGTTTCAGGCCCTCTCATACTATAACAATGGAATTCCAAATTGGAAGCAGGAAACAAAGTTAAATGTCTGCATTTTGTTCTTCAGCAAAATTAATTTCATATTAAAATAATTTTCAAAATCACGATCTTTAACTTCAAAGTTTTCAATAATGTATTTTTCTTGTGATTCAATTAACACATGAGTAATAATTTCTATATGTAACATTATGTTATCGTAAGAAATATTTTACAGGTATGTGAAATAATTCACCAGTTTTTCATCAGATTTGGACAATGAATCTTAAGGATAGTATATGGAATAATCCGCAGCGTTTATTTTGATGCAATCGAATACTGATGGCAGTTCTTCTCCTCTGTTATTAATACTTTATTAGATGCATACACCGAGATGCTCAATGATTTAAGTTTGATTATTTTAGAGTGGCATTTGTTTGCACACATTGGACTACATGGCCTGTACTTAAAATGATACCAAAGACTCAGAGCAAGATAGAGAAAGAATACATCTTTCTCAACGAGAGCAGGGTGAGGATTAGCTGAGAAAATCTCTTCAGGCACAGTGGGGACTCGAACTTGGGTACAACGAATTACGGACCCGGTGCACTACGGACTAAGGAAATTCATGCAAGCTATGTAAAAGAGGGGCAGTGTGAAGCGAACTGGAAGCAATGGAAATAATGAGAGGATGGCATACTTAAAAGACTGGGTTGCAGATTTTATTTCGCGAATAAAATGCTGATATCTGAATAAAAGGGTATAAAGTTTTCTGATAGCGATAGACAGAATAAAACACGAGTTGACAAAAAGGAACGATGTAAAGAAGATGAATCAACCCCCTGGCATGCATTCTTTGTGCTGCTATTTCGGGGAGATTGACTCTCACAATAGATCATTGATGGGAGAGGTCTGGTGAAAGTAAATTGCTCATTAATGTCTTCTCATGAAATCTCATTCTTTCAATTCATCCACCGAACAAAGCGACTTTAAAGTCTCTAAGCGAAAGAATAAGTCCCTCTAGTTTTGAAACACCGGAAGCCGCCCAGAAAAGCCGATTAAAGGCCAAGATCATCCTCCTTGTTCAGTGCCTATCATAATCGCTGGTCTCGTCCGGCCTCCACAGCGGAAGGGAAACCTCTAAAGGAGAAAGAGGAGCTTCTGCGGAAGAATGGGGATAGAGGAGAAGAGGCAGAAAGAGAAGAAAGAGATAAAAACATTACAAAGCAACAGCCGGTATGTCGGATACAACTGCGTCACAGTACTGTAAGTATCCTTTACAGCAGATCTCGGTACAAACTCGCATTTAACGTCATCAATAAAGTATGAACGATTTTCAGTTTTAAAACTTTGTATTGAATGATGCTGTGTTCTGTAAAAAACTCCAAACGGCTGAACAGGAAATTCTAAGGATTATTCGGAAAACAAATGCTAGAAGACGTTTCAATGTTCTTCTTTTAAAATGTATATTTATTCGCGTGTTTGAGAATATTATTGTTTACCATTTGAAGTGCGGAATGAAAATTGCTCTTTTGACAATGTGCAATGCTTTAAAAATATCCATTTTAAGCATTTCTAATGCTTCTGCCCTTCTGGATAGTGTCCAATGCGAAAAAAAACAAAATGATATTTGAGTCCTGATTTTGCCCACTTCTGCCCTATTGACAAGTATCGTAAATAAATAAATTATCTTTTTTCTACTCTAAGAAGCCTAGGTTAATTGATCGCATTATTATACTTGTATACTTTGTTGAAATAATTAAAATTAAATCGAATGTAAAAAAATAGCCCTTTTTCATTCTGGGAGGACAGACTCTTGGTGCCTTCCTTCCGATTTTTCTCCGCAAAACTCCCCACCCTGCCTTCGGTTAGTGGAGAACATCGATAATGTTGGAAAGGCAGCCGTCTGTCGGATCAGACGTTAATCCGTGGCCTCGTGTGCAGGAGAGCTATACTCTCTGCACGTTAAAGAACACGCCAGATGGGTTTAAAGGGAGGCAACTATCTGTCTCCAAGAGCTGTCCAGTGGATCTCTCCCCCATCTTTCTTTGCGACCTGGGGTCCTTGTGACCATTTATCTCATTGTATGTAAAAAAAGTGCCTCTCAGAGGTAAAAGAAACCCAACCATCCTTCCGGCAGAGCATGTTGACATAATACTTGGAAGTGTTCACATGGGATATCCCCATTATAGTCGCTCACTACTTAATTGTTTAAAAAAGGTTTGGACCCCTCATAGTTTCCCAAATACTTGTACATAGGCTCAGTCCTTAATTTTATACACGGACTCCCCCTCCCTCCATGAATTCCATATTACTACAAATTCAAGTTACCTTTTACAGAACACAATTTCCAACCTGAATAAATTTCATTTCTTAATTTTTATAAAAAACAGTTCACAATTTCCAGTTTTAATATCATTTTAATATCAGTTTTAATATCATAATCCCCCCCCCCCCCTAATTTCTCAAATACCTCACATCAGTCCAAAAACCAAAATTTGTCATTCTGGTTTCCCTCTACCCAACCTTCGTATTTGAAGCAGAACTTTAGAGTACTTTTCCCAATTTGCTGGCTTTTATCTTTACGCAAACGATTAAAATGCCAATTGTTTGGCACAATCAGTAGTCAAGGATTGGCACAATCAGTAGCGCGCCCGATTCCTAATCTCATGTTGCAGGTTCGAGTCCCAACTGTGTCAACATTGAGAATTTTTTCCGTTAACATCCGTTCCGCAATCGTTGAAAAAGGTGACACCGATTGGATTGGACGTCCGTTCCGTGAAAAGTTAATCCCATGTGCAGGGGAGCCATACATTGAGTAGGTTAAACACAATCTGAATTACCTTAATGAGAGGTTTCCATTGTCTCCTAGCATGTACCCAGTGGATCCCCTTCCTCAGTCTTCTTTGAGCCCTTGTGACCTGGTTATTTAGCCCACTGTATACTAAAAAGTGTCGGTCAGTGGTAAAACAATTCAACTTAGTTACTTCTACAGTTCTTTGATTTCGTAAAATCAGTTTCTTATTATGCTAACGATTCCATGTGTCAAAAACTTTACTCCTTTTTTTTGATAATTTCGGTCCAGAAAGAAGTGATATGTAATTCAAATAGAATTACAGTACATAAGAAAAAAAATATTAATTATTTTGCTATATATGAAAAAAATAATAGAAATAAAACTAAAAAGCAAGGAATGTTTAATGTTTTTTATGTAATCATAAATTTGTTAGTTTTGTGTGAGATTATCATCAGTGCTCCGATTTGTTATCTAACCTAAATTAAACTCCTGTTTTGAGAATTCGCAAACGCAATCCTTTCAGATGTCAGCAAATGATTTGCATTGGTCACTCACAGATAATTTTGACCCCACTACCAATTTTAACTTCTCGCTGTACACATATATCATAGTAAATGTTCACACAACGATAAAGTCTAATTGTGAATTTGAATTACTAATATTATTTTCTTAGTAACGTGTTATATACGTATTCACATTGGTTTAGTATACAAAATTATTTAATGTAATTTCATCCTTGGTGCATTAATGACGATTGTGCAAATATGCTTCTTGGAAATGGCACCAAATATCATTCGAATGTTTTATTAAAGGTGCTTCATTGATGAATTTTCTTTTTCCATAAGCGAGACACTATTCTTTCATTAAATAGGATAGATTTAATTGAAAGAACAGAGAAAGAAAGGCAGTATGTGCTCTCAACATGATCAGAAAGCAGACTGCGATGATTTTTGCTTTCGAGATTTTTTCCGGACATCATCTTAACTTATAATAGCAGCAACAAATAGAAAAATTTTAAACGAATATTGTTACCACAGACCTAGGATGCGGTGGGCTGACAATGTCAAACAGGACCTTGTTAGAATTGGTGTACAGTGGCCGGATGCAGCAGATGTAGCTCAGGACAGATATGCTTGGAGAATTAAACTGCGCAGTCTGGTTGGACCTCCGTAGCCCATGGCTGCTTGAGGATGATAAATGTCAGTGAATTATGAGATATTTATTCAAAGTTACATGTTTTTATTATTTTATGGAACGAAAATAATTAAAAAATGTCATGCACGTTTTCAGATACCATTCATTGAGTGAGAAATGTTGAAATCGAAATGACGTGTTAAACTGTGCTTCGGGAAGATCAAATCACATTTAGCGTTGTTAGATCAAGGGACATGTCCCTAAACCTAAGATCGTGTTAAATATACTTAAATATATTTTTTTAGCAACAGGGAATAAAAGAGAAATTGGTTAATTTAACGGAGGGTATAGTTATGTTAAACGTGTTAAGAAATGAATTTTAAAGTCTCAGGGAAACTCAATATGCGAGGTATGAAGAATTTGAAATCTGATCAGAAACTGGACATAGCGTTGCTCTGCTGTGCCACTGCAGCTGACAACTTTTCGTTTCCTTTTCTGCCATGTATCAGGTAACCATTATTCGAGCGTGCTGCTAACTTTACGAGTTTAAAGTGGTAACTAAAGCGGCTCAAGCAGGCTGCAAAATATGTACAGCATTTGGGGAGAACACAGTGAGCGAAAGGACAGCCCAAAAGAGGTTCAGAAAATTTGCATCAGGTGATGAGACACTTGAAAATGCACCCGCGAAGGAAGACCGACCGTCATTGATGACAATGAACTGAAGGTCAGCATCAAGTTGGATTCACGTCAAACGTGCCAAGAGCTTGTAGGAAGGTTCCATGTAAGTGACGAAACCATTCGTTTGCATTTATACCGCCTAGGAAAAGTCTGCAAGTTCGTGAGGTTGGGCAAATGGGTTCCACGTGAACTGACTGCCAACAACAAACTCCAGCGGCTTACGATCTGCTCATCACTCTTTCACGCCACAAGAATGAGTCATTTTTTATTTGTTTTGATTTGTTGTGACTTGCGATGGAAAATGTATTGTCTATAGGAACACCAAAAATTCGTATAATTCCTTGTCATCCAGTGAACCTGTACCTCACAACACCAAAGCCAAGGATCCACCAGCAGAAAATCTTGTTGTCTGGTGGACTACAGCTGGTATCTTCCATTACGAGGTTCTGGCCACTGGTCAAACAATCTCTGCAGACGTCTACTCGACACAGCTACAGGGAGTTTTATCGGAATGGCATTTGCAAACTTATATCTCGTTTGTAAAATATTATAGATTATGTTGGTGCTTACTTTCGCGAATAATGTAGTCTTATTAGCTTTTTACCTATGGTTTCATTTTATCCTCAAAAACCTCACGAACATTTTTGGTTACTTGATACATTGCGGTCACCACTTCACGAGCTCATGTAAACATTTTATGTGCTGCGAAGCCTGTAATTTATGTTTCCTAAACCTTCAGCTGCTTTCTCTGAACAATGTTCTAAGTTTCTTTTAGAGTGTTTCATAAAAAAGCTTTTTTTTCCTGCTTTATCGTCTGTCTCTCAACGTTCGCTTGTTCGTTTAAATATTCTCCCGTCTTCAGCCTTGTTTGCTTTAATAGGGAAATGAGTTGATTGTTAAATTGCTTACCTCTGAGCGTCACTTTTTTTCAAGCACTGTGCCAAATGGCCAGGTTACAAGAACCTTAAAGGACCTGAAAAAAAAATTGGGATAAGGAAACCACAGGACAGTTGTTAGGAGACAAATGGAATCTTCACGTCCCTGTGCTCAACATGCACAAAGTATAATTTTTCTGTTCACAGAGCTCCGTCTTAGTGTCTCACCCGATGGATGTGGCGTTGATCTCTCCGAGACCATAGTTGCCCCTTTCTCATGGAGGGTGAAATAGAGGCTAGCGGGAAAAATCTCAACGGATGGAAGTACAGGGGAGACTCGAATCTGCGGACATCAAATAAAAGTTGGAGTGCTACTGACTGATACAATTCCCTCCCCTTAATGAGAAATAAGAAATTCCTTTTGGATTATGTAGGTACTAATAAAATAATACTATTGGCATTTTCTGAATCTTCTAATAGTCTGGATTTCTGCCGTTAAAAAAAGTTCTAAATTTGAAAATGGGAAAATTTCAAACGAATATTATGAACAATCCATTCATGCTGAAACTTTTATTTCGAAAGGTTTGCATTAACAGTGGCAATTTGTTCCCTTGCTCACGGAAAAGGGGGAAAAAGGCGTTTTTTTGTTTCAAGCGGAAAATGAAAAATTCTTTCTGGATTGGACAAATATTACTTAGTATTTTCTAAATCTAGTTTGAATTTACACCGTTAAAAAATGACAGAAAGTTTCTATTTGAAAAAGAAATCGTATGTTCATCAGATGTGATTAGACTTTCTAGTTTACTTCTAAATATTAAAACTGCTTTTAAGTAATGCAAAAGCAAAATGAACGATCTATATATAATCTCGTCTTCCCAAAAAATGGGAGCAGGGGTAGGAGATTATATCGGATGTGACATCATACCTTTCGTTTAAGATTTATTTACTTGCTGGAAACTTTGTTGCTCCACGTTCAGCACTAGAGCAACCTTATTGTTTTAATAGGAAATTCTAGAATACCCAAGATTTGCAAAAGACTCGTGGTGTACATTATCCGATACATGTAAGCTCTATTTGGGACTTTAGACATTTTCTTCTGCAAGTGAAAGACGGAAAAGAAGTGGGATATTTGCCTTTTTGTGTATTGTGTGGAGTATGAGAGTAATGATGTTTTAACATTTTGGTGTGTAGTTAGCTTTTTACATAATACGTAAGATAAAAATATTAACAAAAGGGAAAAAATTATTAAAAAGGGGGATTTATAAAGAAAATTATGAGAACACGCAAACGCTTACTTGTTACATAAATTTACTTTAGTACAATACTGTAAACTGTGACGAAATAATTCATGCTTATAAGCGCAATATAATTAAAGCAAAACATTTTAGATTCAGCTATGTATATATCCCAGAGTTTCATGTAATAGCTCTTTACTTGTTTGGAGACATTTTAATTAATACTTTTGGAATTGTATGAAAATGTTATTTTAAAAGTTCATTCAATTTATTATAAACCTTGTCTGTTGATTTCAAAAAGGCTTTCGACTCTGTTGATCGTCATAATTTGTGGTTGATTCTGAGATCATATGGTATACCAGACAAGTTAGTTAACATAATGAAAGCCTTCTATAATAACACTGAGTCGTGTGTGAGAGTTGGTAAGGTTTGTAGCAATTGGTTTAGCATTACTTCTGGTGTTCGACAAGGGTGCATTTTGTCTCCTTTTCTCTTTAGCTTGGTTATTGATTATGTTATGCGAAATTCACTTCAAGGGAAAGATTTTGGCCTTAAATGGGCTGGAGATACGAAAATTTCTGATTTAGATTATGCTGATGATTGAGCCCTTTTGGCAAATGATGTTGATGAGATGAACTCTTTCATTCGAGCCGTTGATGAGACTGGTAGTAGAGTAGGTTTGGTTATAAACAGAGAGAAAACTAAAGTGATGAAAATTGGTCAGGCAGGCTGTGATTCAGTTAATCTGAATGGTTGCAGTCTTGAGCAGGTGTCACAGTTTAATTATCTTGGGAGCTATGTAACAGATAATGGTGATGTGCGGCATGAGATTAACAGACGAATAGGGATTGCTGCCGGGACTTTTAAGAATCTATGGAGAGTGTGGAGAAATAGGCGTATACACCTAAAGACTAAAATTAGACTTTATAATAGTTTGGTTCTTTCTAGGGTTAGTTATGGTAGTGAAACTTGGACACTTTGTAAACAAGATAACAGGAAACTAGATGCTTTTGATTCCAGATGCTTACGCAGTATCTTGGGCATTAGGTGGTTCAACTTTGTAACTAATGATGAGATTAGGAAAAGGAGTTTGCAACCTCCTTTAAGCAGCATATTGTGCAGAGAGAGACTCCGTTGGTTTGGCCATGTTGCCCGTATGAATAATTATAGATTGGCGAATAGGGTTATGAACAGTGTGCCTAAAGGCCTCAGAAAGAAAGGGAGACCTAGGATGCGGTGGGCAGACAATGTCAAACAGGACCTTGTTAGAATTATATTGTTAGAATAGTGCAGTGACCAGATGCAGCAGATGTAGCTCAGGACAGATATGCTTGTAGAACTAAATTGCACGGTCTGATTGGACATCCGCAGCCCATGGCTGCTTGAGGATGATGATGATAATGATGATGAATGATTTTTCTATCTTCATCAGGCTTAATATATGCTAAGTATTCCACCTTACGAAATAACAGATGGAAACTTTCTTGTTCTGTGGACATAAATACTTTCAGAAATTTTTTGCAGATTATTCTATTATGCCTAGTGGTAGATATTTCGTTCAACCATCATTTTCACTGTATACTGCCAGTGGACTGGTTGGTGTCAAAAATAACCTATTTAATGCATCAAGTTGAGCGATGTCTATTGGCTTGTGACCAACTAGTTAAACAAAAGTTGGGTTATTTTGCTTCATTCGTTTTGCCATACAGACAGCTGAAATGAGAGCGCTTACTTTTCGTGCTGATTTTTCGTACCCGACAGGCTCAGTGTCGACGAGCTACTGCGCAACACGCTACTGATTCAATTGAGAGCGACACCATTCTCTAAGGAGGACGGCAGTTTAACCTGAAATGCGCATTCCTATCATTGACTTAATAACTTACTCATCCAGTGTTCGAGGCAAAATCTATGAAAAACGGAGAGAAATAGATATGCAACTTGAAATAAACATGCTGCATGTTTATTTCTCGCAATCGCTTCTGTCCTCTCTCTCAGCAATAGAAACCGCAAAATAGAAGTTTATAAGGATCAGTGTACTATTGCTGCAATTTGGCATTTTCTGTTGCTAAGCAGATTAAATGGAAACATCAAACTAGAGATGAAGAAATCACATATTTTCCTCACCTCACTGTTAATGCGGGTAAAAATGCATATGAAATATATTGGAATAAAATCGAGGGAGGGTGGGGGACAAGAGACTGGATTTCCAATGAAGAAGACATTTCCCCCTCCCCCTCTCTCTAGTCTCTAAAGTCTTTAAGTCTCTAAAAACGTTTCTTGAAAAATGCATGAAATATAAATGTTTAATAATTATTTACCTCTATTACCCTAAAAAAAGGGGGCTCCTTGCCCCCCGATATCCGCCCTGATTGTGTCTGTTACAACGATAATGATATATACTTATACATATTTGAAATAATTTTTGATATTACAAACTTGTGCTTATATGAAATAGATCAAAAGGTTATTGCTATTATTGAAGTTAGGTATACCTCCAGACTGCTGAGGTTCTGCCATCCTCTCAGCTCTTCTACTATGACATAAAAACTGACAGGCTCCTGTCAGACCTCTGTAGCAAGCAGCTGCTTGAGGGGGTATTTATTTTATTCATTTTTTATTTTTATACCTCCAGTGAAGTTCCAAGAAAGTCCATATTCCTCCGAAGTTCTTTATTCCTGCGATAAGGACAAATTGTCACGTCTAAGTAGAAAGAAACAAGAAAAAAATTGAGTAAACATTTTAGAACTTCCTCTAAGAAAGTTTTAAAATAAGTGCATGAACATCGAATTGCTTGCAATTTAAGGATTTCTTCGCAAAAGAAGTAAAATAACTATTAACACACCTTTTAATCATAAAATATTGTTTTCTCTTGATTTTGTATTAGCCGTTCAAGTTTTAGTTCTTTCTCTTTGCATTCACATAGAGATAATTCCATTAATAAACTTGTTATTCCTTCATGCTTTTATTTCCCATTTTCCTTCGTGACATTATTTGCTTGCAGACGTAGAGCGTTTGGCAGAAGAAGAAATGAAAAACAACAAGAAAAGAGCATGTTTTCTTGAATTGTTCGTCGTCGCTTTGTGAACCATTTCACGCGAGCTTTCCCAGAAAGATGCAATTCTTCAGAGAAACAACAACAGCGCTCTGTTATGCTGCAGCGTTGATGACGATATCTATCATGTTTTTGACGTATGAAGTAGCATGAAATGGAGTTATTGTCGTTGCGTTTTTTTTTCTCTCTCTTTTTTCAGTACTTGTAATGGAAGTTTTGGAAATAAAAAGTGAACGCTGTTCAGGTGACAGATGAAAAGATAATTCATCAAGGGAGGAGACTATCGATATAACGTCGAATAGACATCCATCTTTAGATGCAGTTCTTTTCTTAACAGCGTTGTCATTTCATCGTTCAAACACAATATTCAGACTTCGCCGCCCATTAGTCTGGTCGATGTTTGTTTACTAGTCTGGTTATATTAGCCGTGTGTGAGTTGATCCGGGTTTGAATCCAAGGTAAGATGTTTAAGTTTAATTACTTAATGTTGAGGTTATGTGCGTTAAAACATGCTATCGATGTAAATTCCAGAAAACTTTGTTTTTGTTTTAAAGAATTAATAAATTTTGATATGTGCGAAACAAATTCATTATTTCAAAAGCAACTTTCATATCGTAAAATAAAAGGAAAAATAATCTATAAAGTTAACTTGATAAATGTTTAATATTGAGAATATTAGAAAATTTAAATAGAAATTTTCAAAAACTATAGATAAATTACAAAGCAATTAATAAAGTTTTCAATATGCTTCTTATTCGTAGAATCGCGCAAACTATTCATATAACACAATAAGAGGATAATTTGGAAATATAATATAATCGTAACTCATTTGACATTTCCTACAGTTAAACACCTTTCTGGTGAAACTGGAGTAAAAGTGAAGCAGCCAAACTTTTATTCTCTGTATTAACTTTTTTTGTGTTCCTCCTAGAAATTCATCATTCAACTAAAAATTATATAATTCCAGTCATGCTAATGCAAATAAAACGCATTTATAAAAATTGCAATTGTTGATTTTGTATGGCTGATATTGAACACGAAGAGCTAGTTCAAACAGAATATGTAAACATAATCTAATGCTAACAAAAGCATTCGCAATTTCAGAATCCATTTCTTATGATGTTTGCAAAACTTTCCATCGATGACCAGACATGATGACGTGTTAATTGTTGACATAATCCATGTCTTGAATATTAATGTCGCACCGATAGCTATAGGTATAATTTGAAAAGTATGCGATGTTTTTATTTTGATCTTTCCAATAACTATTGAATATTCTCCGCATTTTCTATTCGTTGAAGGAAATGAACATTCTCTTCCTCTATTGACACTTTCTGCAAACATTGTCCAGAGGTCCGCAGAGACTTAACAAGATTTAATTAACTCAACACTGGTGGCGAACTGAAGTCTCAAGAGAGGGAGATGTTCGAAGCTTATTGAAGGAGAGAGTGAGTCTCGTTGCACAAGGTAAATGGCAGTCTTGTCCATTGATGTTCGCTAAGAAAGCTTGAATGGCACTGAGCAATATGACTATTTGGAGAAATTCGCTTCATTGATCATGAATCTTCAATAACTATACGTAATGCTGATTACATATCTCTTTCAGATTAAAAATGATAAAGTTATATATGCATATGTTTGGTTTTAAATTAAAGATACTAGATTTTGTGCAAAATGCAAATTGGCATTGGGAACTATTTTATTACAGAAAATAAATTGCATGTGCATGTGTTTCATCTTGATAAAAATAATAACATATCGAGAGAAGAAATAGATCGGTTTCAACATTTGAAGCATAACAGAATTTACGGAAAATCTTGGCAAATGGATTGTATGTTTTTAACTACATTCCTAGGGGGGTTGCAATGAAGATGCAATATACAAATAAATGCTAAGAAGTTTTTCTTCGTCATGCGATTTTAAACACGACGTAAAATTTGTATTTGCCGTTTGATTTTTTTTTAAATTATTCTTTATTCAAGTAATTGACACAATGTACCACATACACAGTCGTATCAGAATAATATGACCACCTACCTAATAATGAGAATAACCACCCTTGGCCCGGCTGACAGCGGCGACATGGTGTGGCATGGACGCAATGATGCCCTGGAAGGTTGCCAGAGGCATACGTGCCCATTCGGACTCCAACAGAGCATGGAGGTTCCAGAGATGACGTGGTTGTGGGTCCGCACGCTGAACCTGTCGATCCAAATGTCCCACAAGAGCTCTGTGGGATTGAGGTCGGGCGATTTTGGCGGCCAAGGGTGAACGGAGATATCGCTGTTATGTTCCTGGAACCAGTCACTGGTGAGCTTTTGTGGAGGGAAAATCTTCCGCTGTGTTTTCTGTTTGTTTGTGGGTTGTCAGTCCCAAGTAAATAGATTCACATGATATGTTTATCAGCTGGTGGATAATACTGAACAGAGGTCATCGCAGGCACCTGAACTCTTTGCTTCTATTGGCATCATCAAATTCTACATTGGAGGAAATCTTCCAGTGTATAGATGGCTTCAGCCTTTAGTAGTGGGGGAACGGGTCTTTGCCCCATGTCTGCGATTAGGGGGCTGTTTGATATTGTCGGCATTCCCTCTCCCAATAAACAGTTTCTTTAAACATCCCACTAACCATTTTCTCTCCATATGTAGTTGGAATGTGAGGACTCTGCACAGAGCTTTTTCTCTTGATGTCCTCACACAAGAATTCCACCATTATAATTTAGATATTCTCGGCTTGCAACAGACCAGATGGGCAGATAAATCTCAGATTCTTAAAAATAATCTTAAATTTCTCTTTTCGTGGGACGAAATTTAAGCATCACCAAGACGTGGGTCTGCTTCTCAGCAGACACTCTTCTAGGATATGAGTGCATTAATGAAAGGTTTCTTACAGCAAAATTTCAGACAAGCGTTAAAGACTTGAAAGTTATCTGTTGTTATGCCCCCACTGAGGATGCCGTTGAGGATGAGAAGGGTAGGTTTTACGGACAACTTCAGGATATTTTGAATTATGTCAAGAAAGGAGATATTACCCATGTTCTAGGTGACTTCAATGCCAAAGATGGTACTGACTCTGACCTTTGGGGAGGAGTAATAGGCACTTTTGGTATTGGTACTGCAATGGCAATGGGCAACGTCTCCTACAGGTAAGTAAACTCAATGGATTCAAAATAACTAACACTTATTACAAACACTGCGATAGACACAAGTACACATGGGTTTCACCTGATAGGCTGCATAAGAATATGATTGATTATATATTAATTAATAGCAAATGGGCTAGTTCTATTAGGAATACCAAGTCATATAAGGGAGCTGAAATTGGATCTGACCATTACCTTGTTAAAAGTGTCTTACAACTTAAACTTATAAAGTGTTGTGCTACGGTTAAAAAATTTGCTTTTAATACTGAAGCTCTGAAAGACCCAGTTATAGCCAAAGCTTACCATGATAGGTTACTTAGTCATTATGACAGTCATGGTAACTTACTACTGAAGTTGAGGAAGAATGGGACCGTTTTAAACAGGCATTTTGGGAAACTAACAGTACTCTTTTAGGAGAAAAGGAGCAGAGGAGGCAGAATAATTTGAGTGATAAGGCACTTGAGCTTATTTCAGAAAGAAAGAACTGCAGGAATGTCCTTAATCAGTATCCTACTAGTCGTAATAGAAAGGATTACAGAGAGCTTAATTAACGTGTAAAGGATCAGTTAGCTACTGATAAGAATCTTTGACTTGATGGCTTGGCTGACAAAGCCGAGGAAGCAGTTAGACAGCAAAACAGCAGAGAGCTGTACCAGATAGTTAATGTTTTGTGTGGTAGAAAACGAACAGGTATACAGGGATTGAAGGATAAACAAGGTAAGGTTATAGAAGGTGAGGATTCTGTCATGGCTAGGTGGGCTGAGCATTTCAGTGATGTTCTAAACAATGTGGTTAGTTCTATTCCCATTGTTTGCAATGATGATAGATGCATTGGTGGCTTTAATGTTGGCCCTATAACACAATCTGAAGTTATTTTGGCTGTTTCTAAACTTAAACTACATAAATCTTCAGGGATAGATGAAATTACTACAGAAATGCTTAGAGCTGGGAATGTTTCTGTTACCACTTGGATGACTGAAATTTTGAATATCTTTTATGATAAAGGCATGGTTCCTAAGGATTTTACCAGAGCTATTGTTATCCCTATTTTCAAAAAAGTGATCGTAGTTCTTGTGTGATAACTATAGGGGTATCAGCCTACTCTCTGTTCCAGGTAAAGTTCTTTCCATGATTGTGCTTAATAGAATTAAGAATCTGGTTGACAATCAATTGCGTGATGAGCAATGTGGATTCAGAAGTGGTAGGGGATGTGTGGATCAGATATTTTCACTTAGGCAGATTCTTGAGAAATGTTTAGAGTTTCAGAAACCTTTGGTTGCTAGCTTTGTTGATTTCTAAAAGGCTTTCGACTCTGTTAATCGTCATAATTTGTGGTTGATTGTGAAATCATGTGGTATACCAGACAAGTTAGTTAACATAATGAAAGCTCTCTATAATAACACTGAGTCGTGTGTGAGAGTTGGTAAGGCTTGTAGCAGTTGGTTTAGCATTACTTCTGCTGTTCTACAAGAGTGCATTTTGTCTCCTTTTCTATTTAGCTTGGCTGTTGATTATGTTATGCGAAATTCACTTCAAGGGAAAGATTTTGGCTTTAAATGGGCTGGAGATCCGAAAATTTCTGATTTAGATTATGCTGATGATTTAACACTTTTGACAAATGATTTGATGAAATGAACTCTTTCATTCGAGCTGTTGATGAAAATGGTAGTAGAGTAGGTTTGGTTATAAACAGAGAGAAAACTAAAGAGATGAAAATTGCTCAGGCAGGTTGTGAATCAGTTAATCTGAATGGTTGCAGTCTTGAGCAGGTGTCACAGTTAAATTATCATGTTAGCTATGCAACAGATACCGGTGATGTGCGGCATGAGATTAACAGACGAATAGGGATTGCTGCCGGGACTTTTAAGAATCTATGGAGAGTGTGGAGAAATAGGCGTATACACCTAAAGACTAAAATTAGACTGTATAATTGTTTGGTTCTTTCTAGGGTTAGTTATGTTAGTGAAACCTGGACACTTTGTAAACAAGATAACAGGAAACTAGATGCTTTTGATTCCAGATGCTTACGCAGCATCTTGGGCATTAGGTGGTTGAACTTTGTAACTAATGATGAGGTTAGGCAAAGGAGTTTTCAACCTCCTTTAAGCAGCATATTGTGCAGAGAGAGACTCCGTTGTTTTGGCCATGTTGCCCGTATGAATAATTATAGATTGGCGAATAGGGTTATGAACAGTGTGCCTAAAGGCCTCAGAAAGAAGGGGAGACCTAGGATGCGGTGGGCAGACAATGTCAAACAGGACCTTGTTAGAAATGGTGTGCAGTGGCCAGATGCAGTAGATGTAGCTCAGGATAGACTTGCTTGGAGAACTAAATTACATGGTCTGGATGGACCTCAGCAGCCCATGGCTGCTTGAGGATGATGAGGATGATGATGATGCATGCTGTTAAATTATTTGAAATGTTTTTCTTTTTGCACCTTACCTTGTGAGAATTTATGTAACTGATCTGGTTCAAACCGACTCCCGGTGAATGTATTTATCATCCGTTTTATTTTTTTGTTATTTATAAAAAATTTTTGAAATTTAACCACCTTAAAATTTGATGAAAATCTGATTATACTCTTTGAATGCATTCATCTGTGTTTTCCCATTAGTAAAAAGCAAAATATCATCTGCATACAAATATATTCTGCTCCTCAAGTCTAAATTCATCATTTCGTTTATATAAATTAAAAATAGTAATGGTCCCGAAGCCGTCCCATGGCCGAGTGGTTAGCGCGCTTGGCTACTGATCTAAGGGACCTGGGTTCGATCCCCGGGTAAGGCATGGATATATGTGTCGTTTTTCTGCAGAGGTCCTGCCATCCTCTCAGACCTTCTACTATGGCATATGAACTGACAGGCTCCTGTCAGACCTCTGTGGCAAGCAGCTGCTTGAGGGGGTATTTATTTTTTTTTATTTAATGGTCCCGAAACTGACTCTTGAGGAACGCCAAATTTTATATTTTCATTGGTGCTGTATGAATTTTCTATTTTCGTAATTATGGCTCTGTAGTAATTTTTGAAACATTGTGTCATATACCTCTTACACCGTAGTTTTCTAGTTTTTTTTAGTAAAAGCTGATGATCAATTGTGTCGAATGCTTTTTATAAATCTAGAAACATAACGATTACTTTTTCTCTCCTATTCAAGGCCTTGTTTACCATATCAGCAAATTTGGAGGTTAGTTGTGTAGCATTTTTCCCTTTCTGAAATCCAAATTGATTTTCATTTAATATTTCGTGTTTTAAAAAGAACTTATATAGAATCTGAGAGACATGCTTTTCTAATAATTTTGCTATCGATGACAAAATCGCAATAGGTCTGTGGTTTCTCAAATCTGATTTCTTACCACCTTTATATAAAGGTCGTAAAATTGCCGATTTTAGTTCTTTCGGTATTATTCATGTGGCAATACTTTGATTTATGATATCTGAAATAATTTTAGCTAATGCATTTTTGTTTTCTCTAATATGTTTAATATCTATGTTGTCGTATCCCGGTGATTTATTGCTGTCTAACGAGTTGATGATATTTATAGTTTGTCTATTTTCTATTAAAGGCATGTGTAATGAGTTCGTTATTAATTGGGAATTAAGTGGTAGAAATGTTTCATCGTTTTCATAGTTTGTCTCTCTTTCATTTATCAGTGTGTTATATATATTATTATAATTATTTGCAATCTGTTTTGAGGATAAAGTTTGTTGTAGGTTATTTATTATAGTTCCGTCTGTTGTCTATTTTCAAGAATGTAAGAGAATGCAGGTAACTATTTTGTCTCCCGGAGCGAAATTGGATATCTGCGCCTCTTTCTCCAAGTCTCATGTTAGATGCTAATGGTTATTTTAGCTAAATTTAATATCGTTTTAAATGCAATTGAAGAGCATCTGCTGAAAAGTTGGTGTTACTTACTCGTGTCAATCTTACTGCACTATGATTCTTAGTTTGTTTCCAAATTTTCCGCCCCTAAAAAAATTCTGCCCAGTACAGTTGCGCAGGTCGCACGCTCGGTAGCGCCACACCACTGGTCTAATGCATTGTGTGCTCACCATGAACCACAATGCAAAGCGCACTCTCACTGATGCTTAATACAGTTGATAAAAGCATCCATCAGATTCATAAGCAATATGACTTCTGATTTCTGAAAGAGGTTCTTGCCTTTAGAGGAGTTCAGAAGGGAGAATGAGAGATGCAACTTTTATTCATAGACGTATCTGTAAAATTTACATTCTGTCACGATGTTTGATTCCCAAATAAAAATCACTTAAACATTGTTTCCGTACGTAAACAATGTTTGCTGATATTTTTTCCTAATTCTTTTTGAGATCATTAATCTAAACATAGTTTCTCTTTGTGAAAATTTCGCAATAAAAACATTTAATCATTTAATGATACAATTATAAGAGAGATCTTATTTTTTGTGGAAGTCCCATTTTAGTCCCCACTGCTTGCCTTTATCGTTGGTCTGTACCTTTTTCCGTTTTCACATGGATCACATAAATCAGATCTGATTACCAAAACAATAAACAACATTTAAACATCTCGCACAGAAATGCATGGTTCATTCTGTACATGCTCTATGACGGTGCTTTATATTTTTTTTCCCAACTACCTTAAAATAAAGTAACATTCTTTGTACAACCAAACAGTTCCATTAGTCGCTGTTATTGATATTATATAACTTTTGGATATTATAGTCGCTGTTATTGCTATTATATAACTTTTGGAGAATTTATTATGTAGGTCTATGTCAAAAATATTGTATTATTGCACAAAAATAAATTTTTTCTTTGTCAGAGCGCTTCACCACGTAGGTCTGACAGGGGCCTGTCAGTACAATATGTCGAGGTGACGATCTTACAGTAAATTAAAGCCTCAACAGAACGATAAGAAAATCAGAATGGAAAACGAAACAGATCACTTTGTTCCGCACCCGAGCGTTAATCACTCGTCCACTGGGACTGCATAAAATAGTACTGTAAATAAACATTAGGCATGTTCAACAACTTTATAACTTGCCATCATATATAGTGTATAACAAAAAATAAGTGCCGGTACTACTTGGCAGAATTTGGATATTTAAACTCCAATGATGTGTTTGTCTTGCTACTGCGCAGATGTCACTAGATGGTATGTATGGAAGGAATGTTCTTAATTTACAACTAAGGTTGACAAATCAGAGAACGGAAAAAAAAAAGGTTTTGGTGCCATTATCACGATATATTTTGCCATTAACTAAAGTATAGGTGTTTAAGATCATCTGTCACCGAACGTCTGTCGCGAGGGAAATATTGGTTGAAAAGCTTTGCTCTGTGGGATTCAAATCGAGAAAACGCGATGGCTAATCTGTATATATTATGTTGCTCTTTTCCAGGTACTGGCTGATAAGTCAGTCTCGGTGAAAATATCCTGTAAGAGGACCGTATTGCCAATTGTACCTATTAGCGGATAGTACGATTTACCTAAACTTTGAAATCCGATGTTGTCGAAAATGCAAAGGATGTAAGTAAAAGCAGTGATCGAAGCTTTTTTTACCTCTATAGCTCAATGCATATTGATTTATATGAAGATAACCCCATATAATACAATAGTCAAAGACAGATTTTTACTTTCCAAAACGAAGATACATTATTTTGTTTTGTATTAGATCTTAAAGCTGGGCTTTTTTTAATTATTATATATCTCCCCCCCCCCCAATTTCTCCACATTAAATATAAGGAAATTACAGCAACATACACACTAAAACAGTGTTTTTTTTATCGACTTTTCTGTGACGGAACACTTAATAAGTATTAAAACATTTGGCTCAGCAGTGCGTTTTACTTATATTGCTATAACATAAACAAAGATGCTGTATGGATGTAATAAATTGTAGTTTTTTGGTATTGTAAGAAATATAAGCTGTTTTAAATTGATTTATTATTTTAAAAACTATTCGTGGAATTTAAAGTGAAAAAATATTTTGTGTGACAGCTTTCCGTTGCCTACTAAACACCAGTTAAAAACATTGCACTAGACAAGAGTGGTACTCCCACTTGCATCCTCACTGCGTGCCTTGATCATTGGTATGTATCGTTTTCCTTTTTCGCTTTGATCTCATAAATCCAGCAAGCAACACAAACAGAGCGAAGGACCATTAAAAGTATATTCTTAAAGAGTTACAGGAAAATTCTTAGTAGTTACAGGATGTCTTGCCATTTACTAGTACGGAAACTCGTATCCTATTCAAGCAAAACATAGCCATCTGGCCTTATGCTTTCACAAATTTGTTTTTAATGTCTGTTTTTTCGATTATTGAATTATTAATGAGCTAACTTTAAATTTGTATAAAACGAAGTATATATTAGGCTGAGATTTAACAGACATATGCCTGAAGAACATATTAATTATAATATCTTTTAAAGACACATGTCTGAAGACACTTGGGTAATTATTACAGAACTTACAATACATTTGCAAATATTGACGTTATACAAAAGAATAAAATTGCTCTATTACATTGCAAAAAAATTAAATAACAGCCGTAAAAAATTATGAAAAGACCCACGGGTTGCCAGCCCTGCGCTAAATTATATAAACTGCACAAAATCTCCAAAAAGCACTCTAAGGATTCTCTTCCCCCCCCCCCCTCTTCCTATCGATGGAACACAAAGTAAAGTTTTTGGCAGAGCCTCTCCCACGATGCTCGGAACCGGGCTGTCCGAGAAGGAGATGTCCAGCGGTCAAAGGGAGCAGTTGATGTCGAAATGGACAGTCGTGGCGGCAGGTGATTGGTGAGGGCAGCGGAGGTCACGATCTGTGGTCGCTGGCTCCATCAACTTTCACCTACCACTTTCCTCACACCAGGCACCGATTGAAGCTCTTCCTCTACTTTCTGCATTTTTTTATAAGGCGGCCTGCGGTCAACAGCCTTCGCCACTGTAGGGTTCCTAGCACTTCACTGTGTCTGACCCCACTTCATTGTCACCTACTGCACCCATTCCAGAAAATTTGCGAGTGGACCTGATGATAGCTAGATACCTATCAAGCTTACAAAGAGATTCAGAGGAAAGATCGAAGAATGTTATCCTGTGGTCGCTGGATGCCGCCACGGAACTTTGAAGCAGAGAGAGCGCTTTGGTACTCGGTACTCGGTTTTCTTCGTGTGAATTAGCGAGGCTGTGTCCCGCTTGGAGGTCTGTGTAGGCCTGAGTTCGGTTTCCCGGTACAGGCAACCGGGTTATATCGAGACCACAGTATTGGTCGTCCTTTTGTATGTCTGCATGTGTGAATATATTATCTATAATTAAATATTTAGTACGCAGTTATTTTGTCGAGATTGAAACCACCAGTTAGGCATAATTTCTTGACAATAGGTAGAACTCGCAGGAAAGAACAGTCATGAAAGCGAACGGACCGCAAATAAGAAATAAGCAAATCAATATCAGTGACAAGTGATAAAGAGTATAAATCAACACCATAATCGAAGTAATTTTCTTATTTAGTCCTATCTGCTTATTATTTGATGTGAGTAAAAATATTTTTCATTAATCAATTTATAAATAAATAAATAATGATTCATTAAAACAGATAATTTCTTCTACAAGTAGGTAATCATAATTCTGTCATATTCCAAAACAAAAACTTTTGATTTCATTTATTTATATAAAAAAAATCCCAATTCAAATATGAAGCAGTTAAATTCTTAGGTGACAAATACTTGAAGGAAACGTAATAACAGTATATTTTGCATATTATTATATATACACATCATGCATATCCTATAATGCACATTATAAAAGTCACTATTGCCATTTGTTAGACTTTTATTCGACAGTATTTTGAATAGTTATTAATGATTTAATAATAGTAGAATACCTTTTTTTAATAATTATCCACAATAAAATACAGACTTCGTATAAGTATGGTAAATGGCTACTATCGTTTCTTTAATTGCTACTTTTTAGTAATTAGTGTTAAATTCATCTTTTTTTGTTGTTGATTTAAATGGGATCACCCATTTCATGATAGATTTTTTTTGCCCAAGTAGTCAGCTCATTTGCCATCTGAATATCCTTACATATTAATCCCGCTTGATGACAAGAAATCCCGATGCATTCATATAACCAGATCTTGCGTTGTGTTCTTCACCCTAATGCCTACTTTGTGTTATACAAATTTAAAGTTAGTTCATTAATATTGAATAATCGGGAAAAAATGAATAAAAGTTTGCCATTGTAGGAATAATTGCTTTGAAAAATTCACAAGATCAGTTCTTTCTTCATTTTCACGTTTTTACTTTTTAATCCAATATTTAAAATTCCACATTATGAAATCACTCAATTCAATTTGTTTGCATAAGGAACGGGCAAATATGAAATGCTTACCATACGCGTGTAACTATTAAATATCTGATCTCTGTATTGGAGAAGAGTTCGTGGCCATTCATTCCGTGTCAGGAGCGTTTAATATGAAATTAAAATTCCTTGCTTCATTTCGGAAATTGAGGGAAGAAGAAAAAAAAAACACAATTCTTTTTCAGATTTTAATTAATTTTAGGGGACATGACACTTTTTGTCTGCATTTCATAACATCCCACAAAGAAAAGGATGAAAAAAGTTATTTAAAACTTTTCGCTGGGCAGAGCACAGTCTTTTCAATGTAGAACTGAGCTCTGCACCGAAGTTTCTAATTAGGAGTGTTTCTTTTTTTTCACTTTAATCTTTCTTGCAGATCCTGCCGAACACTAATAGCTTCGTTTCTTAGAAAGCTTCGCTAGCTAATTAAGAAAAGACTTAGGTTTTTACAAGATTCTAACACCTTTTAATATCACACTTTAAGTAATAGAAAGTTGTCGGTTCAAAGTTCAGTGTCTACTGTAAAAAAAAGCGTTTTTTTTTTTCATTCTTGTGAGAAACAACACACTGAAGCATTGTCTGCATTCTTATCATGGGAGATATCAGGTGGAAGAGGAAAATGCATTTAATCGGAAAACTTATGCTCGAGTGAATTATTTGGATTGCATCCAGTAATGCAGCATAAGTTTAAGTTTTCTTTTACAATTACAGGGTTCTGAACTTCATTTCATTTGGTTTCTGAACTTCAAGATGTTTGCTTCCTTACAGTAGAAAAAAATATTCTATATATTTTTATTTTGTTCATAACAAAGATGCATCCTTCAGAAATAAAATTATATTTCACCAAAATTATCCTGATATACAGAAAAAATAATTCTCTTTTTCGAGGAATTTAAAATTTTAAAATTCAATTTTTCTAATTTAACACAAAGACTGTTTCGGTTTATTAGAATAAAAATAAACATCCCAATCTGGTTTGAAACATTGATTAGAAAACTTTATTTTAATTATGATAAAAACTTTTCATATTTAAAAAGAATGTAGCTGGAGTTCCAAACATAAAGTTGGAGATAACTTTCAAGAAGCACGAGAAGAGAGAAAAGGACAATTTCGCCGCTTTTGCACCTTTTTGTCGCTGCGCAGTTGATCCAGTCCAAGTTCTTGTTCTGGCGTTTCATTACAGAACAATCCAATTAGTATGTCAAATACGTTTTTACTTAACTGTAGTAAAATCCTAGAAATTTCTGTTGAAAATGATGCACTAATATAATACAAACTCACTTAAATGACGATTAATGTTCAATCAGAGATTAACAACTTGATCAAAATTCAGAAATGGCTGGAGCACAGTTTTACCATGTTAAGAACATGTAGCGTTGAATTGCTTGAAGCAGCACAATTCTATGGTCTTGTCACTTGATTTCATAGAGTATTTTCACTATAAATAGATAGATCTTTATTAACTCTATACAATGCACAGAATAATTCACTCCAGATCCACAAGAGTTCTCACTTGCATGTTTGATTCACTACCATTGGTTTTTATTTACTTATTCATTAACTCATTTTTAAATTGTTTAAAAAGTCAAATCCCCTTCCCCCCAAACCTATAATCTCAAAATGCACCACTAATAAAGATCACGTTTTTTTAGAAGAAGTAGGCTAAGTGAGCACAGAGGGGTATGGGGAGGAACGGGAAGAAGTGGGCTAAGTAACCTGGTCAAAAGGACTCCAATACTGAAAGTTTTGGAAGAAGACTTACTAGAGAGTTATTGCGTCTGATGATATCCTCCATCCAAAGCTCTAAAGAATGACTTTAACGTATATAAGATAAAGCTATCTTGTTTATGAATCGTTGCTTAATATCTTCTCCGACTGAGGCAGAAGTTTGCAAACCGATCGTTGTCTTTTTCGCAAGCGAGAGGAGGAGAAATAAATGCCTCCGGCGATACGTGAGAGCCTCTTGGTACTTATTTGGCACTGATCCTAATGATCCACCAGCATCTCACGTAAGGTACACATTGTATGGCTTCCTATTGTAATCTGTGTATTGTGATTACATGTAACGAAAGCACTTACTATGAACTGTAAGCAGTGTCTTCCCATGTTTAAAATTATAGAAGATATCTTAATTTAAATTTTGAAAGATGGAAGGTTCATTTTTAAGTAATTGGCAAATGATTAATCTGACAATTATGAATGTAACTTAGGGATC
This sequence comes from Ryuthela nishihirai, assembly GCA_038380435.1. Classification (NCBI taxonomy): domain Eukaryota; kingdom Metazoa; phylum Arthropoda; class Arachnida; order Araneae; family Heptathelidae; genus Ryuthela; species Ryuthela nishihirai. The sequence continues at coordinate 79,458,040 of JAWZYU010000009.1, read as the reverse complement.
ACTGAGAGGGGAGGAAGAATAATCCATGGAATCAGGAAGAGTGTACACACATATCCCCTGTCTTACCTCAAGGGCTGAGAAATAAGAAAATCCGTTGATACGAAGATAACTTAAAGAACTGAAAAGAGAAATTTTCAGACTGTAGTTCGTTATATCAAATTAACGAAAATTAAAAATTTCAATTAAATCCATGTTTCATTGGAAATTTTACTGTTTGTCCTTAAGTTTATTTGCTTCTTATTACCTTGTTAATATTTGCTTCCGTTCTTCAAGGTATATTACGAATGAAGCACATCCTTTAAAACTAAAAACTGTCGGTGAGAACTAATACACTATATATAACAAATATTGTGCAATACTGCAAATGATCATTGTGATACGCATTTATCTAATCGTGCAGGTGGAATTTCTCATTTATTCATTTCACCATTTCCGACTATCAGTTTAAGATTAATTTAAAATATCCTCTTTCCTTTAGTCGCACCTTGCGACATCAAGTGCCAGCGAAACCCGATCTTTCACGTCACTGGACTAGACTTATATATCCTTGCGTCTCCGAAAACGATAAGTATCATAGATAATTACCTGAACTCTATCCACTATCTATAATTCATAGTAAAGCGCGTTAGTTCTTAGTAGGAGACGAAAAGTCCAAACCTGTTCCAGTTGGAGAGGCACCCAGAGCGACCGATATGTAAAGCAGATAGCAAAAGGCCAGCAAGCAGGATGATGCCCACAAGCATTCTCCACATCTTCGTTAATGGCCAATTGCCTCCCTGTTCTGCATTAACGAGCTTCGTTGTCAGAGCTCAAGTTAAGGAAAGAGGAGCCACTCTTGGGGCTTCCAACAGAAGCACGAGAAGAGAGAAAAGGACAATTTCGCCGCTTTTGCACCTTCTTGTCGCTGCGCAGTTGAGCCAGTCCAATCAGTCCCGAAGAAAGGTTCAGTTGATGGCGTCGATTTACTCGCCATCCCATTGCAGCATCGAAGCGCTTGCTAAGACTGGCAAAATAAGGAAAGGCTTAGGATAGTACTTTATGCAACGTTGTAGAGGACTGCCTTGATGGCGTAGCTCATACTTCATTAATCTCTCTCCAATGTTATCTCTTGGTAGGTGATTTATTAATCAATACATGATTATAGATTCTGCTGGAAATGGAACGTTATGGGCCTCGTTTATTATGCAGTTAGAAATGTTCCACATTCATCGTCTAAATCATTTTATCGACAGATTAGCATACATTTGATTCTTTGTTTTCAACCTTAAATTTGACTCCAATCGAAAACAATGTATATAAAGATATTTATGTCGACGTTTGTTTTCGGAAAGTAATCAGAAATGTTACTGCGACGTTGCATCTTGTTTACCCCTGACTGCATATTTTATTCTTTGTGATAAAAGTTGTATTTCCTTAACTGAAAGAGTGTTTTCAGCGCTCAGATGATCGTTTTTATTTCACGACAACATATCTAACTAACGTGTTGTCAACTTAGACTTCATTGACAGTTAAATGAGGTTAGTTTTAAATACTTATGCACTAATATTTGTTCTTAAGCAGAAGAAAGAAGAATATAGACAGTCAGGACCGGATCTAGGGAAAATAAAGAGTGGGGGGGGGGGGGAAGAGACTGGATTTCTATTGTAACGTAATATTTTCCCCTTCGTTTTAGAGGATTTTAAAATACTTCGTGAAAAATATGTGAAAGATACACAAGTTTAATAAATTTTGGGCTCTATTACCATTACTGGCATTCTGAAAGGGAAGGGGCATGATTCCTCTGCCCCCTCCTGTATCCTGCCCTGCAGAAAATTTATGTTTAACTTGAAGATACAGTAGTTTTCCAAAATAAATTAATGTAAAATGGCTATTATAATGGCTCCCCAATAGAAATATCGTATATAATACTTTTCAGTATAAAAGGCCTGAGAAGTAACTATTTTAAATACGTTACTTACAAAATTATCATGTAGGTAAGTGTAGATAATTTTTCGATGCAACCGCATGTTCGCTATCCACCATATTCATTTTTTCCAATTCCCAAGAGTAAAGTTTGGTATGTGAGAGGCATTTGATGTATATGGTAGGGAGAGCGCAATTGCTCAAATTCTAAACCTGTTCCTGTATCTGCTGAAATTGCATTAAATTCAAATATCTTGAGCATTAATAAAAAAAGTGCTCTTTTTTTTTTGCTTTCAGCATTGTGCATATTTGGATAAAAAATTAAAATATGTTTCGAAAAGCGTATTTAGTTTAGAGATTCCCGATATACGACATGATCATTGAGAACAAAGGGTAAAGATGAATTGACTGAAAGCGTTTTTTTTTTCTTTTTATCTTGTAACTGCGACTATCTCAATTTAGCAGAATAAGTTTTTTTGATATTTTAAAAGTTTTTCCTTCTAATTTAATTGTTTGAAATTTTAAATGTGTTCAGTGCTAAACATTAAAATATTGAACTTTGCATTTTCTTCAGTATATTTTCTTTATAAATTTAAATTTAAAGCTATTCACTAATTAGATAGCACTTTTATTCCTGCAACTATTCCATGTACACAATAAATAGTTTTTAATCTTTCGTTTGTTATAATTTATTCTACTTTTCAATTTATCTTTTACTCTTCTACAGTTTAACGTGGGATATAAAAATAAAGAATTGTAAGGGAAAATGAATGGTTCTGAAAATTATGTAGCATTTAAATGGACGCGAACTGCATCTTTTGCATCCATCAGAATTATTAATCTGTGCATTTCAATGGATTTTTTACGTTAAAAAACAAATTTTTTATTCTATTTAAGGTTTGAATAAATGACCCAAAATGTGGAGTATATCCAGAAAACTTTTTCTGTTGTTTAAAAGCGATTTTAATTAAAACAAGTGAATTGTTTTCAAAACTTAATAGTTAGTTTGCATCTAAAGTAAATAATATTAATTCTGCTTAAATTATCGGAATTAAGCTATGAGTAAAAAAATATTTATTTACCAATATTTACAAAATAACGGATACTTGTGCCTATTTGGATGGAGCAGCTTATCAACATTTGCAGAGTCAACTGTCAAATGCATAGGAATATGCAAATCTCAAGGGATATCTATCGAGTTATGTTTGCAAAAGGTAGGCGATCTTGGAGTCCTTTTTGTCACTAGCAGCTTACAGAAAAAGGAAAAAAAATTTCACCGGCTTCGAAAGCGAATTCACTCTCCACAGGCTCTACTGTATCAACAATAATTTGGGATCACACGTTTCGCTTGAACCGATTTCGAATGTGATGCCTACCTGGAAACGCAGCGAACGTCTTCGACTAATCACAGCGGCGATTAGGAAGTTCATCTTTAGTAAGCATGATCGACGAACATTAACTAGATATGCTAAACGACATAACAGAATAGCAGTAGCGATAGTGTTCCGAGAGCAATGTTGAACGTGAGCTGCCTTTCTATCCATACTAACCGTCTGCAGGGAGTTGAAGAGGGTGATATACTAGATCATAGGCATCACACAAGCTCTTCATCGCACATTTGAGAGCACGTTTGCTTATCCAATGTTCTCGAGGACATGACATGACCAGTAAGTATGATAGTAATGGTCCACTGGAATAGGTCAGATTAATCTCTTTCGACGAATAGTTGTTTGCGAGTTTGACATGAGCTTGATGAAGCTGAGATTTAAGGAAAATTTGATTTTCATTTGCAAAGATTATTACTGAAAGAAACAGTGAGCAGAACATATGGTATAGAGTTGTCGAAAACAAAGAATATGCAGTATGAAAAAATTAATAGAATATGAAGGCAATGAAATAAATTCTTAAATATGAGATAAAACCTTCCAGAAGACTAAAACATAATACTGTGCAGTATTCTTTGGTAATTCTGAATGATACAATTTATGCATTTTATGAGTTTCTTTAAAGTAATATATTCCTAAACAGGCCATAATATGCTGTATATTAGTTATCTGCTTCAATATTGCTTGAAGATGATGATTCATTGTGCTATGTTTATTACACTGTATTAAACAAATTTTCTGGATTAAAATATAACGTTAGGATACTGAATTTAGTAAAGGATGTAATACATTTAATACGTTTTTTTATTGTTAGTCCTAAACTTGGATTTTCCTTCAGAAACATCTTAAACATTTCCTGGTTTGTCAGAAAAAAAATTTTCTTGTTAAGGAAGAGTTGAAAGTACATTTATGCGTATTTCAACACAAGTTTTCTGATTAAGGAATTTCGCAAAGTAAAGTATACCACTGCTTCAGATTATCGATTCCAGTCTTTGATACGTTCGAAGATTTTGTAGTTTTAATGACAAAAATGACTCACTTTATCGACCTCTTCTCCTCTCCGGTATGTTCCCCCAGCTTGTTCCTTCTGCAATGAATGAAAGTGTCTTCTCTTTTGTTGTTGAGCGGTGCTACCTCCAGAGGATGAAATCTTGTTCACCGCTGGCAGAGTGAGATCCCTTCGGAACATTGTAACTAGCAGAGAAATCCGCCGTGAACCTTGTCAAGGGCACTTTTCATTAACGGACGTGAGAAGAAAAAGAATATAAAGAGAAAAGGGATCAGCAGAAGTGAGGGGAGAAGAAGATGGGAGAGAGAAGAAAAAAGAGCTAGCATGGCTGCACGTCTATCTGCGCTGACAGGAAATGCAGGGCAAGGAGTGAGCAGCTATTACTGCACGGGTGCTTTCGATCTGAGCATTAGAAATTCTCTTTTCGATCACTTCTTGCTCCTAAGACAGCTGGCTTCTCGTTTCGCCTCTGGGAAACTTATTAAAGCTGACTCTCCGTAATTCTTCATTAAACGACGAAAAAACTATCTGCGAGATGGAAAACTGCCTTTATGCGCAGTAGCACAGTTAAGTGCTTTTTATCTACAGTTTCACACTTTAAAAAGGTACGGAGAAAAAACTTTAACTACTGGGCTTGTAGCTTCGCAACATATGGTAGAAATGTTTCAGGTTTCAAAAGAGGATTCAAAAATCTCAGCTTATAAATCTGAAAGAGAATCTTATTTGTAGCGTTCGTAAAATGCAACAAAAAACGCTTTTTCTTTTAACAAACTTGTCAGTTTTTCTTTAAATTCTGGAAACGTTTCACTTTAAATATTTCCGAAATTCATAACGAAATTAATAAAATAAGCACTTAAAAATACCACACATTTGATCCACTCTATCTAATCAGACCTGGCAGTTTCAACGTATTTCTGCCCTATCATTATAACTATTGTGAATGTAGATACCTATAGACATATTATATATTTTGAATATATTAAAAACTCTGTTTTAGAACGATATTTTCTATTACTTTAAAACAAAAATGGCATGCTTTTCATTCAATCATCATTTTATATAATGACACCTAGCACGTTTCAAATATATCTATCCTGTTATTACCGTATACCCCAGTGTGAAGGTAGATCCCCTGGAAAATTTATATATATATATATCGAATACATTAAAAAACGGTACGAAACTGTAAAGAGTAATCACCTCTTGGGAATATAGTACGTTCATACCCGGTGAGAATGAAGTTTGACAGTTTTTGACATAAGCGCCTTCTAAGCGATGGAAATTCGATTTAATGGACGATTAGGAAATATGAATAGCAATTATTATCACTAAGAAAGAAATGTTGCATGTCATGTAAAGTGACAGAGCGTTGTTGTTAATATAAACCTCTTTAGACCACCACACTCTACCAACCAATTTCAGATTTCTAGCGTGAATAGTCCGTTTAAAGCATTAGTTTAAATTTAGCTATTTTTCCAATTTAGCGTCCTGGACAGTAGTAATCAAAACCATTCGAAGAATCAGAAAATGTGAATCCTAATGTTTCATTAGTACTTATCCATCTCACCATTGTTTTAATTGATCTCTTAAAACAAAAATGTTGAATGTTTACAGATGAACGGAAAGCCGGATGACAAAGAGAAAATAACAGTTCGTTTTTTCAAAATGAGCTAAGAAGTCAATAAAATCGTAAGATTCAACAAGGCATCTTGAAAAGTAGATTGTAGTCATGGTCAAGGGTGGCATCTGATTATTATTATATCTTCCCTAACCTCATCATTTGGTGAAATAATAACGGATAAAAACAACGATTTCTTTTGAGTTCTGCAGAAATAAATTACACTGATACCACCTCCATTTTGAAGTCAAGGTTTCCTAAATTTGATTAAAGTACGTCTTAAAGGTGGGTGGGGGGAGATTTTGAACTTGTGTTTGTCTTTATTCCACGTAAATATTAAAAAGCTTCAAACAAAGCTGTCGGTTACTGAAAAAAGGTTATTCTGCGACTGAATTTGTTCATTCATATGACTCTTAGATCAAATTATTGTAAATGATTCTTAAATATGTGAAATAAAGTACATACATTTTAGTCTATTAGTTAAAAGAGATGAATGGGTTATAAAAGAGTTATTCGAAATATAGCTCAGTCTGGATATTGTATCATTTATAGAGAACATCGTTCATTAGTAAATCAGCAAAAGTAGAATTCTAAAGGTCATTATACAAAGAAAAACGGAAATTTTGAGCATCTCATTAAGAAACTGAAAACTTTTAATAAAAAGGTTCTCTAATAATCAGAAAATATGTATTTCAGAAAGAAGTGATATGATTTATTTTTGAACAAAATCAGAAAGTCAGTATATTGATGTTGTATTGTAACCTTTAAATATTTTCTACCGATGCCCAAGTTATGTATACGCAGTTGGCTGGATATCTTTTATACCTTATTAAAAAAAAAAATGCTTTAAAAAGTTAATGCGCTGTGTCTCATATGTTACCAAATGTAACTAATTTATATTCTGAAGTCTCGTCATTGTTTTGAAGACACCGTTCTCAAAAGAAAATAAGAATCTAATGCAAAAAAGAAACACTTCACTGATCTAAGTATTACGATAAAAGAAAAATAGTTATCTGAGAATGCATTATCTGCCTGAATCATTTATAGGAAAAAAAGGCACACTTCAGTTGTTTGTCATTATCGTTTGTTGAAGCTTTTTTTCTTTTTTTTTTAACTTTTTTTTTTCATTTGCTTCTCTTCAGACTTTTCGAATGGTATTTAACTTTTTTAAAGGTATCTGAAATAATTCGGCTCCTTCCCTTACTGACTAATGGCATCATAAAGAGGAAAATATAATTTCCTTTTCATTTTCATTCCACTTCTTGTTTTACTTTAATGACTACGTCATTAAAACTATACTGCAATGGAAGGAAAAGTTACTTTAGATATCAAAAGAGGAGAGTTTAGTACGTTTTGCTTTGTGCAGTTCGTTTTCCGAAAATGATTTAAAAAAATGAAAGGAGATTATTAAAGAAAGGAACATCCATTCTCATTAACAAGATGAATTCATTATTTATGTATATACAGATTAACATTATAGAGTTGCTCTTTTTTTATGACTGTGAATATTTGTAGATCACTTTGCTTTTTGATCGTAATTTGCTTCAATGGTAAATGTTTTCAAATGAAATATTAGGGATTTCATTACACTTGTAAGCTACTCCCGAAAATCTAAATCGTCACGTCCATTTTTTCAAACTTCGACATAACAGAAAAGATATGAAAACACCAAGGATAATCAGTCACAGATTTAAACTACTGAGTTCTTATTCTTCAAGAGGCAACAAACAAAAACTTTTGAGACTTATTTTGAATTAAACGTGAGATGTAATTTCTAGATCAAATTGCAGCAATGCTAGCCCAAAAATTTATGTAGCAGATAATTATAAGTTTAGATATAGAGATTATTAAAGAAAGGAACATCCATTCTCATTAACAAGATGAATTCATTATTTATGTATATACAGATTAACATTATAGAGTTGCTCTTTTTTTATGACTGTGAATATTTGTAGCTCACTTTGCTTTTTGATCGTAATTTGCTTCAATGGTAAATGTTTTCAAATGAAATATTAGGGATTTCATTACACTTGTAAGCTACTCCCGAAAATCTAAATCGTCACGTCCATTTTTTCAAACTTCGACATAACAGAAAAGATATGAAAACAATAATCAGTCACAGATTTAACTACTGAGTTCTTATTCTTCAAGAGGCAACAAACAAAAACTTTTGAGACTTATTTTGAATTAAACGTGAGATGTAATTTCTAGATCAAATTGCAGCAATGCTAGCCCAAAAATTTATGTAGCAGATAATTATAAGTTTAATGGCTATTATTGATTATTTAAGGCAGCAATACAGGTGAGGATTTGTTGATTAAATCCCATATTGACGTTAAATGCTATTTTAATCTATTCAACTGGTTTTTTAATGTTTTAAATCAGTGAAAATTTTCTATTCCGTAAACTCCACAACTTTATGCAGGGAGCTAACAGAAAATGCTAGAAACTTCCTCTTCTATTGCTGTTGCTAAAGTTAAAGTATTAAAAGTAAACAATTCACTAAATATAATACATTAATATTTGAATCAAAACTGTTAATATTTTTGTAGACAAGCCATTAAAAAATAATTTTTTAATCATAGTGGCTCTGCTGCGCTGAATTCAAAACTAATACTGATTTGCTGCGTGCGCCAGACTGGACCTCACCAGATTGTCAACTTTGAAGAAATTTTAAAGAAATAAGAAGTGACGATAGATTTTTTAGTTAATGCTACTGTAGACTTAGCGCGAGGAATGAAGTGTCTGTAAGCGATTAGAGAAATTACTATTTATTTCTTAATTGCTTCGACTATTGCGATATTTATTGTTGATATAAAGTAAGGTTTAGAGGTGACTTCGAGCCCGGGCTTTGGCGACCGCAAAACTGCTTCGGGTTCAGGAGGGGCTCGGGATCAGACATAATTTAAATTTTTCTCACAATTTTGAAAATAAGAAAAATACTACAAAATAAATACAATTACTTTTCGTTATAATTTCCACTTTTTAAATCAGTCTTTAGTAATTAAAAACGAGAACCATCCAGCCTTTGATTATTTTTAGGTATTATCTTTTTCTTTTTAATGAATCGCTCTTATCTTTTATAATGATGTTGATGGAAACTAAATATTCTTGTGTAGCATCATAAATATTCTTGAATAATGATGTTACTCAAGAATATTTAGTTTCCATCAATTATTTCTAGCATTTTTCGTTGCGAGTAATGTTATGATTTTATGTTTGTCGTTAAATAGATGTAATAGTTTTAAAGCTGATAATAGGCTACAATGCGAAGAATTAAAAAAAAAAATGGTTTATAGGCATACATTTCTGTTTATATGATTTGCAAGGTGTCAGAGAAACTTTTCCCCCTACCTACCCGAGTTCGTCCCGGTCAGTCGTTTCGTTCTCAAAAACTTCAGCTTTCACCCATCTCTAGTATGTGTGTGTGTCTGAATAATATAATACTACAAGCCTTTCGAGAGATATAATAATTTTTTTATTCACTTTTGCAAAAAATAACAATTTGAACACAAAATAAAGTTAGAAACATAGCATGAGTAAATAAATAATTCAATAAAATTTAATGCCCATGAAATGAATTATAAAATAAAAGAACTAATTTCCCCAATAAGATAAAATTCGAATTTCTAGCATCTGCAAGACATAGGATTTGATTGAAAAAAATTAAGACAAGAATAAGGAAGATCTTTTTTTTTTTATTTTCTTTCCTCATCAATTCAAATATTGTTCAATACGAATCTAAACGTAATAAGAAAGCGCCGATTAAATATTAAATGTAAAGAATAAAAATATGTACTTGAAAAATTCTGTTGTTTTCTCTGTGGTTAAAGATTAAGATAATTTACGTTCTCCCAATGGATGAATGCTATGTATGATTTATAATATTTAGTTTATAGCTTTACGAGTAAAAAAAAAATCATTTCCCATTTTATCTTTCAGAACTGAAATCGTTCAGATCTTCTGAAAAGCATTATCGGTAAGATTTTTTGTTGCTAAAATATTAAGAAGTAATAAATCGCAATTATGTAGATAATAATGAAATTACGGATTTTTTTTTAAATGAAGTTTCTCTTATTCTTCGATATAACCGAGATATTGCTTCTTTTAATTGAAACTGAATGGTCGGATATTTTTAGGGTATTTTTTTTGCTTCGGTTTTGTTCAACTTTAAAAGATTTGCACCATTATATTTAATATCACTATAGCTAAAATATTTCCTGTTTCCTTCACTACTGACATTTATTAATTTGACAAGATGCAGAAAAGAATAGGGAAAAATATGTTTCCTATAATAAAATTGTTGAAAAAACAACATAGCATAAAAAATATGCCTTTCATCATTTTTGGGATGCATAGATATTCGGAGCACGCTGGTCGATCGCCCCATAGACTGACATGTCTATTCTGAGCTACGATACAGACTAAAATTATTCAAATATTTCAATCCTTTCGCTCTCTGTAGATAAATCATCTATTTTTCAAAATATGTGGAAAAAGATTTAATAACTAATGATATCCAGCCATGCGAAAAAAAAGAAGGACGAATCATATCTTTTTCGGAAGGTTTACAAACATATATATGAGAGATAATAAAGTAGATAACAATTTTTCGTATATCGCAGTTAAGATAATTTGTACCAAATATTTTCGTATGTTTTGAGCAGTATTTTCCTGTATGATTAACTCTTTATTGACTTACACATAGTAATTACAGTAATTTTTCGGAGCTTCCAAAAATCAAAGAAAAAAGAAAATGTTACGAAAATAAACATTTGTAATACTTCTTAACAAATAGATATGATAGTTAAATATAAGAGCAAAACCAATTCATAAAGAAAGATAAGTTATTCTAGAACTAATTTTAAATGAAAATTACATGATGTTATTTCAGGAGCGCTCTGCTGAAGGACAAGCATTTATTATTGCTACAGAAATCGTTGAGTTTTTCACTAGAAACGAATTTTTGTTGCTGCTGGTCGATTCCTTTCGCCTGTTTTCTCAATTAATTTATCTTTCATTCGATAAGCATCACTTTTATTTTTTGAAATATAATTTAAAATGGGAAGAAAACTTTTGTTTGAAAAAAGTAGCTGACGAATTTTTTTTGCAAAAAGAGCTGCTTGAATTCAAAGTTCGAAACTAAAGCACAGATACGATTTTCAGGCCACTATGATATATTCTAAAAATAATATAAAACAATATATATTCCGATAATTATGAGCGCTGCTTTTAGTAACTGCTTATCCTATTCGAAAAGATGCTGTTTATAAATTTCCTCTTTCAGAAACTTGGAAATCTCTTCTACAGTGACTGTCATTACTCGTGATCCACTCTCTGTTAATGGATCTCTCTCGTATCTCTGTTAAATCTCTGCCATATCTCTGTTAATGATATCTCCCTCATATCTTGACCTTCTTTCAAAAAACAAAACTTTTTTCTTCCCTAACACCTTCATATTCCGTTTTATCTGCTTTACCCCACGCGCAAATGCTCTCCCTCACACAAATGTCACACAAAGGAGCCACCATGCGGAAGGGAAAGAGAAAAAAAAAGCGAACAATGGCAACGCACCTTCAGGTCAGCAACACCAGCTCCACCGAGCAGCAGCAGCAGCTCGTCTTTCCTCAATCTCGTTTCCTTTTTTTCATCGCCAGTCTCCTTGCGACGGTCCAAAGTGACTGCGTTCGCCTGAAGCATTTTGCTGCCCTCCGTACCTTAATGTCTTCCCTCTTTGAGTCTTAACCTAATCACCTTCGCCCGTCCCTTACCTTCATTTATCCGCCTCGCGCTCCCACCATTCCTCCCTCCCTTCAGTCGACCGCCCCACAAAGCAGCCAGCCACCCACCTCTCCGCTACGTCTAACTATCGCCGATGCTCACGGTCGAACTAGCGCAGACATGCTACTGCCGCAGGTAGCTGTTCAACCGTCTGCTGTCTCCGCTCTTCCACAAACATACGGCTGCCGCTCCTCACCTAACACGAACACCTTTTTCTTGTGCCGATGGTGCGCAATCTCTCATGATGGTGTGTAGTTAGCGGTGAAGCAAAAGCAAATCACACAAGCACAAAAAAACAAGAATCATATCGCCGTGAGGATGGAATCGTTACCGTGTGTCTCTTTACCTCAGCGATTCTTGCCGCAAGAAGGTTAATGACGTAATAAAGAGTTCTGCTCGCCTGTGAACGGTAACAATGAATGATTCAATTACAGCACGTGCCAGAGAGGAAACGTCGAGATGCGCTACGTAACTCCCTAACTTAACATGTGTCAGTCAACGTTCGTTGCAGCTTTAAGCAAATGAACGTGCATTTGCAGCACTCTCGAAAAATATCCCATTCTATGATAGATACAGATAAATGTGTGCGAATGCTGAACCTTAATGAGCCATCGAGGTTGAATGTTCACAATTATTTAGATTGCAGAAAATTGAATTTTATTTCCCTTCAGTTACAAAGGGCCTTAGTAGCAAGCAGATTGCTCATGGAACAAATACGATAATCGTTTTCATCACGCACGAGTAAACGATGTCTAGATTTCTACGAGATACCTGTGCTACCTCTAAATATAGCCATTGAGAAAGGTACTTTGTTCCTAAATTAAACCGGAATAGTAAAAGACTAAGCAGGTTCAGCTTCTGAAGGCTTTAATAAGAATTATATCTTCCACACCATGCCAGATTCCTTAGCATCGTTATAGAAGAATGTAATCGAGACGATGAGAGGCTCTCAGAAAGCAAAAGACAATTGCGAATAGCGGATTTAAGTGTAGCAACAATGCCTGGTGTGTGTGTGGGGGGGGGGTCGTTTCCTTAGCACAGCAACAAATTGTAAACAACAGTTTTATCTTTACGAAAATTATGTGGATCTTTCGAAAAGAAATACGTTGAGTACAGAAGTCGCTTATCCCTTCTAAGTTACTACTTCTGATGTTATGCCATAAATCAGGGCTGGATATTGGGGCGGGACCAAGGGGGCCATGGTCCCCATCCTTTGAAAATGCTACTAACCATAACGGAGTCAAAATATATATACATATGTAAATTACCAGGAGTTTTCAAGAAATTTGCAAACTAAATGGAGGGAAAACATTTATACTGGAACTGCGTTTCAATCCTACTTGAACTTTATCCACTCTTCCTCTGTTTATTTTTTATTCAGTAAAAAAAGGCCTATAACAAATGAGTAAAACCATGGAGTAAAAATGATCACAGACGGGTCATAAAGATCTAGTGCACGGAGAAGGGGAGGGGAAGGCGACCCACTGGACAGCAGTTAGGAGACAAATGGTTGCTTCCCTTCAAGGTCATCCAGGATCATCTTTAACGTGCACATGGTATATCTCTCGTGCACACAGGACCACAGCTTAACATTTAAGTTGATGAACAGAGGCCTTTCCAAGCTTATCGGTGTTCCCTTTCTCATCGAGAGCAAGGTGGGAATTAGCGAAGTCATGTTTGAGACCCTCACAGAAGAATTTCGTGCCTTGTCGTTGCTGAGCAAGTGGGCCGATAGAACTTAACAACTTCCGTTTCTCTGCTAGGTTTAGAGCGTCAGCAGGTTGTGGGACCGATTCCAACAAACAAACTATGCGAAGACATGAGGTGAAGGCTCGTCGACCATCAACAACCCTGAGAGATGACCGTTTTCTTTACTCGATGACATCACTACACGGCACTCCGACACTTTCAAGTTGCGAAACAAGCAGACGTATTTTCACCCAACCGAAGGAATCGTCTGCTTAACACATGGACTTATGCCAGGAGACAATTGGTCTGTGTTCAATTAGCGGATTGTCATCGTAGGCCAGACCACATCAAGAGTGTAGGTGCCCTCCCCCTCACTTCCCCTTCTCTTTCTCGCCAGCTCTAAACGATCTTTTGAAAAATATTGTTGACTGAAAAATCATAATTCGTGAAACATTTTAAAATCAACTCTATATTCGTGTGTTTTTTATATAAATATTATAACAAATGTTTCTAAATATATTTAAAAGTACAAAAATCTGTACGTATCAATTTTTATTTATTTTTATTACAAAGCCGTCCTGTGGCCAAGTGGTTAGCGCGCTTGGCTATTGATCTAAGGGACCTGGGTTCGAGCCCCGGGTAAGGTATGGATTTTTGTGTTGTCTTTCTGCTGAGATTCCACCATCCACACATACCTTCTATTGTGGCGTATAAACTGACAGACTCCTGTCAGACTTCTGTGGCAAGCAGCTGCTTGAGGAGGTATTTTATTACAAATGTACTAAAGCTACAGACTGAAATTGTATGAAATAGTACGAATATTCAATTTCATAAATTTCCACATTAATCTTCCTGAAAAACCAAATAGTTAACAATCAACATTATTTGATAGTTGACCTTCCCAAAACCCTTCCCTAGTAAAGAATTGTATCTACATAGATAGGATCCAATTTAATTACCTGGTAACTGTAGTTTTGAAATGGAATCATTGTTAAAGCTGGGCTTGCCAAAATCTGGGCTAACTCAAGTTGAATTTACGAGACGAACCTTTATAACAATTTTTACTTTCTGCTAGGAAAATTTTTCTCTTAGGAAAATTATACATTTTGTTAGGTAGACCAGTTCATAACAGTTGAGATGTTTCTAATTACATTCCTAACTCTAGCTGAACTAATATTTCACGAACTTTTATGCCATTTATCCAGTATCGTATTAGCAGTTATTAGATGAACGCTAAAAAAAATAATGAATCAGAATTGGTAAACACAGGTACTTTCTATTTAGTTGATTTTTTGTTGAACTAAAGGTATTTGAATATAGCCATTCATTTCAAAAGTGAAAATATTAGTATGTTTGTAGTAAACGTATATTAAATGCCTCCCTCTAAAAGGTCTAAGACAGCCTTTCTCAACTGGGGTTCACGAAACACTGGGTTCCGCGAGAGATCGTGATTGAAAAAAAAAATGTTTTTTTTAAAACTTCGCCCGATACAAGCGCCCGCAGTGGTGGGCAGTGACCGAGCAGCACAGTTAGCAATTTCGTTAGAGGTGATTTAGCCCGTAAGGCAGTGCGCAGTAGGATCCTTTGTGAGGGAAGGTCAACCACACAAAAAGAGTAAGTTACTAAATTGGCCAAAATAAACAGATCCGCAGAATAATATTCTCTACTCAAAAGGGCATTGGCAATTATTATCGGATTATTATATCTACAACTTACTCATCAGCCTAACGTACCTTGAGCTGTATATAACGTACCTTGAGCTGTATATATATAATAATTTTTATGCAGGAGTTCCCCGAGACCTGAAAATTATTTCAAGGGTTCCTCCAAGGTAAAAAGGTTGTGAAAGGCTAATCTAGGTGCTCTGAATCCATTGCACACCCGGATGGCGCGTATTGATCGAAGGTTGAGGTAACTCGAGTCTTAATCGTATTGATCGAAGGTTGAGGGTACTCGAGTATAATCATTGAGGAGCTGAGAGATGGAGGTGTGCACTTTTCGAGATCGAATCTTGATTGAGCCTTGAATTGTATTATCTATTAATCTTAGCGTGTGCCTTTGTAAAGAACGCTGTTTGGTGGAGGAAATTTTGGAAATGGTAAAGATCTCTATATCATCAGGAAAATGACTCTAACAAGGTACAGATGCAAAGAGATTATGAGGCCTATTTTCGTTCCACACACTGGTGGTTGATGTTGGTCGAATATTTATTCTAATGGATGATAATGTCAATCCCGCACGGGCAAAATGGATCAACAACATTCTGGGAGAGGAAGACATCGACCGTACGTATATGCCATTCGGGTTCACTTGCCCTCATTCTAATTGAACACATCTGGGACGCACTAGGGAGACTGATTGTTGCTCATCCTGGTTCTCCAGTGCCTTTTCTCTAGCTCGACAATACTCTAAACGAAGAGTGGCACCTCATTCTTCAAGAGCCCAATCACAAGGTCATTTTCCTTTTGCAATGGAGCTGCGAGGCCTCTTTAGCAGCTGCAGGTCACCACCACTAGCCTTACTAAGCATCCATGCGCAAAGCTCTAATCGCTTTGACAGCTTGACCTCGTGAACTGATGTTTTAATTCGTTAGTTGTGTCTTCATACAAGTGCAAGTTTTTAGTAATCCTGGTGTTTACATCTCCATTTCTGATAAGAATGTAGAATAAATATTGTTTGAATAAAGTTTCCTATCAGTCATCCCATGGCCGAGTGGTTAGCGCGCTTGGCTGATCAAAGGGACCTGGGTTCGAGCCCCGGGTAAGGCATGGATGTGTGTGTGTCGTTTTTCTGCTGAGGTCCTGCCATCCTCACAGACCTTCTACTATGGCATATAAACTGACAGGCTCCTGTCAGACCTCTGTGGCAAGCAGCTGCTTGAGGGGCTTGAGGGGCTTGAGGGCAGCTGCTTGCATATTTATTATTTATTGAATTTATACTTACCTCCCACAGGGAACAGCAATTTCCCCAGGAATCCCATAAGAGGAAACCAATATTTCCATGTTTCAGAAATTCTTTATAAAAATTTTATACTATTATATGAAAAGCCTGCTTAAGCCTTAAAGTGATTCCCATATATCAACTTTTGTATCGGGAACTTCATTAACCACCTTTAACCGAATTTCGCTTATTGATGAACGATAATAATTTAACTAATTTTGCTTCGGATATTTATCAACTTCCCTAGAATTCAGCCAACCCTCACCCTGTTCTCGGTCAGAAAGGAAATATTGGAAGGAGACCACCGACCATCGGATGGGACATTAAGCCTTAGCTCCGTATAAAGGAGAGTCATATCCAGTGCTTGTGATCTGGACATTTAATCCATTGCGTGCAATTAAGTGCCACTCAGAGTATTACCTAGGCGATTTATTGTTTCTGTTGTTTCCTTACTTATTTCACGTACATTTCGCTTCATAATCTTAACATTTGCAAAGCACACCAACATAACAAGAAAAATCGATAACAGTTGCTTCTACATTCATTCATTACCTTAATGTAGAGCTGTTATTCTAATGATTTGCTGACTGTACCTTTATACTTTGCTTGGATTGTAGGAAAACGTTTTATCCAAATTCATTATTTTTCGTAAATGATGAAAATGGTGAAAAACGAGTTAATGACACTTAATAATTTTTCAGAACTGTGTGGATAAATATTTACTAGTGATTAATTAAGATTCTGTTTTTAGTTATACATTTTCATAAGCTGCTCATAAGTGGATTATTGCTTGCTTTAATTTGTGCTCGAAATCTGACGTTCAGCTCACGCGAAATTTCTACAGAAATCTTGATTGCTGAACTTAGGAACATCATGAAAAGAGGACGGGTACATTTAGTTCTGGGAAATCGAAATATTACTCGTTGAAATAAGAAACTGCATAAAAGAGAGTTTGAACAAAACATTAATTTCATTACTTAATGCTTTCGTAAATACGAAGGTGGTATCGATAGTAACGAGTACAATCGGAATATGCAAGTTCGTACCAATTGATATTGTGTTGCGAGGTATGAGACGAGTAGCGACATCTGTAGAGTGTTTTCTAAAACGACGCTCGAGTTTTTATTATGTTTATTTATAAAACTACATGAAATCTCATTATCTTGAGAGATTGAAAGTCAAGTGAAAATCTTTTTCGATATATATATATACCATCTGCATCCAAAACCATCTGTATTCACCTTTGGTAACTTTGCACAACTCCGACTACAGTTTATACTTTGATGTTGATCATTGCAGCTGAAATTTTTTCTTCATTTTCCAGTATTATGAGGATTATTCCAAGCGGCATTCTTCCGAAAATCCCTTGAGCGTTGGATGGGGTTGTTTTACCTCTGAGCGTTACCTTTTTGGTTACGATGGTTTTAAATGGCCAAATTACAAGAACCCTAATGGCTCAGATAAGCTTCACTGGACAGCTTGTCCAGTTGTTGTTAGTTGACCAGATGGAAGCCTCTCGTTAAGACCATTCAGCTTGTTGTTTAACGTGTGTAGGGTATGGCTCTCCTGCATACGGAGCCATGGCCTTACATCCCATAAGACGGACGACAGTCTGCCCAAGCACATAGGTGTAACTTTTCTGACAGAGGGCTGGTGGCAGTTTAGCGTTGATCGAGGACTCGGTCACGAAAATGTACATCGAGGACTCGGTTACGAAAAATGTACATCGAGGAAATATAGTACTCTATGTAATCGAACTCCGTCCTGTTGGGAAAAAAAATGTTAGAAATATATACCCATGCCTTGAAGTATTGTTCTTCGAGGAAATGGAGATATGGTCAGCATTCACAGTATTAACGAGAAAAAGTGGTCCAAAATACAATATGCTGATAGGAAGCAGCATGCGTGCATTTTTCGAGTGCTTCCGTTATTTCCTATCGGTTTCCTGTGTTTATTTCATCTTGTTCAATATTCATTTAATGAAATTACCGCTGGGGACAGCACATGCTCTCAAGTCTTCAGAGTTCATAATCACCAAACACAGTATGTCTTTTATTTTGATAAATATAACTAAAACCTTAGCGTCTTTTCAAAAACATCTTGTATCGTTTACAATATAAACACAAGTCCAGCATGTGCGTCCTTATAATATTATATGTATTATATGTATAATATTGTATGCATTATGTGTGTAATATTATATGTATTATACGTATAATATATATATTATTTGTATATATGTATTATATTATATGTAGTATATCTATAATGTTATATGTTGCATATAATATGCGGACTCAGTGTTTCACTTTAATGCACGGATGCCCATATCATGCATGGATGCCCACATCATTTCAAGGGGCAATAAAAGCAAATGCCTCATAACGGCATTTATTTTCGGCAAAGTGGTTGGATTAAACTCCTAAGGAAAGAGAAAAACTCCCCATCTTAACTACAGTCCGGATATCGCACTTTCTGAGTACCATCTTTTCGTTATCATTAAATGAGCATTTGAGAAGCCGACGTTTTGAATGCAACGAGTCAGTTCAGAAAGTCGTGTGCAACTTAGATGCAACATGCTGCAGTGGATTTTTGGGTTACGGAATTTTTCCATTTGACCATTTTGAAGATTTTGCAGCAAAGTTATAGTACATTGTCAGATACTACTCAATGTACCTACTGATTAAAGAGATTATGGATCCGTGGGTTCTTGCTTCAGATTGGTATGTGCTCCGGAGTAATTTATTTCTTGTTTGTAACTTTGAATGTGCCGTAAATTAAAAATGCTCATAACTTTTGTTACGCCCACTATGATAATGATATATATATTCTTATGCCAAATTACAACATAAGTACAAGAATATTCTAAATTCCCTTACTGAAATGGAAAACAAAAAATATCAATATCCGTAACGAAAATATATATCAGGGTCATCAGTACATTAACCCTTTACAAATAAGATCAACGGTTCTCAAACTTTTTTGGACACGAAGCCCTTTTTAATGATCAAATATACGCGGAGCCTCTATCACAACTTCGCTTCCATAATATAACGTAAAAGCTAAGGGATAAATTCAAAATGCACTGAATACAAATAAGATTTTCCATTATTAAAAGTTTTTATCTGCTGTTGCAACGATTTATGTTATATTGTACAAATTAAAATTTTTATCTTCTTGATTTGTAACGGGGAACGGAAAAGGAACGCGCTTCACAAACAATTTGCACCCTGGTACAATGCAATGGCCCATTGTGTAAAAAATTAAATGACATTTTCAACGCTATTAAATACATATACGTACAATGTTATAAATAACAGTTCCTCTGAAAATAACACCTGTAACAAGTGGATATTGCAATTATGACACTAGTTCTATCGAAATGAAAACAAATAACTATTCAGTAACTCAGCGTTTTTCAATGTGTGCTTGCGGAGCTCCTGAAGGAGTTTCTGGGAACTCCAAGGTTCCGCGGAGCACACTTTGAGAAACGCTGAATAGGATTATCCAATCCACAAACAGCTTTCGACACTTGGCAACATTCTCGTGATCTATTGTGCAGTCTAAGCAAAAATAAGAAATGTAATAAATAATGCTAATTAAATATAGCAGAAATTAATAAAATCTGTATGAAAAATGAACGATTTAAATGCAGAATACTGGTCTGGTGAAAGATGCACCAAGGAGTTTAAACGAAGTCATTAATGCAATTTTATTTTCACAAATGAGAAAAAAATTGTGTAGGTATTAAAATATACTTAAATTATTACGATACACAAACGGTTTATACGTATTCCAGCAATGAAATGTTCGAAATTTTAATGCATCTTCAAGCTGTCAGGAGAGGATTCATTTCCCTCCAATGGAGGCCTAGAGTTAGGGACAAGAAAGGACATTTTTCTCTCCCTTACCATTAAAATAAAAAAATTATGTTATTTTTTTCATTCTATAATATTTACCTAACTACATAAAGATATTTTAAGCTAAAGCGGATTATTTCTCTTTAGTTCTTGTAACTCTTGTAACTCTGCTCATCAGTGGCGGTCATAAGTAAGGAACCAAAGAGGCCATGCCCCCCTGAAAGAGACTTGCAAGGGTTAATTTTTTTTTTATCAGTCATTGATTTTTGATTTCCTGAAGGGATTATCTGTGCAGAATTTGGTCAACAATTTTTTTTCCAAGAAGAAGGACCACACCATAAATATCCCATAGGCCAAATGACAGGCTCTTAAATGAATCTCGATTGCTGATTAACCCAATATTAAAGTTAAGAGTGTCATTTCTGGACTACAAAGTCCTATAGAAGTCCCTATATGGCCTCCTACAGACTTGAGACTTATGACCATCCCTTCTACTCGTGAGTATTATGTTAATAAGGCCAAGGTAAATTGGCCTTATTAACATAATACTTACGAGTAGAATCATATTATATAAATGCGCATTTTTTCCACGACTGTCAGCAGGAATTATTCCGGAGGAAGACTTTTTTTTTTCAATATAAAAAAATTGAAATAGCTAAAATTGTGGATTTTCGTTTTTAACATTGAAGGTTACTGTTTAGAAGTTTAAAGACTTTGTTCAGCTCTAATTTAGACGTCTTAATTGCCCAGAGACTTTAGGGTTAAATATGGAATTTGATGATTTGTTCAGATTGTGGAAGAGACAACTTCCCTCACTCAATAACGATTAACACCTCTTCAAAAAGAAATCTTATCAGCTTCATACCTCCATACTTTGTAGGCTATAAATAAATTAACAGGTGAAATAATTCCTTATTCGATTGTTCAGATACACATATAATACTGTTTTATTTATACCCCTGTTGAAATTATTCCTCATGCAGTTTTCTGCACATTTTAGTCAATGTAATTTTGTTCTACAAAGATTAAAAACAACGTTATTGTTTAAAAAAAAGTAGGAAAAATAAAATGAAAAGCTAGCTTTTCCAAAGATTGAAGAGTGGAGGTAAATGAATAAATTCTCTCACAGTTTTTTCATAAAAATATTTCTCATTTTTTTTTAAATTTCCAAGATCTGGTGTAAGCCACCATATACTCCAAAGTATCTATTTTTTCTCGACACGCTATCTAAGAAATCCGAGGACCTGTAGCAATTCTTTCATGTGGCCGCTTGCATCTAACGCGCCATTCATTTCTTTCCTGTCTGAGAGAGCGCCTGAAGTTTGCATCATAAGAGAAATAAAAACTGCTCTAGGGCATCGAATAACCAGATCTGGCTGCTTCTTGTACATCAGTCAATATCTCGGATGCTCCACCTTTCTCTGCAAGAAATGCGAAGTGGAATAAGAACAAAATACTTTCATTTTTATTCCAATTTCTCAAAATTTTTATTTTTTCGCTGTAATTTTTTTTCTTTAAACTACGCTTGATTTAGGATTATTAAATTTTTAAATATCTTTGTTTTCCTTACATGTAATTAGTATGAAATTATTAAAGCAGTGTAGAATTTGGGAGCTACTTTTGTTACATTTTAGAAAGGTTTTAAAAAAATTGGAAGCTATCTATGATGCTATAAAAAATTTAAAAAATGTTTTCTATATTTTTTTTGCGTGAGTTTTTTAAGATTTAATGTAACTGTGGAAATTGAAATGATTGTACTGAAGGACCCATGATATCATTATTGACATTTGAAAAGGCAACTTAAAGGAGTGATATAGAATTACCGAAGCCTTAAGCAAATCATGTTTGGGTTTGATATCGCTGAGCGATATCTTTACACTGTTTTTGCGCGTAATGGGCTAAATGGCCAGGCCACAAAGACCCTAAAGGCTCAGAGAAGGTTTGAGAAAGGTATCCATAGAACAATTGTTAGGAGACAGATGGAAATCTCCCGTTAAGGCCGTCCATCGTATTCTTTGATGTGCAGAGTATGGTACTCCTGCACACAGGGGCCACAGTTTAACGTCCCATCCGACGGACGGCGGCCTTTGCAAGTCCAACAGTTTAAATGTGAGATTTACGAGTCTTGCCCTCTAACGACTGAGCCAAATGCCCACAATTCAGATGTTTCCAGCCGTTTCAAAACTTTCCGATGCCATGGAACCGTTATAGTAGATATTTTTTTCTACCAGAATACTTAATATTTTATTTTTGCCAATGTAACCTTATATGTGTGTTTTTCCTGAAATCTTTATCAAGAGGTTGTAAGCCGAAAGTTATGAAGCAAAACATATACTTATTGCATAATAAATAATTCTATGAATGGTCCGGAAAAAAAATTTCAAATGCGTATTTTAGATATTGCATCTTTTCTTTAATTTGACACATTTCCAGATAAAACAAAAAGATTCTGTCACCAATCTAATGATCCGTTGGAGAATGGAAATTTTTCCTAATTTTTGCAAATATATCTCGCACAGGTATTGAAGATGAGTTTTTCTGAGTCATCACTCTCTTACATCGAATCATCGTTCTTAATGAATAAGAAACCATTTCTTGCTTGATGTTTAGAAATGGATTCTTATTATATTTATTCATAACTATTGTAGACAAGTCAATTGAACTTTTGTTTTCCTGAATAGATTACTTGATCGTAAGTTTTTCTAGTCTCTACTATGGTATTATTCGGTATATATATATTTTTAATGGACAATATGCCTGCACAGTCCCCAGACCTGAATTCTATTCAGCACTCCTTTGTGATATTCAATGGCTATGTCAACACTTGTGCGTTTTATGTGCGCTAGACGCATGAGCTGCGGCGCATGCGTCTAGCGCACGTGACACATGCGCAAAGGCATGCCTCAAATCAGTTGAACGGCGCCGTTTTCAGTGCCGCACGCAGTAGGGCACATGCTTCCATCAGTAGTGGAGTTTTGTTCAATATTCCGTGCAACTTCGTAGTTTGTCTGGAAGGTTTCGTTCTACTTTTGTATTTATTAAGCTTGTGTTCTCGTGGTGCAGACCGTTAGTACCTTTCAAAAGAGATACTCTCTTGTGGAAGTGAACGGAAGGGGAGGGCTGCCAGATTAGTGTGGCCTACTGATCTGGACAACTATGGCTACTTTTCTTTTTTTTTCTACCCTGCTGAGGAGTGGTCAACCACACAGGGTCCTGGTGCTGACCATATAAACCAACTGGACTGGACAGATATATGGCTCTGAGCTTGATTATGGATCCTGATTTAGCTGCACTGGTGGGCGTCTGTGGAGGGAAAATCTTCCGCTGTGTTTTCTGTTTGTTTGTGGGTTGACAGCCCCAAGTGAATAGATTCACAGGATATGTTTATCAGCTGGTGGATAATCCTGAGCAGAAGTCATCGCAGGCACCTGAACTCTTTGCTTTTATTGGCATCGTCAAATTCTACATTGGAGGAAGTCCTCCAGTGTAGATGGCTTCAGCCTTTAGTGGTGGGGGAACGGGTCTTGCCCCATGTCTGCGATTAGGGGGCTGTTTGATATTGTCGGCATTCCCTCTCCCAATAAACAGTTTCTTTAAACATCCCACTAACCATTTTCTCTCCATATGTAGTTGGAATGTGAGGACTCTGCACAGAGCTTTTTCTCTTGATGTCCTCACACAAGAATTCCACCATTATAATTTAGATATTCTCGGCTTGCAAGAGACCAGATGGACAGATAAAGGTCAGATTCTTAAAAATAATCTTAAATTTCTCTTTTCAGGGAGGGACGACAATAAGCATCACCAAGGCGTGGGTCTGCTTCTCAGCAGACACGCTAGTGATGCTCTTCTAGGATATGAGTGCATTAATGAAAGGTTTCTTACAGCAAAATTTCAGACAAGCGTTAAAGACTTGAATGTTATCTGCTGTTATGCCCCCACTGAGGATGCCGATGAGGATGAGAAGGATAGGTTTTATGAACAACTTCAGGATATTTTGAATTCTGTCAGGAAAGGAGATATTACCCTTGTTCTTGGTGACTTCAATGCCAAAGTTGGTACTGACTCTGACCTTTGGGGAGGAGTAATAGGCCCTTTTGGTATTGGTAGCTGCAATGGCAATGGGCAACGTCTCCTACAGGTAAGTAAACTCAATGGATTCAGAATAACTAACACATATTACAAACACCGCAACATACATAAATACACATGGGTTTCACCTGATGGGCTGCATAGGAATATGATTGATTATATATTAATTAACAGCAAATGGGCTAGTTCTGTTAGAAACACCAGGGCATGTAGGGGAGCTGAAATTGGATCTGACCATTACCTAGTTAAAAGTGTCTTACAACTTAAACTTAAAAAGTGTTGTGCTAGGGTTAAAAAATTTGCTTTTAATACTGAAGCTCTGAAAGACCCAGTTATAGCCAAAGCTTACCATGATAGGTTACTTAGTCATTTTGATAGTCATGGTATGCTTACTACAGAAGTTGAGGAAGAATGGGATCATTTTAAACAGGCTTTTTTGGACACTAACATTACTCTTTTAGGAAAAAAGGAGCAGAAGAGACAGAATTATCTGAGTGATAAGGCACTTGAGCTTATTTCAGAAAGAAAGAACTGCCGGAATGTCCTTAATCAATACCCTACTAGTACTAATAGAAAGCATTACAGAGAGCTTAATAAACGTGTAAAAGATCAGTTAGCTGCTGATAAGAATCTTTGGCTTGATGGTTTGGCTGACAAAGCCGAGGAAGCAGTTAGACAGCACAACAGCAGAGAGCTGTACCAGATAGTTAATGTTTTGTGTGGTAGAAAACGGACAGGTATACCGGGATTGAAGGATAAACAAGGTAAGGTTATAGAAGGTGAGGATTCTGTCATGGCTAGGTGGGCTCAGCATTTCAGTGATATTCTGAACAATGCGGTTAGTTCTATTCCCATTGTTTGCAATGATGATAGATGCATTGGTGGCTTTAATGGTTGCCCTATAACACAATCTGAAGTTATTTTGGCTGTTTCTAAACTTAAACTACATAAATACCCAGGGGTAGATGAATTACTATGGAAATGCTTAGAGCTGGGAATGTTTCTGTTACCACTTGGATGACTGAAATTCTGAATATCTTTTATGATTAAGGCATGGTTCCTAAGGTTTTTACCAGAGCTATTGTTATCCCTATTTTCAAAAAAGTGATCGCAGTTCTTGTGATAACTATAGGGGTATTAGCCTACTCTCTGTTCCAGGTAAAGTTCTTTCCATGATTGTGCTTAATAGAATTAAGAATCTGGTTGACAGTCAATTGCGTGATGAGCAATGTGGATTCAGAAGTGGTAGGGGATGTGTGGATCAGATATTTTCACTTAGGCAGATTCTTGAGAAATGTTTAGAGTTTCAGAAACCTTTGGTTGCTAGCTTTGTTGATTTCAAAAAGGCTTTCGACTCTGTTGATCGTCATAATTTGTGGTTGATTGTGAAATCATATGGTATACCAGACAAGTTAGTTACCATAATGAAAGCTCTCTATAATAACACTGAGTCGTGTGTGAGAGTTGGTAAGGCTTGTAGCAATTGGTTTAGCATTACTTCTGGTGTTCGACAAGGGTGCATTTTGACTCCTTTTCTCTTTAGTTTGGTTATTGATTATGTTATGCGAAATTCACTTGAAGGGAAAGATTTTGGCCTTAAATGGGCTGGAGATACGAAAATTTCTGATTTAGATTATGCTGATGATTTAGCCCTTTTGGCAAATGATGTTGATGAGATGAACTCTTTCATTCGAGCTATTGATGAGACTGGTAGTAGAGTAGGTTTGGTTATAAACAGAGAGAAAACTAAAGTGATGAAAATTGGTCAGGCAGGCTGTGATTCAGTTAATCTGAATGGTTGCAGTCTTGAGCAGGTGTCACAGTTTAATTATCTTGGGAGCTATGTAACAGATAATGGTGATGTGCGGCATGAGATTAACAGACGAATAGGGATTGCTGCCGGGACTTTTAAGAATCTATGGAGAGTGTAGAGAAATAGGCGTATACACCTAAAGACTAAAATTAGGCTGTATAATAGTTTGGTTCTTTCTAGGGTTAGTTACGGTAGTGAAACTTGGACACTTTGCCAACAAGATAACAGGAAACTAGATGCTTTTGATTCCAGATGCTTACGCAGTGTCTTGGGCATTAGGTGGTTCAACTTTGTAACTGATGATGAGGTTAGGCAAAGGAGTTTGCAACGTCCTTTAAGCAGCATATTGTGCAGAGAGAGACTCCGTTGGTTTGGCCATGTTGTCCGTATGAATAATTATAGATTGGCGAATAGGGTTATGAACAGTGTGCCTAAGGGCCTCAGAAAGAAGGGGAGACCTAGGATGCGGTGGGCAGACAATGTCAAACAGGACCTTGTTAGAATTGGTGTGCAGTGGCCAGATGCAGTAGATGTAGCTCAGGATAGACTTGCTTGGAGAACTAAATTGCACGGTCTGGTTGGACCTCCGTAGCCCATGGCTGCTTGATGATGATGATGATGACGACGACGATGATGATGATGATGATGATGATGATGTTTTTTGTTCACCTTGTCGTCAGAGCAAACATTGGCCTTTATTGAAGATTGAAATAAATAAAATAATAATATTATTGCAAAAAATAAAAATAAAGCCTTCATTTATAATATTTTTACTAAATGTTTCATTATATATTCTACCCATGTTATAAAACTCTACAAGTACTTGTTTTGATGTGATATGGAACCTTCAACCGACATAAATGTCGGCTGAAGAACTTACTATGAACATAATCTACTTACTATGAACATAATCCATGTTCATTCATTCTTATACCCGCTAACATAGCAGCATCAGTTACGTCCATTGCAACTTCACGTCTACACTGGTGAAAATTGAAAACTATTTGACGCACAGGTTGAAGGCATGCGTCCAACGCATTCCATCTAAGGCATGCGCTAGACTACTCGGTGTTGAAAAGCGGAATTGAAAGTTGAAAGTGAAGTTGAAGATGAAAGCGCACAAGTGTGGACATAACAATTGACTTTCGTCAATTTTCTTTTTTATTTCAAACACGAAAAGCAAATTCATAATAAAGTAAATAGAGTTTAATTCTTATGGAAAACTTCTTTATGAAGAGTAAACGTCTTTTTCATCCCAGCCTCTGGTAAGTTTAGGTCCGCAGTCCCTCTAACCCTAAAGGAAAGTTTGGAAATTGCAAAGATAAAACCCATTCTGCTATGATATTTCGCCTCATTAAATTCCCCGAGGGCTATTGCATTTATAGCAGTTGTTGGTGATCGGAATTCTTCACACAGTTCATCTGTTGTTCTTTGCTCTTCGAAATGATGCTTGTGCATCCGTCTTGTCGAATGTACGTTTCTTCTGCTACTGCTCTTCGACAATAACGCCTTTCCTTCATTTTCTCAAGTGACATCACCTTCGAAAGAGTTCTGCTTGACACATTAGCAATATCCGCCGACGATATCAATGAAGAGACCGCCAAATGCACTCCATAATTAACAAACGTCCTCTCGTTCGGAATTACTGAAGTATTCTCGTACATCCACATTTTGTCCTTATGTTGCACTCGTGCATGGTCCGTTTATATTGCTATCCTTACTTTTAAAGAATTGCAGGGAAGAGATCGGCATGATTGTCACAACTGTTCATTTGCATTATGGGATACATATTTTTCGTATATATCTATATGTAAACATACAAGTACATCACAGAACATACCCCGAAGACTTCCCCCTGGATTTGATATTTTTGTCTTTTCCCCAGTTTGTAGTTTGAAAACTATTTCTTTTTCTGTTTTTCTCATTACGCTTGATATCATAAGTGCGAAAGATGCAATTCCCTTATTTTGGTTCATTCACCAAATTGTACAATTTATCCGTTAAACACATCCAAACAGTGACAGACAGCATTAGAGCCAGAAAGACGCATGTGAAAGTTGCAATGTGACCATAAATTTTTGAATTTGCTCAGTTTGCACCGACATTTTCAGCAATTGATGATGTTCGCTCAGTCCATTGTTCATAACCATCATTAATAATTGCTAAAGGAGAAGTCAATGACATAATCGCAAAATTGGTTTCATGTAACTAGCACCTCCTCAACAGGCTGTTAAACTCACGTTAATTTACCAATTACAATTGCAACTATCCCTGTTGGTTTCAATATAGTGGACAATTGTACTTCGACCACTAGCTACTTATGTTGAATCTCTATCCTGTTTGCTCGATTTAGAATAATTTCAAGGAATTTATATATGTGTGCTCTTTTGAACGCTTATCTTTATTAAGCATGTCCTGTTTCAAATAGTTCGAATATTCAGATGCAAAGTTTTTATATTATACTTTGCATACGAGGAATTAACTTTGATTTGGCTTTTGCAACTTGCTCCACATTTCCTAATTAGGCATAAGTAAGCCTACCTTCCGCCAATGCCTTGCTTGTCCACTATTGATTTGCTCCTCAACGGAAGCACACTCTTCCTCGTTCAGAAAAGCATTACATATTCATCTTCAGTGTTTAGTATTCCTGGCGCTGTAAAAGCGAACTCGATGTATATTCATATCTAACACTTTCTGCAATCATAAGATTTAAATTTTAAATGAACCTTCTCGTTCTCCATACTTGTGTCTTCATTACTCACAAGGGATGTCGGGAAGCTATGAGCCGAGCATGGGAAAAAGAAATCCGTAATTTTTGCTGTTGTTGAAGCGAATATTCCGTATTCCCTATTCCATCATGTCATGGATGAAACTAAGAACGCTCTCAATGGGTTGTAATTGGATTTTATTTAGGTTAGGACTTATAACTCTCAAGGGTTAGGAATCATTTGTTGTTTTTAAAAATTTTCTTTGCTTGTTTAAATATTTATCCAAAGCGTTCCGCGTATTGCTTTTAAAAATTCTCTTTTTCACCCAGAAAAACGTAGATATTTCCGTTTCATATTTTTTTGTCTGAAAATATGAAAAGCTTCGTAAGTCTCCGAATGGTAACTGAAGTCATGACAACGATGCTGCACATGTATTTTAAGTGAATACCACAGATCGAAGTAATTTGGGATTTTATTCAATAATTTTAATTTGAAAATACGGCTAAAAAAAGGCTACGTTATTTTGAAGACATTTTAATTCTAGTAAATAAATTTCATTAGAGATTCCAGACATTATCTTAAGATCTTATTAATTAAATTACTTAAGTGATCACAAAAGCCAAAATATTTTACTTAACTATTCACATAGTCTTTTATTTTATTTAATTATTAATCTGTAATAATAACTAATGGATGTCTATATGAGTCATACGTTATTTCGTCGTAATTTGTGGTTGTCGTCTGAGTTGCAGTGCCGAATTTCAAGTCGAAATTCCAAAAGGAACTTGTTACAAACAAAAATATTTATGCTGTTCCTACGGGAAACTGAACACGCTTCCAAATCCATTGTTGTCGTTTTCTGCTCCCTAACTGTGAACGTAAAGAGTCATAACAACATTTAAATGCTATCTTGGACAGATATCCCACATCCCCAAAGGCATTATTATACTGTATTAATGTATCCCATTGCAGGTAGGAACCTGATTTTTTAATCCAACACGGATTTCACAGGGGGATCACGTACCAGATTTGGGACCATTCGGTCGAGTATCAAGAGAACCACAAGGTACCAAAATCTGTCGAAACGGGAATAAAAATTTTACTAGTTGCTGTAGAAATGAAGCCACGAGCTATGAGAGCGCGCCTGATGTTAACAACGCCGGGTAAATCTTCGTGTTGAATCTTTGTGGTAAAGAATTGGGGGAAGGGATACTCACAAAACAACCTATAGTGCAGTGAAAATCGAAATATACCGACTAAAAGAGACCCGCGCAGCGCCGCGTACGATTCAGGTAGTTATTTCATAACATTTCACTCAAAAATAAATTTATAATATAATCCTTAATGTTTGTCATTCTATCTCAGAATGTACAAACTCTATCTCAGAATTCTAGAAAAATGAAATTTTGCGCAGTATTTCTTGATCAAAATCTAAGTGGCGAAGCTTCATTACAACCAATCGAGGAGCTGAGTCATTTTAAAAGAAAATTTCTATACAGGTTATTGGCTAAACCCGTTATGAAGGAGACTCTATACATATAATATATCGCACTGCAAAACGGTGATCAAGGAAAGTTATTTGCCTGTTCGCTATGCATTTCAAAGTCTGTTTGCAATGCTTTTGAAAGTCTGTTTGCAATGCTTTTGAAAGTCTGTTCGCTGTGCATTTGAAAGTCTGTTCGCTATGCATTTGAAAATCTGACCGCTATGCATTTGAAAGTCTGTTCGCCGTGCATTTGAAAATCTGTTCGCCGTTCATTTGAAAATCTGTCTGCTATGCATTTGAAAGTCTGTTCGCCGTGTATTTGAAAGTCTGTTTGCTATGAATTTGAAACTCTATCCGCGCCATGTATTTAAAGTCTGCTTGCTATGCATTTGAAAGTCTTTTCGCTATGCGTTTGAAAGTCTGTTTGCTATGCATTTGAAAGTCTATTCGCTATGCTTTTAAAAGTCTGGTCGCTATGCATTTGACAGTCTGTTCGCTATGAATTTGAAAGTCTGTTCGTTATGCATTTGAAGGTCTGTTCACTATGCATTTGAAAGTTTAATCGTTATGCATTTGAATGTGTAATACTGCTAGTCTTGCAAAGTAGCCCGTAATGTATTACAATCCTTCTTATCTGAGGAATATATAACTTTAAACAAGAACAACTAAAAACAACTTACTTAATATTATAAAATAAAATAGAATTTAAGAGCATATAATATTACTTAGAGCATTTGATTACTGATTAAAAGGGACTAGGGTTCGAGCACCAATAAGGTTATGGATGTTTCTTTTCTGCGTTGTATTTTTGATGAGGTCTGGCCTTCCTCACATATCTTTTCTATGGCGTATTAAATTGACAGGCTTCTGTCAGACCACTGTGGCAAGTAGCTACTAGAAGGAGAAATTATTTCTTATTTAGGAGTTCAAAAATCATAAGGAAAAACATTCCAGGTGTTCTTTTCTGTCATTTGTACGAAAATATTACACGATTTCGCCATAACGGAAATATTTATTCAATTTGCTCATCATATTCCAATTAAGGTGGTTTGCAAGGTGATTGAAGGTGAGGATGCTGTGATGGCTAGGTGGGCTGAGCATTTCAGAGATATTCTAAATAATGTGATTATTTCTACTCCCATTGTTTCTAAAGCGAATAGAAGCATTACTGGCTTTTATAATGACCTTATATCACATTCCGAAGGCGCACTGGCTATCTCTAAATTAAAACTGCATAAATCCCCAGGGGTGAATGAAATCACCACTGAAATGCTAAGAGCTGGGATCATTTGTTTTGTAACATGGCTGATTGAAATATTGAATATTTTTTATGATAAAGTTGTTGTTCCTAAGAATTTTACTAGAGTTCTCATTGTCTAGATATTTTAAAAAAGGTGATCGCAGTTCTTGTGATAATTATAGGGTAATTAGTTTACGTTTTTTGTATGATTATATTTAATAGAATTAATAATTTGGTTTATGGACAACTGCGCGATGAGCAGTGTGGATTTAGAAGTGATAGGGGATGTATTGATCAAATGTTTTCATTTAGGAAGATTCTTGAGAAATGTTTAGAGTTTCAGAAACCCGAGTTTACTAGTTTTATAGATTTCAAAAAGGCTTTTGACTCTGTTGATCCACATAATTTATGGTTGATTGTTTGATCATATGGAATACCCCGAAAGTTAGTTAGTGTAATGAAAGCTCTCTATAATAACACTGAGTCGTGTGTGTGAGTTGGTACCTCTTGCAGCGATTGGTTTAGCATTGCTAGTGGAGTTATTCAAGGGTGCATTTGTCTCCTTTTTTCTTTGGTTATTGATTATGTTATATGAAATTCTTTGCAAGGGAAAGATTTTGGCCTTAAATGGTCTACAGATTTCAAAATTTCTGATTTAGACTAGGCAGATGATTTCGCCCTATTGTCTAATGGTGTTGATGAGATGAATTCTTTCGTTTAGGGCTGTTGATGAGACTGGTAATAGAGTAGGTTAAACAGAGAAAAAACTAAAGTGATGAAAATTGGTCAGGCAGATGGTGCTTCATTTACTTTGAATGGCTGCACTCTTGAGCATGTGTCACAGTTTAATTATCTTGGGAGCTATG
Organism: Ryuthela nishihirai; assembly: GCA_038380435.1. Classification (NCBI taxonomy): domain Eukaryota; kingdom Metazoa; phylum Arthropoda; class Arachnida; order Araneae; family Heptathelidae; genus Ryuthela; species Ryuthela nishihirai. The sequence continues at coordinate 79,425,651 of JAWZYU010000009.1, read as the reverse complement.
AAACAGATAATGGTGATGTGCGGCATGAGATTAACAGACGAATAGGGATTGCTGCCAGGACTTTTAAGAATCTATGGAGAGTGTGGAGAAATAGGCGTATACACCTAAACACTAAAATTAGACTGTATAATAGTTTGGTTCTTTCTAGGTTTAGTTATGGTAGTGAAACTTGGACACTTTGTAAACAAGATAACAGGAAACTAGATGCTTTTGATTCCAGATGCTTACCCAGTATCTTGGGCATTAGGTGGTTCAACTTTGTAACTAATGATGAGGTTAGGCAAAGGAGTTTGCAACCTCCTTTAAGCAGCATATTGTGCAGAGAGAGACTCCGTTGGTTTGGCCATGTTGCCCGTATGAATAATTATAGATTGGCGAACAGTGTGCCTAAGGGCCTCAGAAAGAAGGGGAGACCTAGGATGCGATGGGCAGACAATGTGAAACAGGACCTTGTTAGAAATGGTGGGCAGTGGCCAGATGCAGTAGATGTAGCTCAGGATAGACTTGCTTGGAGAACTAAATTGCACGGTCTGGTTGGGCCTCCGTAGCCCATGGCTGCTTGAGGATATATGCATGTATATGTACTAGTATTTTATTGAAACAAAATTTTCGAATTAACGTAATGAATATAATTAATAATCCCTCAAGCAACTGCTGGCCACAGAGGTTGTTTTGTTGGGTTGTTTTACCTCTGAGCGGCACTTTTTTGCACACCATGGGCTAAATGGCCAGGTCACATGGACCCCGAAGGCTCAGAGAAGGTTGGGGGAGGGGACCCACTGGAACAGCTGTTGGGAGACATATGGTAGCCTCCCGTCAAGGCCATCCAGCGTGTTCTTTAACGTGCACAGGGTATGTCTCTCCCGCACACGCGGCCACGGCTTAACGTCCCATTCGACGGACGGCGGCCTTTCCAAACCCATCGGTGTCCCCTACTGACCGTGGGCAGGGCGGGGAATTTTGCGGAGATAAATCTCAACGCTGACCCAGCTGGGACTCGAACCTGGGAACTACAGATTACGAATCTGGCGCGCTACCGACTGAGCCACCCCCGCCCCGGCCACAGAGGTCTAACGGAATCTGTTAATTTATACGCTGTAGTAGAAGGTCTGTGAAGATGGCGCGACCTCAGCAGAAAAACAACACAAACATTCATGCCTTACCCGGGGCTCGAACTCAGGTTCTTTTGATTAGTAGCCAAGCACACAATAAATAATGTTTAGTTTTGCAATCTGTAAACGAAATATATTAGCTGTTATGTGATCATTCTAGAAATGTTTAAAGCTGGGAATTGCCCTAACATAATCATCTAATTTGACACAGTAGTACTTTCTTTTGAAATACATTACTCCTAAGATCAAATTTCATGTGAGAATCATAGGTTGTCAGTCTGCTATTTGTTTCATACGAAATATCCATAGTTGAGTTCAGTAATATCAATTGATTTACGAATTCTCCGGAGAAAAACAATATCAGTTAACACGTGGTAGAGAATACGCATTAAAATTTTAAATAACTGACGTTTCTGATTTGTGAATACAAATCACAAAACATATTTTTTTTAAGGGACCAAGATAACATGTGAACTTTTGGCTTGTGTTGATTTCTCGTACACAATACAAACACTTGACTAATAAGGAATACAACATAAAGACACTTAAACTAGGATATGCTCGTTGGAAGAGTAGTCAGGTATGCTAACCACTAGTCCAGGTAGGGCTGAAATTTATGCATTATCGATAGATTGATATATTGTGAATGGCTCTAACGGAATAAAGCTTTGAAGAAAAGAGTACCTTCAGTGCATTAATTTGCATAAATAAATTCACAGAAAGTGAAAATAATTCAGATTACAGTTAACGGATATACAGTAAAGTAAGAAATAAGCAGAAAAGGTAAATAAATTAATAATATAACAAAGAAATATTTACAATAATTTTACAGACAACAAATCATAAAATTGCTATACTACTTAGTATAAAGTAAATATAATAAAATATGTTTTTTCAAATGTGCAGCCAAAGTTTAAATGTTTAATCTGACTTACAAAAGAACGTACAAAGTATATAATAATAAAAGATAATAAACAATACGAATTTATCAGTTGTATAGAAATGTTATTAATATTTAAGGGTTAAAATGCTTCCACATACTTTTGTTAACTTCACAAAAAATACAGTTTTTGAAATAGGTTAATAGGACCTAAAAGCAAAAATAGTTTCATGCAACTTTAAAACACAATAAAAATAGGTTGATAACTTTATTACAAAAACTTGAAGATATTATTGTTACGATCGCTTTTATCGATTTTTTCAGCAAAACCATCGATTTTAGAACTCGATTTACTACTTTACTTAACTATTGTGCAATAGGATTGACCTGAGATCGCTTTATTACCTTCTACTTGTTCTGTGGAAGCTGACACGTTGCAAAAGAAAAACCGCATGGAAGAGAAAGTTGGTAAATGTGCACTCCAACGTTTCATAAATCGTCGACTCCAAACAGCGTAGATAGCCCACAGATATATTAGCAATGTTCAGCAAAGAAGTCTGCCATTCCGGGTTTTGGCTATCACATATTTCACAGAGCTTTCGCTCTCCTTGTTACTTCTCCCTTTGTGCTGATTGCAGCAAGAGAGTGGTGGTGATGGAGGGGGGAGTTGTTTCTGAGAAAGATGAGGGAAAGGAATGAGAAACGCATAAAAAAATTGTACCAGCAAGGGAATAATAAACAACACCGATCTCTGATCGTACGTAGGAGAATTGGATAGCTGAAAGCCGCTGCTGGGATCCCGTCTTCTCTTGACATGTGCTCATTGAGCTTCTTCTACTCCTATCGATATTGATGGGCCATAAGATCTGTATGGCCTTGGAACTTTGTTCCATTTAATAACTGAACACGAAAAGTTACACTCAGAGGTAAAGCAACTAAACAAAGGGAAATTTATTTCACATACGGGTGCGAAACAAGTAAATTTTTATTAAACTAGACTGATCGCAATGAGTATTTATTATACATGTCTTATTAAATTTATTATTCATATAATTCATGAAATGTATTTCTTTATTCGTTTTTCCCGCCTTACTTAACTGGTTCATCCTATTATTTGCTCTGTAACGTTTTGCTATATCATTTAGTTTTTAAATCTCAACAATAGTATCTTATTTCCAAAGATAAAGCTTTGTCGTGGATCTGAGTCCATATCCTTATATACCTTCGTAAGGCAACTATGTATGCTAGAATTGAGTTTGGCTCAATTTTGCGCGCTCGCTCGAGTTGGAAGTTATTGAACCCGAGTCATTTCGGCAATTGTTTAGCTCGATTTGAGGCAAAAAATCTTTAACGCATTATAGGATATATATGTAGAAATGCATGTCGCTAATAATTTATTTTATTCGTTTATTATTAAATACAGTCATTTTATGAGAAAATTAAAACGTTAATACAGTTTGGAATGAAAATGTTGCAAATGTTAATAGGAACCGAAATTATGTGGGAGCCGTCATTATACACACAAAGAGCCATCCATTTATTAACGATAGAGAATGCATTAAAAAAATCAAAAGCATATGGTGCTTATTTTTAATTACTAAAGCTTGCTTGAAAGGTTCAAATTATAATCAAAAAATATTTTATATTTTTGCATATATTTCCACAATTGCAAGAAATATTTGAAATTTTAATTATTATGAGCTCTAGCATGCATTTCTAACAAATAGTTTTAAAATGCTTGGTAATGAATTTTATATAACAAGACGTATTTTAATCACAATATATGACACAAATTCTTACTGAAGAAAAATATCTCATGTTATTTCGTTCTTAGTGAAATCAAAATGCATACTGTTTCCTTAAAAGAAATCGGAATATCTCTTAAAAACTGTAAAAATAATGAAAGGTCACAAAGTTTTCTAATCATTGTAATAGTATTAAAAAATACGAAGTTTTTGGCGACTTAGACATTTCCTATGTTTGTAATAATATACAGGGTGGTCCAAAAGTAACGCCCTTTTTTCTGTTATTATATATATTGAGTTATGTAATCTTCTTATAAATTTTAGTTTCTAATAACTTTCAAATTTTCTATTTCAGATTTAAAATTCTATTTTATTTCAGATTTTGTAAATGAACATGGCTTACTTTTAATGAAAGAACAAATAGTAAATTTAAAAAGAGGCATTACTTTTGGACCACACTGTATATAACAAATAATAATTTCGACAAACAGCCGAATTTTGCGAATAGGGAAGGCAAGAAAATATTCAGTCATCACAGGATGCTACGTTTGTATCAAAATCTCAAGATAAACTATATGTTTTGGGGTTTTTTTTTTCCAGGAAAATAGGTTTTATGAAAGTAAGCTTCTCACTGCATCTGCCACTTTCAAGTACTGATTGATTTCTTAGATATGTCAGGAGAAGTGTACACTCTTTGCAACATCCACGACTGGCGACGAACTCCTGGCAGCTGGACAGCCGATTCACCCCACCAACTGCGACTGCTTTTATTGACGCTTACACTAGCACCATTCACTGTTGGGCCATTGTTATGTCAGATTGTGTCAACTTGTCAAAGCAGCTGTCTCTAGTCACAGCAACTGTTCGAAGACAGGCTATTACAGTTCTGACCAGGGAAGGTTGACGCTGCTTATGATGAGACACAGAGGGAAATGCGATGCTCGGTTGACATTTTTAAATCATACATTAAAAAAAACGAAGCAAATGACTTGTAATAATGCAAATTTACTTAACATTTCTATACTTTTTTTTTTTCTTTGCAGAATCCATCAGCAATTCCAATAATGTAAACTCTACTTCAATCTCCGTATTTGTGTGTAAACATTTTTATAAGAAAAATAAGCTAATTTTGTTGACTCAATGGCTACTTCTAGTACCCGTGTAATGTGATCTACCAAAATTAAAATATCTTAGCCATTATTATATATTGACCATTATTAGCTATTATATTTAAGAATCACTAATATTGAAATTAGAATGTGATAAATTTGAAAGTATCTTAATTTAAAAATGCACGGAACGAATTGTTAACTGTGACAATTGCTCGTACTAAGCGATTATAATAGTTATAACCTCACTGTTGATGTTTTAGTTCAAAAATTGGACTTTTAACCGGATTGTAAATACTTCAACGATAAGGAAATTGTTCAAGTAAAATATATACTTGTTAAAATTACTACTTGAAACATCTACATGCAAGTGAAAGGGGCATGCTATTATGATTCTCGATATAGTTTTAGCCCTGATATCTGTTTTAATGAAAGGAAGTGGAATGAAAACATGGTTTCGTTAATCCTATATGGACCTATTTCAAAAGAAAAATTTATACCTTCACAAGCATCAGTTAATAAAAGTAAACCTTCCCTTTTGTATTTTGACGTCCACTAAGTAATGATAAGAGTTGTTTAGAAATTTAGCAGCGATAATGCAAGTGGACACATTACATACATGTTCCTGTACAAATCCAAGAAAATTTTCAGAAAATGTGATCACTACCTTCTAATAGAAATCAAACGTTCCGTCTATCGCTTTCATTCGTTCACTCAAGCACGTTTCGGCTCTGCGCCAGTCGCTCTTCATCAAGCTCCATGCTCCTAATTACGACATAATTCTAATTAGCACAGAAGCACCAACTCTTCAAATGGCAAAAGAATATATATATGAATGCAATTCAATTTATCCAGAAGTATAACAATTCTTTGCATATTTCTTTATGCTTTTTTTTTAACTTTGCTTTTTTCCTTCACCTTACAAAGCATTTTTTTTCTCTCTCTTTTTCCCGGTAGATTTTGATTATGAAATGCAATTAAGATATCGGTGGAGTAATGAAAAGGCAGTGTGATATATGAGATTTTTTCTACTCTCCTTCTTCTAAAGTTAAAATTAATGGTGATTCGGTACCGTGTGTAATTTGTTTCACTTTGGATGTAGGAAAGGATATAATGGAAATGCTTCTTACGAGAACATTAAAGCAATCATCTCGTCGTGGCATCATTGTAATCTTCCGCAGCGTTAAAAAAATTCGCTTCGGAATTACTGAATAGGCATCTGAACCTTCATTAGGAATGAATCCGTTTTAAAATGGAAATGATCACACTTGTGGGAAGGAGCATAGCAAACGTATTAATGAACATCGGCTGCAGTTGTTTGAAAGAAGGACGTTTTATTTATTTATTTACGAATAGTAATAGTTTTGTATAAATTAATTAATTACAAAATTAAGGAAGCAATGAAAACTTTCTAGATTATTTGTATTATCATTATTGATTATCCTTTTTAAAATTGTAGTATATCATGGCACTTTACAATAATTTAGCCTGCAATAACACTCAGCTTAGAAAATAACAAATTATTCTTAAAATCATATTAGTAGGCAACGAATTCAATGTATTGAACATTTTCAGCGATTAATGTCCTTCTGGAAGACCACTTTTAAGAAAAAGTATGTTTTTTATATTAATTTTTATTTTTTTAGCCGTCCCGTGCCGAGTGGTAGCATACTTGACTACTGATCAAAGGATCCTGGGTTCGAGCTCCTGGTAAGGCATAGATATTTGTGTTGTTTTTCTGCTGAGGTCCCGCCATCCTCACAGACCTACTATGGCGTATAAACTGACAGACTCCTGTCAAATCTCTGGCAAGCAGCTGCTCGAGGGAATATTTATATTACATTTTATTTTGCTCAACAGTGACTCAGTACTAATAAACCCGTTTAAATTCATTAAATAATTATTGCGTTAACTCTTGAACTTGTTGCCCAGGTTTTATACTTCAATTTCGCAGTTTTTAGAGGATTGCAGTTTGAGAATCACTAGTTTAATGGAAAGAGGAGATTCAGAAAATTTCTAAAGTTAAAAAAGAGAGTACTGAACGTTCAAACGAAATATATTCATATTCGAGATTGTTGACAAAATATGTTATTTTCACTCAGTTTACTTACTTTGCATTTTGCGGAGATTAGCCGCTGATTTAAATACAATTGTGTGAAAGAGCAAATTTCGGGATTACCTTTTAAAAGAGTGATTCCTATCTTTTCTTCTTCAATATACGCGTAGAAACAGAGTGAGAGTTAGAACGATGCAATTAAATGCAATTAAATTCATTTCTGATCTGAGAGTTACTTTGAGTTTTAGTTTAGGTGCAGAAAGCCAGAAATAAAATCTATCTTCATACAAAAATTGCTATGGAAATCTCACAAGATGTTAAATAGTAGACATTGCCATGGATAAATATACATTCCGGAAGCGAGACTACAGGTAAAGAACAGAAACTCTCATCTCATATCCTAGAATCTGACCCAGAAGCCTTTGCGATGCAGCCAAACGCTTTAATTATGTTGTTCTTTCTTTTTCATCCAAGACATCACATTTTTGTTACACTTTTGAATTAGTATGGTGTAGTCTATATATGCATGACTACTCGTTTAGAAGGATTACAAATCCAGTACCTGCTTTATAGTCAAACGTTATCATTTAGACTGTCTTGTTTTCCAATTAGAAAGTTCGGATTTTAAACTGATAAAATGTTAGGCAAGAAAATGAAATAAGGTTCGGGAAGTTCGAGCACTTGAAATTGTTGTTTATCAGAAATGATCTGAAATCAGCAGCAGTGTAGAGGAATTTAAGAGCTACATTATCAATGAAGAGAGAGATTTGCCAGGAATGTTTTATTTTGCCAGATCTTTCGATGCGAGAAATAGGTTTATTGATCATTAATTATCTCCGATGTGGAGAGCTTGTGCGTGACTCGACCCTCTCTGTGCTCGAAGATTTCATAAGGAGATGCATAACGTGCACGCATGCCGACGTGTGTATGCAGACGCACTGAGGCCGCTGCAACATCAATCAGCAGACATTTATCGGATAACTAATCAATGGTCGATGTTGGTTTAAAGTGGTCACGTGGCTGACTTCACGCTGCTTTCAATGAAGATGTCATTTGTGCCCTGAAGAGGCTGTGCAAAGAATAAAAGATACAAAATAAGCAAAAATGGTCTCCTTAAAGAGCATTGCCATGCTCAATGGATAAATTTATCATGTGGACAGTGACATTTTGATCTATTGCTTGTCGATATGCGCTTCTCTTGGCACTTGATAAATGATGAACAACTTTTTCTTTTCTGTAAACGAAAAGTTACGCATTTCCAAGTTTTAACGGTTCAATAGGATTTTTTTTTATCTTCGCTCCTTATGTCTACTGCTCAACAGAATAATTCTTTATTGGTTTTGATGCAACGCAGCTGATGACTTGATTTCTGAAAATGGAAAAACTGACAAACCTTGTAAGCAAAACAGATTTCGATTTATTTCCACTAAGAAAAAAAAATAAACAGATGGAATACAAAGCGCTGAATTATTTTTTGTATGTCGATTATTTTCAGCTTTAAAATTAAAATAGATCTGTCTATTCATGACCATATTTAGCAGAAATGAGCTGTAAAGCTACATTTCTTTTATTTTGACTTATGAAATATAAGCAACCATCTCAAGAGTTATTTCATCTGCAAAAAAATCTTTTTTTTATTGAGGTCACTTTTTGCAAAGTGCGATATGTTTATGTATTTCTATTTAAATTCAGAATTGTCTAAGCCGCATGATAGAGTGAGAAAAATATAATTTCGTAACAAATTGCTAATATAATTAGTTCAAAATCAGTATGCAAAGAGAACACTTGAAAAGGAACCATAGAAATCACTTAATTGCATTTTCCGTTTTTGTTTCCTTTTCATCAAGTTGGATATTCTGCTTCTCGACCATTCTGGAAGAGCACGATTTAACTAAACCATGATAAGACAAATAAATCTTTTCCCAAACATTTCGATGATTAAGCTGTAGTTGTTCTTCTTAGGACAATTATAATAAAACACAAATTCTTCGATTCTTTTTTCACTTATAGGCGAAGATTATTTGGTGTAAGTTTAAACCTTAAAAGCAATTTTTTTCGAATTAATTTAAATATTAATTCGGAAAAAAATCAGAATTGTGTAAATTGTTTGCGTTGATCACTAGTCCATGTATTTTAATCACATAAATATAATGAATTTTTTTCTATGAAGTAGGCAATAACAAGCATAATGGCATAGCATTTCTGTGTTGCAAGATTCCAAAGAAAGTATCGGAGCATTAAGGAGGCTCCATTTGTTGATTTTTCTCTGGCAACTCCTTTAACTGAAGCCTAACAATGTAATAATAAAAGCAAAACATGCTGCTCTGTTGCCCCAGGTAACATAATTAATGGGATTGTTTTTTTTCCGTGCTTAGTTCTCTAAGACCCTTTCTTGATTCTTTGACATTAATAGGACTTGTACCTCTTCTGACTGATTCCTATTCTGTCTTTCGCTGTCCAAGAAGTCAAGTCATCGAACTTTAAATCCTATTAAGGCAAAACAAACATTCGCTGCCCACAGAGCGAGAGAGCAACAACATTGATTATTCTCACATAATACCACACAGGACTGCACGTGTTTTGTAGAGGTTTACGTATTGCGTAGAGATAGTGTGGATGAGCAATGCGTTCAAGGTGGCTTAGTTTTCTTTCAAAGGCCAAAATGTTCAATTAAGGAGGCTTTTCTCTCCCAGGTAACAAAAGCTTCCACTAAGAACTGGTGTGGTAATTGTCCTATTACATCATGAAAGTAAGTTCCTTACTGTTTAACGAATAATTGTATCATCTAATGCTATTTTGTAAGAATTAGTTTCTTGCTAATCTGGAAACACTTCTTTCGCTACTGATTCCAAATGGCTCAGTGCAAATCGTAAAAATTCTAATTAACCATCCCCAACAAGAAAATGATGATCAACAAATACCACCTCCAAGATCGTAAAGAACGCCCAAAATGTTTCGAGATTCATGTTGAATTTGAATTCGCAATTGCAATTTGCAATTATCTTTTTGCCGTCTTTAATTTTTACGTTTTAAGAATTTAGCCAAATCTATAAATGAGATAACAAGCTCCTTAACCATACTGGAAAGCAATAGCATTCGATACATTGCAAAACTTTGCTTTCTCTTGGGGCTGGCTATCAATTAGACAGTCGTTAAAGCAAGCAAGACAAAAGAACTTTTCTAATAAGTATTTGAAGATATCATCCGGGCTGTCAATTTCTAAGCTGCCGACTGCTCTACTATATTTTGATATCTGCTAAGAATAAAGGCAGTCAAAGATCATGATAATGAGCAGGGAATGCAGAGTTTCTGTTGTTCTGCTGTCTATGAAATATTTCGTTTTAATTAGCATTCCGATCTATTACTTGATATACAGTTAGGGAAAAACGATGCACTCAGAAGTCATAACGATGCAATATAGAAAAACAATGAAAGATCAAATCAAATTCTAAATATTTTCTCTTTTTCCGCGATGGTAAAAAAATTGTAATGATCAAGTGCCTTCGAATCTTCAGATTAATTTGACTCACTACAAAAGTTGGCCAATCGTGCTTATCAAAGAAATTAAATTCAGTCCCTTCACTCTCGTTCTTTCGGTTTAAGAGTAACATTTTAATCGATCCTGAGCCAAATTGTAGTCCCTTTCGCTGCGGGATCATATGTAGCAAATTTTCTCTTCCCTTTAAAATTTCACTCTTAGCTAACAGCGTGGTTTTTAATTATATAAAAATTTTATAAAAGATTAGCCGTACTATGAATAGAATTATTTAGGAAAATGAAAGCAGTAGTTTTCTTCATCGTTAAACTGTATAACTATCAATGCTTCTCGATGCTTACATGACCCATTAGATGCCAACTCTCTAAACCCACCATGCAAGCACACAGAATTGAAACACTTTATTACTGTTTAGTATTGTCACCACGATAGTATCAAGTAAGATACAGTTAAAATATAAATTTTTGTATGCCTCACACAACGTTAGATACACTGAATACTAAGTATGTTGCCTAAGGTTGAAATTGTATCACATTTACAACTACATTCAATGGCCAATGAATTACTATCACCACATCGTATACTAAAGAAAGAACTGAGTTAGCGGAATACAAAATGATGTTTGTCAACAGTGGCAGCATTCATTATGTGGTGAGACGTATGAATTAAATATGGCACAAATAAAGGGCATTCATGGAATTTATTACAATTTGAAAGAAGTAAGATTATGGGTGTCATGTTTGTGGGTTTCCCTGTCTCAGAAACAGCAAGTCTCTTTGGTTGTTCCAGAATAATTGCAGCAAAGGTGCATAGGGGCTCGGACACTGAGGAAAATACTACCAGTCAGAAAAAAGAATTGTGAAAGGAAACATAAGTGGCTGTGTGAGATGAGAAATGGATTCAACATCTTCCACAGGCCAACATAAAGGCAATAGTTCAGACACTCACCTGTGGATACAATGTTGGACATTCACAACAGATTTCCAGTAGGACAAAGCGTCGAACACTCCATCGTTTTGGATATGTGTATATGCGCATAATGACATTCACTCCTAAAACATTGAAAAGAGATTTGCATAGTGTCAGAAACCTCAGGACTATGCAAATGGAAAAAAGGTCCGTTGAATTGCATTTTCTTTTGCAGCACACAGGTGAGCGAGTGCACTTTTGGCTAAAGCAGCAGGAAGGAATGGATCCACTGTGAATTGTACAGAGTGCATACCGGTAGGTGCAATGTCATGGTTTGAATGAATTGTGATGTACTGGCTCTTCTGATACAGTTGCGACAAGCCCGTAACTTGTGGATTACCTGAACAATTGTTTCAGATTCATTTAGATGTTGATGTTGTTCCACAATTCTAATAACATCTTTCAATAAGATAGCGCACCCCGACGTTGGGTTAATATTGTACAGGAATATTTTCGAACATTCTGACTACTTACCCTCCTCCACAGCTTCCTCAATTCCATTGAATATCTATGGGATGTTGTGGAACGGGTAACCCAATAGGCCTACACGCCAATGGTTTCCATTACTCAAAATTGGAGTACTTTATAGTCAGCGTGGCTGAACCTATATCTTCAGAGGTGTATCATAACCTATTAGCATTCACGTTCTGGCAGATATTAGAGCTTGAGGAGGCTCCATACAGTATTAGGTGTGTGTTCATGATTCAATGACTACTGAATGTTTAATAGATCTATTCATATAGATCTATTAAAATTGCACCTAGACAATGTACAGTATATCGTATATGGAAAGAGAATTAATATTAGGTAGATATATACAGGGTGATTCAAAACTTATCGTTCAAATTTCGTGGGGAGGTAGGGAATACGTCAGGAAACCGATTTCACATAGAAAAGTATGTCCGCAAATGTACGCATGCGTATGTAGAGGGCGCTGTGTGTACCCAACCAGTGTACAGCTCGCCCGATCACTCCCGCTGTCATCAGCAATCGCTTGGCCACCCAGGTCACCTGATTTATCGCCCATGGATTTCTTTTTGTGGGGGGCCATGAAATACCATGTGTACGAGACCCCCGTCGACAGTGAAATGGACCTTGTTACACGAATAGTGGCCGACGCAGGCATTGTCCGTGATATGCCAGGCGTTTTTGAAAATGTTCGGCGGTCAATGCAACGGCGCTGTGAATCCTGTGTCCGTGTAAATGGTCGCAATTTTGAGCACCTACTGTGAACCTGTACTTTACCTTGTTGGAATAAAAGTCACATTCGTTACCACTTAACTGTACTGTTTCCTTGTGTTCACTTTACTTGTCCATTTTGTTCATGTAGATGACGTTTGCGGACATACTTTCCTATGTGAAATCGGTTTCCTGACGTATTGCCTACCTCCCCACGAAATTTGAACGATAAGTTTTGAATCACCCTGTATAGAGAGATAAGTGTTCAACATAATAACATAACAGTGAATATCGAAAATAACTTTACTGAGAACATATCTGATGTTAGAGGTATTATATTTTAAACTTTTATAGCTATTCATTTTAGAAATCTGAAATAGAAAAATTGCATTGGTTTGCAGGAACACGAGAAAGAAAAAAAATCAAAGACATCATTCTGATATAGAGAGTAAATAACATATTTCGTCTTCCGTATTTTAATAAATATTGTCCCAGCCGTAGTGTCCTGATACTTAATGTGCAGCCATTGTCGATTTCTATTCTTATAAGTGTCGTGAATATGTATGAGAGTGCTTTTGTGCTCTTACGTCAAATGCTTGATGTAGTGACTCTTGTAGCATTTGCAGTGCACATACGACAGAGGTTTCTTCGTACGTGCAAGTGAGCACGCACATTACGGAAAGCAGACTGCATTTGTTTATTTACTCAATATATTTCGGCAGTGTAAAAACACTTCGGACATTATTATTTTTCATTTCCTGCCAATGCAATATTTCTGAGTAAAACAATGCATGAAATGGCAACTTTCATTTGCATACAAAACAAGTGCATAGGGATCATAAATGTGATGCTAACGTTTTCGTTTCTGACATATGCAAGCTTTTCAAAAGACATTTTACCTTTCTTTTTGTCTCTTGAAATTTTCGAAAAGAATAACGACAAAAAATAAATACTGGCTTTCTGTTTTAATTTGTACAAATTGCTTTTATATTCTGTTGTTGAAACCTTTAAAAATGACAAGGATAGATAAAAACTAAATTCTTAATTAGAGATTTTTATTAAAGAAATGCTGATAACAGGAAAACAATTCCGATTTATAAGAATCTTAGAATAAATATGTTTTTAATGCTGGAATTCGGAAAAAGAAATCCCTAAATTGAGCATAAGGTTCTAATGTTATTAAGTGGTTTTATTCGTTATCGTATAATTTCTCCATTGAGAAGATTCTGTGGAGGAAAGCAATGCTTTTTCTTTTTTATTTTATTATTGAAAATGGGTATGTAGAGTTTTACAAACTTTAAAATTCACAATACAAACTCTCACAGTCCATAGTTCTCAAAAATAGTTATATTTCTCGTTTCACTGAGGTTATCTGTATCACATCCTGAAAGATGTGTGCTAAATGAGATGAGAAATTCATTTGCCCTCTTTTACTCCAAACAGTGAAAGGATCCTAAAATAAGCTTCACCAGGGTTTCCAAGTCAGAAAACTTTAGAAATATCCTAATGATTTTTTTTTTCTTTCTGCCATTGGATTGGATTGGATAATTATTTTCCTCTGAGAGCTCTATTTTGCACGAAATGGAATAAATTGTCCGAGCACAAGGACCCATAGAATGAAAATTGGATAAAAGAAAGGAATCTACTCTACAACCCTTTAGGAAACAGATGGAAGTCTTTCATCAAGGGTATCCAGAGTATTTCTAACATGACCAAGATAGGGCTCTCCTGCACTCATACAGAAGGTTTAGCTCCCCACCAATGAAGGGCAGCCTTTCCCAACCCTTTAGTGCCGTTTTCTTAGTGAGGGCAGAGTGGATGTTAGTGGGGAAAATCTTAACGCTGGCACAGGAGGAAAGTTCATTCATTGGGATATTCCGGAAACATTCCGGAGGGAAGTTCATTCACAGGAGGGAAGTTTCACTTTCCCCCTGTGCCCTGTGTCAGGAAATATCAGGCTACGAAGCTAGTGCGATACCGATTGAGTCAATCCCCTTGAATGGAGCTGAAATCAAAATAACTGAACAACCTGCAGCATTAAACAAATGGAAAATATTTGTATGATGAATAGGAACTTTGTAACATATGTCATACTGAAGCTTTTGGTCAGAAAGGACTGTTCTGATGACAAGAGTTATTTTATCTCTGAGCGGCAATCTTTTGCACATAATGGACTAAATATCAAGGTCACAGTGATCTCAAGGGCTCAGAGACAGTTGGGGAAAGGGGATCCCCTGCACAGCTGTTAGGAGACAGATGAAAGCCTCCTCTCAAAGCCATTCAGCGTGTTCTTTAACCATTTCCTGCACTCGGCGCCGCTGCTTAACTTTCCATCCAATGTACAAGGTCTTTCCAATCACATCGGTATCCTCTTTCTTACCAAAGGCAGCTGAGAGTTAGCAGAAATAAATTTCGATGCTGAAAAAGTTGTGATTCGAACCTGGGAATTGCAGATTACGAACCTGGGGCACTACCGACTGAGCCAACAGGATCATTCTAATGAGGGAAATAGTCTTTAAATGAAAGGTATAGCACATTGAGGAAAACTTGAAGGAAATGCTGCTCTCGAGAAGTGGTGCGGGCTTCATTCAAAAAATCTCTGTAACATTCAGAGTTCATTTCGGTTAAAAGCCTAAAGTGGTCTAAGCATGCGAGAACAGAACATCTTGGAGTAGGAAATTTTGAAGGACACGCAGAAACTTGAGAAGCTATAAGTGGTTTCGTTTGTAAGTATAATGGCTTTAATTAATAAAGCAGCATAAGAATGTTTTTCGAGTGTCCTTAATGGTGAATCTAGGAAGTCAGACTAAATAGACTGGGACGAGGTGGGGGAAGTATCTCAGTAAAAAAATGAAACAGATTACAATTACTCTCCATTTGTGTAAAAAATAATTATAAGTTATCTGACGCAATTTATGATGATTTTTATTCTGAACACTGAACACAGTGTCTGTATTGTTTAATTTTTTACATTATTTATATTTAATAAGGGAGATAATTACACTCTTTAGATCTGTCACCAGTATCTCATTTAAAACATGGTTGAATTAAAATTTTCGTGAAGGAAGGAGATTATGCAATCAATAATCTTGAGCATATGAAATTGTTTGTAACATTGAGTGTATTGGTTAGAGTAACTTGGAAGCAATTTGCCTCAAGATTCAAAGATTCGAGCTAATCCCAATTTTTTTTCTTTTGCGATGGGACGTTAAGACGTGAGTTGTGTGCAAAGACGCATACCTTGTGCACTTTAAAAAACACACTGGATGGCCTTGGCGGGAGACTGCCATCTGTCTCCTAAGAACTGTCCAGTGGGTTCCTCTTACAAAACTCTGAACCCTAAGGGTCCTTGTGATCTGGCTATTTAGCCTATTGTGCTCGTAAAGTGTTGCGCAGAAGTAAAACAAAGACACAACACCTTTTTTTCAGTTGTTGGAAGTTGAAACGATCTACTTCTCCTTGCCCTAGACAGATTGCCATCTGAAATGAAATTTATCGTGTATAAACGTCATGCACTTATATATGCAGGATCTTTCTGTACCACAAAATAACTCTCTACATAGTTTTGAGCAGATATCTTTGGCAAATGAAATGAGAACGAAGGGGCGACCTGTCACCATCAAATTTTTGTATGAAAGAAATACGTTTACTTTAGGGTCATGGGCTAAAGAAAGGTAATTTGAAGTGACTAGAAAAAAAAAAGATATGTATATAAATAATTTTATGTAGATTATTCAAACCCGGAAAAATATCCCTTTGGTATAACTATGAACTAGTAGCAGAGAAAAAAAAAATTAAGTAATAAACACTTCAATTGAACAGTTGATTACTTTTAAATTTTTCAAAAGACTTTTTTTCCATAAAATATTCAACAACATTCATTAATTTACATTATTATCTACCTTTATTTCTTCAACAACAGCCTATAATAAGTGACTCTGCGTACGCATTAGTCTACTCTGCGATAGGTATTGTCGAACTAGCGTGTTTCTTCCACTCAGTTAATCGAAATTAGTGACCGCAAACTTTTAATCCTTTGAGACTCGTTTAATTTTTTATCTGTTTAGAAAGTGCTGTTCAGCATAACTACTTTCCTACAAAACCTACCTACTGACCTAACTGACATTTATTTTGTTTTTTAATATGGTTGATGGAACTTATAGCCAATGTTTGCTTTATGTCCCAATGTGAGAACATCGATTTTTATTACATATTTAGAAGTGAACAACTCTTTACTGAGGGACAATTGCAGCATATATGACCGAACAGATGGCCATGCCATAACCCGTATCCCGGCAGTCGCAGTGTCAACACGATGCCACTGACTCACCTCATGTATTCACAACAGTAATATGTATATCCTCATGGTGCCTTGAGGCCTTTGGAGTGTGTATACTCGAATTTTTCCTCTATTTTTAATACATTATTATTGCAAGGGAATCTTTTGTTGTGAGATCACTTTCATATAATCTGGAATGTACAAAGAAACGGAAATGCATGCAATGAAAGTTCAACTGCTATTGTAATGATAATCTGTATATACAGTCAAAATTTTAAGGATATGATTTGTGACTTTCTCTCGATATCGTGAATTTATGAAATGTGAATTTAATATCAACTAAATTGTAGGTTACCTTCAATTTTTAAGCTAACATGTTTTCACTACATTTAATTTACGTCGTTGTTGTTGTTTCGGTTTCGACGAGTGGTAATTTTGTACCTTTTTTTGTTGTGTTGGTCCTTCGCTTTCCTTTTGTCCGCTTCTAACTTCTCTGTCCATCTAATATCTACTTGAATGGCGTGTCACCGCTATAGCGTGTACACTGTATCGTCGAAATTAGTGTTCCTCGTGTCATTTCGAAAGCATATCGACCGCGGCTGGCCAAAGTAATGAGTTATGTGGACTTGTGCTTCTTTCCGCAGGCTGGTAGCGCTCACGCACAGGCCGATATATCGATAGTTTGGTAAATGCGTCTCATCGATTAGCCATACTCCTCGGCATGGGTGCTTGCCCTGCACGCGAGCTCTGTAGTGAAGCACACAGAGGGGCGCAAACAGAATTCGTACTCGGAACAGCGCCAAAGGGAGAATTTGTGAAAGGGGAAGAACGAGCATCGGGATGAGACGTTTGGCCCTCGTCGCGTTAAGCCTGGACCACGAGTCTCGTCGCTGAAGTCTCTCTTCGCATCTATCAGCACCCGGATAAAATATTGGGAAGCCCACGCCCACTTGGCTCACGGAGCGAGAGCTCGAGATGACCTACTCTTTTGCAGGAGATGAGAAGCAGGGTGGGTCACTTCACGCTTCTTTCCGACGACATCAGTGTTATCGATATGCGTTATGAAGAGATCGATCTTTCGTTTCTCTTGTTCTTCCTGTTTGTCCAGTTGCTAGCTGTCAGTGGATCTATTTGAAATCAATGGCTTAGTATCTCCTTTTTGCATGTTGAGACATTCACACTTCGCAAAAATTAAGGTGTCAGTGAAATATTTTGTGTGGTCAATGATTTAATATTTCCGATGAAGATGAAGTGACTGTTAAACTCAATTTCATGATTAATTAATTACATGTATGTCTCAGGAATGCAAAGAGGACCGATAATACTTGAAGTTACAATAAGTTTCAAGGAGTTATTAAGCCTGAAAAGAAGTCTTATTTACTAAGATGTGTTTGTTGCATTTTATTGACCACCACATACGAAAAGCATGCCATCACTACAAGCATTATAGATCTATTTATTGTATATACAAAATCCCTAAGTTTATTTCTCTTTAATATTTGAAGAAAAATTGTTTAGAACTGTTTCGGTAATTCACAGCTTTTTCCCTAAATGTTTCATATTTTTTTTAATATATAATACTTTCAGCCAAAATGAATATTAAACTATGTGACACTAGATTTTCACAAGCAAGGAATAAAACAACCTTAGGGATTAAACCTAATGCTTTAGACATAAACTCTTCTGCAAGTAATCTTATAGGATTTAGCAATGCCATTACTAAATCTCTGAAAAAAAATTACATGACATAGATAGAAGTTTTAAAAGATAAATGTGACAAATAGTTGCATAGATTTGAAAGGCAGTTTCATTGTTAAGAATCAAGTTTCTCTAAAGAATTTATGAGCAATTACTTAAGTTCCTTAATCATTGATAAAAGCCCCAATTACATGTGAGAATTGTGATTTCTATTCATATTGAGCAATTGAAAAACGATTTTGTTAATCAATAAAGCTTTTAAGAATAATGCTAATAATTTAAATCGTATATGGAAAATTGTAGCGAAATAATGAAAAATATTTTTTCAAGCACCTCATTCGTAAAAGATACTGAAATGTTTTTTTTTAAATTTACGAATGTTTGAAGGTCACAAGCATGAGTCATCATCGTCATCCTCAAGCAGCCATGGGCTATGGAGGTCCAACCAGACTGTGCAATTTAGTTCTCCAAACACATCTGTCCTGAGCTACATCTGCTGCATCTGGACCCTGTAGACCAATTCTATCATATTCCTGTTTGACATTGACTGGCCACCGCATCCTAGGTCTCCCCCTCTTTCCTAAGCCTTTAGGTACACTGTTCAGAACCCTATTCGCTAATATATAGTTATGTCATACGGGCAAAATGTCCAAACCAGTAGAATACTTAAAACATTTCCAGTCCATTTCTTTTAGTGACCAATAAAATGTTTTCTATTTTACGATTAATTTCAGATTATTTACATTTCCTAAGAAAGCTTCCTACGAAATAAGTATATCTATACATTTGTTTTGAACAAAGAGAAATGTTCAGCTATTGATTGAGCTATTGATCCAGTCAGCAGGGATAGTTTTCAAATGTTTTAATTTCAAATCTGTACATTTTCTCTTTTACTTAAACAACATTTTTTTTTCTTTTTTGAGGTTAAATTTCGATAATTTATGGACCCCCCAGTTTTAGTGTCATTTAACAGAGAAAAATTACACATTGTTATTTCATACGCAAATATTCAAATAATAGTATATTAGATAGGGTAAATATTGTGTTGGGTTGTATTGCCTCTGAGAGGCACTTTTTGCATCCGCTGGGTTAAAGGGCCAGGCCACATGGACCGCAAAAGCTCAGAGACGCTTAAGGAAGGGGATGCAGTGAACAGCTGGTTAGAGACTGAAGTGAGCCTCGTGCCAAGGCCATCCAACCTATGGCTCTGATGCACACGGGACCATGGCTTGGCAGCCCAAATAAATATCATGCATCGATACATATGAAATAATCTTCAACCCTTACAATAAATATTTATCAATGATAAATTACAGGAGACATAATGTCCCGGTTGTTTAGGTTGATTCCCATTGAATAATTTTTTTATTGTCATTGCATGGTTATTTTGCAATGATATTCCCTTTGTCCATTAGTTATTTCTTTCCAAAAGTCACATAACTGTTATAAATGATTCGAAATCAGTCATTTGACTGCCTAAAGCAAGAAGAGAATAAAAATAGTGCGGGAAAAATATTTATTTTTTTTATAATTTCAAAATCGTAATTAAAAGTCTGAAACGAATTATGATATGATTAAATTAAAAAAAACACTTACATAAATATATTTACCCTAATGGAAAAGAAATTACAACTTGCACCGAAAACTTCAGAAATATTTATCTAACATTCACCATTTAAAATCCATTTAAGTAGATAAGCCGGAACCTGACTGCGCAATACAAAGTCCTGGAACATCATAAATTTTGCTGTCATCCTTCCATTAAGAGGCGTATTTCCACCCCATATCTTCATCCTCAGTAAGTACCCATACATTCACATCCTCTGACCTTGGTGACCTTCTCTATCCATCGGGAGGAGAAGGAGGTGGAGTCTGACAGGGATGCTGCTGCGATGACGTCGGAAACTGTCATAGGAGTGGGACTTGTTAACGATGAAGTGGAAGTGCTTGTTGACTAACGAACTTATCTATTTGTTGGCTAAACTGTTAGTTATGGTTGAACAGCTTGTAAGCATCCGATTGTCTGCTATTTGGTGATAGCAGCATCAGCGCGAATGTTGCATTGAGCATTGTTAAATGTTTATATCGGTGAGCAATAGTTAGGGACGATATAAAGGGTTGAATGTCACAGTCGTTATTGATCGGTTATTCCTCATTCTTACTGCATGATGCATTCACTTGGGGCTAGGAATACTAAAAGTAGCTCATTTATAACGATGTTCATGTTGAAATGTTGCCCTTGTCTTAATATATAAAGGCAAAATTTTATTTAATAATGTAACTTTTCGTGCTTTAATATCAATTAATTTTTTTCTACATCGAAATATTGTGATCAACAATATTTTAAATACTGCTTCGATAATCATTTCTCATCAAATCTTGTAATCTATAAAAGAATTATTTCCGAAATAAATAATTTAGAATGTCGAAAGGATAATTTATTTATTAAATCATTGACGTATCTGAAACCCAAAAGATAATTTAAATAACCACCAATGTCTTGAAAATATATTCAAGATTTGAATAAGAAAATATTCCCATCGATATATAGTTCAACACAGTCAGGGGCAAACCGTGAACCATGGAACAGATCTGGCCCGTTTGCAGCTTTCAAAATTCCCGCGACTTAATTAGGTTTGTTACTTTTAATTTCTTGTATGTTTAATTCGCATGTAAAATTTCGTAATAAACATGTATATGACCAATTTAATTATTTATATTTTATATTAATAATCAATTTTTATAAATACCTTGATAATACAAATATATAGTCTGCTTAATGCCTTCGACGGTGGGGGGGGGGGGAGTGTTTTATACAATGACTAAGGTTCTGGTGCACGGGGCTTTTCAAAAATCCTGATCTGATTAACCTATGAAAAAAGGTCGCCTATCCCTGATTTAGTCTATCAGGTTTCTTAATCTGTGAACATTTAATTACAAATCCTCTACTTTATAAGTTTTTTTCCTTATTATCCGAATAACGAAATATGAGCTAACACATGTGAATTCCGAAGCCAAAAACTTTCTCAGGTTCCTACAATTTCTTTTCTTCAACATAACTATCTGAAGTTGTAATATAGCAGTAATCTCACAAAGCTTAAATTTTTTTTTTGCATTTTAGCAAATTCCATTAATTGATCATTTATCATTATATCCAGATTGTAATTTTCTTCTCCGGACGTGTTTGTTCTGAGTTACAGCTGGTGCATTTGGCCACTCTAGGCCAATTCTAGCACGGTTCTGTTTGACATTGTCTTCCCATCGCATCCTACGTCTCCCCACTTTTTCTGAAACCCTTAGGCAAACTGTTCATAATCCTGTTTGCCAATATGTAGCTGTTCATAAGGGGAACATGGCCAAACCAACGCATTCTTTCTTTGCAAAATTTTCTTTTTATCCTGCTTAAAAAGGGTCCATGTTTCGCTACCATAGCTAACCTTAGAAAGAACCAAACTATTATACAGCCTAAGTATAGTCTTTAAGTGTACACGCCTATTTTCCCACACTCTCCATAGATTCTTAAAAGTCCCAGCAGCACTTCTATCTATTTATCTTTTAATCTTCTTCTATTTATCTCATGGCGCACATCACCAGTATCTGTTACATAGCTACCAAGATAATTAAACTGTGACACATGCTCAAGAGTGCAGCCATTCAAAGTAAATGAAGCACCATCTGCCTGACCAATTTTCATCACTTTAGTTTTTTCTCTGTTTAACCTACTCTATTACCAATCTCATCAACAGCCCTAAACGAAAGAATTCATCTCATCAACACCATTAGCCAATAGGGCGAAATCATCTGCCTAGTCTAAATCAGAAATTTTGAAATCTGTAGACCATTTAAGGCCAAAATCTTTCCCTTGCAAAGAATTTCACATAACATAATCAATAACCAAAGAAAAAAGGAGACAAAATGCACCCTTGAATAACTCCACTAGCAATGCTAAACCAATCGCTGCAAGAGGTACCAACTCACACACACGACTCAATGTTATTATATATATATCTTTCATTACACTAACTAACTTTCGAGGTATTCCATATGATCAAACAATCAACCATAAATTATGTGGATCAACAGAGTCAAAAGCCTTTTTGAAATCTATAAAACTAGTAAACTCAGGTTTCTGAAACTCTAAACATTTCTCAAGAATCTTCCTAAATGAAAATATTTGATCAATACATCCTCTACCACTTCTGAATCCACACTGTTCATCACGCAGTTGTCCATCAACCAAATTCTTTATTCTATTAAGTATAATCATGCAAAGAACTTTACCTGTAACAGAAAGTAAACTAATTCCCTTATGATTATCACAAGAACTGCGATCATCTTTTTTAAAAATCGGGACAATGATAACTCTAGATAACTGCTTCCTCTGTTTTGTCAGCCAAGCTATTAAGACAAAGATTCTTGTCAGCTGTTAACTGAGCCTTTATTCGCTTATGAAGTTCGTTGTAATGGATTAGAGTCAGTACCAACTTTAGCATTGAAATCACCTAGCACAAGAGAAATATCTTCTTTCTTCACAGAATTCAAAATATGAAGCTGGCTGTTAAACGTATCCTTCTCGTTCTCATCAGAATACTCTGTTGGAGGCATAACAATAGATAACATTCAAGTTTTAAATTTTTGTTTTAAACTTTTCTGTAAGAAATATTTCATTAATGCAGTTATATCCTAGAAGAGCATGCTGAGAAACAAATCTACGCTTTGAAGATGCTTTCCATCCTCCCTCCCTGAAAAGAAAAATTTAGTTATTTTTTAAGTATCTCACCTTTACCAGTCTATCTGATCTCTTGCAAACCTAGAATATATAGGTTATAATGCTGGAATTCCTCCGTGAGGACATCAAAGAAAAAATAATCTGTACGTAACGACCTCACGTTCCTTCAGAGAGAAAATGATTAGTAAGATTTTTGAAGAAACTAGGTTTATTAAAAGAGGTAGGGCCAACAATATCAAACAGCTCCTGATCACAGGCATGGGGCAAAGACCTGTTCCTCCTGAGCTAAAGTTTGAAGTCACCGATGCTGGTAGTAACTTCAGGCACCACCTTTTCAAGTTGACCTTTTCAAGAGCCACATGACTTGCCGGAGACACATTACTGCGGTTTAGAATTGGCGATGGGCAACTAGTTAAATGAGGGCTGAGGGTCTCCCACTGCAAAAGACTGAAGCCACCCATGCTGGTAGAAACTTCAGGCACCACCTTTTCAAGTGGACCTTTTCAAGAGACATAGACCTGCATGAGACACATTACTCCAGTTTAGGATTGACGATGCCCAACTAGCTAAATGAGGGCTCAGGTACTTGCGATGGCCTCTGATCAGGATTATCTACCAGCTGATATAAGGTATCCTGTGCCTCTGTTCACTTAGGGTTGGCAACCCGCAAGCAAACGAGAAACACAGCGGCAGATTCTCCCTCAACAGAAGAACACTAGTGAATTAAGTCCAGGATACATAATCAAGCTCAAATCCATAAACAAGTCCAGTCTAGTAGGTATAAATGGTCAGCACCAGGACCCTGTGAAGTTGACCACTCCTCAGCAGGGTTTAAAAAGAAAGAAAAAAGTGGCCATAGATGATCAGATCAGTAGGCCACACTGAGCTGGTATCCCTCCCCTTCCGTTCCAAAAGAGAATATCTCTCTTGAAAGGTACTAACGACCCGTACCACAAGAACGCGAAGTCGGACATTATATGTTACACCTGGCCGGTTCTGTGCATCATCACTGGGGATTGGAACACAGCTCTCCTTCCAGTTTATACCTAGCTACCATTTACAGACCTGAAATATTTAATGTCCTTTAAAATATCTTATTCAATCGACATGTCATTGAGAACATTAACTTTGTCCTTACTAAAATTTATGAGCATTATAAACATGATATGAAACCATAAATCTTTTTTTTTTTAATTTTAACTGTTTTTTGTTGCAGGACAGACTCAAATGGCTGGTTTAAAAGGACTCATATTAGTTAGGAAAACACTAGATGGTTATTAGACGCAGACTAAGAACCAATTCAAAAGCTATCCAGCTTGTTCTTTATGGTGCATAAAGCAAGCTGAATACTCGATTTTCTTAATGTATACGCTCACCTGCACACGGCTCCACAGCCTAACGTTTCATGCGAAGGACGATGCTATTTACCAATCCCTAAGATCGTCGAAAGCGAGGCGGAAAAAAGTAGAAAACAAAAGAGTGTGAATAAAGTATTCTGCTTTTTAAAACTACGAATATTAGTTTTAAATTTTGGCAAGTAGATCAGTGGGGAAACTTCTTCAGATTAATTGACGCGTCATTTACTTTTCGAGATATATTTTGGAACACTTTAAATTTGTTTTTGCTCTTGAAGATTTATTTCAACCTTTACGCAATCTCATTCCGTTACAGATCCTTGCCCCTGGGAACTTTTTCTTCCGGTATGTCAGAGGAGAAGAGCACAGAGGGCTTTTAATTCGTTTCATGATATATGAAGCCGCCGCGGTTATCACCACGAGACCAGGCCGCTGTCGATCTCGTCTTCTGTACTTTCCTCCCCTTTCTCTGTCCCCCAACTCTCACGACCCACGGTTCTCTTTGCGCACGCGCATGCACACACAAACAAGCTGCTAAGAGTCAGGAACAGCCAAAGTAATCATCTCCCGGATATGCGTTATTATGGAGAAAATGGACGTGTTCTAGTTTAGCAAGAGCAGCTCGATATCAGGCTTTAGGCGGCTTTGGCGCACGCATGCGCTTTCATTTTGCTTTCTGAATTGTTGTTTTGACAGATATCATTGTTTCGAGAATAAATATTGCGTTATAGCGTTTGTTTACTTTGGCCCCTCCCCACGGACATCAGTTTCTGACAATTTATTGGAATCATGGAGCACAAGCTTACAGAATTGGTTGTCAACGGACACAAGGAAATACGAACATTGTCGAAAGATTCTAGGTTAGATTTGGGGTTCTTGAAATCCGACATTTCATTAAGGTTGAAAATGATATGCAGCTCTAGAAAGTGTTTATGCTTCATTTAATTAGCTGCAGGAGGATGATGTTCATATTTTTTTTCCAGACATTCGTATAATTCTATTACTCCCGAAGTTAATAAATACTAGGCTTTCAAAAGGTTTTCGGAAATAGAACTTTATTATTTTTCCTAGTGATAATTTTTTGTACTACAGTTTTAATACAAAAGCGACTATCGTCATACGAGAAAGCAAAACTTCCCTTAATCCCCACACCATCACTTTTATTCAGTGGCGGCTCGTAAGTTTCTAAATAAGTAGGCAGGGACGGTGATGGCTCAGATGGTAGTGCGCTACTCTCGCGATTTTCTCCGCTGACTCTGTCCTCGGTGAGAAAAGAAATTTCTATTGGCTTGGATTGGAGAACATTTGTTTACACAGGTAATAAATGTTTGCATATATGTTGTGGCTTATATCCGGCACGAACCCTAGGATTTAGTTTCGGGGAGGGGGGGGGTTCAAAAATTTAGTTTAGGGGATGTATTCGAGAATTTAGCCTCTAGGGGGTGGGGGGTTCCAAGAATTTAATTTATAGGGGGTGTCTGAGAATACGACTTAACTAGGGTTTCCCAATTACTAAAATATTCCTCCGGACAAGCAAAATTAAAGTGATATTTATATGGTATAAAACTTTATATTTATTTTTTAAATCTATTTTTAATGTCGGATATACTATGGCGCTAAAATAAAATTATACAATGCAATGATTTTGGATTTCAAATTAAAGTACACTAATTTTAGATTTCACATAAGACGACATTTTTTTGGGGGACTTCCCCCTGTGTACATCCCTGGCATATGTTATACGAGTTTCTTTATGTTCAGAAGCGGAAGGGACTGCATTGCAATTTTTTTCACTTGATATATATATATACATAATTCATTTATGATATTCATTATATAGTTTTTCCTATGAATCCGAATTTCACATAAGGAGAAATTATCCAAATATTGCTTCCAACTGTTTCGCACAGCTTTCCACTGTGCATTCGTGTTTGCGCTGAAAAACTCCAGTCTCGACGAATAACAAAACCGGTTCAAATTTAAAACTGTTCATTTTTATCCTTGCGTAGTTGCAGGGGTGGGGGTGGGGGGAGAGATTCTCAGGACCTATTGGACTTCAATGGAAATTTGCTATTAATACTAGACTAATGAACGTTTGCACAAAAGGGGTAGTTAACCTGTACTGGCCCTCCTGTGTAGGTATTTGGTTCTTCTACCAATTCGTTTCCTGTAGAAATCATTTTAATTATTCCGAAAATAAACCTGCTTTAAATATAACTTGGGATTTAAATAAAAAGCTTTAAATATAACTTGGGATTTTAAGATGAGATTAAAAGCAAGGGAGGATTCGAGATTAATAATGATGATTAATAAAAGCATGGGGTGGCTCGTCATTAGGGGTCAAAAGGCGCCTAATGACAAGCCCACCCTGTTTTTATTAATCATCACAATTGCGAACCATATCCATGTATCACATTTATCTCTGTTATATTTGTTATATTTTATAAATTAGTTCTCCCTGTATGGAAAGACTGTCGTCTGTCGGATGGGACGTTAAGCCGTGGACCAGTGCGCGAGCAAGCCATACCGTGTGCTCGTTAAAGAACATGCTGTATGGCCTTGACGGGAGGCTACCATCTGTCTCCTAACAGCTGTTCCAGTGGGTCCCCTCCCCCAACCTTCTCTGAGTCCTCGGGGTCCTTGTGACTTGGTCATTTAGCCCATGGTGCGCTCAGAGGAAATCAACTCAACAGTTCTTCCTGTATTTTAAAAAACATCCTTCTTAAAAAGAAAAATGCCTATAATGTTGTAGAAAATGTGTCTTTTACCGAATAGTTTGAAATATTCTACGAACCTCCATTTCAGATTAGAAAAAAATAGTTGTCAAACTTTAAAATTTATATTGTTTCAATAATGATTAGAAATTAATAATTTTTTCTGTGTGCGTAACAGAACTTAATATAAACTTTGTAAAATTGGAACGTTTTAGCAAAGGGCTGTTTTTAAAAATATGGGAAAGGTGTAATGTTTATTCATTTTACAACTGTACATTCTATCAATAAACGTACTGCAAATTTCTCACATGCTATCAGTATTAAAATTGTACTTTTTCCGAAATTTCTTACATTCTTAAATATTGGACACCTTTATATAAACCCAAAAGAAGTACATTTTTCTCCAGAGACTTTCACTTGTCACAAAAGTCTCAGCTAATGTAGATCTTTGAAGGCATCGAAATTTCAATGGAATGACAACACAATTCACCATTCATATCTTCAAGGGTTTCGAAACAATTTAACCATTGTCTTCGCGGGTGTTATATAAATCTTACAGTAGATATCAATGCAACTTAATTTCTTTTGATACGGGTTGTGGGTGAAAATATTTGTGTGTCATATTCATGGGTAAGTTAAGCACTTCAGTAATAGTGAGCAGTATACATTAGACAATAAGTTATAGTTTAAATGTACCATAGTACATTGTAAGCTCTAATAATAATGTTAATGTAATAATATGTTTTTGCCTTTCATTACCTGAATGTATTTTTTACGCGGCACGAAGGATCGGAACTTCAGGAATGCTGGAGCAAAATAGCGTGCGCTTGTTGAAGCCAAAAAGGCGTTTCTTTCTCTACCTTAAATAACAGAAGTCAAAGATGTTCGCGATAAAAGTAGCGGCTGGCATCTCGTGACACAATGAAATGATGTTCCAAATGAAGATCTGGCACGGAAAGGTTTCTGCAGACTGAAGACCAAAACGCGAGCGAATACAGTAAGAATAAGCCTTCGATGGAATTTCTTAATCTACAGAACCGCATGAAAATTAAAAAATAGAACAAAAAAGATTCTTCCGTTGGAAAATATATCAAATTACTGGAATATTTTTGCAGTTTCAAAAGAGTGAGTGATAAAAATCCCTGAAAAGTTTTTCGCTGATGGTAAAATCTGTTTCTGAATCATATATTAATGCATTGCCTACTACGATGGAGTGAATTACCGGAAAGTTCTTTATTTGCTATCAACACTCAGAAATTGCAATTAAAAGTATTTTGGCTTACAAGATTTATATTCCGTTGCATTTATTTTAATTCTCTCGCACATAATGTTATTTTTTCCCAATAATATGAAATATATAACTTTGTTAAATTCAGATATTTCGTGTAATTCGTGTCATCCAGGGTTGGCCTATTTCTAAAAGATCAAAAATGCTAATAATTGCAGTTTCAATTAGTAGAAAGGGTTTAAAAAACGCTTAATCTTATTCATCGCGCAAATTATGGACGTTTGAATCTCAACGAGTTTCGCAGTAACCATAAAGTTTTTCCTCATTATCTATGCTTTAATACTGAAATCGTTATTGTAATAGTAATGCATTTTATGAAGTTAATGGGATGACCATTTGTTTCCGAACAACACGATTTTTATCATTCTTAATAGAAAGGATTAACGAAGCAATATAAATTAAGCGGTGAAATTATATTGATTCGAGTACATTGTACTCCAAAATACTTTGTTTCTCCTGTGGCAAACAATTTCGTATTGCAGAAATATATATAATTGCATATTTTCTCGAATTTTAACTCTTTCCGTACGTGGGTGTGTTACCAAAGAAGAAAGTAGCATCAGCAGATGTGCTTAACTTTAAGCATCGCCCTTTTACGACTTCGCTACACTCAGCTCTTCTCTTTGATACAAATACGCCTTTTTTCTCTCTCTAGTGGGATGACAAAGAAACTGAAATAGTCGTCTCCGACAATATTCTCTCTTCATCCATATTAACGGCAGCACTCATCTCCATTGCCACTACATAGCTGTTAATGTTCTGCGGCCGTCTCTGCAGCTACCATCAATGCAGGCTTCAATTATGTAAGCCGTACGTTTTCTCTGCCGTTAACTGCTAAATTTTGCAGCCGGTGACGACACTGTAATCAGCGACGAGAGGACACCACGATGGCTCGAGGACGATCAGGATGCTCTGTAGGGATGCTCCCCGAAGACCTCGTCGGTCAGAACCTGTGCTCATTAGTGTTAATCCGCCGGCTCCAATGCAGAGCTTTGGCTGTTCAAAGACTCGACTACGTCGTGTTGGATGTAATGTTAGGTAACTAGAGAGCGTGTACTCTGCCCAGTGGTTGGGCATGCAGTCATTAATCCGGATTGCCTCCAGTTCAAGTCCCCTGGAGGGTACACATGTGAATTTTTTCTTCCTTTTTATTGGCTAGGTTAATGTTTTCTCTGGAATTTACAGGTCAGCAAAAAGTTAGTGAAGATTTTTTTTCACATCCTCTTCCGACCATCAATGCTGACGGTTTTTTATCATCAAGTTCAGTTGGAAAACGTAAACGGCTGAAATCTATATTCATTTAACATAAAGTAAGAATTGAGATGATGAAATCATAATATCTAAAATATAATTTAAGCTA
Source organism: Ryuthela nishihirai (assembly GCA_038380435.1). NCBI lineage: Eukaryota > Metazoa > Arthropoda > Arachnida > Araneae > Heptathelidae > Ryuthela > Ryuthela nishihirai. The sequence goes on along the minus strand of JAWZYU010000009.1, from coordinate 79,395,682 downwards.
GAAATTACTTAAAATTATTACTTGACATTTGGTGGCAGATAAATAACCTTTTACATACTGGCATAAATAATTTTTATGTATTTAAATGTAACACTTCGAAACGTACATGACAAAGATATAGATTATTCTATTTTGGTAGGTAAAGTCACTATAAAATAAAGATTAAACTTAAAGAAAATATGAGAAAAATGTTTTTTGTAACTTTAAAACGAAAATTCCTGGTCTAGTGGTTAGTACGCTAGAGTGTTTGTCTGAATTGTAATTAAGAAACAAGTTGCATTATCTAGTCAGGATTGATCACTCATATTAATGTTAATAATATTGCTTTTGGATTGTCTCATTCAAATTGATTATAATTCTAGGAGGTCGCATAAATATAAAGGGTGAGAATTGATAGTAAGATGGATTAGATTCTATTTAACAAGACCTTCATAAACTTGGACTTCCGGCATCTTCAACAAGACATTTTCATTAATATTTTTTTTAAAAATTACATTTTTATTGAAAAGAAGACAAAACAATGATTAATTATCAATAGTTCAATATTTTAGACAGTTGAAATATCTTAACCTTACCCTATTTCGCAATCTGAAGTTACTTTGACTCTTTCTAAATTAGAGCTTCACACATCCTCAGGAGTAGATGGAATTACTACTGAACTGCTTAGAGCTACGAATCATTCCTTTGCCACATCATTTACTATATTGTACTGCGTTATTGATTAATGTTACCATTTCGTTTTGCTGAATAGCCACCTTATAATAAAGACCCTAAAACTTGAGAATTAGTAGCGGAAAGTCAACCAACGGGATAGCTGTTAGCGGTAGATACGATCCTTCTGTAAGACCTACTAAGGTGTTTATATAACTTGAACAGGATGTAGCCTTCCTTCACATAGATCACGACTTCACAGGTTTATACACGTTTCGAAGATCATTCGGCGTCTGCTCTCTCTCCGGGAGTAAGGAGAAGCAGAAGAAATCTTCAAGGTCGTAAGTTCGAAACTAGAACGTGTGAACATGGCAAGTTCATCACGTGGTCACGAACGTTGCACCCTTTCCACTGAGCGCCCACTTTCTCAAGTGAAAAAGGAAAAATATCGAGAAATACACGAGAATGAAAGAACGAAAATAAAGACTAAATAAAATAAAAATGCCACCTGTGTGTGAATGCTTACACATATTGTACTTATGGACAAACCTTGAAGCTAAGTTTCTCTAATTATCTCTAAATCTTTTTGTCTTCAAGGAAAAATAAAATCTACGAATGTGAATTCAAGAACCAAACGTACAATATTTAAGGTTTCGTTGCAAATTACATAGCACTGAGTTAATGAAGAGTGAAAAATATTATTTAATCGTAGGAAAACGACGAATTTCATCATCAGTAAACTGAAAAATGTCAGGACTGAAACAACTCGTAAACCATTTTTATGCATTCTAGTAGAAAGCAAAATTTAACATTTCGAGAAAAAAAAAGTTCTGTTTCCCATTCTAATTTATCCATGATAAATTTCTCCAGTCGTTCCATGTTTTCGAGGACGTTCGTATTATTTTGAACAAGAATAACAACTCTTTCGATAATGAGTGCAATGTTTGATTAACGACATTTCAGTCAGTGCTTTTGCAGCTCATTATGACGCTGAAGCCGAGATGGAGAACAGCTAATCAGCTGCTGATTGGCTTTCTATGAAGGTGCTTGATGTCCCAAGATGTCTTGCATCACCTTCCGTTAAACCGTGCGCTTTTAAAAAAGTAAACGAAGCAATGAAAGCAAAACATCGCTAATGACGGATGCAACCCTAGCCGATAACAATCCCAACAAGTGATGATAACAAGCGGAAAGGCGTTAGGATAACAGCGAGAAACAGCGCTGTTAATTTGCGCGTCCTAAAACAAAAAGTCGTGTCATCAGCAATTAGCAGATGTGGCAGCAACCTGCTGTTGCTGGTGGGCACTGGCACAGCTGATCGTTCACACGGCAATCCGCCATACATGCGCGTCACACACACATCCGCAGCTTGGGAGGGAAATGCTGTATACTGCCAGCAAACATGCGAGAGGTTGGGCCTCGCTGGCTTTTCTGCAAAGTACCAGAGTAATGGGTGGCAGCCTATGTTGCCAAGCAGCCTCGTTAAGTGGTACAGGCTGTGGCAGATGGTGCGAAAGATTTAGGCGCACGAAAATGTTGCTCGTTGAGCATTCTGCCAGTCGTCAACCTTATTAATGTCTTTCGATGTTTTTTTCCTTCCTTTTTTTTTGTTTGGTACCGTTACTATTACCGTCGATCTATATATTGTATATCTATATATAAGTTGGCTGTCTTTGGCATAAAGACTGCGTTAGAGCTTCATACATTGCACGTATATACAGTGGGCCTCCATCCCTAAAGGAAATGTATAAATATTTGAGCACATGCAACACGGTCATATAAACTCTGGATAACGGTTCAAGTAAAGATCAAACGACATAAGTTAAACTGAAAGCTTGTTTATTTTTCTAATCTATGCTTATTAAGCTTATTACTTTAAGTCTATCCCCATAGTTTACTTTTACAAGTAATAAAATTTTGCATCTCAATTTCACTTTAAAACATCATTAAATGTTTAATTCAAGGAAAAATTGAATTATCTCAGAATCCTTACCTATGTATTAAATGTATTAAAATAGTTTGTATTCTTTTTATGTTGACCAAACTAGTGCAAAAATAGTTGGAGTCGGTCAACAGCCAATATGGAAACAGTGACATTCGTGTGATTAGAAGATGCTAAAGACTTTTCATTTTTAAATAAATATGAAAATATCATCGATGCAGCAGTTGATGTAAGTTTAAGTTTTCACTTTGCAATATATTATTGCAAAGTGAAAACTTAAATGAAGATCTTTCGATTCCGTCATCTTTAAGGTTTAAAAACGATGTGGTGTCTTTTAACAAATGGATAGATCAATAATATCTCCAAATATAGTTTAAATATATCTTTTTTAAGTAGAAAGTTACTATTTCTTTAATGTATTCTATTTTGACCATGGGACTCCACAACCGAAATAAAGTTAATTTTGAGTAGTATTCTTTTTTTTCTGCAAAAAAAAATAATTTTAAAATGCTTCACGCTTAGCATTGAAGCAGTAAACTGATGCTTCAATTTGTGCCAATAATCTCTTAGTGAGCCATACATTAGGTAAGTCTTCCGTTTAGGATGACACGCAGCATCTTATGCCACGAATTCTTAATTCTGCAATTTGCAAACACGTCTTAATAAATGCTGCTGCATGAGTAAAAGTAAATATTCCCTCATGCAGCAGCTAGCCACAGAGGTCTGACAGGAGTCTTTCAGTTTATACGTCACAGTATAAGGTCAGTGATGAAGGCAACGATCCTTCAATTAAGTAATGATACATCAACTGCTGCATCGATGATATTTTCATATTTATTTAAAAATTAAATGTCTTTAGCATCTTCTATTCACACGAATATCACTGTTTTTATATTGGCTGTTGACCTACTAATGTTTAACATTGGCAGAGTTATTAATATAATAGTTAATGTAGAATGAAATTTGAATAATGTGTATATTTTTGTCAAGTAATGCATTCATATGAGCAATACACAAGAACAAATGATATGTAGTACATAACCTAAATTACGGAGACCCTTCCACGCTATGTGAATAAGAAATCCATGTTCAAACCTCCCTAACTTTGCCTCTAAAATTTTTATAGAAAAGATCTTTGGAGATAAATTAAAAATCTCAGATACACACAAATCTATGTTTTCTGCAATAGTCGCTTAATATTTAAAGAGCTAAGGAAGCTGAAAACATTTAGTAGCTTAAACCTCACAAGTGAATTGAAGCACAAATGATAACTGTTGTAACTTTGAGTTGGGTTGTTTTACCTCTGAAATTTTTCGCACAATCAATGGGCTAAATAGCCAAGTCACAAGGATTCCGAAAGCTCAGAGAAGGTTGGGGAGGGGACTCACTGGATGGACAGCTGTTGGGATACATATATTAGCCTCCCGTGTTCTTTAACATGCATGGGGTAGCCTCTCCCGCACACGGTGCTACGGTTTAACGTCCTATTCGACGGACGGCTACCTTTCCAAGCCCATCGGTGTCCCCTATTCACCGTGGGAATGGCGAGGAGTTTTGCGGAGATAAATCTCAACGTTGGCCCAACTGGGACTCGAATCTGGGATCTGCATATTACGAGCCTGGCTCGCTAACAACTGAGTCACTCCGGCCCCTACTGTTGTAGCAATCGACTAGTAAAATAAATGGGATTTTTAGAAGCTTATACAATAATTCATAGAGTTTCCATATATTTTGGACACAGGGTTAGGACGAGTGTTATAGCAGGGTCCACTGTTAATTATTTCAGTTTAGATAACCCTATAAATATTAAATGAATAGTACTGAAGATCGAGATTTAAAGATATTTGAGTTAATCTTCTATTTATCTCCAGTGATATATTTCTGGCAAAAACTACTAATTTTCATATATAGGGAGCTTTGCCTATTGTTTCCCATTCAGATATCATATCAGTGTTCCAATGCTTTTGATAATAGAGTTTATATTAGATTAAATAAAGGGTGAGAAAAAACCAATCACAAACACATTTAATCATAACCGGTAAAACTGTTTCCAACTATGTAAAATTGTTTTGAGCCATTTTTTTTCATTTCGTTAAAATCGTTTTTTGCAAAATTAGAAACATAAAAAGCAGAATGAATTAAATAACAATGTTATTAAAAAACACACTTTATCGATTTGAACTTTAATTTTAAATACGTTATTTACAAGCAATTAATCATTTAACATCATATTACGTTGTTTATACTCTACTGCACTGTACAGCGAGATGAGTATTTAAAACGTTTATCTTATTTATTACTTCAAATTAGACTAATGTTTCTAACCCTGTTTACTTCTTGTTTTCAATTCTGCTGTCTTGTTTTAAATTCTGCCGAATATCCTTTAATTAAAAATGTACGCATCACTATACTAATTAAATTAAGGTTAGTTGGAAGATAAAATATTAGTGGTTTGTTTCACAAATCTACCTACTCTCGAGGCAAAAAAAGCAAATTATTTAATAAAATACAAATTTTAAATTTAATTTTATATTTTAAGTAAAAATTATATTAAATCAAAAATTTCCTTTCAATCTATTTTTTATTTCACAACAACAATTTTACCTCCTTGTAGTAAGATTAAAACAGGCAATAATTTTTAGACAACTATAACATAGTTTTTGCTTCTGGAAATTCCATTATGGATTAGGTTTTTCGCTTTTCGTTTTGTTCAGTTAAACGTTTTTGAGAGTTAAAACGCATATCAGCAGTTAAAAGGCAAATAATATAACATAAATTCGAAACAATTTAAAAAATGTGAAAATGAAATTTTCGATCATCTAAATTTATCCACTAATGACATTTATAAACCTTTGAGTTATAAACTGTTCTGTATAAGTGCAGTGTACAAGATTATATTTAGCATATTACGTAGCGAAACAAATTTATTGCAAATCTATGAGACTCTCTAGACATTCACTGGGATAAAAAAATGCGTTGTTTATCGTTAGGTAGGCAGCAATTTGAAGAGAAGAAAGTTGCCTTCTTGTGTTTGGCTGTGCTCAGATTAGAAGGAAGGATGAGTGGTGGAGAGAAGAAATCAATCGTCAATGCTTGAGGCTCTCAGCACTTGAAACATCAGCAGCCCTCATCCATCCAAAGAACGTGTCTTCTCCTGCTTCTCTCATATATTTGCTTCTTCTTCACTCACCCGCCAGCCAAAACGACGGTTTCACCCACTGAAAAATCTCATCTGATTCCTCTCCTCCAGCGGGAAGAGCTTTGGAGGAGGCGAAGGATCCACTCATAGAACGTGTTGTTTCGCCAAATATAGCAAAACCACCTTAAGGTTTCAGAAATTTGATCTAACGAGGCAAATGCGCAAAGTTGGAAAAATCGCCCAAGTCCAGATTGCTCTTATCAATCAAATTTCATCCTCAAAAATCGATAGGTGTCACGGTCTTTTTTTTTCTCCCTTCTTCCTTTGGGGAGAAAAAAAAGAGAACAGAATCCTGTAATGGTTCGCATTTCCAACAGAGTGCAAAACGCGCCGTAAAATATGTATCATGCCACAAGGGAAACTCTTATATTGAATAAATATATGTAAAAGAAATTTTTTTCTTTAGCTAGGTTCGATTGCTACATTTTAGCTCCACGGTGGTCTAACCAGCTATGTCACAAGTATGCCAAGTGTCGGATCTTTTCTTTATAACACTGTATATAAATTGAAATTCAATTTTATTAACGAAGTATGTGACTTAAATCTGCAGGCTCTCATTGGATTAACAGCATTATCAATAGTGTGGACCAAATTCAAGCAAGTGCGAGATAACTGTTGATTTTTCAATCATGCATTAGGCAAGTGAGAAAAGATTAAAATCATTGTTTTCCTGGTGTTAATTGTAACTTAATAAAATGGCAAAACGTGTAACAGACCGTGCTTGTTTATATTCAAAATAGGCCTGTCTGTTATCGTAAATAGCAATGAATAACGTCAGGTTGCTGAAAGCATCCCCTTAAATCTTTAAAAGCTCGAAATTGCCAAAAATAAAACTATTTACATGCACATTTAATGGTTTTAAGAAAAACTCTGTGTTAACTCAAAGTGAGTAAGAAAAGATAATAAAGAAGTTGCAGCTTATCAGGATATAAGAAATGGACATGGTCTTCCCCTTATTTTTAATCTGCAACCACGAAAAAATAAACATGAAATAATACATCTTTCAACAAGCGACGAGGACAATTTGTGAAAGTTTATTTTTCCTCAGCCACCTCCAAGGATTGCGTTGTTCGCAATAAGGTAAATCACCACTTGTGGTTAAAAGGAAACAAGTTTCTTTTACATAAATTGCTACGAATGCATATACTATAAAAAGAGGCACAATCTCCACTCTGTCCAGGCAACACAAATGTCTTGACAATGCTACTCTATGTACCGTGTCAGATTTTTTCGAGACTAGTAAGAAAAAAACTCCTTTTCAGTACCCCACCCCCCAAAACAAATATTGTACATGCCCCTTATCGTAATATATTTTCCAATTTTCGCAACAGCATATGTGACACCATATGTCATTTTAATAGTGTAGTTCGGAATCATTTTTGATCTTCAATTGGAGCTAAAATAGAAGAGAGAAATCGTTTTCCTGTAGGTATCATTTGCAAGGTTTAAATGAAAATCAAAATCCTGGGTAGGCAAAATATACTTTTTCCCACTCTCGGAAAACTGCCCATCCTCTTCGTAAGCCATCTGTATACAACACATAAACACATTCCGAATGAATGCTTAATGCTGAATTCAACCCTTTGCACATTACAGCTATCTTGAAAAATATTGAATTATTTGTAATTTGGTTTTGTCTTTTACTTTTGTAATATAAGTTGTTTTGAATATATTTTGCTATTCAGTTTTTCGTCTTCAGAACTAAACAGGCAATTTGTAACCAGTTTTAAGTTTCGAATTTAGTATAAAAAATTTATCTTTACCTCAGGAAGCAGTTAGAAAATGCAATTTTTGCGTTTTAAAAGAAAATTATTTTTCGAGATAAATTAAAAATTTTATTTGGTTGGATAGGATTGAACAACTATTATGATTTACACTTTTAGAATTTCTCAAAAACTTTAATTGCGCCCTCTGACGATGGGAAATTTTTAAATTTTAAATGAATATTGCAAACGATCTATTTGGGCTACAAATTTGATATTATAGTGGTGGAGTGCGATGATTAAGGGGTGTACATTGGCAGCAGCAATTTGTCCCTTTAGCCTCACAGTGAGTGGGAAAACTCATCTTTTTATTTTGGGACATCAGTAAACTAAAATTTGCGTTGAATAGGTACTAACCAAATATGATGATTCATAGTTTTCACTCCGTTGAAGGGCCTTAAATTATGATCGTTAGAGGGCGCTAAGGGTAGAAAATGTAAAACTTGAAGTAACATTTCAAGGTATTTAATTACTATTACGCTGTTGAAGTATTAGGATGTTAATTGGGTACAGAGGAATAATTTTCTTGAGAACGATAGATTTATGTTAGAAATTACAAATTATCCTGATAGATTATCAATTATTCTCTTCTTATCAACATTAGACATTAGACTAAAGTGTTGTGGGAAGGCTAGAAGTCTGTCAATTTTGGGCTTCCTGCTATTCCAAGCGAAGACTATGACAAATAAATCATATGACAAATAATTTTTAAAAGATCCAACTTCAGAAGAGTAAAACTTTCTGTGATCCAATACTCTTGGATCCCAATTTTGCATTCTTTTCTGCACCAAAAGAGATTTCAAATAAACAGGCAAGAAATCAAACAAGGTACAAAATATAGCAGTCAAAATATTTTTTCTTCAGTTCCATAGCTTTAAGTAATTAAGAGGAGTAAACTTGTCACTTGAGAAAGTTCAGGTAAAACAGCCTTCTAAAAAAATCAATGCTGCAAAAATGTAAGATTTTTGTTTTTTCTTTTAGAAAAGGAAAAAAAAAACACGAGAAATCCATTGCAAAGGATGAATTTACATTCTGTTTATTATAGAACTATCTTTTAGGAATCTGAGAAGCGGTTATTGGATTTTGTATCTAGTGGATTTACTGTAGCTTCTACTGAGGAGAGATTCATTGAAAATTCTTCATTGATAATCTCCTTTATCTCCTCTTTGATAATTTCTCTTTGAAACTGATAAATGAAGACAATGTAGAAATACACGAGAAATCATTTCTGGAATATTACACATGGCATAAAGTGGAGAGGATTTTTTGATTAATTTTGAAAAGCTTTTCATATAAAGCCTAAAATGATCTGTTTCCTGTCTTCTGTTCAGATGAAACTTTTGAGAAAGAGTGGAGAATTTCAAAGATATTGCGGTAGAATATGCCGATATTTTTGCGATAATTTTGATAATGTTTTTTCCATTCTAAATAAATCATTTCATTTTCTTTATTGCAAAACTATCTGTATGTTATCAAATTCTTTGTGTTTGGGATTTTCTGTAAGCTCTCTCTAGCAGTTTTGTCTGCATCTTCGTTTCCATGCATTCCTATACGTCTAGTAATCCATTGAAAACAATATGGTTCTTTCTTCAATGTGTTTATTTCATTATAATAATATTTCTGAAATTGAAAAAAAAAACACTTGGTGGTAGATTGTGGATCAGTTAGAGGAGCTTAGAGTGAGGATTTACTGTCTGAAAGAAACAGACTTTTTTCTGAACAAAAAATGAATTGCCCACTCAAGGCCTTGAGGATAGCACAAAGTTCGCCATCCAGTTGTTTAAAATTCTATCGGTTCCTCCTTAGTTTTATACATTTAGTACTTTATTTTAAAATCTTCAATATTTCAATACATCATCATCATCATCATCATCATCCTCAAGCAGCCATGGGCTACGGAGGTCCAACCAAACCGTGCAATTTAGTTCTCCAAGCAAGTCTATCCTGAGCTACATCTACTGCATCTGGCCACTGCACACCAATTCTAACAAGGTCTTGTTTGACATTGTCTGCCCACCGCATCCTAGGTCTCCCTTTCCTTCTGAGGCCTTTAGGCACACTGTTCATAACCCTATTCGCCAATCTATAATTATTCATACGGGCAACATGGCCAAACCAACGGAGTCTCTCTCTGCACAATATGCTGCTTAAAGGAGGTTGCAAACTCCTTTGCCTAATCTCATCATTAGTTACAAAGTTGAACCACCTAATGCCCAAGATACTACGTAAGCATCTGGAATCAAAAGCATCTAGTTTCCTGTTATCTTGTTTACAAAGTGTCCAAGTTTCACTACCATAACTAACCCTAGAAAGAACCAAACTATTATACAGTCTAATTTTAGTCTTTAGGTGTATACGCCTATTTCTCCACACTCTCCATAAGTTCTTAAAAGTCCCAGCAGCAATCCCTATTCGTCTGTTAATCTCATGCCGCACATCACCATTATCTGTTACATAGCTCCCAAGATAATTAAACTGTGACACCTGCTCAAGACTGCAACACTTCAGATTAACTGAATCACAGCCTGCCTGACCAATTTTCATCACTTTAGTTTTCTCTCTGTTTATAACCAAACCTACTCTACTACCAGTCTCATCAACAGCTCGAATGAAAGAGTTCATCTCATCAACATCATTTGCCAAAAGGGCTAAATCATCAGCATAATCTAAATCAGAAATTTTCGTATCTCCAGCCCATTTAAGGCCAAAATCTTTCCCTTGAAGTGAATTTCGCATAACATAATCAATAACCAAGCTAAAAAGAAAAGGAGACAAAATGCACCCTTGTCGAACACCAGAAGTAATGCTAAACCAATTGCTACAAGCCTTACCAACTCTCACACACGACTCAGTGTTATTATAGAGAGCTTTCATAATGTTAACTAACTTGTCTGGTATACCATATGATCTCACAATCAACCACAAATTATGACGATCAACAGAGTCAAAAGCCTTTTTGAAATCAACAAAGCTAGCAACCAAAGGTTTCTGAAACTCTAAACATTTCTCAAGAATCTGCCTAAGTGAAAATATCTGATCCACACATCCCCTACCACTTCTGAATCCACATTGCTCATCACGCAATTGACTGTCAACCAGATTCTTAATTCTATTAAGCACAATCATGGAAAGAACTTTACCTGGAACAGAGAGTAGGCTGATACCCCTATAGTTATCACAAGAACTGCGATCACCTTTTTTGAAAATAGGGATAACAATAGCTCTGGTAAAATCCTTAGGAACCATGCCTTTATCATAAAAGATATTCAGAATTTCAGTCATCCAAGTGGTAACCGAAACATTCCCAGCTCTAAGCATTTCCGTAGTAATTTCATCTACCCCTGGGGATTTATGAAGTTTAAGTTTAGAAACAGCCAAAATAACTTCAGATTGTGTTATAGGACCAACATTAAAGCCACCAATGCATCTATCATCATTGCAAACAATGGGAGTAGAACTAACTACATTGTTTAGAACATCACTGAAATGCTCAGCCCACCTAGCCATGACAGAATCCTCCCCTTCTATAACCTTACCTTGTTTATCCTTCAATCCTTGTATGCCTGTCCGTTTTTTACCACACAAAACATTAACTATCTGGTACAGCTCTCTGCTGTTGTGCCGTCTAACTGCTTCCTCGGCTTTGTCAGCCAAACCATCAAGCCAAAGATTCTTATCAGCAGCTAACTGATCCTTTACAAGTTTATTAAGGTCTCTGTAATGCTTTCTATTAGGACTAGTAGGGTATTGATTAAGGGCATTCCTGCAGTTCTTTCTTTCCGAAATAAGCTCAAGTGCCTTATCACTCAGATAATTTTGCCTCTTCTGCTCCTTTTTTCCTAAAAGAGTACTGTTAGTGTCCAAAAAAGCCTGTTTAAAATGATCCCATTCTTCCTCAACTTCAGTAGTAAGCAAACCATGACTGTCATAATGACTAAGTAACCTATCATGGTAAGCTTTGGCTATAACTGGATCTTTCAGAGCTTCAGTATTAAAAGTAAATTTTTTAACCCTAGCACAACACTTTTTAAGTTTAAGTTGCAACACACTTTTAACAAGGTAATGGTCAGATCCAATTTCAGCTCCCCTATATGCTCTGGTATTCCTAACAGAACTAGCCCATTTGCTGTTGGGTTGGGTTGGGTTGTTTTACCTCTGAGCGGCACTTTTTTGCACACCATGGGCTAAATGGCCAGGTCACATGGACCCCGAAGGCTCAGAGAAGGTTGGGGGAGGGGACCCACTGGAACAGCTGTTGGGAGACAGATGGTAGCCTCCCGTCAAGGCCATCCAGCGTGTTCTTTAACGTGCACAGGGTATGGCTCTCCCGCACACGGGGCCACGGCTTAACGTCCCATCCGACGGACGGCGGCCTTTCCAAGCCCATCGGTGTCCCCTACTGACCGTGGGCAGGGCGGGGGAATTTTGCGGAGATAAATCTCAACGCTGACCCAGCTGGGACTCGAACCTGGGAACTACAGATTACGAGCCTGGCGCGCTACCGACTGAGCCACCCCCGCCCCCCCCTTTGCTGTTAATTGATATGTAATCAATCATATTCTTATGCAGCCCATCAGGTGAAACCCATGTGTACTTATGTATGTCGCGGAGTTTGTAATAAGTGTTAGTTATTCTGAATCCATTGAGTTTACTTACCTGTAGGAGACGTTGCCCATTGCCATTGCAGCTACCAATACCAAAAGGGCCTATTACTCCTCCCCAAAGGTCAGAGTCAGTACCAACTTTGGCATTGAAGTCACCAAGAACAAGGGTAATATCTCCTTTCTTGACAGAATTCAAAATATCCTGAAGTTGTTCATAAAACCTATCCTTCTCATCCTCATCGGCATCCTCAGTGGGGGCATAACAGCAGATAACATTCAAGTCTTTAACGCTTGTCTGAAATTTTGCTGTAATAAACCTTTCATTAATGCACTCATATCCTAGAAGAGCATCGCTAGCGTGTCTGCTGAGAAGCAGACCCACGCCTTGGTGATGCTTATTGTCGTCCCTCCCTGAAAAGAGAAATTTAAGATTATTTTTAAGAATCTGACCTTTATCTGTCCATCTGGTCTCTTGCAAGCCAAGAATATCTAAATTGTAATGGTGGAATTCTTGTGTGAGGACATCAAGAGAAAAAGCTCTCTTGATGCAGAGTCCTCACATTCCAACTACCTATGGAGAGAAAATGGTTAGTGGGATGTTTAAAGAAACTATGTTTATTGAGAGAGGGAATGCCGACAATATCAAACAGCCCCCTAATCGCAGACATGGGGCAAAGACCCGTTCCCCCACTACTAAAGGCTGAAGCCATCTACACTGGAAGACTTCCTCCAATGTAGAATTTGACGATGCCAATAGAAGCAAAGAGTTCAGGTGCCTGCGATGACTTCTGCTCAGGATTATCCACCAGCTGATAAACATATCCTGTGAATCTATTCACTTGGGGCTGTCAACCCACAAACAAAAAGAAAACACAGCGGAAGATTTTCCCTCCACAGAAGCCCACCAGTGCAGCAAAATCAGGATCCATAATCAAGCTCAGAGCCATATATCTGTCCAGTCCAGTAGGTTTATATGGTCAGCACCAGGACCCTGTGTGGTTGACCACTCCTCAGCAGGGTAGAAAAGAAAGAAAAGTAGCCATAGTTGTCCAGATCAGTAGGCCACACTAATCTGGCAGCCCTCCCCTTCCGTTCACTTCCACAAGAGAGTATCTCTTTTGAAAGTTACTAACGGTCCGCACCACTTTTCATTTTAAGAGATAAATGAGATAGACTTTTTGAGTTTTATACAGATAATAATATATTATTATTTACATTTCCCAATCACCCATTAGTACGAACTACTATTGTTAAAGTATGCAAAATTCGGAAAAGGAAAAAACAACATTTATCATCAAATATTCCATATTCGCCAGGAGGCGATATGTTATTCTTCTACTTTTTTTTCGCAACAATTAATAAAAACGATATTAGATATGATTAAACGTATTCTAAGAAACCGCGCTCATTCTTTAAAAGACAGCATTGCGCTCTTTCAAAGTTTTTTTCATCATTCTGAAAAGATGGCGTTTTCAATAGTTCTCACAACTTTATTGTAGGTGTAGACACTTTTGAATAAGTTTGTTTCTGTTTCAAAACTTTTTTAAGTTAATAGAATGCATTAATATAAATAATTTTTTGATCATTTGGTAATTTTATGCTCTATCAAATGATCTATAATTAAAAAAAAATTATGCATGATATTTAATACTATTAATGCGCGCAGGTGAGTATTCAGGGAGAGTGTTTAAATATTTGAAATATTTAATCGTTAAATATTTGAAAGCTCAAAATTTAAATATAAAACGATTCAGAATTGTGATTCAAGGGTTTGGGGAAAACGCCATGTTAACTGAAATTCAATGAAACGATACTGCAGTATGACACGGTATGGAAATTGCAGCATTGCCTACTTGTAACAACGAAAGAATAAACATGAAATAAGATGATAATTTACGTAGTGAGGCAAATGTCAGTACGTGCCCTGAACTTCCCTTTCCTTTGCTGCAATGTTTCATAACCACGTGCTCACTCACCACTCAAAATTTCTAGTGAATAATTTTTGAAAGTTTTTAAGGTTATTTTTCTGTATATTATTTATTGTGAAAAGTTTTTGATGAAAAGAGTATATATATATCAACTGTGAACCAAAAAAAATTGCAGAAATAAATCTCCATCTACAACATGGGACTCTATGTAAAAATAGGGTTCCCTTTACAGAGTTTCATAATACGGATATGTTTTCGTGAACACATCGGTTTTTTAATGGGGGTAAAATAAATATTATTGGAAGCAAGGCTTAAATTTAGTTTTTATAACCTAGGCTTTAACTGGTTTAGTAGGGATGTAGGGAGAGGCTCAGTCAGTATCCCGCTAGGCTCGTAATCTGCAGTCCCCAGGTTAGAGTCCTGCCCGGGCCACCGTTGAGATTTATCTCCGCAAAACTCTCCGCTCTGCCCTCGGTCATTAGGGGAGATCGATGGGCTTTGTAAAGCCGCCATCTGTCGGATGGGACGTTAAGCCATTGCTCATTGTGCGGAGAGCCATACCTTGTGAACATTAAAGAACTCGCTGGATGGCCTTGACGGAATTGAAATGGCCATTTGTCTCCTAACAGCTGTCCAGTGTGTCCTCTTCTCCAACCTTCTCTGAGCCTTCGGGGTTCTTGTGACCTGGTCATTTAGCCCAATGTGTGCAAAAAAGTGTCGCTCAAGCGTAAAACAACTCAACTGGTATAGTAGATAAGGACCTTATATTGAGAAGTCTTGGGTCAACCCGAAAATCACGGCGATCGAAGAAAACTCTAATCAGTAAAAATGAAATTAACAGTCGATTTGTGGTCAGTCAGTTTATATGAGCCACCATTTTAGATCTAATTGAAGATCAGAAATGATCCCGCGCTACACTATTGAAATGGCATATGGGCTCATATATGCTGATGTTAAGATTGGCAAATATGCTACGATCAAGCGCATATCCAAGATATGTTTAAGCGCATATCCAAGATTATGATTATGCTGAACTTAAGATTTTTTCAATAACCTCAAAACAAATCTGGCACGCCACAGAGAGATAGCGTTGTTTCCAAAAAGGCAAACCACATTTTGTGGTTGAAAGATAATAATAACATTCTTTTACATACGCTGCTTCGAATGCACATAGTATACATACAAGCCTCCCCCACAATCACAAATATCTTGACCATTGTATTGTATGTGTCTGTGCATAAGTTTTCTTGAAGGCAATTGAAAGAAAAATAATGTTCGGTTCAGTACTTCCCTAAAAAAAAATCCTGGATATGTGCGTGACTAAGGCCACCTTGATACATCAGGCCTGGACTGGACAGCCTTGAGCAAAAGGAGAGAAGAAAGGAAGGAAATTAATTATGCATAAAAATTCAGGCGATTTAATTTGTTTAAAATTTAAGCTAAATCTATTTATTTTAAAACCAGTTTAACTAGAATAATTTGTTCATTATAATTTTATTAAAATAAATGAGAAAGTTTGAGAAATAATTAAAAATTTTTAAAAAATATATAACTACCGGGTGAATTTTTAATTAAAATTAGTATAATTAGAACTGCTATATTTCTCAAAATTAGATGTTTTGCTATTATACTGTCCAGGTTTATTCTAAAGAGGTAGCCTTGGTATGACCTTGACCGTAGCAAGTTCTAAGAAAATTACTCGAAAATCAGTTATTCTAATTGTAAGTTTTTTGAATTATGAGTTTTTCAAAAAAAATCAATATTTCGAATAGGAAATTTTTCAACAAAGTTTTTTCCAATGATCAATTTTTCGGAAAACAAGAAATTTTTTTTTCAAACTGTCATCTGTCTGCGACTGAGCAAATAATATCAACTCTTGGTGGAAGTCAATGTAATGTGGCGTTCGAAAACACCTAATTTTTTTAGAAGTCTAATCCTTCTGAACTAAACGAAAATGAAAAGAAATCTCTACAGAAAATCTAACTGCTATCTTTATCGATCTCCTCTCTAATCCGGATTTCAATAAATTGATTGTCCTCCCACCCCACACACATACACATTTCCTCCAACGAATCGGTCGAAAAATCAAATCAGTCGATTTCATAAAAAAACTCCAACACACATATATTTGATCTTATCCGAACCTTAATAAAGCAGGTTTTTTTTTATTTCGTTTCTTCTAAGCGAATCAGTGAGAAAACAAAGTAAAGTACTACAAGAAAGCGCAAAAAATTTATATATATTCCTCTCAATCGGATTTTAATAAAACAACATTTTTTTTCCATTTGTTTTCTTCCAAATGATTCAGCCGAAGGTTAAAGGAATGGACTACGAGGAAACGAAAATGCAACACATATATGTAATCTTTCTAATCCGAATCTTAATAAAACGGAGATTTTTAATTCTATTTCTTCCACACAATTCACTTCAGAATTAAAGAAATGAACTCCAAAAAAGATGAAAATTACAACATATGTATCATTTTTCTGATCCGGATTTTTCTACTCTGATTCTCTGATTTTTCTGATTCTTCTGATTTTTCTAATCCGGATCTCAATAAACTGAAGTTTTTTATTCCATTTCTTTGAAATTGTCAGTCGGAAATCACAGGAATTCACACCACGAAGACGGAAATGACAACAAACAAACGCTGCTCTATTAAAATCCGGATTAGAGAGATTCAAATCCCACCTGGCTAATGACAATTTTCCTCTATATTCAACATACATAGTAACAAGGGCATATTTGTAATTTTCTATTATTTCTACATAAATCCTTACACTTGATACAAAGCGTTGCTTAAGAAAGATATCATGCCCCTTGATGTGGGCTGATCGTGCACACTAACTGAAAAGTGGCTTCTAGACCAGGTCTTCAATTACAGTCAGATACATTTCTAATGACTAACTCTGGTATAATGCTTAAACCACTAATAGAGAATGAGTGTGTTCGGCGGCCGGTAGCTCAGCGGTCAGAATATCTAACATGTTATCAGGAGGTCGTGGTTTCAAATCCCACCAGGCTAATGACAAATTTCCTCTATATTTATTAGCGTTTACTGTTTTTCCTGAAGTGATTTTATTTTTGACTGATTAGTTGCAAAATAATAAGAAAAAAAAATCAATTTATTAAAATCCGGATTAGAGAGGGGATCCCTCTAAGAGAGTTAGATTGTAAAACGTTCCTTTTTTTTTTCAAAAGTAATCGGCTTCTAAAAAATTCAGTTTTTTCGACTGCCGCATTACACTGACTTCTTTACGCGAATTGATATTGTTTGCTCAATCAGATGATCCCCTTTTCTTTTTGAAGAACTGGTTTTCGAAGAATTGATTTTTGACAACTTATTATACACTTTTTATCAACTTCTTATGCACCATAGAAACTATCATTTGTCGAAGTATAACTGTTGTCATGTAAATTTCCATCACCAAGACAGTTGCCAGGAGACTATCAGAAGCTGGACAGCGAGTCCGGCGCCCATTGCTTAGACTACCCTTGGCTGCACATCACCATTGGGCAATGCCGTATTGTTGTAGGTTTAGAGTTTTCTGGAATGATGATTTACAACACGTTGTCTTCAGCAACTTCAGCAATGTGTCCCTGTTCTTCCTGTATGCGATTGTCTCATCCACGACTGGTGATGATGTGGGCAAGGGATGGATCCATCAGCTCGTCCACTATCGTCCTGATTTGAACAACCGTGGTCACCTCTGTACACCTCCGCTTTGACAACAGATCACCTCTGTATGTGTAATCAGTAAACGGCTATACTTCGATGACGTCCTACGGCCAGTAACACTATTGTTTATTGTGGGTATCCCTAAAGCTATCTTCGAACAAGATAACGCTCGCCCACAAACTGCTGTCCTCTCCAAGATGTGTCTATAAGGCACCAGACTGTTCCATAACCAGCCGTTTTCCCAGACCTGTCATCCAATGAGCATGTTTGGGACATGATTGGACGTCGCTTGCAAGCCCACCATAAGCTGACCTAAAATACAACTACGCTATGATGGGATGTCCCACATGCACGTGGCATGATGGATGTGTCTATGACAAGCAGTTTAGCTGAATGTATCGCGAAGAATGGAGGTCTTGGTACATACTACAGGGCATACATTTTATTGTATGCTACTCGTTTGATTTGTTGAATTGAACTGTAAATGAAATTATCTCATACCTCTCTGATTACCTGCGTTTCTTATGAGTTTCAGAAGATTTCGAACAGTCCTTCTAGGTGGAACAATTTCAATGTGGAACAGCGCAAAATTTTCAATTTCAATAACATAGTTTATTGATGCAAACTGTTGATCGCGAACGCGCTCTTAAAATTTTGGTGAGACTTGATTATTAAGTCCCTTACCTCGTTTGTCACCTGGTGTCAGTCCTACTCAAACTCTTCGTGTATGGGCATCGCACACTTTTAACTCTTATTCATAGACAAAGTATCAGAATAGAACGAAATGTTTTTAAACAATTGAAAAGATAAACTATAGCATTAAAAGTAGAGAAGGAAACTGAGCTTTTCATAACCATCGAGGAGTGTCGCTGGTCTGTTTCAGTGTTCTCTTTGCTCAAAAAAGGTCCGCTAAAAACACTGCATTAGATTTAAAAAAAAGTCTTTTGAAGATGTTGATATTCTAATTACAATTGGATAGACAATTTTTGATAAATACTTAAGAAAAATCTTCTCACGAAATATATGAAGAAATATGTACGAAAAATATAAAGTACTTCTGACGAAGTACTTTATATTCGAAAGAAAGTGAAAAGAGATGTGATAAATCCTTAAAAAATATCAGTGTAAATAATTTAAAAAACGAAATGTACTAAATTGCAAAATGTAAATAATTAAATTGAAACTTTTTTCGTAGGTTAAAAAAGAAAAAAAAATTCTTATCGGTCATTGTAATCTAGTTACGGTTCCATCTTTTTCATCAGTTGGATAATTTAAATCCTGTTCCTATTTCGATGACATTTAGAGAACAATCATTTGGTTTTGTTCTATTAGAATATACAAAAGAATCGCTTCATTTTCAATAATATCATATGAATTATATCATAATCAAATATAGAGATCAGAATTATTAAAGTAATGGAAATTAAATATGTTCTAATATTCTGGTTTAATTTAACAAGAATTCAGTTTTATGCCTTAAACAGATGTTCGTGGTTTTTATTCTACGAAGACCAATGATGCTTATATTTGCTCGCTTTAGGTAAATTTTTGTTGCCTTACATTTCTTGACTATTCCATTACCACTAACTTAAATATTTTTATATTTACCATTACGACATATAATTTTTTTATGTGAAATTCCTCTTGTGTATTATGTTTATTCAATTTAGTTTTTCTGAGTTTTCGGTAATAATGCATTTATTACTTTTTCTATTTATTTCAGGCAGTCAACGGAAAATTCTTCTTCAGCAAATAAAACAGCTTGTTAATAGGAAAGAATAAAGAGCACTCTTCACACTTCCTACGAGAAAGGGAAAATCGGTTGAGAAACTAAGAACTGCGAGATTTTCTTCTCTACCTTCATCGACAATCTGTATTGATTTGTGTAAAGAGAACATACGTCCGGTGTCGCGTGTGTTTCAACCTCTGCGTGCGCAAGAGTTGGAACCGAATGGACAAACTGCAGCTGGCAAATAAGAAACGAGCAGCAACGAAAGGAAGAAAAGAAGAGGGAAAATCTTACTTTCATCTTATGTGCGTAGGTGTGTGAGTGTTTACCAACTCGTTTAGTTCACCTGTGTTTGAAGATTTCGCAAACAATGGAACCACCAGCTGCTGTGATGATCTGGGCCATCACTTGGGTCGTCTTCCTTGCCTCTTGGACAAATTCCCAAACTGTGTGCCCGAGTGTTTGCGCATGTAAGTGGAAGAACGGAAAACAGACTGCAGAATGTGCAGGCCAGGGTCTTACAGTTATTCCTGCAGGGCTGAACACAGCTACCCAAGTCATAGATTTAAGCAGAAATAATTTCCAAGTAATATCAAGTCTCGTATTCCATGAAAAAGGACTTGTAAACCTCCAGAAGATCTTTCTCGTGGAATGTGGCATTTCGCAGATTTCCCACAATGCTTTCTTCCAATTAAGTAATCTTGTCGAACTGGACTTGACTGGCAATTTATTGTCTCAAGTTCCGACGGAAGCATTAAAAGATTGCTCTCTCTTACGTCGGCTGCAGCTTGCACAAAATCCAATCAAGCAAATCAACGAGGGAGCCTTCGCGTCGTTGACCAGCCTTACATTCCTGGACCTGAGCAATTGTCAGATAGAGACTTTAAAACCAAGAGCTTTCAATGGGCTTAATAGCCTCGAGATCCTCAAGCTCGATGGCAACAAGCTCAGTACGTTATCTGTTAGTGTTGTAGAACCTTTGCCGAAACTGTACGGTTTGCATTTGCAAAACAATCCTTGGTTGTGCGACTGTCACTTGCGTGGCATTCGCGAATGGATGATAGATCACAATATCCCTCTTTTGTTTCCCCCACATTGCCATAATCCGCCACAAGTGAGAGAAACTACGTGGAAAATGATGACCCTCGAAGATTTTGCTTGTGCTCCTAATGTAAACAGCCCTTTATCTAGAGATGTAGAAGTAGTCGCGGGGCATAACGCTACTCTTAACTGTCAAATAAAAGCCATTCCACAAGCAGGTATTTATTGGGAGATTGGTGGCCGCTTTGTGTTAAATATTAGTTCCATTTCGGAGCACAAAGGAAAATATTCTGTAGAGGAAGATGGAGAAGATTTACAATCCAGCAGACTTACAATTATAAATGTTGGTGAAGCGGACAGTGATATCTTTGTGTGTGTAGCAGAAAATAAAGCAGGCAATGCCTCTGTGAACTTTACGCTAACAGTTGTCCTACCGAGTCCCACGAATGGCTCTTGGAGTAACGCCCAAATTAGCTTCGTCCTGATCGGGGTATTCTTAGCTGTCGCCATTGTGGTGGCTATTATTTGTGTTCTGATATTTCACCCTGTCGCGCTGACCAGCGGCACAAAAGTCACAGGGGTCAATGTGTTGAAGCACAT
This sequence comes from Ryuthela nishihirai, assembly GCA_038380435.1. Lineage (NCBI taxonomy): Eukaryota > Metazoa > Arthropoda > Arachnida > Araneae > Heptathelidae > Ryuthela > Ryuthela nishihirai. The sequence continues at coordinate 79,374,546 of JAWZYU010000009.1, read as the reverse complement.
GACTTCCAAAAAGCAAGACGCAGCGGAGGTGAACGACGGAGGAAGCGATAAAGAGGAAAAAGAGTTTAAGACTACTGACAAGCATCCGCGTCATGAAACAGGAAGTAGCGGTTATGGTTCTGACCAACTGACTCCTGACCTCGTTAGCAAGATCGTCGACATGAATAATGGTCCTTCGCTATCTACATCAACTGTTAGCTGCAATCATCCAGATCCAGACAGCGTTATGATGTCTGAAGGGTATGGCCCCATGGGCGAACAGTGGAGTCTTTCCAAGTCGAGACCTCCGAGGTACGAAGAGTCTCCAGGCAGAAGTTTGTACACCGAAGTATATCCGAACCCATGTTATGGGAAGGATGAAGATCGGGATTGCTGCATCGCACAATCTCCAGGCATGCAACAACTCCCAGACTATCACGTGGAACGATACATTCCTCAGAACGACCGAGTTCGGACATTGCGAGGGGGTTCGGAGTGTTCCGCGTCGTCTCCTGCTCTTGAAGGAGTCAGAGACGACCTTTACGTCAATCCTGCCCACAATGGTACATGGAAGCGTTCTCCAATAGTTGTGTCCAACAATATTAGCCATTACACATTACCCGCCAAAGCACGATTTTCGCCCGATGAGGGCTACGCCGAAGAAGCTCTAGAAGGAACTGAAGTGTGAAATTAGGATATTTCAGTAATTGAGAAGAATAAAAAGAAATAAGTAAACTGATTTACAAACGAAAATGTAACAATGAGAGATACATCCATCACCAGAATAAGATTTTGAAATTGACACTGGGGGAACCTTGGAGTCTAAATGAAATATTTGCCCAAAGCTCATAGTAATCGTTCATTTTTATTAAAGCCACTTGAATAATATTCTGTATGCCTCACTCTTTTGCTGCAGTGCTTCGGATAACATAAACATAACGAAATAGGTTAAAAATAAATGTACATTAAAATTTCGCGCAAAAGAGTGACTTCATCGGCAAGAGTTCTCAAGTTCAGTGTGAAAACTGCTTTGTAATGCTAGAGGAAGTTTTTTATTATGTAACGGGTTTTCATACAGAAAAAAAAAAGTTGAAAATGACAGTTATTTTTCGTTACGGATGCTATTGTGTATTGGTAAGTAAGAAAAACAAGCTGATGAGCACGGGACTCGTTTTATATAATGAAGAAATAAAATTCTGCGCAGTCCTCAGGTTCGACAAACCGTCGCTGCACATTTCAGGACGAACTCATCGAAGTACTGCAAGAAGTGATTGACTGCAAGAAGTGGAATTCATAATGTATCTATTTTCTATGACCGGAACGTATAAAACAGTATTTGTAATGTAATATATGTAAGGTAAAAAAAAATTAACTCTAAATATTGTAAAGAAAATAATCCCTCCTGATTATTGCAGAATACTGTCCATTGAAGCCGTACATATTTTTATGAAAACAAATCGGACGGTGTTATACTTGCTAAAGGATAGTTAATGTGAAATATATATTTCTTTTGCTAATTTACTCTAATTTTAACTCTCACCTTCTAATTTAGATCTGGCGATCTTTTAAAATATATATGAAACGAAATGCTACATTTTTTTTTATTTTCCTGTGCCTTTTATTAAGTTATCAGTAATTCCGCTAAATTTTATTCCTACCATAATTTTTTTCATGAAAATTCTGTAAGATGTAAAAACATTTTAACCTTAATCATTAATAAGGAATTTAAAAAAAAATGACTTTTATATTGTTCCAATTATTATTACAACTGTTGTCAAAGAGATTTTTCATAAATATTTGCATTTTGATTTTTAAGCAACAATTTAATATAGTCTGTTTGTTTGATAAACATCTATAATATTCCTCAGGTCTGCATATTTCAGAAAAGCAATATTATAGTACATATAACTGCAAATGGCATGAATGGACTACTTTTTAAAAACAGGGTTCCTTACAAACGCAGCATTTAAAACAAAAAAAATGTCATGTAAGCATATTTTAAATCTCACTAGAACTTTAAAAAAATAAGCCCAGAAATTAACGAAACGTTCGTCAGGGTGCTAATAGGAATAAAAGCGAGGATCGTTGGGTATTTTGCACGAAAACTGGTGCTTTCTAAAAATAGTATACCTGTAGCCAAATATCGTATTTAAATTATGTCTTGTGGCCTGTATGGACTATTGCTGTGTACAAAAGGTAAATGATTTCAAGAAAACGCTTTTCACACAGATGTCCCTATGAAGACATCTTGAAAGGTTCATAACCAAAGCGATATATATATATTCTGCTATATATACTTATACTAAAAAGAAAAAAACAAACTCGTTCGTAAGAGATACATAATTGTTGTTTCCATTCTGTTATTTTGTGTTTTGTACAAGTTCATGTTCATCGCGTCTAAGTGATGTTTGCTATGTGTTAATAGAAGTTTATGAGCAAGTATTAATTATTCGATCATTATGATGATTATTATTATTACTCATGTGAAGAGATGTTATTTATGTGTGAGCCACTTTTGGCGTGTGAAATAGAAATTTGTTTCTTAGGATTATCCAAAATGAAGTTTTAGAGATTGCTCCCCTCCTACCCTGCTTTTAAGAGGCTGTATGATTTGTATGTTTGTACGTATACCAAAGAATTTTCATTTTGGTTACGATATGTGCAAGTCATTTGCGAACAGAAATACAAGACTGCTCAACATGAGTCTTTTTTAAAAAGAAAAACGAATAAAAAATATTAAAAATGATGATTATGTCTTTTACTTACAATGTCATCATACATAATGCCACAAATCTATTCTAATTCAACTTCACATTAAATAGTTTGCTTTAACAGTTCATTTTAAATAAATATGATATTAGCAGATACATATATATATGTTCCATTTTCTTATAATTAACGAATAAAGAGGCAAAATCGAAAATATCATCAGGATTTCACTCCATATTTTGCACAGCCATATAGCATTTGAAAAATACTACAAACGAAACTACTGTACGAAACAAACGCGTTTTTTTTTACTTCTCTTCAAGAACAATGCCCATTTAATTGTCATTTCAAATTTGACATTGTTGAACAGTAACACAGACGAAATCAATTTCACGATATATTCAGAGTGGTTCGAAAATCTTGTCATTCCTCCCTCCCGGTCTCACCGAAGGATGTAATATGGAAATAAAGTAATGCCACGTGTAAAATACATCATGTACAAAGGGACATGAGGTAAATACAAGTCCTTTATCACGTATTTGAACAGAGAACCTCTTTAAAGATCCAAGAAGTTGCTATGACAACCGTCCTTTTCGAGACACAAAATGATCCGGCGCCATGTCCTCTGGGATATTTTGCGCATCATCGGCTTGTCGATTTGTGTCTAATGTGATTACTGTCCACATTTCTCATTAACGATATCTAAAGGTACTAGTTCAAAGAACAATGTCGGAGGAACAAGGTTTTCAGACTACTCTGTATGTAACGTAGAACGAACTTATTGTTTGCTGAATGAAAAGCGGTCAGTCTCTATGGCTGCATGTGTCGAATAGTTATTATCTCAGTTCACAGCTTTAGCAAGTTAATCGCGACTAATGGAATGATGAACTCCACTCCTGAATCGACGCACTGTTTTTTCATACCTTTAAAGACACAAAGAATAGTTAAATGTTTACAGCTTTGAAGAGAATTAAGATTTGCAACACCGTCGGTTCTTAAATCACGTTGTGCTCCTTTAATCTAGTTAAAATGGCGCGGTGATTGGTTCAGTCAGTAGCGCACCAAGTTCGTAATCTGAAATTCCAAGGTTGGAGTTTTAGCTGTGCCACATTGAGATTTAACAACACCCTGCCCTCTGAGAGAAAGGGTAACACCAATAGGTTTGAAAAGACCGCTACTGAAGGAGCACTCGAATGGGCAATTCAAAAGGCCGCCGTATTTCTGATCAGACGTTAAGCCTTGGCCTGTGTGCAGAGAAACACACTTTGTGCACGTTAAATAACACGCTGGATGATCATGATGGGAGGCTATCGTGTGTCTCCTAAGAACTTTCTAGTGGATTCTAAACTTGGATCCTTGTCACCTCACCATTTTGGCCATCATGCGCAAAGAAGTCCGCTCGGAGGTAAAAACAACTCATCCCTTGTTGAAATAGTGTTCTTCCTATTTTTCCATGGTAATCCTCAATTATATTTTGTCTTTTTCTATTGATATGAGTAGCCTGTCATGATCTCTTTTTACGGTCATTAAAATCTGTCTTAGTCCTAGCAAGTTACTATCCAGTAGAATTGCAGCTAAGCTGTATTCAATGCTCCTATTAGCAATGGAAAGTTTCTATTAGCTTTCGTATATTTGCGTATTTTTGGTTCTGGAGGTTGCATCTTCGTCCTTCATCAAATTTAGAGTTGGCCTTTCTCCTTTGCCTTTAAATTTATCTGGATGTCCTGATTTGGCTGATACTTCAATACTTATCTTTTTGAAAATTATCTTCCCGTAACGTACATCGATAGCTCCCAAAAGTGTAGAATGAAAAGCTGCCTTTTTATATCTCATGGACTGATTGGATTTTAAAGGGATCATTATCGTTAGTGTTGTTGGTTTATTGCATACTTGAAGCACGTATTCTTGTTGTATTCCAGTTATCATTAAATTCAAAAATTGCGAGCTGATTTATTTTTATCTTTTTCAAAAATACACTCTATCGTACAGGAAGTTTGCTTCAGTTCATTTTGCCAACCTTCTGCACGTTTCGTTTGTACAGTCGCCAGTATATCATCTAGTTTTTTGAGTCGTGTTGTGGTTGGTCCTCATAGTGGGTCCTCAGAGTTGATGCATACCTTTCTCCAATGCGTCTTACGGTACTATCTCTAAGTAAACCAGATAGTAGTAAACCCGTGGATACACTAAAGTCAACAGGATATTTTTTTTTTGAAAAATTGTGTTCCCAGTGACTAAATCTAATTCATTTAAAGTTCTATATGTTTATATTTTACTTTGTTTTTATACCAGATTATTAAATGGAATAAACTTTGAAAAAATTAACGAAGTGCTCTTTCAAGGCTGATTGTTGGGGCAGATGGTTTTGCAACGAGATTCTCATTCACGTATCTTATTTACAGGTCTATGCTTTCACAAAAAGTATAGGAATTTTCCGATACAATGATGGAATAACATGCCTTTTGCAAGTCTTCTGGCAGGAAGTACACTAATTCCTTTCAATTTTATCAGTAGGATAATGCTTTACTTGCGTCGGGTTGTTTTATCTCTGAACGTCACTTTTTGTCAAACAATAGGAATAAATGATCAGGTCACAAGAACACCGAGGGCTCAGAGGCTGGAGGAAAGGACCCACTTGGCAGCTGTTAAGGGACAGATGGTAATCTCCATTTAACGCCCTCAAGCGTGTTCTTTAACATGCACAGGGTATGGTTATTCCGTACAAGGGCACACGGATACATTCCATACGACGGACGACGGTCTTTACAAGGCCATCGATGTCTCCTACTGACCGAGGGCAGGACGGAGAGTTTTGCAGAGATTAATCTCAAAGCTGGCCTAGCTGGGACTCGAACATGTGAACTGCAGATTGCGATCCTGGCACGCCTTTATTTGAATACAATATATTTCTGTTAATAATAATTCTATTTTACTTTCAAGCTGTTTAGTATCGAAAGATATTAATTGGTTAGTTTTATCCCCTGGTACATTTGCCTTCTTAACAGATCTTCCATCGGAGTATTACACTGACAGTCTCATGTCAAACCTTTGGGCCAAGTTGCTGCTTGAGAGTAATTTGTTTTTCTGCTGAGGTCCCGCCATCCTCACAACCTTCTATATGGCGCATAAACTGACAGGATCCTGTCAGACTTCTGTGGCAAGCAACTGTTTGAGGGAATATTTATTTTCTTTGATAATATGGATATCCGGATTCTCTGTTTTTTAGTCTTGAACTTGCAAGTTCCGTTCCTAATTTCTCAGTATTCAGCCCCAATTGCTGATTAAAATTTTGTATATATACTTAGTATCTAATTCTGCCCGTTTATTGATTAGTTAAATATTCTTAATTATATTTTCCACTCTGGATATCACTATAGGTAAAAGTTGAGTTTTTTGTGGAATTGAGTATTTCGGCCCTATTTTTAGAACATTCAGCTGCTCTTGTATTTTTGCTAAAAGCATAAAAGAAGGTGAAACTTTAAAATTAGACAAAATCCCAAACTAGCGAAAACTTTGAATATCACTTTGTCGAAATTTTACTTGATAGTGTCTGCTATAACTAAACGCTCAAATTTAGTAAACGGAAAAATAAATTAAAAAAATTAAAAAAAAATTCCTTCCTACATATATTCGCCCTAAAAAGTAGGAAATAAACCTAAAGCACATCAATGGTGCAATCAGTCACAGAAAGTATATTCACCTCAGAGGAAGATATGGCGCCGACTCAACAAGATTGCTGGCGCCCTATTTTCCTTTGAAATGAATACGAATTCAGTGACTTATTGCACCATCGATATGTATTAGGTTTATTTTTTACTTTTTAGGACAAATATAGGAAGGTCGGTGTTTTTTAATTATTTTAATTTTTTTTATATTTTTTCCTTTGTCACTAAAACACCTACCTTCAGAAACTTTCATTTGACTCATAAACATCGACCACATTTTTCTTCCCCTTTTTTTGATTCGTGTTTGAGGTAGCCCATGACATTGGAGCCGTCACAAGCTTTAATTTGACTCAAAAACATCGACCACATTTTTCTTCCCCCTTTTTGGATTCGTGTTTGAGGTAACCCATGACATTGGAGCCGTCACAAGCTTTAATTTGACATATTATTCGTTAAGGTCGAAACCCCTTAAATTTCCACCCCCTTTTGAGGAGAGGGAGAATGGTGGAGGGCATAATTCGAAGTAGTCTACGACTGTCCTCATATGAGCTTTTACACTTAACTCGTAACTGTAGGCCCTAGCATTCGGAATATATAGTAGAAGAACCATTTACCCCATTTTAGGGGGAAGATCTCAACAGGGATTATATTTTTATTTGCCCACAACTTTCCCTAAGTCACAAGCTTTCATTTGACATAGAACTTGTTACGTTCGGCTCTCGAGTTCCAAAGATATAGCCACACGATCGTTTTAATTTTTTATGGAGGCATTTTTATAACTTACGACACTTCCCATGTCACATGCTTTCATTGACACATTCTTGTTACTTTCGGCACTCGCGTTCTGTAGAAACAGCGGGACAATCGTTTTCATTTTTCCACTTTTTAGGGAGGAAGAAATCATGGGGCGAATTTTTTATAGCTTATGACACACCCCACGTTAAAAGCTTTATTTGACAAATAAATCGTGAAGTGTATCTGGCGCGTTCAAAAGATAAAATGGAACAACTGCTTTTACAAATCCACACAAGGGGGAAAAAGCAATAGGATGATAAAAATAAATAAATAAATATCCCCTCAAGCTGCTGCTTGCCACACAGGTCTGACAGGAAGGAGCCTGTCAGTTTATACGCCATAGTAGAAGGTGTGTGAGGATGGCGAGACCTCAGCATAAAGAAAAACATCCTTGCCTTCTCCGGGGCTCGAACCCAGGTCCCTTTGACTAGTAACAAGCATGCAAACCACTCGACCACGGCGTAAAATTAAAAAAAAAATAAAAGAACTATTTTTCCATATGTACCCTAGAAAGTAGAAAATAAAACTAAAGCATATCGATGGTGACGTCAGTAATTGAATTCGTTTCACTTCAAAGAATGATAGGGAGCCGACAATCTTGCTGAGTAGGAAAATCGGCGTCCTATCTTCCTTCGAAGTGAATACGAACTCAATGACTGATTGCACCATCGATATACTTTAGTTTTATTTTCTATTTTTTAGGGCGCATGTGCGAAGATAGTTTTTTTTTTTTTTTTCAATTTTTTTTTGTCATTAAAAGCAACTATCTTTAGAAACTTACATTTGATATTTAACTCATAAACATCGACCACATTTTTAGTCCTCCTCTTTTTGGAGTCGTTTTTAGAGTAGCCCTTGACATTGGAGAAGTTATATGCTTTAATTTGAGATATAACTCGTTAAGGTCGACACCCGCGGAGTATTCGCCCTTTTTTGAGAGGAGGAGATTTTGCAATTGTAGGCCCTCGCGTTCGGAAGATATAGCGGAACAATCGTTTTCATATTTCCTCTTTTTAAAGAGGGGGGGGGGGAGAAACAAAGGGCGGTTTTTTTAACCTCTAACATTCCCCATGTCACAAGCTTTCATTTGTCACATGGGTTGCCAGCTCTAAGTGAACAGAGGCATGGGATACCTTATATCAGCTGGTGGATAATCCTAATCAGAGGCCATCGCAGGTACCTGAACCTTACTTAGCTAGTTGGGCATCGTCAAGCCTAAACTGGAGTAATGTGTCTCAGGCAGGCCATATGGTTCTTGAAAAAGTCCACTTGAAAAGGTGGTGCCTGAAGTTCCTACCAGCATCGGTGACTTCAGCCTTTAGAAGAGGAGGAACAGGTCTTTGCCCCATGCCTGCGATCAGGGGCTGTTTGATATTGTTGGTCCTACCAATCTCAATAAACCTAATTTCTTTAAAAATCCTACTAATCATTTTCTCTCTGCAGGAACGTGGAACGTGAGGACATTACATAGAGATTATTCTCTTGATGTCCTCATGCAGGAATTCCAGCGCTATAACCTAGATATTCTAGGCTTGCAAGAGACCAGATGGACAGGTAAAGGTGAGATACTTGAAAATAACTTTAAATTTCTCTTTACAGGGAGGGAGGATGGAAAGCATCACCAAGGCGTGGGTCTGCTGCTCAGCAGACATGCTAGTGATGCTCTTCTAGGATATGAGTGCATTAATGAAAGGTTTCTTACAGAAAAATTTCAGACAAGCATTAAAGACTTGAATGTTATCTGCTGTTATGCCCCCACTGAGGATTCTGATGAGGATGAGAAAGATAGGTTTTACAGACAACTTCAGGATATTTTGAATTCTGTCAAGAAAGGAGATATTACCCTTGTTCTTGGTGACTTCAATGCCAAAGTTGGTACCGACTCTGACCTTTGGGGAGGAGTAATAGGCCCTTTTGGTATTAGTAGCTGCAATGGCAATGGGCAACGTCTCCTACAGGTAAGTAAACTAAATGGTTTCAGAATAACTAACACATATTACAAACACCGCGACATACATAAATACACATGGGTTTCACCTGATGGGCTGCATAAGAATATGATTGATTATATATTAATTAACAGCAAATGGGCTAGTTCTGTTGGAAATACCAGGGCATATAGGGGAGCTGAAATTGGATCTGACCATTACCTTGTTAAAAGTGTCTTGCAACTTAAACTTAAAAAGTGTTGTGCTAGGGTTAAAAAAATTACCTTTAATACTGAAGCTCTGAAAGACCCAGTTATAGCTAAAGCTTACCATGATAGGTTACTTAGTCATTATGACAGTCATGGTTTGCTTAATACTGAAGTTGAGGAAGAATGGGGCCATTTTAAACAGGCTTTTTTGGAAACTAACAGTACTCTTTTAGGGAAAAAGGAGCAGAGGAGGCAGAATTATTTAAGTGATAAGGCACTTGAGCTTTTTTCAGAAAGAAGGAACTGCAGGAATGTCCTTAATCAGTACCCTACTAGTCCTAATAGAAAGCATTACAAAGAACTTAATAAACGTGTAAAGAATCAGTTAGCTACTGATAAGAATCTTTGGCTTGATGGCCTTGCTGACAAAGCTGAGGAAGCAGTTAGACAGCACAACAGCAGAGAGCTGTACCAGATAGTTAATGTTTTGTGTGGTAGAAAACGAACAGGTATACAGGGATTAAAGGATAAACAAGGCAAGGTTATAGAAGGTGAGGATTCTGTCATGGCTAGGTGGGCTGAGCATTTCAGTGATGTTCTAAACAATGTGATTAGTTCTACTCCCATTGTCTGCAATGATGATAGATGCATTGTTGGCTTTAATGTTGGCCCTATAACACAATCTGAAGTTAGTTTGGCTATTTCTAAACTTAAACTTCATAAATCCCCAGGGGTGGATGAAATTACTACGGAAATGCTCAGAACTGAGAATGTTTCTGTTACCATTTGGATGACTGAAATTTTGAATAACTTTTATGATAAAGGCAAGGTTCCTAAAGATTTTACCAGAGCTATTATTATCCCTATTTTCAAAAAAGGTGATCGCAGTTCTTGTGATAACTATAGGGGTATCAGCCTACTCTCCGTTCCAGGTAAAGTTCTTTCCATGATTGTGCTTAATAGAATTAAAAATCTGGTTGACAGGCAGTTGCGTGATGAGCAATGTGGATTCAGAAATGGTAGGGGATGTGTAGATCAGATATTTTCACTTAGGCAGATTCTTGAGAAATGTTTAGAGTTTCAGAAACCTTTGGTTGCTAGCTTTGTTGATTTCAAAAAGGCTTTCGACTCTGTTGATCGTCATAATTTATGGTTGATTGTGAGATCATATGGTATACCAGACAAGTTAGTTAACTTAATGAAAGCTCTCTATAATAACACTGAGTCATGTGTGAGAGTTGGTAAGGCTTGTAGCAATTGGTTTAGCATTACTTCTGGTGTTCGACAAGGGTGCATTTTGTCTCCTTTTCTCTTTAGTTTGGTTGTTGATTATGTTATGCGTAATTCACTTCAAGGGAAAGCTTTTGGCCTTAAATATGCTGGAGATACGAAAATTTCTGATTTAGATTATGCTGATGATTTAGCCCTTTTGGCAAATGATGTTGATGAGATGAACTCTTTCATTCGAACTGTTGATGAGACTGGTAGTACAGTAGGTTTGGTTATAAACAGAGAGAAAACTAAAGTGATGAAAATTGGTCAGGCAGGTTGTGATTCAGTTAATCTGAATGGTTGCAGTCTTGAGCAGGTGTCACAGTTTAATTACCTTGGGAGCTGCGTAACTGATACTGGTGATGTGTGGCATGAGATTAACAGACGAATAGGTATTGCTGCCGGGACTTTTAAGAATCTTTGGAGATTGTGGAGAAAAAGGCGTATACACCTAAAGACTAAAATTAGACTGTATAATAGTTTGGTTCTTTCTAGGGTTAGTTATGGTAGTGAAACTTGGACGCTGTGTAAGCAAGATAACAGGAAACTAGATGCTTTTGATTCTAGATGCTTACGCAGTATCTTGGGTATTAAGTGGTTTAACTTTGTAACTAATGATGAGGTTAGGCAAAGGAGTCTGCAACCTCCTTTAAGCAGCATATTGTGCAGAGAGAGACTCCGCTGGTTTGGCCATGTTGCCCGTATGGATAATTATAGATTGGCGAATAGGGTTATGAACAGTGTGCCTGGAGGCCTCAGAAGGAGGGGGAGACCTAGGATGCGGTGGGCAGACAATGTCAAACAGGACCTTGTTAGAATTGGTGTACAGTGGCCGGATGCAGCAGATGTAGCTCAGGACAGATATGCTTGGAGAATTAAACTGCGCGGTCTGGTTGGACCTCCGTAGCCCATGTCTGCTTGAGGATGATTATGATGATGATGATGACCTTCGGCCCTCGCGTCCCGAAGATATAGCGCAACAATCGTTTTCATATTTCCCTTTTTTTGTGGGGGAAGAAAGCATTGAGGGGTAAATTTTTTATAGCTGTTATAGTCCCGCTTCATGAGCTTATATTTGACACATAAATCATTGTTTGTTCGTCACTATCGAAAGATATGGTGAAACAAATATTTTGACAAATCCTCAAATTGGCAAACCGACAAATAATATCTTTATTTTATTCCGCTAGTCAGTACAATATACATTTACATAACATAATTAGCTAATAACAATTGATACATAAATGAGAATAATCGAGAAGTGAAATAGCTGAGAAATATCAATTACACCAGAAAAGGGAAATAACAATCGTATTGAAATATTGGTAATTAATAGGAAAAGCGAAACAAAAAAGAGAGCATAGTAAGCTGACGCTTATTTTTAGTTAATGCTCCCTATTTCCTGGCGGGGGTGGCTCAGTCGGTAGCGCGCCAGGCTCGTAATCTGTAGTTCCCAGTTCGAGTCCCAGCTGGGTCTGCGTTGAGATTTATCTCCGCAAAATTCCCCCGCCCACGGTCAGTAGGGGACACCGATGGGCTTGGAAAGGCCGCCGTCCGTCGGATGGGACGTTAAGCCGTGGCCCCATGTGTGGGAGAGCCATACCCTATGTCTCCTCCCCCAACCTTCTCTGAGCCTTCGGGGTCCATGTGACCTGGCCATTTAGCCCATGGTGTGCAAAAAAGTGCCGCTCAGAGGTAAAACAACCCAACCCTATTTCCTTTAAATTTCAGTTATGGCAGCAATGATGTGTACAATAGTAAACGATCAAATGGGTATTTTATACTCGTACATAAAAGAAGGTTTCATTGTTTCGTAAGAAGAAACGTCTACATTTGTTTTAAAATAATTTTGAAATTTTTGCATTTTTAACATCATCTGAAAGTTTACACCAAATTTTTACTGCATTATATTTGTTAGATCTCTGCCCAATTCTCAATCGACACAAAGGAATACTCAGATTCTGTCTATGACGTATTTCATAATTATGAATATCCGTAGGGCGGGGGTGGCTCAGTCGGTAGCGCGCCAGGCTCGTAATCTGTAGTTCCCAGGTTCGAGTCCCAGCTGGGTCAGCGTTGAGATTTATCTCCGCAAAACTCCCCGCCTGCCCACAGTCAGTAGGGGACACCGATGGGCTTGGAAAAGCCGCCGTCCGTCGGATGGGATGTTAAGCCGTGGCCCCGTGTGCGGGAGAGCCATACACTGCACGTTAAAGAACACGCTGGATGGCCTTGACGGGAGGCTACCATCTGTCTACCAACAGCTGTTCCAGTGGGTCCCCTCCCCCAACCTGCTCTGAGCCTTCGGGGTCCATGTGACCTGGCCATTTAGCCCATGGTGTGCAAAAAGGGTGCCGCTCAGAGGTAAAACAACCCAACCCATGAATATCCGAAAGAATACTGAAAATAGTCTTTAAATAAGGAATAAATAATAAATAAAAATAATAAATACCCCCTCAAGCAGCTGCTTGCCACAGAGGTCTGACAGGAGCCTGTCAGTTTATATGCCAGAGTAGAAGGTCTGAGAGGATGGCAGGACCTCAGCAGAAAAACGACACATACATCCATGCCTTAATCCGGGGCTCGAACCCAGGTCCCGTACATCAGTAGTCAAGCGCGCTAACCACTGGGCCACTGCAAGTAATAAAAAAAAGATCGTGATCGGCAGCCCGCTACTGGAGGGGTAAATAAATTTTCTTACATGTCAATAAAAAAAGACAAAATCCGGAAATTTTCTTACATGTCAATAAAAAAAGACAAAATCCGGAAATTTTCTTACATGTCAATAAAAAAAGACAAAATCCGGAAAACGGAAGACACCTCAACTAGATTAAAGGAGCATAAAAATGATTTAAATAAAGGCAATGCCAATACAAGGCAGCTACCAGAGGGCAATGACATCCAGCCGATTAGCATATCGCAGTCGGCGAGCCACACATTCCATTGTAACATGACGAAAAAGCAACCGGAGGTGTCGCAAATCTCAAGTCACTTCAAAGCTTTTAGCTTCTTTCTGCATCTCTAAATTCATGAGAAAGCTTTTTTGTGTCTTTAAATGTATGACAACAAACAGCGCGTCGATTCATGTGTGAAGTTCGACATCAGTGGAATGCAATCATGATGGATTTTAAAATATGGACTGAACTAATAGCTGTTCGACACAGCAGCCATAGGGACTGCCGCTTGACATGACGAAAAGGTTAAGTAAGTTCTCTCTTTGTTAATATATATTATGGAATTGATTTTGCTATGTGACTGTTCAAAATAAAGAGGAATTAAGAAAAGCGTTCCTTTTTACTCTGCACAGCCATGTAGTGTTTGTTGGCGTAATGTTTGTAGTGTTGTGGTTTCATATTATTAAGTCATCAGAATTATATTGCCACTTGCTTAGGCAATTGACTAGTAACGATTGACGATGACTAGGCATTAGACTAGTCACGAATGCCAATTCATCAAATCAAGTAACAGCTCCCCGATATATGTCAATATTTGCTGTTGGTTATTGATCGAACGAAGCGAGTCTGTTTCACTTGGATTATTCGGTTTTTGTTTGTTTGCAGAATGTCTCTGTATTTGCCCCGCAATGTCACTCGAACAATTGCCTCGATTACTTTGCTTATCGGTATACAAAGTGTTTATATACTTAAATACACAGTAAAAAGTCATAGATGCATTAACACTGCTGTTTTATTCACTTTTTTGTACACTTCTATAGGTCATAATAACTGATATTTTAGGTAAACGTTTCACCCTTTTTTACTGAGATTAACTCACTATGGCAAGTTTATATTTCTACAAAAACAACTTTGCCAACAAAACTAATTAAGAAATATCTCAAAACTTTTATATGACTTGGTAAATCTATATATATGGTGACCTATTTTTGCACCGCATAAATTTTTTTTTTTCTTTACTCACCACAAGCAAGATCTGTGCATCCCTGCTAAAAGCATTTTAAGCCGCTAAATGGCTGTAGGACAAAATATTCTAAATTTTACCGCATGCTATAAAAACTATTCTACATTCAATCTTTTCATCTTGAAAACAATATTTTCAAGTGACATTTGAAAATTATTTGAAAAGACGATTTTATGACAATTATTTAATATAGTATACCTATTAGCATTTGGTTTAACTTTTAAAACTTTTTTGTATAAAAAATTAAAGCTGGAATAATAAATATAATTCCCAGTTGTTTTTATTTTTAGAAGCCACAGATTGATCTTGGGCAAAGACTGCAGCTATTCAATATCATCTAAATCAGTTTCAGTATCACTTTCTTGATTTGTATGGTTTTCCGTCAGACACATCTTTCTCTCTGTTCTCTTTCTGTCAGATATATTTGCAAGCACTTCTATATCAGATTCATTGAATATATATTATTAGAGGCCACGATTTATATTTTCCAGAAACTTCACAACATTAACAGTTCGAAGGATAGATGCAAAATAGCTACAAAAACCCCGTACTTCACGACCCTTATAAATTTCGATAATCTGAAACCTATCGAGATGAAAAATACCTAACATAGATGAAAGTTTGCATTCGATTACCAATGAGTGTGTACATTTCATTTGTATTACATGATAAAATGATCCATCAGTTCACCATACGAGTTCTTTCACATTTGAGCAGCATTTTTGCACAGACAATGTGCTAAATGAGCAGGCACGGGGACTCCAACTGTCTCAGAAATAGGTAAAGAGACCCACTGGACAGCAGCTAAAAAAAAAATGTAATCCTCCCTTCAAGGCCATCCACAGTGCTCTTAGTATGCACAAGGTGTGGTTTTTCCCGTACATGGGACCAAGGTTTAATGTCTGAACCGGTATATGGCGGCCTTTCCAAGCCCATTGGTGACCTCTTCTCACGTGGATAGGATTGGTATAAGCGGAGATAAATTTAAATTTTAACACATTTGAGACTTGATCATGAGAACTGCAGATTACGAACCTGGAGCGCTATCGAGTAAGCCAACCAGCCCGCTATATATATCAGAATAAATTATTAATTCTGTAACTTTTGGGTCATATGGATCCAACATGACCATTGACACAGTTTGGAATTGATGAAATATAACTAACAGATTTAGCAGGTGTTGCTTAGGTTTGAAATTCTTTAAAATATAGAGCAGATGGCACTACCAAGTCGCACTATTCCATTTGGTATAAAATATTATAACAATACATCCCCCCCTCTTTTAGGAAAGTTCTAAAGATCTCTAAAGGAAGGCCGGATCTAGGGCATGCCTCCCCTCTTTCACAATGCCAGCACGGATAGTAGAGGCAAAAATTATTAAACTTTCTTAAATTTCATGTATATTTCAAGAAATGTTTTAAAGACCTATAAAACGTAGGGAAAATTTTTATACTGCATCGGAAATTTAGTCTTTGCGTCCCTTTTATATTTTTTCTATTTAGATTAGGTTTCTTTTCTACTCCCTCGATTTTTTCTAGATCCGGGGCTGCTCTGAAGTACATGCTAAAAGTGAAAATCGCAGCACCTGAAGGAAGTGATGTATACTCCCGAAACTAACAGGACGGAAGCTATGAGAGTAGGTGTACAAAATGACCAAAAAAGAACGTGAGAACGTAAGGTACATGCATTTATTGCAGATTCATCAGTACATAGTAGTCCCACCTCTGGCGTTGTTCAAGCCTGTAGAGGTCTCGGCATTCCATCAAGCAGAGGGCTAATTGTGTCCTGAGGTATGGCATTACAATCAGCATTCAATTGGGTGGGCAACTGTACCAGGTTCGCCTCCAGAGGGAGCTAGCGAAGGCAGTGACCCATAAATTCCCATACATGCTCAATGAGCGACAAGTCCGGGAGTATGGCGGCTATGGGATAATGTCCACATCTTAGAGACTGTCCATCGTTGCACGTGCAGTGTTGGGGTGGCGTTGTCCTGCTGCAGAATCAGTCCAGATATGATGGTAAGGAAGGGTCGTGCCACAGGATTAAAGATGCCATCGATGTAACGTCTCACAGTTATATTGCCCGAAATGTGGTTCATAGGTATCTAACCGCCGTACATGATGCCACCCTATACCGTTTACCATGGTGGGGAGCCCCAGGTATGGCAGCTAATAAAATAGGCTTCCTCGTGTTCTTGATGCCGCCGACGCCATACAGACAAACTGCCGTCTGACATGCAGAAACAGAATGGGGACTCGTCTGTGAACAACACTGTCCACCATTCCGTAGTCCAATGTTATGTCGCTCAACGCCATTGGAGACAGCATAACTGGTGATGCTGCCGGATTGGACGTCTCGCCCTCAATGCGTCATACAAACTCCTACGTCATGCGAATGTTGTCTAATAATTTGCGTGGAAACCATGGTACCCGTAGCGTTCTGAAAATCACTATGCAACACAGTCTCTGGTGAATAGGTTGCGAACAGCCCTCCTACAAAGCATGCGATTTTCGCGTCTTGTGGTGCGGCATACCCTACCTGTTCGTGTCTTTTGGTGCTTCATAATGTTGTACGAGATGCACTATGCTCACTCACATTGTGCCACCTGCATGGGGCACATCAAATCTCACATATTGATCATTTGCTCTTTCTCAGAATTAGTCTGTTGCACATAAGGGTCACGCCGTCGTCTCCAAGGCATGATCGGAATACTTTTGCAGCATGCACTACAACTTCACTGTCGGTGTGATATGAGTTGGGTTGGGTTGTTTTACCTCTGAGCGGCACTTTTTTGCACACCATGGGCTAAATGGCCAGGTCACATGGACCCCCAAGGCTCAGAGAAGGTTGGGGAAGGGGACCCACTGGTACAGCTATTGGGAGACAGATGGTAGTCTCCCGTCAAGGCCATCCAGTGTGTTCTTTAACGTGCACATGGTATGGCTCTCCCGCACACGGGGCCATGGCTTAACGTCCCATCCTCTGGTTAATACGGGGTGGGGAGTGGGTCCCGAAGGACCCACTCCCCATGGGGAAAGCACGTGCTCCATCTCACGACACTACACGTGCATAGCAACTAGAGGCTTGGAAAAAAGAAGGTGAAGTTTGTCTCAGGGGAGACCAGTAGGGACATGGAGTATGGGTGGTGTTAAAGGGGGTGCTGAGTGCAGCCCGGGAAGAAGGTAGGAAAATAAGTCCAAGAGAGACAGCAGCCACGGGGCTCAAAGGAGAGAGTCCCGGAGCTGGCAGACAAGCCAGCCTATGTCCCTCAAGTGTGCCCTGACACGGGCACTCTCAATGGACACTGAGACCAGTTCGCCTGCTACCTCATTGATCGCTTGGGAGGCCCTGAGTTCGTTAGCGAACCCTTCTGTGAATGGGCACCTGAGGATATAGTGCCCAACATCTGCGTCTGGAGCCCCACAGCCGCAGTAACTGTGGGTAGAGATTTTAACCTCTCCAGGTATTTGGGGAAACTCCCATGTCCTGTTAGGACCTGCGTCAAATAGTGGTCAGAGGACATCAGGGATAGACTGACCCTTTTCAAGAATGTCTTTGTTTGAAGACCATTCTCAGTCGTATCCCAGAGCCTCTGCCACTCCTGAATGGTACCTTGGCCAATTATAGACTTCAGGGTAGTTTTTGAAGTCTTTACCGCTATCACAGGTTGAGTGTTATTACCTGCGGAACGGGCCAGTTGGTCGGCCCGCTCATTTCCTTCATGCCCTACATGTGCCCTGATCCAGGAGAAGGATACCCTGGGCATGCTCTGATTACCCCGGATGCACTTGATCTCTTTCACTATCTGATGCCTGTTGGTTGCATCTTCAAGTGCATGCAGAGCCGCCTGGCTGTCCGTGTACAGCCTTATGTCGTTGTCAAGACCGCCGTCATTGAGGGCCCAGTGAAGGGCCTCTCTGATAGCGAGCAGCTCTGCTTGGAAGGCTGAGCCATTATTTGAAACCTTCCTCTGAAAATCATACACTTTGGCCCCTTGATTGAAGACAGTGAAGGCTATACCCACACCCTCCTCGCTCTTGGAACCGTCGGTGTATATTTCAATATCTGTACCTGATGGTAACTCCGTGGATCAGGGCACACATAGTCTCCTTGTGGGATGTAGATCCCACTTAGCGGTATTTGTCTCATATTCCTCAGGGTCATACTGGACTCCGAGGAATGTTGCTTTCTCCTTAGCCTGCGGTGACTCTGAATATGGTCGCTTCTTTACCGACCGTCAAAAATAGCGGAGGGATCCCTGCGAGCACCAGGAGAGCATCCGTAGATGTTTTCCTATAAGCCCTGGTGATTCGCAGTAAAGCCAGTCTTTGGGCGGCGAGCAGCTTTCTGCACATTATGGCGTGGTTCGTCGGGTGCCACCAGGCACCCGCACAATATGTCAGGATCCTCTCCGTTCCCCTTAGATAGATTTCTTTGAGGACCTCACTTCTGAGTCCCCATGAGACGCGAGCCATACGCCCCAGCTTACACATAACGTTGGTGCATTTAGCTTTCAAGTCCTGCAGGTGTGGGATCCAGCTCATCCTCTCATCCAGAGTGATCCCCAAGTATTTTAAAGTCGTCATGTGGCGGATGTTTGCGCCATTTAATTTGAAAATGGGATACCTCTTCTTGAGAACACCCTCTTTTGCAATTGTCATTGAAGTTGTCTTCGCAATGCTGAACCCAAGCTTGTTGCGATGACACCAACCTTCTGGTTTTTTAATGGCTGCATTGCCAGCGACCTCAAGATTTGCTCGTGAGGACGCTGATATGACAAGCAGCAAGTCGTCCGCGTAAGCCTGGAGCCAGACTCCCTCGGGCATAGTCAACTCCAGAGCAGTATCAGCGACTAAGTTCCAGAGGAATGGTCCGCTGCACGACCCTTGTGGGCAGCCTCTTTCCAAGTTTCTTGAGGCTGTTCTGCTAGCATGCGAATATGTGACCACCCTCTCTTGGAGGTAATTGGCCACAAGCGTGAATATGTTCCTAGGGCAGGAACACTCCTTCAATTTTGTCAGAATCGCAGGCCACCAGACATTGTCGAATGCGCCCGTCACATCCAAAGCAATGAGAGAGGTGTGCAACTTGTGCACTTTATTTACCTGAGCGATGTCCACCACCTGTTTGATAGCAGCGGTGGTGGACTGGTCCGTCCTGAACCCAAATTGCTTGGGATTCAGGAATCCGTTCTTGTGGCAGTGGTGGTACATCCTGTTGGTCAGGAGTTTATCCAGCACCTTTCCCAACACCGGCAGCAGACATATCGGTCTGTATGATCTCGCGTCAGCCGGATCCCTACCCGCCTTGTTTAAGAGGACAAGGTCAGCCTGTTTCCAGGCGGTTGGGAAGGCTCCCAGATTCAAGCATTTGTTGAAGAGCTGGGTGAACAGTTCTTTATGTTCATTAAACACCTGAGAAACAATCTCCACTGTCAGATCATCGTTATCCGGGGCCTTGCCCCAGGCCATTTCTCTGATTACCTCTCTCACCTCCTCTTCCGTAAACGGAACGTCGTCCGGCGTGTCCGGCGGAATCCTGCAATTTTCCCTTAGGAGCCGATGTTCTGCATCATCAGAACTCCCGTCGTCGGTGGGAAACAAATTGTCCAAGAGCACCTGGATAGTTTCGCAAAAGGAAGAGGTCTTGGATCCATCTTCCTTGCGAACATATGCAATATCCAGGGGTTTAAAATCCCTATCCGTGGCTAGCTTATACTGTAAAGTAAAAGGGTTTTGTGCAGAGACATCACTGCAGAATTTCTGCCAGGAGGTCAGCTGCGCCTGACGTATTGCGAGCTTATATTTTGCCTGCTCCCTCCTGTACACCTCCTCTCTGGTACTTCTCTCCCCAGTCCTGCATCTTTGAAATCTCCTTCTAAGAGCTCTCACCCTTTTCCTTGTAATGCTGAGCTCGGGTGTCCACCAGGGCACCGATTTTCTTCCTGCTCTGGGCTGATTCTTGTACCCGAAGGTTGCCTCACAACCAGCACTTAAAATCCTCGTCACCTCCCTAATGATGTTATTTAGTGAATCGCAATCTCCAATATTGCAGACACTCTGGCCGATCTTCGCCAGTTCCGGTGACACACAGTGTAAGAGCTTACACCAGTCAGGAGCTCTACCCACCGGAAACCGTCGTGCATATTGTGGGGGAGATGGTGTTCCACCCACCTGGAACACTATATAGTTGTGGTCGCTGTTACTGACCTTATCGCTGACACACCAATTCCGGATCATAGGATGCAACCTAGGTGTTACTAGGGTCAAGTCTATCCAGCTGCGACCTCTTGGGCCGTTAAAAGTAGCTGGCGTATCTATTTCATTTAGTAATAATAAATCAGCAGAGTTGATAAAGTCCAGAGTCATATCACCTCTGACATCTTGTCGGTTTGAACCCCACAAGGGATGCTTCGCATTGAAGTCCCTGCCTATTATAAAGCTCTTAGAATTAACACGAGTTAGGACGTTTTGCAACTCGGTTAATAAGTCCTCAATGTTATTATTAGGAGGACAGTAGATGGAGATGGCGTGTACTAATAATCGTCCATAGCCGATCTCCACTACTACAATAGTATCAGTGTGATATGCCAGAATGGCATTCACCTTGGGGTTCAGAACGACAACTCCAGCCTTAGGCTTGGTACCTTTTATACAAAATAGCCTACTGGTCAGAGGGAGCCCCCTAATGACATTCTCTGTGCAGTAAGGCTCTTGCACAATAGCAATGTCGACTCCTTCTTCCTTTATCTCCTGGCTGAGTTGGGCCATAGCAGCCCTTGCCCCGTTTAAATTAATCTGGAGAAATTTCAGACTTGCCCACGGACCACCAGGAAACCTACTTCCCATAGTCGGTGCGTCTACGCAACAACTTTATCTCACGACAGTACGACGGACATTTCAAGTCCATCGCACTGTGGCCAATATCATATTTGGCACCGTGCTCCTTATTTGCCTTATTGCATACGATGCACTTCGGTTTGGGCTTCATGCACTCCTTGTATGAGTGCTTACCCGCACACTGTGAACACCGTTGTGTCTTTAGCTCACACTCGCTCTGCTTATGCCCAAATGCATAGCATTTGTAGCACCGCAGGACTCTAATATAATCTTTTACGTAGCACCAGGGTCAAGTCTATCCAGCTGCGACCTGTACCTTACTAGAGGTAGGTAAGATTAACGTGACCAGCCTACATTAATCTTACCTACCTCTAGTAACTTTCTATGAGAGGCACTACTAGCCTCTAAAACCCAGTGGACCGTATTGTCCACTCCGGCTTTCATCGAGAACATAGGTGTTAAGTCTCCTTCTTCATCATTCAGCCTATTCTGGCTGCGTATGACCCTCTGGAGGTCCTCGCGAGGGATGTCCTTATCCACGCTGCAAACCATGATTTTAGGCTTCAGCCTTACGGCCGATTTAGCCTCTAAAATTCCCTTGAGTGACTCGTGGCTTTCAATTGCACTTTTTAGGCTAGCCCGGTCACTCTCTGAGCTGCACTCCACAATGACTCCGTTAGCCCTCATCGGCTTAACGGCCATGACCCCCAGGTTTAGGTCTGTGGGGTTGATATTTCCTTTGAGACTATCCCTCACCTCTAATGCTGACTTTTCTTTATCTTTAGAAAAGATCAGCAGGGTATGTCTCTGCCTTTTTTCAGGGGGAGTGGGCTTTTTAGCTACCACCGAACCGCCCTTTCCCTGTCCCTGCCCACCAACAGCCTTTGCGTAGGTTGGTGGCCTCTCCTTTCTCTCAGGTGGATGTGCAGCCCGCTCTAAGATTTGTCCTCTCATGGTTGCAATTTCTAGTTCTTGCTCGCAGACTATGGCGTGTAGCTTACGAGCTACACCCATAACTGCGTCCCTTAACTCACTATCAGCTCTTTGGCGGAACATCTCCACTGCAAGCCCCTCCAGAAGGCCAGCCGCATTTGCCAGCCTTCTTGAGCCCTTCTCCTTACTGCTGGGCTCTTTCTGACTATCCGGGGCTACCTCCTTGGCTAAGCACCCTTCATCCCCGCCGTGACTTGGGTCCTCTCCATCCTTTGGAGGCCCTTCTACTTCTTTAATACTGTTTGTGGTGGGAGGGGGAGTCTCCGGGACTTCCTCCACCACAACCTCAAGATCAGCAGCCTCCTTGGGCTTGCTGTCTTGTTTACCTGTCCTCTTCTCACTATCTCCTGTCACCATCATTGCTTTTTAGACTTCATGGTGGGATTAAAAATTTTCAACCCAGACGGTCTCCACCCACAACGGAGTCCTACAAGGGGAGGCCTCAGAGTTAAATTCGTCGCTCGAGGTACCTCAGAGATGCGCCCAGGTTATACCCAGACTTCGGATCTCCCCTCGGACCAGAGCATGATCCGGGCCGAGGCCCGGTACTAGTCCGGGTCCCGGTCCGGACCCAGCCCCTATCGTCAAGAATCACCTCCACCCGGTTGACACCACAACTGCCCCTGACCCACCCCGGTCAAGGGGCAGGACAGGGGATGCCTCACGTACCGATTGATCCGAGAGTGCCAGCTCAGACCTCCCGTTTTATTGAAGCAGAGGCCAAGGACAGTGTATTGGGATACCAGCTTGCCTGTCCCTCAACTGCCAGGACCCTCCTTTCCACGTTACAGGCTCCACCCATGGTAAACAGGTGGGCCACTCATAGGTGTGGCGACCATGATACAATCTCCCCACCTCGCCCATCAGGGCTCAATCCAAACCTAAGCACTGGCCACCATTTCCCTATTAGATAAATTGTTCAATTTGAACAATCTCGGCCAGTCTCCTCCCTTGAGTCCAACTAGGAAGTAGGCCCGCACCCCAGGGACGTCTTGAGGCGCGCATTCCGGGTAGAGTCCATCCTAACCTCCACCCGGAAATGGAAATATCAGAGGCGTAAAAATGGGGGAGGACGGGAGTCCCCTGTCCAAAGGACCAGGACTCCCATCCTCCCCCGTGTTAATGAAACGACCTCAGCCTAATCTCTACGAATGATATGATTTTGAGACCAGTGAACCTAAAAAGAAAATAAAAACGGGTTGGAGAGGAACCTGTGCCTTTCGACACAGACCACCTCTCCCCTTTAACAACAGACCTGTAATATCGGCTTTCCCCATAGCCACAGGCGTCTGTACGCCTTTACCTTTATAGGCCTTTACCTTTATAGTGTGTTCACCATCCACACTTTCCATTTCCTAAACTGTTACTGCAGTCATTCTGAGAACCTTGACTACAGTAATTAAAATTTTTTCTCAACTTTTTCGTCCGTCTCATCAACATAATTTCACACCACCATTCCAATCATGCACCCAATCATATGTGCTGCCCTCTGCACTGTTCCATCACTCATTGGTTAACTTTACTCCATACCACTTCTCTTCAATCCTCTTGTCCTCTTTTACAGCCCACCTCCAGCTGTGTTCAAGTCACAAACATTGTTGGCCTTGCCAACCGACCACCACACACCTTGTGTTCTCCTGTGGGGTCCCACCTTTCCTCTCCTCCATCCTCCATCTCTACTCACTCACTTCTAGTCATCTCAGTCCTTACTTGGGAACTCTTAGTCTGGCCTTTCCATCTCGGCCTGTCCGACATGAGTAACTCTGGTCGGCATAGCCCTCGACTTCATTAAGGCACGCAAGCCCCCCCACCACGACAAGGTGGTTCCCTTCGGGGGGGGGGGGGGTTAACGTCCCATCCGACGGATGGCGGCCTTATCCAAGCCCATCGGTGTCCCCTACTGACCGTGGGCAGGGCGGGAAATTTTGCGGAGATAAATCTCAACGCTGATCCAGCTGGGACTCGAACCTGGGAACTTCAGATTACGAGCCTGGCGCGCTACCGACTGAGCCACCCCCGCCCCACTATAATATTAGCTGGTCGACACCCAGTATTTATATACGACTCAGCTGAATGTCACATGTCCATTCGCTGTGGAACTTTGATCATTTGCATATCCCCGATGGCATCGGATCGGATGGGCTGATTGCCTCCTGCAATTTTCATATATCTACTTTTTTTTTTTAAATCATTTATTTATTGAGACAAATTCAAATAAATAATTCATTATTTACAGATGTCCCGCAAAGCTAATAGCTTATCTGCAGGAGAGTGCTTCCATTCCGTCTTGGTGTTGCGATTTCCACTTTGAGCAGTGTGTATAGTAGATGGCACTCCCTATATCGCGAGCTTTCATTTAGCATAAAATCGTTATGATCGATCCCCTCTGCCTCTGGTTCGGTAGTGCGCTAGGTTCATGTTCGGGTTCGAGTCCCACTTGGACCAGCGTTGAGATTTATCTCCACAAAACTCCCCGCCCTGCCTTCGGTCAGTAAGGGAAAGGCCGCCATTCATCGGATGGAATGTTAAGCTGTGTCCTCATGTGCAGGAGAGCCATACCCTGTGCACATTAAAGAACACGCCAGATGGCATTTACGGGAGGCTACCATCTGTCTTCCAACAGATGTCCAATGGGTCCCTTCCCCCAACCTTCTCGGGGCCCTTGTGTCCTGGCCATTGTTTTCCAAAAACAAAAAAAAAAAATGCAGTTCAGAGGAAAAACAATCCACCGAATCTTTCCTCTCCGGTTAAATTTTTCTCCCTTTCTTTTAGGGAAGGAAAGAAATGGACAAATATCCAGGTACCGTATGATCCTCCCCACGGTCAGAAGTTTCTAAACCAAAAATCGAAATTAACTCGCTCAGATAATCGAACTTTTAAAATCATTCCTTACTCAGTGATTGCGTTGTTTTACAACTGAGCGGCACTTTTTCTTCCACACAATAGGCTAAATGGCAAGGTCACAAGGATTCAGAGGGCCCAAGAGACGGTTGGGGGAGGGGACCCGCTGGACAGCTGTTGAGAGACAGATGGTAGTCTCCCGTCAAGGCCATTCAATATGTTCTTTAACGTGCACAGGGTATGGGTCTCCCGCACACTATTAGTATTAAAACATTATTTTTTACTTAAAATAATATTTGAAACATTTAAGTAACGTATTTTATGGGATATATGTTTATTAATTTTTTGATATTTTCAAATTAAGTAAATGATTAACTTCCAATATGAATTCTTAGTTTTTGAAATCTTCATTTCAACAAAGAATCTCGTGCTTAATTAGAGCGACATTTATTTCCACGGAAACGCTTGCTCTTTATCCAACACACTGAACAAAGAACTTTATCACGCGAAAGCATAAATAAATTAATTGATGCATTATGTCTTTAAAATTCATTGAGGGGCAACAGTAATTTTGAATAACTTTCAACCGTTAATGTTATCTAACGGAATTACGAGAATTTCATACTGATCCACACTGGTTTTGGTTTACCCAGCGTGTTGGCACATACCATGTACTCTTCCCCTGGTGAAAGGAACATTCATGAAAATTTGGATGTCTCTAACCTTTCTGGAGACGAAGTGCATAAGTAGACACAACCACAAACAAACTTGCTTCTCTACATATTAGATATATCAATAAATAATATGATCACATTTTGACAAAAATTAATGTATGATAAAAGAAAGGCCTGATAAAAAAGAAGTAGTAAGATATAACACGAAAAAAAGCGAAAAGATAAAAAGAGGTGGGTTGTTTTTACCCTTGAGAGGCAGTTTTTTCCCCCCTTACACAAAGGATGGAGGTAACCTAGCAGCTATGTTATATTTGTCCTGGTTTCCCATACAACCACTTACACAAGGACATGCCCCGCTAGTCTTAGCAGTCAGGTACGCTAACCACTAGAATAAGTAGGGTCTTAATCACAAGGGTCTTTTACACACAAAGGGTTAAATGGCCAGGTCACAAGGATACCAAGGTAGTCTCCCATCAAGGCAATCCAGTGTGTTCTTTAGCATGCACAGGTTATGGTTAGGCACTGTGAAGTTAGCAGAGATGAATTTCAACGAAAAGAAATTAATTGATGCATTATTTCTTTCAAACTTTTTAGGGGCAACAATAATTTTCAATAATTTTTAACGTTAATGCTAAGTCTAATGGGATTTCGAGAAATTTATACTTTTCATTACAGTTTCAACGGAAAGAAATTAATTAATGCATTATGTCAGGCACAGATGGGACGGACTGCAGATTATGAACCTGGCGTGCTATCGACTGCACCACCCCCGTCCTAAAATAAATTTTAAAGTAGGTATGAACAATTTAAAATTACTTCAGTCGAGTAGACCTGAATACCGCAAGGAAATTGTTTTCAAGAATGTGTCGAGTTTCAAGTTTAGGTTATGCTTGGAACTTTCTCATGAGCACAACCATTAAAATCAACTGAAGCAAAATTCTGATCAATGAGCAATTTAGTAACTCTGACCATCAATTTAGTTTCCTCTGTATTTATCACCAAGGCTACCTAACAACAGCTAGAATTAAAGAGTTCGTCTCGTGAGCATCTTTTTCTAAGAAGGAAGCCCGAATCGTCAACAAATAATGTATTTTTATATCTGTTGTTTTACCTCCGAGCAGCACTTTTTTGCACACAATGGGCTATAAGGGTATAGCTCTCTTGCACATGGGATCAAGGCTTAATATTCCATACGACGGACGGCGGCCTTTCTAAGCCATCGGTGTCCCATACTGATTGTGGGCAGGTCGGGGAGTTTTGCAACTGAAATGAGGTATTGTATGCAAGGATAGGTCAAGGAATGGACGAGTGAGGCATTTGCTGATGTGGGTAATCATATTTAGAGTGCAACGTAGAGCCACATCTTTATTACATGCGATTACTAATAGTTCAGTAGGGCACAAAATAATTCCCTCGCAATGGAAGATAAATTATCTAGGCACGTTACTGGTTCTATAAATGTAAAAATAAATTAACTCCTCAAGTAGCTGTGAGGCTCGTAATCTGCAGTTCCCAAGGTTCAAGTCCCAGTTGGGTCAGCATTGAGATTTATCTCCGTAAACTCCCCGCCCTTCCCACGGTCAGTAAGGGACATCGATGAGTTAGGGAAGGTCGCTGTCCGTCGGATAAGCTGTTAAGCCGTGGCCCCGCGTGCAGGAATGCCATACCCAATGCACGTTAAAGAACATTCTGGATAGCCTTGTCGAGAGGCTACCATCTGTCTGCTAACAAATGTTCGAGGTCCTTGTGACCTGATTATTTAGCCTATTGTGTGGACAAAAGTGTCGTTCATAGGTAAACATCCCAACCCTGAAGCAGTTACTTGCCATAGAGGTCTAACAATAACCTGTCGTTATAAAACACCGTAGAGAAGATCTGTGAGAAAGGCGAGCGTTCAGCAGAAAGACAACACAGGAAATGAAACACCAATTCCTTCTCAGGGACTCGAACCCAGAGCCTATTACAACGTAGTTAAGCTCGCTAATCACTCGGCAATTTAGTCCATCCAGTTGGGTACAGCAACCCAAAAATAAATTAAAACCATTTCAAACGGGGAAATAAATCCAGGTTCGTAATTCAAAGCCAATAGAATATCTAGGTAGTCAAAATGGTCAGCCGTTGCAACATTTTGTAATTGATCTCCCCTCTATAAAGGCAGAAATAAAGACCACAAAAGATCAGATCATTACCAAACTGATCTCGTAACTCCCCAGATTCGTTTCAAAGGATGGAACATATTCTTTGAAAGCCTCTAACCCGGAATATTATAACCTGGAATATTCTAAGCATAATCATAGGCGTGCTCATCCCATCTTCTAATGTATGTGTAGCCAATCTTTGCAGATTGATGAAGCAATTCTTTTTACACGTTTTCAAGGAAAATGCATTAGCTGATAATCAGTAGGTTTCTCCTTTTGAAATTCTGCAGTTTATTGAGCGATTATTCTATCAACACCCAGTCGATGGGATGCGAGAAAACATTTAATGGGGAAAGAAATTAAAATATTGTTTGCAGGATTCTTGTACGATTCCATTTCGTGAACATATGCGCATAGGGGTTTATTTCCTACTTCAGAGTCTTTTAGTCGAATACTGAGAGAGAATGGGGAAGGGAGTTCACAGTTCTTGTCATACCGCGAAACACTGGAAAGGAAACACGGTGGTTGAGTTGTTTTACCTCTAAGGGGCACTTTTTTTGCACACAATGGGCTAAATAGCCAGATCACAATGGCGCTGAAGGTTCGGAAAATGTTGGGGAAAGGGGACCCATTGGAGCTGTTAGGAGACAGATGGTAGCCTCCCGTCAAGGACATCTAGCGTGTTCTTTAACATGCACAGAGTATGGCTCTCACGCAGACGGTGCCACGGCTTAACGTCCCATCCGACGGATGGCGACCTTTATAGGCTCATCGGTGTCCCCTGCTGACCGAGAGCAGGGAGTTTTGCGCAGATAACTCTCAACACTGGCATAGGCGAGACTCGAACCTGCGGACTGCAGATTATGATCCTGGCGAGCTAAGGACTGAGTCAGCCAACCAGCCCAAGGAAGCACTGTGATAAGCGATGCAATTAAATTTTAAAAGAAAAGAGATCAGCAAAGAAACTGGACCAACGATCTATCGATATTAATAAATAACGTTATAAAAGGGTTCATTAAACTTGAAATTGACATTTAAGTGTTCTTTAAATTCCACTGGCTGTGGTTCAAGGTTGCTAGATAGTATAACAGTACACAAAAATAATAAAAATTAATGGGAATAAATTGCAGAATTTGAATGCGTTTTCTCCAGGCAATAGCTAAAAATTAGGTGTAGCACTTTACTATTATATATATTGACCTGAATTATCAGAATGTTACTCAACGTCCATTGAATTGCAATGTGAAATTAAGTATCTCTCCTGCCGTTTTGAAACATTGATTGATATGATTAAGTTCAGATGCCATAATGCAAAAAGAAAACTTTGGAATTTCGTCATCTGCTAAGTGGATTTAAAGAATGACATTTCATGTCCCAAGGGTGAATATGTGCACGTATAAGACAGCGGAAGTTTAGAAATGCTACTTTTAGGTTACAGAAGTTGCCCTGAAGAGTCGAATAATTAATCAGTTACCTCTAAATTGAGCATATGTTATTAGGTTGATGGGAGAAAGTTGTGTTTCGGTTTGATTTCGAAATTCAGACAGTTGAATCGCTCGCATGTTGTCACTAAAAGTTCTTAAGAATAGCGAGGTTCTCTCGGGTGAATAAAGGATGAGACACTAATTTAAATTTGCATCTATTAAGTTTCTAGAAAAGGAGCTGCATAAATTAATAGGAAAATTGCGATATAAGGATTGAAGTAGTTAATTATTCTCCTTGTTGCAAATGCAAACCGATATATGTGTTGACGTTGTGAAATATCCAGCGGTTCTGATTTTTGATATGTATATTACCTGAAAACCGTAATTAACCTGCTCGTTTGCAAAACAGTTGTGGTTTTTAGTTTCTTCTCTTAATTTTATATATGCAACTTCAAAGGGAATTAACTTCTAATATGTGACTTTGCATAAAAATTCATTTCGTAAACTATGGAGAAAGAAAAAATGCCCAATCTGAATATGAAGTTGCATTGAACTGGTGACATTTAGCAATTATGCAATTAAACTGATTTTGACAAAAGGCGAAAATGGTACTTGCAAAGAAGAGCTAGAGATGTTGGAAAAGAACGCGTTTAAAAACAAATTTCTATGTAAGCATCACGCAGTTGAAAACCAAGATTTAAAATTTCTGAAAAAGAAATATTTTATTATTTGCTTCTCATGTATATTCAGTATGACTCAAATATAATTCGAAAGCTATTTAAAGGTATGAATTTCACAGAGTGCAAAAAATTAGCTTTTCAAATAACTGCTAACTGTAAGAGCGCTGTAAAGTTATAAAGAAATTACGAAGATAAAATATCTCTCCTGGCGATTATGGGATGCTTGTTCTCAGAGAAAACGAAGTTTTCATTTTCTGAAATTTGCACTCTTTAAACTGTAATAATTCATACTAGTCGGTGATTGAAATTTTTAAATAATAATAATATATTATTAAATAAAATTTAAAAAATGTATTATTAAACACAAAAGACATAGCACGTAAATCCCTTAAAATGAAAAAGGAGGATTTTTCTTCTTCCTTAGGGTTAAGGGGCAAATCATCCAGTGTATAAAAAATAAATTTTTTTAAATAAAATAGAGTAATAAATAAAAAAATATTTTTTTCATTTGGTACTCTATTGAAATATTATTAAAAATTTTAAAATCAAGTGTTGAATTTATAACTAGAAGAACGCATATCACCTCTGGTGCCTATGACCCATAGGCACCAGAGGTGATCTCGTTTTCAAAGAGAATGAGGTTTTTCGTTTACCGGCTTTTTTATTCTTAAAAATTTTAATCTGAGCTTGGATGATGGATGAAAATGCAAATAGTAGTATTTTATTAAATCACTTTTACGCTGTATAATTATTATCTTTTGATTTCTTATGTTTAAAAGTTGCTTTTCTTACACCTCTCTGAGAAGAGGGGACAGATTATTGTTATCAGTAAAATATCTCTTAACGATCTATACCGAAACTTCTACAATAAATAGATCACATTCAACATTCGGTAAAAAGCATTCATATTGAGTTACTTCTAACGATATGAATTAAAACTACCTAAGTATTTGAAAAATGCTAATTGTAATATTTCGTTAATACCAATCGAACTGAAAAAGTGTTTTCCATTTATCTCTTAAATCAAAACGGTTCTATTTGTCGCCCACCCTGGGTGAAAGGGGTCAACTGATTACTGCCAATGGAAACTTCATAACATTCATATTACATTACCAAAATTTCAAATTTCTAGCATAAATACATCATTTGATATATTCGTTAAAATTTTGCAATTTTCGATATTTTCCCCCAACGTGGTCCCGTGTGCGGGAGAGCCATACCCTATGCACGTTAAAGAACACGCTGGATGGCCTTGACGGGAGGCTACCATCTGTCTCCCAACAGCTGTTCCAGTGGGTCCCCTCCCCCAACCTTCTCTGAGCCTTCGGGGTCCATGTGACCTGGCCATTTAGCCCATGGTGTGCAAAAAAGTGCCGCTCAGAGGTAAAACAACCCAACCCATCTGGCCCAGCGTTGAGATTTTCTCCACAAAACTACCCACCCTGCCCATGGTCAGTAGGGGACACCGATGGGCTTAGAAAAGCTGCTATCGTCGAATGGGACATTAAGTCGTGGCCCCGTGTGCGGAAGAGCTATATCTGTGTACGTTAAAGAACACGCTGTATGCTTTGACTGGAGGTTACCATAACAGCTGTCAAGTAGGTATCCTTCGCTCAACTTTCTCTGAGCCCTCGGATCCTTCTGACTCGGCCATTTAGCCCATTATGCGCAAAAAAGCGCGCTCAGGGGTAAAACAATCCAACCCATTCTTCTTCCAACCACAACTTCATTCATTCCGCAATGACCCATTCTTCTGGGTCATTGCGGCCAATGGAAACTTCATGACCTTCGTATTCCAGCATCAAAATTTCAAATATCTAGCGTATATACATTGTTTGACATTTTGGAGTTTTAAACTTTTTCCATCCTTAGAGGGCGCAATTATAGCTTTTGGAAGATTCGGAAAATACTAATCGTAATATTTCACTAATACCTACCGAACATAAAAAGAATTTTTAATTTGCCTCGGTAAACAAAGTAGTTCATTATCTACAGAAGGACTACAAAATAAGTATTCATCTTTTTCTTTGAGAACGGGATAAAAATAAGTAGCCACCTGTGGATTTTTTAAATAAATGTAATTCAATAATGCGTGACAAATTTTTCCGTTCTTCATCAATACATTCTATCACCAGACTTTAATTCGTAGCATAAATATATCGTTTGCAATATTACTTAAAGTTTCATATTTTCTACATTTATAGCACCCTCTAACGATGGTAAATAAAGGCCATTTGGAGAATTTGAAAACTAATCATCTTAATTTATTAGTTATCTATTCAACTCCAAAATAATTTTTATTTAATATCTCAAAACAAAAAGTTGCGTTCCCAACAATCCTACAAAGGTATAGGGGTTGGGGTGAAAGGACAAATTGTAAACTTCTTGATCATCACACTCCACCATTAAAATATAAAATTTTTAATTCAGATAAATCATTTGCAATATTCGTCTAAAAGTTTTTAAAAATTTCTACCGTCAGAGGGCGCATTTAAAGCTTTTGAAAGATGTAAAAGTGTTATCAATGCCTAACTAACCCAAAAAGAATTTTTTAAATTTATCTCTATAAACATAAAAGCTTGATGTCTATAGACGAGTAGACAGGCGACAAAGAGAAAAACGTTAGCTCGTTTTTCCTGAAAAGGAGCTAAAAATAGCTTGAGATTTACAGACGTCAGATATATAGATTCAATAGAGGCATTATCGAAGCTGTTTCTATTCCATGGCAAGCTTTTACAGCTTAAGGTCGATTAAGCCATGTCAGAAAAAGCTTCTTTACACATACTGTGACATTGAAATTGTACTACCTAGACGGAGTGGACGGATTTGCATGCAAATCAGTATGTGAGTGCAGGGCAGCGATATATGCAAATGGTTACGTTTCCATGACAAATATGTGGTCTCTGTGGGAGATCACAGGACAAAAGCTGAGTGGCCAAGCCAAATGCCTCAGGCGCTGTAGTTGTCTGCAGTAAGCTAAGAAAGAGCTTTGATAGCATACATTGAAGCCGAAACGTTGAACATACTTAGGAAAACGTTTTCATCAACCATATCAGCAGTTGCACGTGTTTCAGTATAGTTGGATTCTAGGGCTGCTTAAAGCCGACTAGTCTATCCACCTTATCCATACCATGTGGTGATACGTTGGATAAACCAACCAGCATCATCAGCCCTACAATCCGTATGATTGGCGAAAACGTAATTTTGGAGTCTTCTCACTTCGTCGGATATCAACACTCTTTCCTAGGGGCGGGGGTGGCTCAGTCGGTAGCGCGCCAGGCTCGTAATCTGTAGTTCCCAGGTTCGAGTCCCAGCTGGGTCAGCGTTGAGATTTATCTCCGCAAAATTCCCCGCCTTGCCCACGGTCAGTAGGGGACACCGATGGGCTTGGAAAGGCCGCCGTCCGTCGGATGGGACGTTAAGCCGTGGCCCCGTGTGCGGGAGAGCCATACCCTGTGCACGTTAAAGAACACGCTGGATGGCCTTGACGGGAGGCTACCATCTGTCTCCCAACAGCTGTTCCAGTGGGTCCCCTCCCCCAACCTTCCCTGAGCCTTCGGGGTCCATGTGACCTGGCCATTTAGCCCATGGTGTGCAAAAAAGTGCCGCTCAGAGGTAAAACAACCCAACCCAAAACAACTCTTTCCTAGCTTGTCGCAGACGACTAAACACATGAAGCATTTGGCTTAAACGCTCAGCTTTTATCCTATGGTATCCCAAAGATACCACGTGTTTGTCATTGAAAAAATTTCTTTCATATATCACTACCCTGCGGGCACGGATCTAGAAAAAATCGTGAAGGGAGATGTAAAAGGAAGGAGGGCAATGGACTGGATTTCTTATGTAGTATATTTCCCCCACCGTTGTAATGAAACTCTTTAAAAATTTCTTGAAAAATTAAGAAATATAAATAAGTTCAAGAATTTTTGCCTCTATTACCCTTATTAGCATTCTGAAAGAGGGAATAGCACCCCCCCCCACTCCTAGATCCGGCCCTCCTTCCTTGCACTCATACTGATTTGCAAAGAAATCCGTCTGCTCCTTCTGGGTGCTGAAATTTAAATGTCATAGAGTCTACATCAAATAAAATGAAGTATCTCTAAATTTAATCTATCATATACACAGTTGTAGCTGAAAAATATAACCACCTATCATAGTATATGTATGGTAGGTGGTCATACTATTCTGATACAACTGTGTACTCTTGCTGCCTTTATCACTATGGTGTGATAGAGCAACCGTTATCATTGAAATGAGTTTTCCAGATGCTTTTCAAGATTGCATCGTTCGTTAATCTTGTAATTGAAATTCACCTGTTGTTTCCTTAGTTCAGTGCTAATATATATATATAGCATATTATAGATAAATTCATCACTAAGATTAAGATCCGGGATATGTTAAAAACTAGATGTATGTAGTTCATTAGCTTTTCATTCTTTGACTGTATAAAGAACAAAACACTTCAGCTAAAATTTTATACTTTAAAAATTCATAGGTACTTTTAGTATTGTAGCTTAGGTCAAAACCGGTTACCAGAAAATTGCCCTAATCTTATTTTCAAAGCAGCTCTATTCCATTTTCGAGGACAGAATATATCTGGCGTTTGGCAGTGAGCAGTTTCATGCTGATTCATAGGCCTTCTTGCCAGTAGCAGTAGCATAAATGAGATTAAAGCGTGAATTTACTGCTGTATTCTTTTTCGCTCTGCAAGTGGTAGCTAGGCATACACTAGAAGGAGAGCTGGGTGCCAATCCCCGGTAATGATGGACAGCCTAGCACCTAATCTTAAGTTTTGCTTTCTCGTGGTGCAGGTCGTTAGTACCTTTCAAAAGAGATGCTCTTTTCGGGAAGGGAACGGAAGGGTAGAGCTGCCAGATCAGTGTAGCCTACTGATCTGGTCATCTGTAGCAATATTGCATTTCTTTCTTTTCTACCCTGCTAAGGAGTGGTTAACTTTACAAGGTCCTGGTGCTGACCTTTTATGCTCACTAGAATAATTCATGGATTTGAGCTTGGTTACTGATCCTGCACAGGCAAGCCTCTGCTGAGGAAAAATATGCCGCTGTGTTTTCAGTTTGCCTGTGGGTTGCCAGCCCTAAGCGATCAGATGCAGAAGATATCTTATGTCAGCTGGTGAATAATCCTGATCAGAGGCGTTGTAGATACCTTACAGAAGCGGGCATCGCCAACCTACACTAATAAGTTTCAGGTAGGTCAATTTCTAACTAACTGGTTCTTGAAAAAGTTCACTTGTAAAGGTGGTGCCGGAAGTTCCTATCAGCATTGGTGGCTTTAGCGGCGAGGGAAAGCATCTTTTCACATGCTTGCGATTAGAGGGTTGTTTCATATTGTTAGTCCTAGCTCTCTCAATAAACATACTTTCTTTAAAAATCCTGTAAATAATTTTATTTCCGCAGGTACGTGGAATTTTTGTTTCAAGTGAGCGAAGCTACTTTC
This sequence comes from Ryuthela nishihirai, assembly GCA_038380435.1. Lineage (NCBI taxonomy): Eukaryota > Metazoa > Arthropoda > Arachnida > Araneae > Heptathelidae > Ryuthela > Ryuthela nishihirai. Next base: position 79,339,028 of record JAWZYU010000009.1, on the reverse strand, counting down.
TAACGTTAGTTTTTAGGGATAGGGTAAAAATATATTTTTCTCAACTGAAGCATGTTTATTGGTGTATAGAAAAGATTTCCTATTAAAATTGATATTCTGTTCTCATGCTGCCAAAATTGACATTTGTTGATATGCCTTGTAAAACGTTTCATAACTTGCATAATGATTCAATGTCATCTGCTACTCCGTGTATGACAGGATAGTTGACCGTACATAATTTCAAACGCTATTAAATGCGGAGCTCCTGTCGGTTAGTGTCATAACCGCTTCCCGAAATTTATCTATCAAATATAAATTCCACTCATATCAATTATTATCCCACATTCAAAAAATTATGAAATCATTGTCATGATAAAGAAATATTTTAAACATTTAAACAAATTACAATTTATTTTAAATAAATTAAAAGAAGAGCAAAAGATCATAAGAAATTGAAACCATAAAACACGTGTTGCTAAGGAGGGCGTTCAAAGAGATCTTCACACGAGTCTAGATTTGCACTCGTTCCTCCAAAGTTAGCGCTCTCCAACTTGTTCCAAAGCTTGTCTAAACTTGTCATTACGTGTAAAAAACTAAGTCCCTATCAATATTTCTCTCTTCGCTGGCGGCGCATAAAGTTCGATCTGAGAAATCGTGTGTTGTTGCTATGGAGCCTGCTAAAGACGGGGAAAGATTCTATATTTCCGCAAGGATGCAGCTTGGGGATGGAGCGAAAAAAAAAACATGCCGATTTATCACAAGTATATGGAGATCATGCCTGTTCATATAGAACTGTTACGGGATGGATGAGCAAATTCAAAGGAGAGCAGAGCTTCGAAGACCTCCCTCGTGAAGGAAGACCGAAGGAGGCCGCGAACGAGAGAACCATCGCTGATGTTCTCATTAAGGAAAACCCACACATCGCCATTCAGGTAATAAGTATAGATATCAGTGTATCGCTTGCCAGTGTGGAAACAGTTATTCATCGGTATTTAAAGTTCCAAATGATCTGTGTCAAATACATAACCCATAAACTGACAGAACTGCGAAAAAAAGGGCGAGAGTCGACTCGTGCAAGGAGAAGCTGCTGCCAATCTTTGAACCTAGCGGCCCCAAACGGTTAACAGACATTGTTACACGTGGTTTTATTACTATACAACTCTCAAAAAGATCGAAAACTATATTTGGGATGGGGAAGATGAATTGAGTTACGAAATCTTCAGACAAGACTTTCGCTCAAGGAAGAGGACGTTCACGAAATTTTCGATTCCTAAGGAGTGGTAGCCTTGGACACCTTACCTGAAAAAATTATTAGAAATGGCCTATACTACACCAACACTGTTTTGCCCAAAATCGTTAAGGAGATTGTGATGTTGCTTCTTCGTTTGTTTGTCTATTGGGACCACTTAGGAATGTCCCCTCAGTTCGATCGCAATACGCAACGGGTGAAAGAGTTTTTCAGATAAAATCAACGGTTTTATCACACATGCAGAGACTCAATACTGAGGCTCCTCCGCAATAAATTGGTTCAACTTCAGCTTTTACTTAAATATAACAACTATGTATTGAACCTTCCAAACACGCTTGATAGAACAAGGACATATGTTCAATTATAATAGCATTACAACAACACCAGCTTACTATGCCTGTTCAGCTGTGTTCACAGAGCCCAATGCCGTTATTACCAGTCGGCATTTCCCAGCTTTACAATTCTTCGTCCGCACGCTTTCATTCCGTGACTGGCTCTGTCCTTCTCCTCGTTGTTGCCAACCCTTTCGCTTTCTCTCTCCACCTGACCATCTGGGAAGTCCCTTAGCCTCCGGGTTGTTTGTCAGCGGACGCGAGCATTTTGGGTGACCTCCGTCCCTCCCGGGCACTGCTACTTCAATTAACTTTCCAGATGCCGGGACAGAGGGCCTCCCACGTAGCATATGCCTATTTTGGTGAAATCCAAAATAATATACAAAGCCCGAACAAAAAAAGTATCTAAAAATTCCTCTAGCCTGACAGAGATGAAGGAGCAGCGTCCAACAACAGGCGTTTCAAGGGTTCTCCTTCATGGTAAAGTCAGCGCTAATGGTAACGTCAGTGCTAACAAAACACGGCTAATTATGGCCTATCTGGAGCAGAAAAAATGAAACAGCTACCCCATGCTGCATATTCACCCGATCTTGCACCATGCGATTTTTGGTTGTTTCCAAAAAATAAAAAAGATCTTAATGGGAAGCCTTTTTGAAGGGTGCAAGACCTTGCAAAATGCGTTCATTAAGAGTTGTGGAGTATTCCCCACCTGGAGTACAACCAAGTGTCGCAGAATTGGCGTAGACAACTGCAACTTTTCATAGATGCTGGAGCGGAGTACTTTGAATGACAAAGTTTTGTAGAGGTAAGCGTAATGGAATTTGTTCTGCAGATGCATGACAAAAATTTTTTGAACGCCCCTCGTAATAAATTCAACAAAGTGTTTTGGATGTAGATGTGTATCAATACGTAATAACTATATTATTAGACTCTTTTTAAATAAAATTCATAAAGAGAAAGCCTACCAACACGATTTTAATTATCTGCTCGAAAACCATTTGTCCCTACCATAAAACTGGAAAAAAAATTAGCAACTTTCTCCTATGTGGTTATTTACGGAACTTTAAATTGAAGAGTCAAAGATTTTTAAGAGCAAAATTAAGTTTTCCAACAAATAATCAAGAAAAAGCTACCTATAATTATCTGGGTCTGTAAATGGTAACAGGCATACACTGGAAGGAGAGTTGGGTACCAATCTCCAGTGATGATGCACAGAACCCGCCAGGCCTAGTGTCCGACCTCGGCTTCTCGGTACACAGGTCAGGTTTTCCACAGGTAAAGTTCTCTGCATAATTATACTTAATAGAATTAAGAATTTAGTTGGTGGACAACTGCGTGATAAATAGTGTGGATTCAGAAGTGGTAGGGAATGTATAGATCAAATATCTCTGATAACATCCACAGCCAACACGCACACACTGAACATCCTGCATCTCTATTCAGAGGAGGAATGGCAGAAAGTGCCCAAGGATGATATTAGGGACCCGTATGCATGGATGCCTCGACGTGTCGGGGCCAACGGGGATAATACCCCATATTGAGAGCCCATATTGGTGGCTGCTAAACACGCCTTTAATATTCACGTGCGTGATTGTACAATTAATCGCACAATCACTTGCGATATTATCATACCTCGATCATTACTACCATGTAACATGCTCTAGCACTATGGTCAGTTTCATCGAGGTTCGAGGCTTGCTTCAGAATTTGAAATATTTTGCCCATGAGTGTATTTTTTTGTAGTGCGTGCAAAGTCCTGTTAAGAAGACACACTTTAAATAATTAGCTGAAAAAGAGTGATTGGGAAAAGAATTTCGTATCCCACTCAAGGAAGCAAAATTTTTTTCAGTTAACTATTTTAAGGGTTCTTGTCTACAGGACATTTTCCTGTGATACTTTATTACTGAATTATTTATATAACCCTGTGAGTGACAAATATTACTTCCGCTTGACTGCCTAGTTCTCGACATAGATGGCGCCAGTAGCGAATCAACGAAATGCAGGAATGCTTATACGTCACATTGTTAAGAAAACGGTTGAGTTGTTTTACCTCTAAGCAGCACTTTTTTGCACACCATAGGCTAAACGGCCAGGTCACATGGACCCCGAAGGCTCAGAGAAGGTCACCACTGAAACGGCTGTTGGGAGACAGATGGTAGCCTCCGCCCCAGCGTGTTTTTTAATATGCACAGGGTATGGTTCTCCCGCACCCGGGACCACGGCTTAACGTCCCATCCGACCGTCGGCGGCCTTTCCAAGCCCATCGGTGTCCCCCTACTGACCGTGGGAAGGGCTGGGAATTTTGCGGAGATAAATCTCAACGTTGGCCCAGCTTGAATTCGAACCTGAGAACTACAGATTACTAGCCTGGCGCACTACCGACTGAGCCACTCCCACCCCGAGAAAACGGTTAGTCTCTGATTGTCTAGCGGATGTGACGCCTGACATGCTTCTGAAGATGTAGGTTAGAATCCAACTCTGAGCAACCCAATATTTTTCAGTTAATTATTTCAATTGTTTCTTGTCTACAAGTCTCTTTTATATTTTGGAAAGTTGTTTGTCTGTTTCCTACGCATTTGCTGATATAGCTTCACCCATTTTTTCATTGATTCCTGGGATGAATGAAAATAATCTTGTTCTTACTTGAATTGGTCTCGTAATCTTTCTCCCTCCATCCGAAAAAGAAGGGATAACCCCTAAAATGACTTTCTCACTAACACCACCAAATTTGGTAAATAGCTTACGCATATCATAACTTCGATACCTAAACTTTCTTCCTTCTCCCATCAGAAAAAAAGGGGGGGAAGAAGAACATTAATTTCTTCTTAATGTAAAGTGCTAAGATCACCTAATTCGGTATACAGCTCCTCTTATCATAAATTAAAGGTTATTGGTCCATTAACCTTTTCTAGTCCTAAAAAAGGGAAAATAACTTCTCCAAAACGGTTAATTGTTTAGGATAACCGCCAAATTTGATTCTGCAGTTTCCTTTGATCATAACATAAAATAACGAGATTTTGGTGATAATGGGCTACCTCAAATTATGTTCCCTCTTTTTTTTCTTCCTCAATTTGATTAACTGTAAATTCAAAAATCTGCCCTTTTTAAATGATATAATATCGAATTTTACAACTGCTAACTTAAAGCTGATAAGCGGATTTTCTGCTTTAGAGTAGACTTGCGTTTTTATGATTGCCAATAAAACCAAAAGATATAGTCGCAGAGTTTAAAAAGTTGACAAAATTTTTACGAGTCAATTTTTACAAAAGAGACGTGATTTATATAAACACGGAATATTTTCAGTCATTCTTAGATTTAACATTATTTGTTTAAGATTACAGCTAAAAATAGTTTTATAAATATATTATATCTGATTATGTCATGTTTACACTATTTATATAAGTATAATATTTGCACATATCCACATTTTATATATGCTTTATACTTTAAACGTATCAAAGATTTTATTTCTTCCACTAGTTTCTTCGATAACGATACACTTTAACGAGAGAGAAAAATATATCCTTTTGCAAAACCAGCTTACATTCACAGAAACTAAATTCCAGAAGTGTCGGTTACGTGCATTTCTGTTTTTCCGCTTCACGTTCAGTGCGCTATTTGCAACTATTTCTGTGGCTGTAGCGATTTGTCGACCCTTCTTTGGCTCTATGAGCTGCAAAGCTCGTAAAGCTAAATTTGATGCCACTGTCCACTGAGCATGCTCTTGTGCCCCTGCCTTTTCTTCTTCTTCATCCCGGCTTTACACTCTATTTGCTTTCCTCTTCTTTCGCAAAATGTCGAATCAGCGGAAATTCTTCAGAACAAACTTTTTTTTTTCCTATTCTGTTTTTGCAGTCTTCCCTACAGTACTAACGTAACTATCGTTTTCAGTGTCGCACTTGTTTTTGCACATTGTGATCCTCGCGATCAATTCTAACCATTTCTTATAGGACGAAAGGTTACTGACTGCCTCTGCTGAGAAAGGTGTTTTTAGTTAAGGTGAAAGTTACACATCAGATCAAGGTTTGGAAACGAAACCTACTCCGATTTTTGCGAAGATAGTGAAGTCCAACTGATGATATCATAGACTGGGAAAGTAGAGTAGTAAATATTAGTGGTGCCATTTGTTGAAGATTTGAAAAGGCCAAAAAAAAAAAGATTGGTGGTACCGTCTATTGCGAAATTGAATGAAAAAAAATAAGATATATATATATATAGGGTTCATCCTAAGTCCTCGTACATAGGTACTGGTGTCCATATACATGGCCACAACTAAAATTAACTATAATGTGTTTTTCTCCTTTGTTGTTTCAGATGAGTCGATACGTTGATGAATAGCATAGTAATTATACTTGTATCATATCCTCTCACAACCCAGGAGAAAGTGGAATTGGTATTTATTCATGTTGCTAGAAAAAATTGGCGAGAAGCAGGTGAAGAATTTCACAGGCTACACCCAGAAAAATCAGACTTGTCACATGTCCATCAGAAATACTCTGAAGAAACTGAAGAAGATTGGTTCGGTGATAGATAAACCTAGACTAGGTCGTCCGAGAAATATCACAGATGAAGACTACACTGTGGATGTTCTGGCAGAAGCCGAAGTTAGCCATCGACGGTCATCCAACCAAGTTCGGACAGTTATGGCATTGTGGGGCGGTGCCCATTTCGGCTGAAAGAAAACACTGCAGTAACGTGCTAAGGCAAAATGATCTGTACCCATTTGGCACAGATCATTTGGAACTTTAAATAATGATGAATAATTGTTTCCACACTAGCAATCGATACATTGACATATATACTTATTACCTGAACGGTGATGTGTGGGTTTTCTTTAATACGTTCACGAACATCAGCAATGGTTCTCTCGTTCACGGCCTCCTTAGGTGTTCCTGCACGAGGGAGGTCTTCAAAACTCTGCTCTCCTTCTTTGAATTTGCGCATCCATCCCGAAACAGTTTTATACGAATAGGCATGATCTCCATATACTTGTGATAAATCGGCATGATTTTTTCGCTCCATACCCAAGCTGCATCCTTGTGAAAATATAGAATCCTTCCCTGTCTATAGCAGGCTCCATAGCAACAACACACGATTTCTCAGAACGAACTTTATGCGCCGCCAGCGAAGAGGGAAATATTGATAGGAACTTAGTTTTTTACACGTAATGACAAGTTTAGACAAGTTTTCAAATAAGATGAAGAGTGTTAACTTTGGAGGAACGACTGCTAATCTACAGACTCGTGTCAAGCACGTTTTTAATGCCCTTCGTACTCTTATAAGTTTTTGGACTAAATTCAAACTATCCTAGTTGTCCGTAATAGGTGCTATTCTGATTCTTATGAGAGTATTTGGAAGGAGAATAATGAGGTAACTCTTTTAATTCTTACTTAAAGTTTAGCCGTAGAAAATCTTGCATTTAATGCATCTGACATGAACCTGGCCATCGTGGTTACCACCGTGGGTGAAACATGTGCATTATCACTTAACGGTGCTGAATAACTCAGGTACACCAGCATTACTATTTACACGTTTATTACTATATATATATATACATATTTAGCATAATACAGTGCTACTCTGCTCTCTCAGGGTCAAAACATTTCCTTTAATAATAATAATAATTTATTTCATAAAAGGGGTTACAGTAAAACCCAGGTAAGGTAATTTTGGATATTAATTTAAATGTTCAAGTGGCTTGATGCTCCAGTATATTTGAGAAATTAAAAAGAAATATTGATAATATAAACATATTTACAGGAATTTCATAATTATTTGATACATATAAACAAAATGACAAGTTGCACAGACGGAGACAAACATATAATATGAAATATGATAAAAACATAGTAAACTTAAGGGGAAGAAAAAGAAGGTTTAAGACTACAGAGAGTAATATTAAATGAATGAACAGAAGGGGGAAAAGGATTGCGGGATAATCCAGACAAAGGGCGAATAGCAGATGTTGTTGGTCAAACATTTCAATATTCTAATAGGAGTGGAGTATTATAATTATTGAATTTTGTTTCAGAATTTAAAGAAGTGATATCGCTCAGTAGATAGTTCCAAGTTGAGGCTGCTTGAAAGGCAAAAGATCAACAGCTACATATTGTTACAAACAATACTAGCTGGTCTATATCATGCGTTCAGCTAGGATGTAGCTCGCATTCAACCGGCCCTCTCTCGATCTACGTCACAAGCGTCTCTTCTCCAAGACGTTCAGAAAGGGACTCATTCCCCGCTCTTCCCACCTGCCACGAAAATATCACACGGAGGGTTCAGTCCTCACCCCTTGCCACAATGATGCTATGTGTGGTCCAATAGCTCACACCGACACTAACGACATTCCTTTGAATGGGAACACTAGTAGCTTACCACCATCCACTTCTCGGACCTTCATAAAACTCTCAGCTCCCACACTTGTCAACGGTGCTGAAACATGCTTGCTGTTGCAGCTGGGAAAGAGATCACATTTCCTCTTTCGATCACTCAATCAGCAGTCTATAACATGAGAAGGGAGGTGGGGGGGGGGTCACTTCGGAAGCGCTCAACCGCGACAGCATCCATATCCCAAAAGATCATCACTGCATCCTGATGAACATTATACATTAAGTAAAGGCAAGTCCCAGATGTACCGCAGCATATGGCTGCATACCATCTTTGGGGAGAATGCCTTAATTTCCACTAACTATGGTCAGGGCAAGACAGTGCCACAAGGACACAGCTCATCCACGACTTCCTATGGCGAACAGGCCTATAGAAGGAAAGCGCATCCAACGGTCAAAACCTAAATTTAATCTGTTCCTCGGTTAGCCACAAAAAAGGATATACAATCCAGATTGCCTCGGCTCCTGGGGTGGAGACTGTTAGTTTGGCTTCTTTATCGATAAGTCCGTCGACCTGGGAGCCCACTCCCAGTCGCGAGCCTTCAACGTCTACCTCTCCATCAGGACCGACCCGCAGCCCTCCCAGCGCACAAGATGCACCCATAACGGGATTGCAGCGAACCCTTCTTATGGGCCAAGATGAGTCTGCCTAATCGGGTGAAATGCTCCCTTTCAACAGACCCTCCTGTCCAGCACCTCCAGCCAAGCCACGTTCATGACGGGTACCCCAAAGGAAAGTCGGCCACCCCTACTTCACAAAGGCATCGTAAACCCCCCCACACCAAGTCAAGGTGGTCCCCTATCGGGGGGGGGGAAACCTTATGAACACCTCTCAATAATTGGGGTGGGGAGCGGGTCCCGAAGGACCCATCCCCCATGGGGAAAGCTCATATTCCGTCTTCCGACACTACATGAGCTGGCATGAGAAGCCTTGAAGGAGAAGATAAAGTTTGTCTCAGGGGAGACCAGTAGGAACTTGGAGTATGGGTGGCGTTAAAGGGGGTGCGGAGCACAGCCCAGGAGAGAAGTGGGAAATCAGTAAAAGAGCGAAAGTGACTCCGGACTGAAAGAAGTTAGTCCCGGAGCCGGCAGACGACCCAGCCCATGTCCCTCAGGTGTGCCCTAATTAGGGTGCTCGAGATGGACACCGTGACTACTCTGCTTGCTACCTCATTAATCGCCTGGGAGTTCCTGTCCCGTCAAAACCTGTGTTAGGTAATGGTCAGAGGGCATCAGAGATAGACCGACACTTTGCAAGAATGTCTTAGTTTGAAGACCATTCTCGGTCGTATCCCAGACAGTCTGCCACTCGTCCATGACTCATTGACATAATATAGACTTCAGGGTTGTTTTGGAAGTCTTTCCCACTATCTCATGTTGAGTATTATTACCTGCTGAGTGGGCCAGTTGGTCTGCCCACTCGTTCCCTTCATCGTGTGTCTTGACCCAGGAGGAGACCCGGGACATGTTCTGATTGCCCAGGAGTCGCTTGATCTCATTTACTCTTTGATGCCTGTTGTTTGCCTCTTCAAGCGCCTGCAGAGCTGCCCGGCTGTCTGTGTGCAACCGGATGTCGCCATTCTGACTGCCGTCATTGAGGGCCCAAATGAGGGCCTCTCTGATGGCAAGCAGCTCTGCTTGGAAGGCTGAGCCATTATTTGAAACCTTCCTCTTATGATCATACACTTTGGCTCCTTGATTGTAGAAAGGGTAGGCTAAGCCCACACCATCCTCGCTCTTGGAGCCATCAGTGTATAGTTCTGTTCCTCGTCCTGATGGTAACACAATGGACCATGACACACTCAGTCTACTGGTGGGATGGATGTCCCACTTAGCGGTTTCTGTGTCATAACCTTCGGGGTCATATTGGACTCCAAGGAATGTTGTTTCTTCCGAGCCTGCAGGTCTCTAAAAATGGTCGCCTCTTTCCTGACTGTCAAAAACAATGGAGTGATACCTGCTAGCACCAGGAGGGCATCCATAGATGTTGTCCTATAGATCCTGGTGATTCACAGTAAAGCCGGTCGTTGTGCTTCAATCAGCTTTCTACACACGATTGAGTGGTCCATCGGGTGCCACGAGGCGGCCGCTCCATAAGTTAGGATCCGCTCCGTGTCCCTGAGATCAATTTCTTTGAGGACTTCCCTTCTGAGTCCTCACGAGACGCGAGCCATTCACCACAGTTTGCACATAACATTTTTGCACTTAACCTTAAGGTCCTGCAAGTGTGGCATCCAGCTCATCCTCTCATCCAGAGTGATTCCCAAGTATTTTATAGTCGCCATATGGCTGATATTTTTGCCATTAAGTTTGAAAAATGGGTACCTCTTTTTGAGGACGCCCTCTTTAGCCACAGTCATGGATGTTGTCTTTGCAAAGCTGAATCCAAGCTTATTGCAAAGACTCCATCCCTCAAGTACTGACAATGGTGCATTGCCGGCAATCTCCAGTCTCGCTCTGGAGGATGCCGATATGACAAGCAGCATGTCATCAGCATAAGCCTGGAGCCAGACATCCTCTGGTAGGGTCAACTCCAGGGCCGTATCGGTGACCAAGTTCCAGAGGAATGGTTCACTGCACGAACCTTTGGGCAGCCTCTCTCCAAGTTTCTTGAGGCTGTCCAGCTGGCATGGGAATAGTTGACGACACTCTCACTAAGGTAATTAGCCAGTAGAACGTAGATGTTCCTAGGACAAGAACAATCTTTTAGCCTACTAAGAATAGCAGTCCACCAGACTTTGTCGAAGGCGCCCATCACATCCAAAGCAATGAGAGAGGTATGCATCTTGTGCATTTTATTTACCTTAATGATGCCCATCACTTGTTTGATAGTGGCAGTGGTGGACTGGTCTGTCCTGAACCCAAATTGCTTAACGTTCAGGAAATTGTTCTTAAAGCAATGGAAATACATCTTGTTTGTCAGGAGCTTATCAAGAATTTTTCCCAGCACCGGCAGCAGACAAATTGGTCTGTATGATCTTACGTCTCCATCCCTCAAGACCTGCCTTATTAAATAGGACTAGGTCAGCCTGTTTCCAGGCTTGTGGGAAAATTCCTAGTCTCAAACAGATGTTGAAGAGCTGGGTGAACAGATCTTTGTGTTCATTAAACACCTGTGACACACTCTCCACTGTCAGACCATCATATCCAGGGGCTTTACCCAGAGCCATATCATTGATCACCTCTCCCACTTCCTCTTTCGTGAACGGAACGTCATCTTCTGTGTCCGGTGGAAGCCTGCTATATTCCCTCAGGAGTTGATGTTGGGCATCATCAGAGCTCCTGTCATCTGGCGGAAATAGATTCTCTAATAATACCTAGATTGTTTCGCCAAAGGAAGAGGTCTTGAACCCACTTTCTTTTTGAACATATTCAATTTCCAGGGGTTTTATGTCCTTCCCCATAGCCAGCTTGTACTGTAAAGTAAATGGGTTCAGTGCAGAGACTTCACCACAAAACGTCTGCCAAGAGGCCAACTGAGCATGGCGGATAGCGAGTTTATACTCTGCCTGCTCTTTCCTATATATCTCCTCTCTGGAACTTATTTCCCCATTGCAGCACCTCTGATATCTTTTCCTGACAGCTCGAACCCTTTTTCTTTTAATACCGATCTCTGGTGACCGCCAGTGCACAGATTTTCTGCTTTTTGGGAGCTTCCCCTTGAACTCAAAGGTCGTCTCGCAACCAGAGCATATACACTCAGTTAGATCTCTGAGGATGTTGTTCAGAGTTAGACAATCACCAATGTTTGGGATGCGCTGGCTGATCTTCGCCAGACCCGATGCAACACAACGCGCGAATTTACACCAGTCAGGGGTCTTACCCACCGCAAACCTTTTAATATAGTGTGGGTTAATTGTTGTTCTACCCACAAGGAACATAATATAGTTGTGGTCGCTGTTAGTGACCTTGTCGCTAACGCACCAATTCTGGATCTGAGGAAACATCTGAGGCATTGCCGGGGTCAAGTCGATCCAGCTCTGACCTCGAGGGCCATGAAAAGTTGCTGGTGTATCCAAATCATTTAATAAGATAAGATCAGCAGAGTTGATAAAATCCAGAGTCATATCCCCTCTGACATCTTGTCTATTTGAACCCCACAAAGGGTGCTTCGCATTGAAGTCACCACCTACCACTAAGTTTTTATATGGGACCTGAGCCAGAACATTTTGTAGCACGGTCAATGAGTCCTCAATATTTTGACTTGGAGGACAGTAGATGGAGATGGCGTACAGAACTAGACACCCATAGCCAATCTCCACTACCACTATTGTGGCTGATCGATATGCCAAGATGGCATTCACTTTGGGATTCAAAACGACAACTCCAGCTTTCGGCTTGGCTCCTTTAGTGTAAAATAACCTGCTGGTCAGAGAGAGCCCCCTTATTATGTTCTCTGTGGAATAAGGATCTTGCACTAGAGCAACATTGACTCCTTCCTCTTTTATCTCCTGGATGAGTAGGGCCATTGCGGCCCGTGCCCTGTTTAAATTAATCTGAAGAAATTTCAGACTCGCCCTGCAACCACCAGGAAGCCTACTGCCCATAGTCGGTGGGCTTCTGCAACAACTTCAACTCTCTACAGTACGATGGACAGATACTGTCCATCGCACTGTGGCTAAGGTCATATTTGGCTTCATGCTGCTTGTTTGCATTTGGGCTTGGGTTTCTTACACTCCCTGTACGAGTGCTTGCCCACACATTGAGAACAAAATTGCATCTTTTGTGTGCAGTCTTTTCGCATATGCCCAAAGGCATAGCACTTATAGCATCTGAGCATACATATATAATCCTTTACTACACAACGAGACCAACTCACGTTCATCATACCTACCTGTGTCATCTTGCTGTGGGAGGCGCTACTGGCTTCCATAACCCAGTGGGCTGCATTGTCGTCTAATCCTTCCAAGGAGAACAGCGGGTCTAGATCCGCATGTTCATCCGTCAGCCCATTCTTAGTTTGGATGACCTTCTGAAGGTCCTCACAGCGGATGTCCTTATTGACTCCGTAGACTATGATTTTTGGCCTTAGCATCTTGGATGACTTGGGCTCTAACACATCTTTTAACGCATCTTGACTGTCTACTGCCTTTTTTAGTCAGTCCATGTCACCCTGCGTGCTACATTCGATGATGACACCGTTTTTCCTCATTAGTTTAACGGTCACCACCCCGAGATTTAACTCGGAAGGGTTCAAGTTATTTTTCAGGCTGTCCCTTACTTCAATGGCTGTCTTCTCTTTATCCTTACAGAAGATCAGTAGGGTGTGCCTTTGCTTGGGGGGTGGGCTTCTTAGCCGCCACCAAACCTCCCTTTTCTGACCCTTGACCACCGACAGCCTTTGCATATGTCGGTGGCTTCCCCGTTGAAGCTGGGGGACACGCAGCTCTCTCGGTGAGGCACCCTTTCATTGTTGCAATTTGGAGCTCTTGCTCACACACAATGGCGTACAGCTTTTTTGCTGCACCCATTATTTTACCTTTTAGGTCTTTATCCGCCCTCGACTGAAACATCGCCATCGCGAGTTCCTCCAGAATATTGGCAGCTGTAGCCAACCTCTCCAAACTCATCTCGTTACCGTTGGGTTCCACTTCCTTATCCGGGGCCATCGTATTATCTTGGCACCCTTTATCTATACCTTTGCTAGGGTCCTCAGAACAAGTTGGAGGCCCTTCTTTATCACCATTGCTACTTGTGGTGGGAGGGGGAGTCTCTGGGACTTCTTCCACAACCACTTCAAGATCAGCAGCGTCTGTGGGCTTGCTGTCTTTCTTTCCAGTCCGCCGTGGTCGGGTACTTCCTGATTCCGTCGTTGCAATTGTCTTCACCATAGTTGTATTAGGGTATTCCGCCCGCTACTGAGCCCAACAAGGGGTGGCCTCATAGTTATAGTTCATCGTTCGAGGTACTTCAGAGCTGCACCCAGGCTATACCCAGACTTCAGATCTCCCCTCGGACTAGAGCATGATCCGGGCCAGAACCTGGACTGATCCGGGTCCTGATCCGGAGTCAACCCCTATCGTCAGGAATCACCTCCATCCGGTTGGCTCCTGCAACCGCCCCTGACCCACCCCGGATGTAGAGGTAGGACAGGGGATGCCTCACGAACAGATTGATCTGAGTGATCCAGCTCAGACCACCCGTTTTATTGAAGCAGGGACCGAGGACGGTGTATTGGGCTTACCAGTTTTCCTGACCCTCAACCGCCAGGATCCCCTTTTCCACATTATGGGTCTCCACCTAAGGTAAACTGGTGGGCCACTCATAGGCATGGCAACCATGATATATCACCCTCATGCCCAAAATGGGCCCTTCATAACCTGAACGACTGGCCTGCCATTTCCCTATTTGGTATGTTGCTCAATTTCAGCAACCTAAGGCCAATGTCCTCCCTTGAGTCCAGCTTTTGGAGATGAGGACGTAAAAATGGTGCAGTTTCCGGGTTAAGTCCGTGGGAGAAACCACCCGGAAACGGGAAATTGGCGGAGTAAAAAGGGTGGAGGAGAGGAACCCATGTCCAAAGGACGAAAGGCTCCTCACCTCCTCCATGTTAAACGAGTTTCGACCTCAACCTAATCTCGCCGAATGATTATGTGACCTGAGAACCTGAAAAAGAATGGGAGAGGAGCCTGTGTTCTTGGACACAAGCATCCTCCCCCTTATAGCTACAGACCTATAATTTGATCTCTCCCCTAAGCCTCTAGGCATTAGCTCGCCTCTCTTCCTTCATAGTTTATTCTCTACACCTCAAACTAGAATTTATCCTCAGTCCTTCCATCTGAAGATTTACATATCCAATCGTTCATACTACCAATGTATTACTTTCAATTATCCACCATTTTCATCCAACTAATTTTACTCATCTTACTCCACCAAACTAAATCCATATCTCCTCCAACTCCATTCATCCTTAACTCCATTCTCCTTTAACCACCTTGATCTTCTTAATTTCCACCATTCTCCTTCATCTACTCCATCTCCTACTTCACCTATATTCACCTTCATCACCACCAATTCCTACTTCACCTATATTCACCTTCGTCACCACCATTTCCTTTATTTTATCTCTTCCTTACAGCCCACCTCCATCTGCACTCAAGCCTAAAGGCTGTTGACATAATATCAACCGACATCCACACACCATTTGTGCTGCCCGTGTGGAGTCAATTTAGATTGGGAAGTCCTAGTCTGGCCTTTCTGTTTCGGCCTGTCCGACATGAGTGACTCTAGTCGGCATAGCCCTCAACTTCACTAAGGCATGCAAGCCCCCTCACCACGACAAGGTGGTTACCTTCGAGGGGGGATCCTGATGAACACGTAATATGTATGTAGCAATCCTGGTGCACCGCAGTTCAGAGACTGCATATCACCTTAAGGGAGTTGCCACGAAACCACATCAACCATCTAGGAACATCCTTACTCTATACGACCTTCAAGAACATTCCTGACTGCGGGAGAAGACCTGTAAAAGAGAGAAACAACAACTGTTTAACAGCCTGTCTGAAGATAAAATCATCGAGGTGGAGTGAGTGGGCTTTTTGAATTTTGAAATCTTCTCTTTGCCAAATAGAACCAAATAATTCACTGGATTTAGACCACATAATTGCCAATTCAGATAAGATCTTATTTTAGAATTTAGATGCCTAAATTTCGTAAGATGACCTAACTTTTTGCATGGGGAAGCTGTCATGATGAAGAGTCTTCAGGCTCTCCCATCGATAAGTCACACTTGATAGGGCCGTGCTCCCATTCGGCATGTCCTTCAACTTCGTCCTCTCCACTGGGACACCAACCGGCGGCCTCCCCAGCAATACCTCGTGCTGGACTTCGCTGCAGCCAAGCAGATGAATAACGAAATATGTCGTGACAATCCCGGTGCACTGCAGTACTATGACTGCATATCACCTTGATGCTCCTTGTTTGCAACGATGGTGGTACTGTCACAGAAACCACCATCGACTAAAAAGGTTCCTGTCAGTTTAAGCTTGCCTTACATTGATACCTGCCTACAGCGGGAGAAGACCTTATGTGAAGAGAGAAGTACTGCTTGGGATTTTATAGCCTGCCTGTAAAAATAATCATTGAGGTGCAGTGAGAGTAGGATCTTTTAAAATTTTGAGTGGTGCCTTGGAATATGCCCAACACTCACTGAATTTAGTCCAGAAACTTGCCCACAATAAAATAAAAGATGATATCTTTTGAATTTTGAGCCAGAAAAATAAATAGAAATCCTAACTTTTTGAGACCTCTGCAGCAGAGGTTCCTAGGCACTTCCATCGATAGGCCACGCCTAATCGGGGCTCCAATCCTTTCAGCATGACCTTTAACTTCGTCCTCTCCATCGAGAAGAGCAACCATAGCCTGCTCGCCGTCTCGGCCTTAGCCGTGCCGAGGCCGCTTCGGGGACACCTGACCAGTAACCAGACAAACCCAGCCAGTGGCCCTCCCACAACCACGACAAAGCCGTTAGCCTACCGAGGCTTACATCACTGCAGCACCCGGACCCCACTTCTCAGAGGAACCCAAGTTCCTCCACTGTAAATGCTATAAATGGCCAAATCTAATTCCGTGGGACTCTTAGTTTGGCTGTTCCAACGATAAGTCCACTGGCCGGAGTAGTCACTCCCGGCCACGAGCCTCCAACTTCTACCTCTCCATTGTGAACGGGCCGAAGCCCCCTAGTGAACATCCGTCCATCTCGATATCACAGAGACCGCATCGAAGAGCCCACGGACGAGTGTACGAAGAGGTGCACAACTCAATCCGCGGTACTCCCAGATGAGCCTGCAGAAGACAGGGTTCCCCAAGCCCTGTCTGAGGCCCTTAGAATGGCCCCTCAACTGGGGCTGCAACCCCCAGCTTCTCTGGGGATAAGTCAACAAACCGACTGACTGCCAAGCGCCAACCAGTCCGCCGGCCTTCAACTAAACCATGTTATGCTTATTATTGTCCCTATCAGAAAACAAAATTTAAAACAAACTTTAATAGTATCATCTGAACCTGCCCATCTATTACTTTTCCAGAATCCAGGTTTTGCCCGGGTGAAAAAATATTGAGAGACTAAGCTTGTTTTAGAGTCCTCACATTGCCTATATAAAGGAAGGAAAAACGAGATTTTGAAGAAACTAGGTTGATTCAGTAAGTTAGGACTAACAATATCAAAATATCAGGCATAGAAGATTCCCCGTCAGCTAAGCACTTTGATCTTCTTTAAAACATCAAACACCTAAGCTGACCCTTTGAAGCACCATCAAGGCTGCATTGGGTGATATTAAAGACTTCAGTTTAAATATGACGATGTCTCTATAAGTTTCAGAAACTCAAAATCGCACCCTTGAGTCATTTCCGCTACTGTATGTGGGTCACTTCGTTGAGTACAGTAACGCTGCTCATTTCTCGTATCATCCATAGCCTGCAAAAACTCCCACATGCAAAAACCAACATCTTTACGAAACAAGAAAACGATAGAGACTGACTGCGTACTGTTCTGCAGTTACCAGCGAATGTATCGCAATTGTTATCGTGTAACGAGGAATACGAAAATAAAATTCGTTCAGATCAGTGCTTTTTATACTGTGGGTCGTGGCCCCTCAGGGAGCCCTGAAGTTTCAGTCAGAGAACTGCTAGATCACGAAATCGACAAAAGTGTTTACAACATCAATTTCACCAGGGCCATTAACGTTAACATTATCAACTGGAAGCAAGAAAAATCCATTGCAAAAAGAAAAGATGCATTGAAAAATTGGAAAATATAATCCAAATTATTTAAAACAGAGGCTTTCAAAGTGTGGCTGCGTCTCTCAAGGGAGTAGCGAGAAGCTTGGAAGGGGATTACACAGTTCTTAAGAACTGTGTTAAAAATAATTAAATATTGTCACAGGAATGGAATAACTATCCACCTGTTTTTTCTCCCTTGCTTGTCCTGGGTCTCTGGAGTCGTATGGACTATTCCAAGAATATGCCATCACCATCGCCAGTGTTCGAGTTTCCTTTGTTTACTAGAACTTTCTGGTGCTGCACTACATGCTATTTTCTGAAGCTTTCGATTGTGAGAATATTCTTACAAGTTACTTTCATCTATGTAAAGGGATATGTGTGACAAATTTCTTCAATAGAAAACGGGGGCCGCGACTGGAAAAGTTCGAGAACCACTGGTTTTGATTTCCAATATGGAAGAAGCACTACCTTTTGTACTTCCTAAGGCTTGTTTAAATCTCCAAGCAGCAATTTTTTGCTGCAAAATGCGCTACAAGTTAGTCACGATTTATCCAAACCGGATGGGATAAAGAGATCTACTGAACGTCTGTAAAGGATAAAATGAAATTAAAAAAATCTGATGAGAATCATACAGTTTGTTTCTTGACTTTCATAGGGTGTGGCTATTCTTCCCAAAGTGGAATAGTTGAATTTCCTATTGGAGAAATGTGAGAATTATGGAATACAGTGCTGTTTATTCTCTCACTGATGATACGTAGTTAACAAGCTGAGGATGATGGTCTAGTTGGAGCCCGAACACAATAGCCTCTGTTTACCAGCTCCGTAGATTACCAATTGCCCAGATTATTATTCCATTGTGAAATGTAGAGTGGAGACTCACCCCCTTCCCGAAAAAATATTTTCAAAAAGCAGAAATGTAATTGGTCTTTACTTATAGGAATGCAGACAAATTTCAGCGCTTAAGGACCACATACCAAATAACTGAAACAAAATATATCGTTGTTGGGTTGTTTTACCTCTGAGCGGCACTTTTTTTGCACACCATGGGCTAAATGGACAGGTCACAAGAACCCCGAAGACTGCAAGAAGGTTGGGGGCGGGAACTCACTAAAACAGATGTTGGAACACAGATGATTGTATCCCGTCAAGGCCATCTAGTGTGTCTTTAATGTGCACAGGATATGGCTCTCCAGCACACGGACCACGGCTAACATCACATCTGACGGACGGCGGCTTTTCAAGCCTTTCGGTGTCCCTACTGACCGTGGACAGGGCGGGGAATTTTGCGGACATAAATCTCAACGCTGAACCAGCTGGGACTCGAACCTGGGAACTACAGATTACGAGCCTGGCTCGCTACCGACTAAGCCGCCCCAATGTATCGCTGTAGCATAAATTAAGACTAAGATATAAACCTTAAGTAATCGTCGAGTCTTAAGTTGCCCCCCAAATAATAATAATAAAAATGTCATCATTTTTCCAGTCATTATCCTAAATCAGTTCATAATGAGGAGCATCCATCGCAAAATCTGAAAGTTCGGAAATATGCGAAAGGTTCTAGCTTTATGGATAAATAGTAGAAACGCCACATGGCGTCACTTTCCGCAATTCTTTGAAGCGACCTTTTGCGACAGCTGGTGAAAGCAGTTCCCCCCCCCGTGCTTCGTCGATACAGCCTGTCAGATTTTTTATTCATAGATGTGGCGGTCTTACACAACGGATCCATTTCTAATGTAACCTGTGCATAATTGTGAGTTTTATGTGAAACGAAAGAGAGAAGGTAACATAATATCCACGAAAAATATTTAGCTTTTTAATTCACACTAACCTACGTAAAAGAATGGATCATTTGATTCGCTGACTGCATTGCGAACAATTAATAGCTTTTCGTAACTGGTTAGTACATCCTATGTGGCACACAGCGACTCATCAACGTGGCGGGCAGTATGTGCAATTTGAAACTCATTGTCATGATCCAAAGCACCTAACGGTATTTTCTACACAACGCAAGTGTTAAATTCGTAACGATATTTTATCCAAATAAGTTACAGAGTAATTACAATACGATTTAATTTCGCCGAAATCGAAACGTTACTCGTGAAACCTTTCAGAGCTTCATTTCCTCTATTATGTTTCAATAGCAGAATATTGCATCTTTTAAAAGTGATGGGGAAGCAAAAGAGGTAAACAAAAATAGAGAACCTGCTCTCATACACAGTAGTGAATTTCTACGAAACAATTCATCTGATTGCTAGCAATACTCAAAAATAGAAAGCTGAAATTTTAAAGAAAAATTTGGTGAGTCCTCCGTCTTCCTATCTATCATATGCTACTTTCTCCTCTTTCTCCCTCTTCGTTGAACACAAACAACTTCGAAGAAATATATCACGCACCGCATCATTAGTTATTTTGTAAGATTCCCTTTCCGTCCCTCTTTGCTTCTGTCTCTGCTGCTTTCTTCACTATTTTTTCTGCTTGCTTCTCTTGGTTTTTTTTTCTCCTTCTGCTTTCGTCTTTAGTCTCTCAGGCGCCCGTTAAATTAGGAAATGGCGGAAAAACGATCGATCTCCTCCTGAAGACCGCTACATGTCGGACGAATTCCAAATGAAACTTTCATCAAGATTCAGCGAGCAACGTCACGGTGCTGAACGTACACGTTATTTCTTTTTAACTTATCTTTCTTTTCTCCTTTCATCGTTACTAACGCTTGAAGAAGTGTCAAGGACGTCCGCTTAACAAGTAGCGAAAAAAAAAAACTTCTGGGTTTGACGCGGTATGAGCATTGTTATCTCACAGAGAAAACTTGTTAAGGAGTCTTCTTTTGACGTTCCTCAGTTCGTAAAGCGTGCTTGCACACAACTGTAGCCTCTATAAAGGAATTCGGATAATCAAGGTGAACAAAAAGAGATATCTGCGAACACTGCTCTACATTAAATTGATGGCTTAAAATAAGAAAGAATATAAAAAATACGGATTTAATAATCTTACTCAGAAACTTCCGTTTTATATTTTCTTTCTTCTTTCTAACAGTGCGCTGATTGAGTGAAAAAGCGAAAGGAAAGAAAAGTAGACTGTTCGATGAGAGTCGATTTAAGACTGACTCAAATATGTATAACGTAATGAACCATTAAAATGTAGTTATATTTTTTTCAAATAGATATGTTTTGAAGAAAAAATTCAGAGGAAAAAAAGTAATACTGAAATCGTTTTATTGAGATCTGGCAAAGAAGTTAATAAGTTTTGTCTCATTATGAGCAAAAGTCCACCTAACAGGTATCCTCATTCACTCTTTAAAGCTCTTGATTCCTTTTCTCATTATTATTTCAGTCTTATACATATAAGAAGTTCGAACTGAGGGAAGGTAATTTAGATGAAGTATTCCTATATACTTTTCCTGTATACATTTCTAACGTCTTTCCTTAAAGTTGCTGAGCATTAAAATTCGATTGGCAAATTCTAATCGAGAAGAATGAGGCATGATCAAATCCTTCCACTGTTTAAAACACATTTATGATATGCGCATGAGCTAAAAAATGCAATGTGCAATAACAATTTTCCAAAAGATATGACAAAAGACTGCATCTTCAGAATTTAACAGCAGTTCATGTATTTAAATATTTAAATTTTAATAATTTTAGAGCTCATTTGAAAGGAATTTCGTACATTAACGGTAGCTCTATAAGCTTTTCGACTTATACTGTGTCATCCTCAATGCTCTTGAGGGACGAATATAGGTCTTTGTTAGAAGGAAGTGGTTATGCAGCTTTAGGGCTTATGTGAGAGTGAGTTTCAATTGTTTTTTCTTACTGCAAGAATTATTAAATAAATATCCATCAAATATGTTAAACGTTGTGTTATAAGAGAAAGAAATAGCAGATTAAATTTAAAATGCATTTCCTTCAACTAACCAAAGCAATCAATTACTTGTAAGATAAAGAAAATGGAAATAATGCTATCGTGTCAGTCATTTTTAGTAATATATTTGGGGGGAAGGTAACGATGAAAACTTGTTAACCGATGAATTAAGAAAGGTAAACTATAGAGACTTTTAATGATTATGATGTTTTTTTAAGATTTCTGTAGACATTAAATCTTTTAATCTATTCTTTTGTAGGGTGAATTCAATGGTATAGATTTTGTTGTTAAGTGGGAAGATAGTCAATGCAAAAACAATGACTATAGTAGAATAATGTATAAATAATATATGATAAATACTGTGCATATATCTGTATGTACTGTTTAAACAAATTTTCTGCATTTTTATTTTATTCTTTGGCCCTTAAATACAATATGCTCATTTCACTATTTCCAAGGAGGCAGACGTATGAACGAATGCATTTTAAAGCCAGTGCTAGTTTCTATAAGCGGGAGACAGATACCGCCCTTCCTCTCAGCATACGCTTATTGTTGCTAAATATAAAATGCGTAACTTTTGTTTTACTGATGAAGTCAGTTTATGACAGTTATTAACGTTACCGCACATATCATAAGTGGGCAAACTGCGGCTCCCGAGACAATATTGAGTTTCATTGGCAATTTTCCTAAAATTTTACATTAACACTTTGAGATTCGGAGAGGAAACGGTAGGCTTCCCGTAGACCCGAGAGGTATAAAATTCAGAAGTATGCCATTGAAATCGCCGTTTTCAATAGATTACGAAGAAAACGAAAACATAACCAAAACTTGTTTTAAACAAGTACGGATGATGCAACTGGACTCTGCCTCATTACTCTTCATGCAGTACACCAAACTTACGCGCTTGCGGAGGTAGCGGAACATAACTAGTAACAGACTTTTAGAAAAAAATCTCAGAAGCAAAGTATCCCAATCTTTAGAAAACTGGCTTCCGACTACTTTCTGTTTTTGGGACAACTTACTGCTGCGAATCTTTCTTCTCTGTAATGAAATTCGTCAAGTCAAAACATCGTGCTATCCTCATTATCAGCTACCTCACTGAGCTTCTTAGGAACAGCTTTGACATCCCACCAGCCAGATTTTAAACTATTAGCTGCAAAAATGAAGACTCAAAAGTCTTCAAAGAGCAGAGATTGGACATATTCTGCTTTGGTGAGTAGGACTACTATATAGTTTTATTTTTTATTATTTATAAAAACAATTTTAAAATAATATTTTCTGTGGCTCTTGAACATTCAAAAATGTATGAAAAATATTTTATGCGGCTTTTGTTGAAGAACTTGCCCATCCCTGGCATATACCTTGATTGATTTTCAACTTTGACTGATTTCTTTAACTCGTATGTTGCAACTACATAACAAGTTATAATTAACACTTTGAACTTTCTTTAGAAATGAACTTTTGTTAATATAGGTATCTGGAATGAAAAGTTAAACTACAGTAGACTCTGGGGAATATCGCCTTATATGAAGAGTCTGTTAATAGGGATAATTTTGTTATCCCTTATTTAGAACGTATGACCTTTCTTGATTAACACCATCGTATCCAGGTATGGGTTCCTCCAAGAACTCATTACTACTGCAATACACGCACATAATGTATATTAAATAAATGCTGCAAATGTATACATGGACGAAAGAAAATCCGAAATATCAGAAGAGTAGCAAAAGTTTTGCTAAATCAATTTTTTGTTCATAAATCTAGGTTTGTATTTTTTGCCTCTGAGAGAATCTATGGGGATATTTTATTTATTGAGCGTTTTGCGAAGTTTCTGTAGCAAAAGGAAAACAAAAGTAAATGTTGTGTTAAAGTGGTCGAATAATTAGACTAAGGGTTAATTGTGATTCTAAAACAGTAAGTACTTGCAAATGCCTTTAAAGCAGATCAAAATCGAAGCAAAATCAAATAAGAGTACGACCTCAGTGAAAACGCTTTTGTAGACCGTGAAGTGAATTTCAAAAGATAGAGCAGAAAAAAGTTAGCAGGAAGGTAAAAAGGAAGTGACTAGCAAGATCTTTAATGTCTTAAGGTAATACACACACTGGCCACTGAATTAGAAACATTTATTCAATACCGAGTTGGACCTCCTTTAGCCCGAATTGCAGTACGTATGCAGTTTGGCATAGATTCCACCAGGTGTTGGAGTGCCTTTACATCTCCAGCATACCAGGGGTTTACCAGACAGTCCTTTAATTGGCTCAGATTTTGCGAAAGAGGACTTTGCTAATGGATCTGTTTTTCTGACATGTCCCATACATTCTCAATGGGGTTCAGATCCAGGTTTTTTGATGGCCAGGTAAGATGGTGGAATTCGCTGTCATGCTCGTTTAACCACTGCTGAACGCAGCTTGTGCGATGGACAGCAGCATTGTCGTCCGTATATAACAGCCATCACCTGGATAAAAAGTCAACATTGCATGATGGACTTGATCGGCAACAATGTTCAGATAATCCTTGGAGGACACCCGATCTTCCAGCAATATTAAGAGACCCGTTCCGTACCAACAGAATGTGCCCCACACCATGACAACGCCTCCAGAACCTTGAGTTGTAAACAAGACAAGCTGGGTCCATCGCTTCATGGGGCTCCCGCCAAACTATCTGACTACCATCGGTACAGAACAATGTGTGTACCGCGACTCGTCGGACAGATCACATGACTTTTTTTCAGTCTTTCAGTGTCCAGTCACGGTGTTCCTGACACCAATGTAGATGAACTTTCCGGTTCTTCGCAGAAATCAGTAGTTTCCATATAGACATGCGACTGCTAATACCGATCCTCTTTAATTCCCTGCGCGTAGTTCGCTGAGATATGGATCGGGAACATTTTCTCGCTGAGATATGGATCGGGAACATTTTCTCGCTGAGATATGGATCGGGATTGAATGCTTCGGTCAATTGCTGCACACAGGATGCCCTGTTTCTCCGTAAAAGTCTTCTCAGATTACGGCGATCTCGTTCCCGACAGATTGTCGTCGCGTCACACTTACGCCTCTTAGACAATCAGTTGAAATTTTTTTCCACTGATTATAAACACGAGATGTCTCACTTTTTGAAAAACCAGTCAGCTCTGCTGTTTTTAAAATCTTTGCTCCAACCAGACGGGCACCCACAATAAGCCCTTTATCGAAACCTAAAAGATCCTTTGTTTTTCCCATTGTGATCACCACTACTGACCATTACTGATGAGCAGCAGTCTTAAATAGTTGCCTAGATCACGTGGTGATGCACGTGACCACATATTTTTCATATACACTGCGCAAGTGATGTTTACGTACATCTGCATAAAAGTTTTTAATTCAGTGGCGGTGTGTGTAGTAGTCACTTGTATCTGGTTGACTTTATACTGGTGCGTCTTTGCAGGCATAAAGTGTGTAAAATGCTTAGAATATTTTTTCCTTCTTTTAAATGTTTTAAATATCTTTAAAATTAAAATTAAGCTGTATAATAGTTTGGTTCTTTCTAAGGTTAGTTATGGTAGCGATAAATCTGTTACACAGCTCTTGGGAGCTAGTAACAGATACTGGTGATGTGCGGCACGAGATAAATAGAAGAACAGGGATTGCTGCTAGGACTTTTAAGAATCTATGGAGAGTGTGGAAAAATAGATGGGTACACCTAAAGACTAAAATTATGTTGTAGAATAGTTTGGTTCTTTCTAAGGTTAGTTATGGTAGCGAAACATGGACCTTTTCTAAGCAGGATAACAAGAATTATGCCTTTGATTCTAGATGCTTCCGCAGTATCTTGGGCATTAGGTGGTTTGACTTTATAAGTAATGATAAGGTTAGAAGAAGGAGTCGTCAATCTCCTTTGAGCAGCATTTCTGTAGAGAGAGACTGCGTTGATTTGGCCATGTTGCCCATATGCATAGCTGCAGATTGGCAAATAATATTATGAAGAGTGTGCCTAAAAGTTTCAAGAAAAGGGGATATCTAGGACGAGATGGGCAGACAATGTGAAATAGGACCTTGCTAGAATTGGCCTACAAATGCCAAATTCAGCAACTGAGCTCAGGACAGGCATGTCTGGAGAGGGAAATTGCCCAGTCTGGTAGAACCTCCGTAGCCCATGGCTGCATGAGAATTTAGTTTGTTTGTTTGCCACTTGTTTGTATGTATGTATATATTTAAATAATTAATTTGCTCATAGTGCTTAAAACTTGATTTAGATGCTTATATTAAACAATATTTGTTAATTTGCAACATTTTTTGTTTTGTGCCTCTACCCGGAGGCCGAGTAGCTAAGGGTTCTTGGTTAGAAATCAAAGGAAAGTGGAATGGAGCCCTTGTTAAGGTATGATTGCTTCTTTTCGTATGTTGTCTTTCTTCAGAGGTCTCGCTTTCTTCACAAACCTACTCTGTAACGTATTATTCCTAAATAAATTTCTAAATAATCTCTATATTTCAATTTAGAAATACTTAGCTAAATACAGAAAACAACTGGTTTGTAAACCAATTCTTTTCATTCAAAGAAAGGTAAACTTTGTTTTCTTTTTGTTTTTGAAAATTGTGATCATAATCGACTGATTCCCATCTAGAAAGTTCGTAATTCTGTTTTTAGGAGAATGCTGTGAAGCACAGCTCTAGCACAGAATGGTACCTATACAAATTTCGAACTTTTACCGGTTAAACCAAAGGGGCGGGGGTGGCTCAGTCGGTAGCGCGCCAGGCTCGTAATCTGTACTTCCCAGGTTCGAGTCCCAGCTGGGTCAGCGTTGAGATTTATCTCCGCAAAATTCCCCGCCCTGCCCACGGTCAGTAGGGGACACCGATGGGCTTGAAAAGGCCGCCGTCCGTCGGATGGGACGTTAAGCCGTGGCCCCGTGTGTGGGAGAGCCATACCCTGTGCACGTTAAAGAACACGCTGGATGGCCTTGACGGGAGGCTACCATCTGTCTCCCAACAGCTGTTCCAGTGGGTCCCCTCCCCCAACCTTCTCTGAGCCTTCGGGGTCCTTGTGGCCTGGCCATTTAGCCCATGGTGTGCAAAAAAGTGCCGCTCAGAGGTAAAACAATCCAATCCAATCCGGTTAAACCAATAATCGAATGAAAGAGATTGGCTCTTGGAATCTTTATGTCGAATAGCTGTATTCCCACTCTCCAGAAAATTTTCTGGCTATGACTCTGAATACTATCGTTTACGGCTGGTTACTTTAATATGAATTATCTGCTACTGCAAACAAAATCTCGGTTCCATGGTATTTTAAGTCCATGGTAACATAATCTTCGGTAGAAAGAAAATGTTACAAAGTAGGTAAAAAAATGCAAAATTGAAAATGAAACCATTTTGCAATGTTATATATTGACCAAAAAAACTCATTGCTTTTATTTGAATTCTGAGAAATAAGAAACCAGGAATTATTGATTTTTCGCAATATGAAGAATAGTCAAATCGAAATGAGTTACTTTTTATTGGCTTGTTACTGCGCATTGTCCGGAAATTTCAGAGTGAATTGCTTCTACCCTTTGATGGCTTACTGATTTTAAACTTGTGCGTAGAGTTTTAAAATGTTTTATCTGCTTAGTTTTCATCATTTTTTTCATCTTTGTCCTTCATTTTCGATGCTGACTAAAGTGATGGCGACGTTGAGAAGGATATAAAAAAAGTCTTGGGCGCGATGTAACCAAAGAACTTGGTCAGAATCATTTACGATGAAAACGATGTGGATGAAAAGAAATCATGGCATTTATAAATCCCGAGAGAACTAAGGAAATGGTAAACATGCATCAGACAAACTTTTCTTCGTTGGCTTCTTCCTTCCTTCTCTGGTTCAAGAAGAAGAGGTTCATTCTTCTTTTTCTGGATAATATTTTCATGACTTGGGCCGCATATCAAGACAAAAGCCAAATAAATGGCAACAAAAATGAGTGTTAGACACTTATTATGGCTCAGATATTATAAAGATTATCACAGGATGTTTAGAGATTTTAGGGGGATGAATGAGTATTTTTCGACAAAACTTGCAATGTGGAAAAACATTTTTCGCAGTTAGCTTAAGGATTACACAGGTTTAAGATCTACAGTAGGGATGAGAGAAAATGCAGTCGTCGAAAAGTATTCACTAGAATATGCACTTGTGGAAAAACATTCAGTTCAGCATCTTACCGTGTTAGTTGAGGCCAATAGAGACGGTTCCAATAAGTTCCTACTTCTTGCGATAAACAAGGTTCATGAGTCTATGTGATCCATCTTGTTTAGATGACAAGACAGATTTTTTAGGAGGCATTCTTTGGAGTTGGACAATAGCTTACCAAAGGGAACAGGAAAGTCCTGCTGTTTCTTGACAACTGCCCAGCACATTCCCTTAAGATTAATAACCTGAAGACTATCAATATGTTACGTATTCCATCAACCTGTACCTGTCATTTAACAAAGGGAAAATGTCTTTATTAAGTCCCTGAAGTCATCCTATCGACGCTCTCTTTTTAGACACTTACCCCATGTATAACATAATCGTTTTTGTGGATTTTGGCACTAAACACTAGAAGCCATGGAGTAGTTGAGACATGTTTTACTTTTTCTTCATTTTTTCCTATTTTTCTTTGATTTGCTGAAGTTTCTACTGTTTTAGTGCACAGCTGCAACAACGCAAAAAGAGGTCTATAATACTGTCGCATTTAAGAAAGGCACTTTGTTGGAGGAAAATCTGTGTGCAAGGAAAGCAAGTGTTGATGTGGGCCAGATTCCGATACAGACGATTTTGTCGCCATAGATAAACTTCAGATGTTGTGGTGAGATGAAGTGATGAAGACATCGTCAATAACTTAATGTACCAATATGAAAGTTTCAATGAAACAAATGTTGAGAATGATGAACGTAGTAGAAAGGAATTAACACCTCCATAAGATGTCGCAAAGGTAAAAGATGACATTAGGCAGCTTGATCAACTGCATAGGAAATATTGCCAATGAAAACATACATGCATCTGTGTACAGCTAGAAGATTTTAACAAGCCGGAAAGAACGAGAGGAAAACAACTGATATTACTGATCTTAAAATAGAGCAAAACTTCCGTCCCTATCCTCGATAAGTAGGGGACATCAATGGGCTTGGAAAAGCCTCTATCCTTCGGATGGGACGTTAAACCGTGGCTCCTTGTGCGGAAGAGCCATACCCTGTGCACGTTAAAGAACACGCTGATGGCCTTGACGAAAGACTACCATCTGCCAATCTGTCTCCTAACACTTGTCCAATACTTTCTATGTTGCTGCACGATGCGGCAAGCACGACAAACCCTGTTCTGTCGAAGACACTACCAGTTATGGAATGCCGTTTACTATCTACTTTGGGGGCAAGGCTACACCATAAAGATGCATCTCATCCCCAACAAAGGAACCCGGTTAGTCATGAATAAGGATATATAGATCCAAGTTTGCTCGGCACCCGGGGTGGAGACTTTTAATGGGACCCAGATTTTGAAATGGGCCCTTGCTTACTAAGGGACCAAATCCGTTCTGCAGGGCCCACCGAGCACCTGATTTTGAGGTCTTGACACTGTCCAACCGGGCTACTAAACCGGTCAGCAATGCCTTCAACCACGGTTGGTCTTGGCTCTGTCCAACCGGGGCCCATACCGGTCAGCAGAGTCTTCGACCGGTTGCTGGGCCACAAGCCCCCCCACCACGACAAGGTGGTCCCCTAAAGGAGGGGGGAGGGTAACAGTTGTCCAGAAGGTCCTCTTCCCTAACTTTCTCCGAGCCTTTGTGGTTCTTGTAAATTGGATACTTATCACGTTATGTGCATAAAAAAAGGAGCGCCGCTCAGAGGTAAAACAACCCAATCCCACCGTCGTTTGTCACTCAATAAATGTTGTTAAATAACGACAGCCGATTTCATACTTGAAAATCAGCGTCTAATTTTCCACGAAGAAATGCAGCTGGGCAGCGTTAATTAACTTTAATTTCCAGCACAGAATTTATTATGAAACAAATCTCGTTCTGTAAAATAATTCTGATTCAATAATGCATGTATGATTTCCTTTGTTAAACCAACTTGACTGCTTGAAAACGAAGAAATATCATTTAGGAAGAATAATAGATATATGAAGAAGAGCAGAAGAAGAATAGATCGCCACCACACGGAAACGCGAATTTCAAGCCTAACAGTAAACTACAAAGTTGCTCTTCGCCACCAGACGGAAACGCGTACGTAAAGCCTAACAATAAACTACAAAGTTGCTCTTCAGCACCACACGAAAACGTGTATTTAAAGCCTCACAATAAACTACAAAGTTGCTCTTCGCCAACACTCAGAAACATGTATTTCAAGCGTAACCATAAGCAAGAGTTGCTCTTTGCCACCACAGGGAAACGCGAATATCAAGCCTAAAAGTAAACTACAAATTTGCTCTTCAGCAACACCCAGAAACGCGTATTTAAAGCCTCACATTAAACTACAAAGTTGCACTTCGCCATAACACGGAAACTCGAATTTCAAGCCTAACAGTAAACTACAAATTTGCTCTTCAGCAACACCCAGAAACGCATATTTAAAGCCTCACATTAAACTACAAAATTTCACCTCGCCACAACACGGAAATGCGAATTTCAAGCCTAACAGTAAACTACAAATTTGCTCTTCAGCAACACCCAGAAACGCGTATTTAAAGCCTCAAATTAAACTACAAAGTTGCCCTTCGCCGACACCCAGAAACACGTACTTGAAATCTCAGAGTAAACTACAAAGTTGCTTTTCGCCAACACCCGGAAACACGTATTTCAAGCGTAACCATAAACGACAGTTGCTCTTTGCCACCACACGGAAACGTGTATTTAAAGCCTAACAGTAAACGAGTGTTGCTCTTCGCCACCACACGGAAACGTGTATTTAAAGCCTAACAGTAAACGAGTGTTGCTCTTCGCCACCAAACGGAAACGTGTATTTAAAGCCTAACAGTAAACGACAGTGTTGCTCTTCGCCACTACACGGAAACGCGTATTTAAAACCTAACAGTAAAGTCCGACGGATAGCGTAGTCTTTGAACACCTATACGTAGAAATGGGTTAACTCAACTAAATGAAATTCCAAATTCTCCATATAGAAGAACCCACAAAAGTGCATGTATGCTGACAACTGTACTTAGAAAGTTCTAATGGTGAAGTGGCATAGGCTTTCTGATTTTCTGGCTGACCTTAGAAAACGTCTCATTTGAAGCCTTAAAAGGCTGGGGTTAGTTTTAATTCCATGCTGATTAGTTTTATGAAACCAAATAGATTAAAGCAGGTGATTTTGTAATCACATCATTAAGACAAAAGCATATAATGAAAAATGAATCTTAAGATTTATTTTTTAAAATAGTAGTTAGTAAAATTTTAATTATCAATATTATGTTTTTTGGCTCCTAAATTTGTTAATGCTTTACTAAATGAAATAAAAGAAACATTTAATATTGAAACATTTGTTAAGGAGGTGAAAAACTGCATATTAAACTACAAGAATGCTGATGTATTGTTTAATCTACTAACGTTGAGTTAACTGAAACCATATGATTAAATTGATTTGAATCTCTTGAAAATAAGAAGAGGAACTAATATGAGCCCAAGTACTAGGAAATTATAAATTTTGTATTTTACAATACAAATACGCCACTTTAGAAAACCACGAAATAAAACTAAATCCTTTTATTTCATCAAAAAAAAATTAAAATGGTAATTAACAGAAATCATAGACTTTTATGATATATATATATATCATTCCTTTAAAAATATTAGAGTTTACTAGTAAAGTGACTCTAATAAGTATTATCATTAAAATATTAATTTATCTTACTGCTTTTGAGCGATATCAATATTTCGTGTAATGGAATAAGAAAAAGATATTATTTTTTCTCTCATTTCGCTGGCAATAAAATCGAACTAATCGCTAAACATGTCTTTCCATAGAATCCTATTGGCTCCCTTGACCGAAGGGTAGCGAATCATTGAAGTGAAAGAATCGGAGTTGACTTCAGCAGAAGACAACTCGGGATTACATTCAGAACTGATTTCTTTGTGCAGAGTGCCACGGGGACGACTGATTTCTGGGGAAATAAATGCACCGCAAATGCTTTAGTTTGCATCTCATTTCATGACCTGTCCATCTTTAAAGCCTAAAACCATGATCCTGACTTTTCTTTTCCTTATTCAAAATCCTTGCTTCTGTTTTTCCTCCGGCTCCCCCCCCCCCCCCTCGATTCTCCAGATACTCTCCATGTAACGTTGGCGTTTCGCTCGAGCTGGCCTCTAAGTTTTGCGTTGCAAAACTCGTCCATCCGTAGTCGGTTTTATTGGAAGCTCCGGACTCAGTGTCGGGAGCAGACTGCTTACGAGAAATATCGCGGCCCGAGACGCTTCTATGACCTATGAACACCGCGCTACATCCAGTGGCAGCCCCTCGATCGATGCATCGGCCGCATTCCGGTAGAAACACGTGCTGGGGAATGAATGCTCGAGGATTTGGAGAACCCTTCCGCTGACACCGGATATTTGTCACTACCTCTTGGACTTCCCAAGTTCCCAGACAGATATTACTCAGTTGTGGTACAGGTTTATACATTTCCTCCACAACGGTTTCGCATTTCAGATTTTCGCTTGACGTTTTGGGAATGAAATTTCCGAAGTGAGAGTCAAGTGGTCACTTGATTTCCTGTTTGCTTGAAATGCGCATACAAGAAACGGAATGAATTTAACTTCTTTCATTAGAGTGTTGTGTAAATCTTTCGGAAAATATAAACTCGAAATTAAATGATGTTCTATTGCTTTTAAGATGAGGAGAGAGAATTTATCGAAGAATGAGAAATATTTGGTGACATTTATATGTGAAACTTATTTCTGTAATTTATTATTTCCTAATTTTTAAAAAAGTATAAGTTTCCCTCTAGAAAAAAAAATTCTCCATTTGCTAGTACTGCTGTCTTCTCACGTACCTAGAGTTTAATGTCTCATATTGCTATTCATGAATCATCGATTCGAAAGCCACATATTTCTGTTGCTTTTATTCCAAGAAGAAGTTCAGCGTGATAAATCTTAGAAAATAACACTGACGTATTTTGTGAGATCCTGTCAGATTTCCATGTCTTATGTGTCCTTCAAGATTTTCGATCAATTTGTTAACTTTGATGCCAAGATGAATTTTAAGACTTTGCAATTTCAAACGTGTTTTCTCTAATTCTGAATTTCTTTGCTATAATAAGAAGTAAAAAAGAAAAGAAGTTGAAAGTAAATACCTGGCTGATTGATAATTAATAAAGGGTAAATGAAGCATAATGTTCATAATCTGCGAATTTTGAATAGTGGCATGTGCCATTTGTGTCGTGTCAAGTTTAATTCGCTGATTTCGACATTAAGATGGGGCACCTTTCTTCGCGATGTGTGAGCATATCACGGTATTTTGCCCAGTCCCTGGATTGGTAGTGGAGGAATCTTATTTAACCCCACCCTAAAGGATCAGGTGTAACTGCCATCATTATCAATGATGTCAGATAAACTGAAAGTTAGGATACTTTCGATGTTGAAAATGTGGACCTGGACTTGTTAGGCTTGTGTGAGGTGAGTGTCTGTATCGGTGGATTATGTTCGGGACACTTGGGATCAGCCTAAATAGCACAGAACGAAAACTTGAGGTATGGTTACACAACCTAATCTTCATTTCACAGTTGTGTCTATCACCATTTAAACTTTGCAGTATGTGGAAACTGTAATATTATTTGGCCTTTCGTGTATTACAATGTAGAAAGATAAATTGCAGAAATTTGCGTCAAATTGTATTTCTAGTGGTAGGTCTAAATAATTATAAAATCTAAGACGTAACATTGTCTTTGAGATAAAATGGAAACCTTTCTAATGTTAACATGAGTCATGCTGGAAATAAGAAATATTATGTCTAAGCGGATATTATTCATACTACATATATCAGATAAGGTGGAATGATCTTAGAAAGGTGAAAGATACTATTGAACGATTAGTATGCAGTAATAACTATGTGTAGCTGTTGTTTACTATTGTGTATACTAAATGTAAAGATAATAAATGTAATAGAGATGTTTTGAAAAAAAAAATTATCAAGATTTGAAACTACAATGACAAATAGTGGTAATATTAGTGAAGCAATACTACCACTATTTGTCATATTGGTGGAAATTGGGACACCTGCAGTAAAATAAGCGGAAAGCGTCACATTATATAGATATAGCCAGCGTCGTTGCTTCATATGTCAAACGGATTAAGCGCAGTACAAAGGAATCTAACTGTGCCTCCATCAATGTAATTCTTCATAGATCATGTCTAATTATTCGCCATTCTGAATTCCACCCCCAGATTATTCTCTGTGAGACCATACTAACAACACTCCTCTAGTTACGAACCTAAATAAAGTAGTCAAGCCGGATGACGATTGAAAAGGTGTTACAAGTAAATGGAACTTTCCTTGACGACAACCTACTTATTGTGTTCGGGCTCTTCTGTGCACACTTAACAGTTAATCATCTGTCTAATGAAAGAAAACTTTTCTAAGCCAATCTTCATTGGCATGCTCAGGTGAACGGCTCTCTCGCTCACAGATCACAGCTAAATATTCCATCTAATGAACGAAAGTTCTGCCACCTGTGTCAATATTTTAGCGTTTAGTGCACAGATACATAGCTCTTCGGCACAGGTATCGCATTAGACATTCCATGCAAAGAATAAAGGTTTTTTAAACCATTTGTATTCTTAACGTGCCCAGATGTATAACTCTCTATCAGAGTCAAGCATTTTTTAAATGAAAACGAAAATCATTCTAAGCCTGTTTATGTTGCGTTACTTAGAGTAATGAAATATATGGATCTCCTTCATACATACGGCAATTAAGCGTTCAATCCAATGACAGAATGATTTGCAAAGTCCATCTTTGTCAACTAGTTTAAGGGTTCGAATTTATGACTCCACTTAAGGCACATAAAAGTTTAGCATTCCATCCACAGAACGAAAACTTTCCTCAAAGCATCGAAGTTTTCCTTTAGGAAGATATAAGCACCGATTTTGTATTTGTGAGGTCTGTGACATAACACAAATATCAGAGTTATGACTGATTTGAGCATAGACTCCTCCAAATAAATGCGGCAATCATTTTTCCAACTGGCTACCATATTTTTACTAATAAATAAAAATAATAAATACCCCTCAAGCAGCTGCTTGCCACAGAGGTCTGACAGGAGCCTGTCAGTTTATATGCCATAGTAGAAGGTCGGAGAGGATGGCAGGACCTCAGCAGAAAAACGACACAAACAACCATGCCTTATCCGGGGCTCGAACCTAGGTCCCTTAGATCAGTAGACAAGCGTGCTAACCACCCGGCCACATATATATATTTATTTATTAAATTACATTATTAATACATTTACCTAAATTTTCACATTCAAGCAAATAAACAAAAAATATGCAAGTTTTTTGTGAAGTGATATTTATAACCCAATAACTAGTCTCGGTTGAAATAGTGAGTATTAAATTTTATCTTCAAAGCAACAGTGAATAAGTTGATGAAACATTTAATTTATTGACACACAAAAAAGATGAATAATTTCAGTGTAGTGAAAAAATATTCTACATTGCAATATTTTAAAAATAATCCTTCAGCAGACACTTAAATTGATGTACTATTGATTCATTTCTGATATTTAATGGTAATGAATTAAAAGTATTTGGTCCAAGAAAATAAAATTATTCATGCATAATTTATTTTTTACAACTGGAATTTTGTATCTTAGACCACTGAATTTACAATTGTAATTCTTTTACAATCTTCATTAAAATGTCACAGACGAAAAAAATTTAACATTCTAAATATATATGCGTTTAAGCGGAAAAAAGCCTAATTTACGATCGCATTAAATTCTCGTCATCATTCCCATTACGAGGTTAATTATTATATTTTGAACATGAACAGTACCTTTATAAATTTTTAATATAAGTACCTTTCAAATTTAAAATATCATATTGGACAACCGATTTTACACATATCGTAATCAATATTTTTCAATCGGTAAATTATACACAGGAATATCACGCAATATGTATAAGTTACGTTGGCCGATATCGTAGTTAGTGATCAAATAGCTGAGACACGAGCTTGTGACTCCATTGAGCCCAAGTTAAAATGGAAAATAAGACAAATCGTTTAATTATCGATATATCGGTACTAATGGGATGATTGCTTCCTCATTTATGTCTTGGAAGCTTTTGATTTGAAGGTTTCGTTTGAAAAAATATCGTTTTCATCTGACACAGATCTCTTTTGCGCCTTCTGACATCCCAGCATGTTAAGGTTTTTCTCTGGACTTTTAGACGAAAAAAAAAGATGGAATCTTGGAATCTAACTGCAATGCATACCAGAGCTCGTATAGTATACATAAATATATACCTTTCATTTTTGTTTAAATATTTTTAAAGTTTAAAGCTTAATAAATCACAACTTAATTGCTTTGATTTACTATATAGATTACTAATTTTTACAGTTGCGGGAATCTTGTGAAATTCGAGCATTAGATTCACTCAGGAACATATTCTACAAAATGTCTGCTCTTGAATCCGAATTAAAGCAATGTTAAATAATTCTCTCGTGGAGACTTGGAGAGGATTTTTTATGTCACTGGTTCTTTTCCTTTCGCTTCAATAAGCATCCATTCTCACAATGCAATAAACAACGCTACGAAATTTCTCTTGAATCCAGCCTAATTCCAAACATTATGTGTTTACAATCCCTTTCAGAAGTTTTTCTTACATTAATATACACTTTCCCTTCCGAAGATATTAAGTACTTAATGATCTCTGTCGGCATTTCCAGTTTGCTTCGTTGCCTTCTAATATCTTCACCGTTTGCTGGTATTGCCTAAGGTAAGCAAGGGAAATCGAATAAAACAAAAAAGAATAGGAGAGGAAAAAATAGTAATAACGTGTTTCTATTCAACTGGTCGAAACTATAATGCCGGCGGTTAATTTACAGACAATATCTTTCGTGTTTCCTAATTATTTAACAAAGGAACAGAGAAAGGGAGGAAAAAAATCTGAGATCATCCAGTAAAGTTCAATTTTCTACTCTTCGCTAACATTCTATTATACCTTAAGTCATATTTCTTTTCTAATTACATGGGCTTAAGAAAGAGATGAGACATCATTTTTTTTATCCCATTTCCCTCCCTGTCGTTTCCTTTCTTTTCTAATTTAACGAGATGATGCAAAAAAAGGGCTGCAAAAAAGAGGGAACGGTTTTACTAACGGGAGAAATTATGTAATCAATATTATTAACGCATTAGATAAAGGAGTCTATGCGAGCGGAAATTCTCCTGGTCCATTTTTCTTCTTGGCGAAGTGCAGAGGCGGCATGACTCACGCACAAGTGCAGACCTGACGTCTATTATCTCAGCAGAACTTAATTGTAATTTATTAACCACGAGAAATATGGCGATAGCGACTGTCACGCGCAGGTTTTAATTGGAGACTCAGAGTTTCTGCGACAGCACTGCAGCAACGCTAAATATTCTAATATTGTTCCTCTGTAAAATCCAGGGCTTAACTTCGGATGAAAGATGCAATATTTGGTTATTTCTCTGCTTTTGTTTTCTTCATTGTGTATTAACAGAACACACATTAAATGCAGCCCAGAATTAAAAAAACGCATCCTGCCGAGAGCTAGATTGCTTTGCATCGATATCCATCTTGTTATGAAAGACAAATATTTTATAAGTAGCTTAAGCCTTTTGTTTTGCCTTTCCGATGTAAAACTTAATAACATAGGAATGAAAAAAGGGCTTAACTCAAATCACTGTAGAGCAAATAATATCATTCATTATGACTATCAGTGTTACGAATCGAGAGCTTCGTCTAGTTTATTAATAAGGAAACAGAATTTCAATTTTTCTACCTCATTACAGTTTTCATTTTCATTATTATCAAAATATCTCGCACACTTCACGAAGTCCAAGTTACTTAAAGAATTATTTCTACACCTAGTATTAAATTTATTCATATCAGAAACTTGAAATTTCTTTTCCTCGTTGAATAACATGTAAGATTTCAATATAGTTAATTCTTATTTTTGAATTTGCAAATTTCCCAAATATTCGAAAGAGAAAAAATGTCACGAAATCTTATTAAATCACGCATTTCAGTGCTGTTAAAAAATAAATAGTATCTTAACACTATCCTTCTTTAATTTCTAAGCAGCTCCAGAATTCTTAAGAGATTTAAATATTATGACGATCCATTAATATATTATCAAGTTTGCCAATCTTATTTATATTCTTTGAGAATGCTACATCTCATCCCAAAACGCTTATTTTCTAGCTCAGTTAGATAGGATCATACTTATCCACAAAGGTTCAACAAACCTAAGGATGTCTTGAACTGAGTTTCTCTTTCCTTTCTTACCATCAGGGAGGGGGTGGTTAAGTCAGTAGCGCCACTATCGAATCTGTAGTTCCCAGGTTCCAGTCCCAGATATGCCAGGGTCAAGATTTATCTCCGCAAAACTCTGACCCTTCTCTCCTCAGTAGGGGACACTGATGGGCTTGGAAATGCCACTTTCGTCGGATGGGACTTTAAGCCGCGACTCCGTGTGCGGGAGAGCCATACCCGGTGCACGTTAAAGAGCATGCTCGATAGTTTTAACGGGAGGCTATCATCTGTCTTCCAACCTGTCAGTGGATCCCTTCCCCCAACTTTTCTGAGCCTTCGGAGTCCCTGTAACCTGGACATTTAGCCCATTGTGTGCACAAAAGTGTCGCTTAGAGGTAAAACAACCTATAGTGGTAAACAAACCTTTTCTTAAGAATCGTTCTACTAGCTTTTGAGCTCTAGTTTTAACTGGTTCATTTCTACTGTTTTATCAGTGCCATTGTCATAACTCCGTTGAAGAAGGTATGGGCTGGCTAAATGGCTCGGTACTTCATCCTGTGGCACGATGATCTATCTTTTAGTAGCAAAGCATTTAAATAGGATTGTATTGAAACACTCATTTCTGAATCACGTCAATAGTTTCCTGAACTGAACTGAAATTTCGCAGTATTCTAAACATTTTGTCAACAGACTCTGAAGTCTAAATAAGGCGGTTTTAGTTTTGAAATGCTTTTACAAAGTTGAACAGACAGGATAACTTTTGAAATTTAGAAAAGTATCTATTAATAATCATTTAATTTAATAACTAATGCCTGCAACGTGATAAGACATCCTAAGGTTTAATGTCTAGTTACATAAATAGTACTACTCTGTATTCCTGTTCTGAAAATAATAATAATAATAATTAAAAATAATAAAAATGAAGTATCTGACGTTGAAATTGTCCCATTCTGAAAGTGTGTGTGAAATCAACGGAAACTGACAATTTTCGATAAAATCCGTCTATAAATAAATGAGACAGAAGAAAAGAGTCAACTTGTGGCATGGATAATGCAGAAGTGTTTAGCGTAAAACTGTGATGGATTTACATAGGGTAGTAATCAAATATGCATTAAAGATCGAATAATACCAAACCTCATGTCGCAAACAGTGTAGACAGTTGAACAAGTTCAAGCGTGGATGGATAGTAAGACTCGAGGAAGATGAGTAGTCAACTCGAAAACTTGGTGTTCGTGTTGCAAGAAGAGTATGTTGGTGGTGCATCAGTGTTTGCAGGAACAAAACCTCGGAGGATAGCCTGATGAGGGAAGACAGGATTCATCGGATCTTCGTTTAAATTTAACTAGATTAGGAATGTTATAATACGACAATGATGCAACCGCTAGCACTATTGCCAGATGTCTTCCACTTGCTGGACTGTGTCCACACATCTAGTGATCCGATTAACATAATAGATAGAAAATATGCCGGGATAGAGTTAGCTAGGTGATAAATGGTGGTGTTTTCTGTGATCACTTGTTTTTGTATAGGTGGCAATGATGTACTGATTCCTTATGAATACTTTCATGATAATAGATGTAGTCTACCTCCAGTTCGAGAATATAACTTTATGTTCAAACAGAGGTAGAAAAGATGTGAGCTACCATCATTTACGACAACTCTTCAACTTTGAGGTTTTCACAGTCATTTTAAGAGCCGTTATTATGTTGATAGTATTTCCCTATCGATTACTGTACTGTTCTAAGGCAGTGTTCAGGGCCCCAAGTTTCGATAGAACAACACATAGCTACATTATCTTTGGCATCTACAGAGAGGGTCTATGTGGCGAGAACACCAGGTCTCCTTATTTATCAGTAATAGAGTACGTGTGAGATATGCTAGGATTCTGAATGGACTCTCTTCCCCAACTATCGCAAACTATTATCGTCTTCTTAAAGAATTAACTGTAAGAAGCACGATGAGCTGTCATGCATTATCTTTACGATTCCACGTCGCGACATATAATTCCTGCATCACCGCCAATGGGAAATCCTTCGAAATGACAACGCTTAGGTTTCTGTACCTAAAATACACTATTTAAGTTTTCTAACTTGAATCACTTCTTGTTGTTTTTTCGACTATATTTGTTTGTGTTAAACTTCAGATGATTCAAACCTCTCAAGGGCTCCATATTTGTGTACTTGAAATGCTGTAAAATGTATGGAAATTGGTTGTATCTTTATACTGTATATCTTCCCTTTACGTCGTTAATTCGTTTTTGGAAAAAGGCGACATTGAGTTAGACAATTTAAACGAAGCGTAATTCCCCATAGGAAACAATGCCATAAAATAAAATCTGTTTTAAAGTTCTGGCTGCTCATATATATATATTCAGAGTTTTATGCCTCCCTCCTCCCAAACTTCCCACGTACTTGACCACCTGATATCAAATTAATCCTGCGGGTATCCCCTAAAGGTATTTCAAAGCAAATGGTATTGCATTAACAATTCAAATCTGTAGCAATCATAATCACAGTGGAGTCAAAAACTAATTTTATTTTTCACGCTGACGCCAACTGATGTTTCCTAAACATTTTTTGCTATCTTCCTATTGCTTTTCGCTCGTCATTTTTCTGTTTGCCAAAATGGTTGTTCCACCATATTTTTCGAACGCGAAGATCAAACTTAATGATTCATGTATCGAACGTAAGCTTACGACTTAGGGTCAATTTTTTCATACGACACATTCCGCTCTTTTTTTTCATCGACCCTAAAAAAGGGGAAACGTGAAACAATTGCTTCTCTGTATCTCCAGAATGCAAGTGCCGAAAGTAACAAGATGGGAGTCAAATGAAAGCTTGTCATGAACGGAGTGAAAACAATTTTTCTGCTATATCTTCGGAACGCAAGGACCGAAAGTAAAAAGATATGCTTCTAACGAAAGCTTGTGAGATAGAGAATGCTACAGGTTAAAAAAGAAATACATGCCCGTTTCCCCCCCAAAAGGGTAAATATGGAAACGATTGTTCCGCTATATCTTCTGAACGCGAGTGCCTACAGGTAAGAGTTAGATGTCAAATGAGAGCTCATATGAGGACCGTCGTAGACTATTTCGAATTCCCCCCCCCGCAATATTCTCCTCCCCAAAATAGGTGGCGAATTTTCGCGAAACCTTAAAAATATATTTTAAAATAAATCTTGTGATGCCTCCACTGTCATGGGCTATTTTAAAAAACACGACTTGTGGTTCATGTTTATGAGCCATATATCATGGGAAAATTTCTGAAGGTAGATTTTTTAGGGACAAAGAAAAATTACAAATATATTAAAAAAATTTAAAAATATATATCTTCCATTATGTGCCCTAAAAGTAGAAAATAAAAACTAAAGTATTTCGATGGTGCAATCAGTAACAGAATTCGTATTCACTTCAAAGGAAGATAGGACGTCGGTAATCTTATTGTGTAGGTAAAATGACACCTATCTTTTGAAATAAATATGGATTCAGTTACTGATTACACCATCCATATGTTTTAGGTTTATTTTCTGCTATTTAGAGCGCATAAAGCAAGATAAGTATTTTTGATTTTTTTTTATTTATTTTTATAATTTTTAATTATAATCTATTATGTCCTTGACTATAGTGAAACTGTTAGTAAGATTAATTTGAACCTATCATTATTATTTAGGTCTGTAAATGGGAGATAGGTAGTCACTGGAAGGAGAGCTATGCACCAATCCCCTGTGATGATGCATAGAACAGGCCAGGCTTAGCACCTAATGTCCGACCCTGCC
Source organism: Ryuthela nishihirai (assembly GCA_038380435.1). NCBI lineage: Eukaryota > Metazoa > Arthropoda > Arachnida > Araneae > Heptathelidae > Ryuthela > Ryuthela nishihirai. Next base: position 79,297,328 of record JAWZYU010000009.1, on the reverse strand, counting down.
TTCTCGTGGTGCAGACCGTTAGTACCTTTCAAAAGAGATAATCTCTTGTGGAAGTGAACGGAAGGGGAGGGCTGCCAGATTAGGTGGCCTACTGCTCTGGACAACTATGGCTACTTTTCTTTTTTTTTTCTACCCTGCTGAGGAGTGGTCAACCACACAGGGTCCTTGTACTGACCATATATACCAACCTGAACGGAATTATGGCTCTGAGCTTGATTATGGATCCTGATTTGGCTGCACTGGTGGGCTTCTGTGGAGGGAAAATCTTCCACTGTGTTTTCTGTTTGTATGTGGGTTGACAGCTCCAAATGAATAGATTCACAGGATACGTTTATCAGCTGGTGGATAATCCTGAGCAGAGGTCATCGCAGGCACCTGAACTCTTTGCTTCTACTGGCATCGTCAAATTTTACATTGGGGGAAGTCTTCCAGTGTAGATGGCTTCAGCCTTTAGTGGTGGGGAACGAGTCTTTGCCCCATGTCTGCGATTAGGGGGCTGTTTAATATTGTCGGCATTCCCTCTCTCAATAAACATAGTTTCTTTAAACATCCCACTAACCATTTTCTCTCCATTGGTAGTTGGAATGTGCGGACTCTGCACAGAGCTTTTTCTCTTGATGTTCTCACACAAGAATTCCACCATTATAATTTAGATATTCTCTGCTTGCAAGAGACCAGATGGACAGATAAAGGTCAGATTCTTAAAAATAATCTTAAATTTCTCTTTTCAGGGACGGCGACAATAAGCATCACCAAGGCGTGGGTATGTTTCTCAGCAGACACGCTAGTGATGCTCTTCTAGGATATGAGTGCATTAATGAAAGGTTTCTTACAGTAAAATTTCAGACAAGCGTTAAAAACTTGAATGTTATCTGCTGTTATGGCCCCACTGAGGATGAGAAGGATAGGTTTTATGGACAACTTCAGGATATTTTGAAATATGTCAAGAAAGGAGATATTACCCTTGTTCTAGGTGACTTCAATGCCAAAGTTGGTACTGACTCTGACCTTTGGGGAGGGGTGATAGGTCCTTTTGGCATTGGTAGCTGCAATGGCAATGGGCAAAGTCTCCTACAGGTAAGTAAACTCAATGGTTTCAGAATAACTAACACTTATTACAAACACCGCGACATACATAAGTACACATGGGTTTCATCCGATGGGCTGCATAAGAATATGATTGATTATATATTAATTAACAACAAATGGGCTAGTTCTGTTAGGAATACGAGGTCATATAGGGGAGCTGAAATTGGATCTGATCATTACCTTGTTAAAAGTGTTTTGCAACTTAAACTTAAAAAGTGTTGTGCTTGGGTTAAAAAATTTATTTTTAATACTGAAGCTCTGAAAGACCCAGTTATAGCCAAAGCTTACCACGATAGGTTACTTAGTCATTATGACAGTCATGGTATGCTTACTACTGAAGTTGAGAAAGAATTGGACCGTTTTAAACAGGCCCTTTTGGAAACTAACAGTACCTTTTTAGGAAAAAAGGGGCAGAGAAGGCAGAATTATTTGAGTGATGTCACTTGAGCTTATTTCAGAAAGAAAGAAGTGCTAAAATGTCCTTAATTAATATCCTACTAGCCCTAATAGACATAGCATTACAGAGATCTTAATAAATGTGAAAAGGATCAGTTAGCTGCTGATAAGAATCTTTGGCTTGATGGCTTGGCTGACAAAGTAGAGGAAGCAGTTAGACAGCACAACAGCAGAGAGTTGTACCAGAACTAATATTTTGTGTGGTAGAAAACTGACAGGTATACTGGGATTGAAGGATAAACAAGGTAAGGTTATAGAAGGTGAGGATTCTGTCATGGCCAGGTGGGCTGAACATTTCAGTGATGTTCTAAACAATGTGGTTAGTTCTACTCCCATTGTTTGCAATGATGATAGATGCATTGGTGGCTTTAATGTTGGCGCTATAACACAATCTGAAGTTATTTTGGCTGTTTCTAAACTTAAACTACATAAATACCCAGGGGTAGATGAAATTACTATGGAAATGCTTAGAGCTGGGAATGTTTCGGTTACCACTTGGATGACTGAAATTTTGAATATCTTTTATGATAAAAGCAGGGTTCCAAAGGATTTTACCAGAGCTATTATTATCCCTATTTTTCAAAAAGGTGATCGCAGTTATTGTGTTAACTATAGGGGTATCAGCCTACTCTCTGTTCCAGGGAAAGTTCTTTCCATGATTGTGCTTAATAGAATTAAGAATCTGGTTGACAGTCAATTGCGTGATGAGCAATGTGGATTCAGAAGTGGTAGGGGATGTGTGGATCAGATATTTTCACTTAGGCAGATTCTTGAGAAATGTTTAGAGTTTCAGAAACCTTTGGTTGCTAGCTTTGTTGATTTCAAAAAGGCTTCGACTCTGTTGATCGTCATAATTTGTGGTTGATTGCGAGTTCCTATGGTATACCTGACAAGTTAGTTAACAGAATGAAAGCTCTCTATAATAACAATAAGTCGTGTGTGAGAGTTGGTAAGGCTTGTAGAAATTGGTTTAGCATTACCTCTGGTGTACGACAAGGGTGCATTTTGTCTCCTTTTCTCTAGTTTGGTTATTGATTATGTTATGCGAAATTCACTTCAAGGGAAAGATTTTGGTCTTAAATGGACTGGAAATACGAAAATTTCTGATTTAGATTATGCTGATGATTTAGCCCTTTTGGCAAATGATGTTGATGAGATGAACTCTTTCATTCGAGCTGTTGATGAGACTGGTAGTAGATTAGGCTTGGTTATAAACAGACAGAAAACTAAAGTGATGAAAATTGGTCAGGCAGGCTGTGTTTCAATTAATCTGAATGGTTGCAGTCTTGAGCAGGTGTCGCAGTTAAATTATCTTGGGAGCTATGCAACAGATACTGTGATGTGCGGCATGAGATTAACAGACGAACAGGAATTGACGCCGGGACTTTTAAGAATCTATGGAGAGTGTGGAGAAATAGGCTTATACACCTAAAGACTAAATTTAGACTGTATAATAGTTTGGTTCTTTTTAGGGTTAGGTGTGGTTGTGAAACGTGGACGCTGTGTAAACAAGATAACAGGAACCTAGATGCTTTTGATTCCAGATGCTTACGCAGTATCTTGGGCATTAGGTGGTTCAACTTTGTAACTAATGATGAGGTTAGGCAAAGGATTCTGCAACCTCCTTTAAGCAGCATATTGTGCAGAGAGAGACTCCGATGGTTTGGCCACGTTGCCTGTATGAATAATTATAGATTGGCGAATAGGGTTATGAACAGTGTGCGTAAAGGCTTCAGAAAGAGGGGGAGACCTAGGATGAGGTGGGCAGACAATGTCAAACAGGACCTTGTTAGAATTAGTTTGCAGTGACAAGATGCAGTAGATGTTGCTCAGGACAGACTTGCTTGGAATACTAAATTGCACTGTCTGGTTGGACCTCCGTAGCCCATAGCTGCTTGAGGATGATGATGATGATGATGATTTTACGCGATTTACGTGTAAAATGATTTCAGCATTTCAGATTCTTTAATGACCTGGGTAGGGAACAGACAGTCAAAGACCGTAAACGTAAGCACAAATAAATCTTTCCAGAACAGCTGAGTCGCAATTCTTAAATATTAAAGAAGTATCTAAAATAAAACATGACTCATGTGCATTAATTTATTCTTTTTTTTCCACATATTATTTATGAAGAGTTTCAGTAATTTAAAAAAAAACATAATTAAACTACATAAAAACTCCAAAAATCCCAAATAAAATATATTTATTTAGTATATTAATACATTAATTTATATTTTTAAAATTAAATTACTCTCTTAAACTATTATACTGAAATTAAAAAGGTATATTTTTACGTACTAGAATGTAAAATAAAAATCACGTAATACACATCGTTTCACAAAATATTCTTGCTCTAATTGACAAAATTTTAATTGCAAATACGGAAACGAGGAAAAATCGCATATGTGCTCTGGCTGGATGGGTGGTTTTTTCACTAAAAGGAACTTAGCAACCCAGTGAATGAATCAAGCCAGAGAAAAAGGATCCCAAGGACTCAGAGTAGTGTTGGAGAAGACGATATATTGAACAGCTGTTAAGAGACAGACCTTCATCAAGGATATGCAGCGTGATCTTTAAATGTACATACAGTATGCCTCACCTGACAATGGACTTTCCAAACCCATCGCTGTTTGCTGTCTCGCAACGCCCAGAATGGGGGTTAAGGGAGAAAATCTCAATACAATACAGTTGAGATGCGAACTTTGAAGCTTCCTATTGCGAAGGAATTGACCTTGAAAAGTGCCAGTGGTTCGACTAAAATAATGCTTCTTCTTGTGGTTAAGTGCAAAAGAGAAAAGAGTATTCTTAAGGAAGTATGTCGATCGTCCAGTTCTGAAATTCTCCTGAGATTTTGTTCGAGCTCGTTTTTAGAATGATGATGGAGATGTGAGCCAGGCCAGAATCTAGCAAAAAATAAAGGGAGAAGGGGTCAAGAGACTGTGTTTCCATTTAATTATAACATTTCCTCCTCTGTTTTAGAGGTATTTTAAAATTTCGATGAAATATACATAGGCTTAATAATTTTCTGCCTCTATTGCCCTTCCCATTCTAAGCAACTGATCCAGAATACTTGTTTCAAAGTAAAATGGCGAACTTTCTAAGCGCTATGTGCGTTAGTTTAGAAAGGAATATATATATATATTTAATTCTTCTTTTCGATAGTTAGGAAAAGTTGTCATTTAGTCTTTTGAGTAAACATGTAATTTTTTAAATGAAAAATATCTTAGTGTTCCATCCTGTTCTTCAGCTATTCACCATTATAGATAGAAAAGTTTGCATATTTTGGCATTCTTCATGCAACTCGTTGCTAGTTGTTTCAGTTTTTCTTCTTAATTTGCTTTACATAGGACAGTAGAGAATCCATGAAGTTGCAAATAGCTTCCACAGGTGTGTTCATACCATAACAAGCCAACGCAGAAGTCAAGGTGGATAAACATTGCCTCAGAGCTAAGATATAAAAAAGCCTGCTAGAACAAGAGTTCTGGCCACTACGTCATTAAGACTAGTTTCAATTGGTTTTCGGGAAAACAAGTTTGAAATTAGCCTTTATCTGTGCGATTTTGTACTATAGGCAATCAGGATCTTGTCAATGAATGTTGTTAACACAGCAGGAAGAAAACGAGGCAGAGGAATTCTCAGAATCCAACACCCACTCGGTTTGACATTTTCGCAAAAAGAGCTTGTATCATACGTTTACTTCAGGATATCCCATGACTTCGTAATATGTAGACAAAATTTTACCTCTCTTGATGCCCCAAACGCTGGACATGTATCTCTTCTGGCTTTCACTCGCATTTTCCTAGGCTATGCAGTGTGTGAGCAAATGATAACCAGAGAATAGGTTCATTTGCTGTCATAAAAGACAATGGCTGAACTCAGCTTAAATTTATTATCATTCGCAAAATAGCTTCAAAACTCGGGATACACTGTTTCTATCAAAACATCTAAACAAGTTGGTGTATGATTATGCCAATTCTTCCGGTCTCGCATTCCTTTCTGCACTTCCATTTGGCAACATTCATTCACAAGATCCAAAACTGACATCAAACTCGATCATACATATAAAAAACAATTTCTTACTTTTTTTTCACATAAACTGACTGAAATTAGCCTTAACGTCATAGTGGCTAAAGCTACTGTTCCAACAGGCATGGGTTTTAAGATCTTAGGGCCAGCAAATTTTACTTCGGTCTAAGCGGGTGATTACCGCACTTAGCTTAGTTCCGGGAAGATATGGACGTTTCTATGTTGACTTTATTTATCTTCCTTACAAATCTCCGTTATGGCGTACTAAACTGGATGACTTTTTTCAGACGTATGTGTCAAGCAGCTGCTTCAGGGATAATTTGTTTTTATTTAAGTGGAGCATGTCCTTGCATGAGAAGGCCTATGGAAGCTAAGTATGATTTTAGAAAAAAAATCATGAGTTGCATGAAAAATGCTAAAAATTGAAATTTTTCTAGCAGTGTACAAATGACGAAAATTTTAAGGGCAGATATAATATATATGCCCTATGTTAATTTTGATAAAATAAAAATCATGCTTATTCAGGAGCTTGATTGGCTTTTTTTGAACTATGGGAAAAAAGAATAAAAAATCTGTTCAATTGATGCGCAGACGAGTGCTTTCAATTTTAGGGTTCAAGCCGAATAAAGTTAACACGAATTTGCTGAGATGTTAAAATACTAGTGGGAGTTAAAGAGCAGCATTGGGGTGGAACAAGATCGAACAAAGCGACGTTAACACGGATTTTTTACTCTTCATATTAAAATTTTAAATTTATTTCCACGTATTTTGAATCATAATAATACTGTATTAGAATATACAAGAAGAGCTAATGTACCTAACATGCAGCTAGATATTTGAAGATTAGACCAATGTCAGAAAAGAAAAATCTTTTTTCAGCATTAGACATAGTCACTTTCACTCAGGAATTGAAAAAATAAATTAACGTTAATCAATAAAATCATAATCTATGAATTTCAAAATTCATAAAATCGATCTATCGTAACATAAGAAGGATATGTATGCATTAATATATATATGTATGGTTTTAAAAACTTTTTCCTTGTATGAATTGTTATTGAATGTTTATTGAAGGTAATAAAATTCTTCCCAACTCTTATTTTGGCTTCCGAAGGAAAAAATCATTCAAAGAAGGTGTCTCTTCCTTGATTACAGATATTCAAATTGCAAAATGTAAAAATCAAACTATAGTAGCAGTATTTTTTTATCTTTCCTTAGCCTTTGACTCTATCTGGTCTAAGGGCCTGCTTTTTAAACTCTCAAATCTAAACATTAGTAGTCACACTCTTCAATTTTTATTTTTTTCCCTTACTAAAAAAATATATTCAAGTCAAAATTAACAATTATCTTTCAAAATCTTTTTATATGCAACAAGGATTAGCTCAAGGCTCAATTTTGAGTCCTATTCTCTTTAATATGTATATTTATGACTTATTCAAGAATCATGATCCTAAAATTAAACTTGCAGCTGTTGCAGATGACATAGTCATCTGGAGTTCTGATAAAAATATAAATAAACTCGAACAAAGATTACAAATACAAATAAGCAAAATTCTTGATTTTTGTAAAAATTGGCACCTCTCAATTAATTTTGAGAAAACTTTTTGTATACCTTTTATTAAATTTAAATCTGTCCCACCCAAAATTATACTACATATAGAACAAAAACAACTTAAACTAGTTAATTCAGTCAAGTATCTGGGCTTATACTTAGATTCGTGGCTTAACTGGAATACCCATTTACTACAACAACATAGCAAAGGATGCAAGCTATTAAATTTTTTTAAATGCTTATCAGCTTCAAACTGGGGACCTCCTCCCAACTATTTAATTTATCTTTATAAAAGTCTTATTCGCTCAAAGCTAGAATATCAAAAATTTAAAAAAATTAATGTTCTTCAAAACAAATTTATTAAATCTGCTTTAAGCCTTCATAAAAGAACTTCAACTATTGCTTTAATAGGAGAAACAGCTATTGCCCCATTCCAAATCAGAATCAAAATTCTTTTAATTAAATATTTAACTAGACTTTTCTTAAAAATTTCTACGCATCCTTTTATTCAAAATTTTCTTAATCCAAAAATATTAAAAAAACTTCATAATAAACGGCGAAGATATTTTATTAAAAGTTATTTTTAATCTATCCACTTCAGGAGAAATATATTATCCCATAGCTGATTGGAGCTTTCATCGCCCAAATATTCAAACTGATTTACCGGGCATTTTCTCTAAAAAAGACTTTTCAACAAATACTTTAAAAATTCTTACAAATTCATTTTGTAATATAAAGTATAGTAAACACATTAGTGTATATATACTGATAGGTCTCTTCCAAAAATTTTAATGCAGCTTCGGCTGCTTTTTATATTCCAGAAATTAATTTTTCTAAATCTTTTAAATTACCTTCCATTATATCAATCACTCAAGCTGAACTTATAGCTATATTAGAAGCTTTTATTTACATTACACAAAATTTTCATTAAAAAAATTATTATTTACAGATTCTAAATGTGCATTAGATATTTTAAAACAAGACCTCTATTATACAGACTATTCTCAATTTATATATCAACTTTTAACATTAACAGACTTCAGAGTAAGATACCTAAAAAATCACATTTAATTACAGTGGGCCCTGTCCACTGTAATATTGAAGGAAATGAAAAAGCTGATGAACTCGCGAAAAATGCCAATACTCTGTCTAATATCACACAAACTTTATATTTCTATTCTCATTTCAAAAAAATTATTAATTCTCATGAATTTTACTTAACTAATATTTATTTTAAAATTAATGGTAATTTAAATAATAATTTTAGGTATGGCCTTTCTTCTAACATTCAATTTACCTGCAATTTTGATTTACCTAGACCATTATTAATAAAACATTTTAAACTAAGAACAGCAGCTACTACGCTTAATCAGTACTTATATTCAATTAATAAGATTGCGACTCCAAATTGCACTGTTAGTAATGTTCTGGAAACTATTAATCATGTAATATTAAACTGTCCAAAATATACTTTGGCACGGCAAACTTTTTTTAAAGAACTAGAATCACTTGGTATTAACGAATTTACAATCTTTAACATTCTAAATTATTCAAATTTAAATATAAGGAAAAAGGTTTTCACTCTAGTTGGACAATTTCTTCAAGAAGCTGAATTATGGAAAAAAATATGAAATTTTAAAGATTAACTACATTCCAACATTTATTTTCACAACCTTTCATCACTCTTCAAAACATCTTACAAATATTCCTGTATTTTGATTGGAGCTTTGAGAAAGTCGGAAACGGACGTCTCAGTGAGCTGTGAAGTTTTACGATACGATACTGTCAGTTTATACGCCAAAGTAGAAGGTCTGTGAGGATGGCGGGACCTCAGCAGAAAAACGACACATACATCCATGCTTACCCGGGACTCGAACTCAGGTCCCTTAGATCGCTAACCACTCTGCCATGGGACGGGTAACTGGTCGGAATTTTGTGCACATTTAAAGCAGAAATAATTAGACAAATATACTTACACAACAGAATTTTTGGATCGATCTTCTACAAAATTGACATCACTGAATGATCAAGGATCCATTTAAAATACTTCTGTACCACATCATCTGCATTTCGAAAGAACCTTTGCATCAAAGAATACTCATTTCACACTAAGAATTTCTAAATCTATCATCATTATGTTCTTAGTACATCTCCATATCATATATAATCACAAAGACCCTTCTGGTCGAAAGCAAATAGACTTTATAACCAAAATATTTTGATTAAAGAAACATATGAAGTGGTTGACAGGCTTCCCTCGTTACCAATTACGACTTTGTGCCCAATCTTTATGAGAAGATATCAGAATTCGCTACTTCTTCGATATCAGTGATCCATTTAAAATTGCATTCATACAGGACAGGAATAGTGTAAATATTTTTTACGTAACCGAAACTATAAATGATCTATGCTAATGATATTCATCTTCCAGAGACAACGGAACATATCTACCAAGACTAATTAGTAAGAGCCACCTTATGCAGTAACTGAATAAAGATACTAAGTAAACTTTTGATTTAGATTTTTAAATATATTTCAATTCTGTAACCATTCTTGAATTTGCCTTATATTTTTGCTGTATTTTCATGTGAATAAATAAAGGATGGCACATTTAAATTTTGATCTGGGTTAATCGGGCAGTAAATGAGTTCGTTTATATTAGCAACTAACTAAACATGCTACGATAGAAATTATCAAAAAAAAGAATAGAAAACTGGATAAGTTGAAAAAGTTCCCAGAGCCATTCATAACAACCAGGAGTGAAATTCTAAGCCAATACTTACGATGATGATGATGTTCGTTTTTGTGTCATCTGTATTTCAGCTTCAGTAGACTTATATCGGTGTTGAAGCCCGCCGAGTCAAATTATATATAGACGAGTGCAATAGAGTAAGAATATGATAGAGCATTTCTCGTCTTTTGTTACAAAATGAAGTTACAAGAAGATGCTTCAGCACTTGATCCGTTTCCCCACTTCTCCTATTTTATCACTCACATGCCAATCTCATGAAACTATATCATTACCATTCCGCCTCCTGAGAAGGTGCGATAGACGATTTCTTCAGCCGATTAATTTTATATTACTGGAAATGTTCACAAAACAACGCTGCTTTCGTTCAGTCACCTGTTACACTGATAACATAAAAACCGTTCTTCATATAGGGTTAGTTTCTTAGCTAAAAGCTATGACTGAAACAAGGATTCCATTCCATATCATTTAGGGAAACTCAGTAAATAGGCTTTGTAACCTTGGCCCAGTTATGTATAACCGATGCATACTTTTCAGTGCATTCAGTGTACGTTTATCGTTTAATTAAACATCATTTATGTTAACACTTTTAAGCAAGGGTCTAAGGGTGTACGTGTGCAGAATCTCAAGAATATTGCAATGTTAAAACATGCTGATAGAAAAGATTTTATAAAGTTCAGAAAATAAATATGGCATCAAACAAAGACACTTTCTATTCTTACTGTTTCGTAAAAGGTTTGATTTTTGGTTATTTCTTTTATTCTGTAAAAAGAAAAGTAATAAAACTAATATTTTTCACTTGTGATGGGCATGCAGGTAGGCAAGCACAATCTCCAATTAGCCAGAGGCTACTAAATTAAATCTAGACTGCTTAGTTATCTTGATATGTCAATAACGAACAACAGCTGTTGCCTTTGTCTATAGAAGACTAATTCTAATAAAGTCTTCTTTGACATTGTTCACCCACTTCATTATAAGTCTATTATCTTCAAAATTCTAGAAATACTATTCAACACTCTATTATACAATCTGAAATTCTAAATCCTGACAATATAGTCGAAATCAACAAAATGTCTTACTACATAAGATGCTGAATAAAGGTGGATGATGAGGAAATGCATACCGCTAGATCTAGTAGAGGTGAACTGGGTGAAATGGAAAAGCGGTTAGAAAACCTAACTATTATTTCAGTGATAATATCTTTTTGTGTTGGCTCTAACTAGCGGTCAGTAAATCTGATTAATGTATCAGTAGACATGATATTGTAAAAGTAAACCTGAATAAGTGAGCATTTGCTCATAGTTTAATTACCTGTATGGAAAATTACAATTTAAGGTTATGCATTTCAATATGTGATTCATTTTTTACGCCTTTTAATTTATGATATATGGAAGGTATATTATTTCTATTCTGTCTTTGGTGATGGAATTTATTTGACTTTGATTTTCTTAATCATCCATCGAGTAATATAAGAAGTAATTCTCAGATGCAAAAAAAAACTGATGTCATTTAGGGAGCAATTTCTTATAATAATCTCCACAATTAATTATCAATTGTAGTGACATATTCATAGAAGTTTGACCTCTTAAGATGTCCCTTTTGTCGCCCATGTACTCTTTCTTGTTAATGCGATCTGTGGAATGTATAGAACTATCGTAATGGCGACGACTCGCATATCACCAATTCTCGCAGCATCACAATGACAATGTGCAGAAGAGAACAGAATCGCATACCGTGAAAGACTCCTGCGAGCCCAATGACTCGCATCCGATATCTTTTCTCCATCTCAATAGCAAATGTCGTAATGCGAGGAATATGATATCCAGTAACGGATTGGTTTTGGTTATTTTTCTTATGAATGGCACTTTTGTGCACACAATGAGATAAATGGTCAGATCACAAGGACACAAAAGTTCAGAGCAGGATAGAGCTAGAGTATTCACTGGACATCTGTTAGGAGACAAATGGAAGTGTCTCGTCAGTGCTATTCAACGTGTTATGTAACGCGCACAGATTATGGCTCTCTTAGAGTTCTATATGGAGGACGGTGGCCTTGTCAAACTCAACCGTGCCCTCTTTAGCAAAGCAGGTCTGGTTTGGAATCGAAGCTGGGAACTTCAGATTGCGAGCCTGGCTCGCTACTGACAGATTAACTCGGCCTCCAAGTGAAGGGAATGCTTGTTTGTAGTTGTATGCTGAGAGAGTGGGGACAACATACAGAGTCTTCGTGCTTCTGGGAAAGACATGTAACTGTATACTCGGAGAACAATAACAACATAACCATTTTAGATGGGTTACTAAGGGGGGAGGAGAGGGAGTGTATAAATCTTTGTGTTTGGACTGAAGAAATTTCATTAATCGTTGCCTCAGTGATAGTTGCCTTCGTTCGCTTCTGTACTCCAATGTGACTGTAATGGAGGATAAATAGATAGTGCGCGAATTATACATGCCAGCAGAGTATTTCTATTAGTCATTGCTTCAATGCATGGTGCGTTGCTCGCTTTTGTTATCTATCAGTCTGATACAGCGACGATTAGTGAGTCACTGTTTTGCGCAATTGAGTTGTTGGAGTAGCCGTTGCTTGAAATCTTCTGATTACTCTAACCAAATTATACTAAGTGGGTTTAATGTGGTTTTTTTGTGTTTGGAGTGGTTAGCTATTTAGTTCCCTATTTTTTTTTTTGGTTTTTTTTTAGCTTCGAATCCGAGGAGCATTGTTGTTTTCAATTTTTCTTCTAGGATTATATTTTACGATTGGATTATTTAGTGTAGGATGATTCTTTTACTACGGATTGGCGATGAATTGCTTACGATTTTGTGCTTTTTCCGTTTGTGTTATGTAAGTTTATTTTTGTTTTATGATGTGCACTTTCTCTTTTCGAAATCATATTGCGTGTGATGAATTTGAGGCGCTGGATATTTATTTCATTACACTATTTTTTTGTATTTCTTTTCTGTTTGTTTTCGCAGAAAAGACTTCCTAAAACTAATCTTTATAAGTGGGTCTGGTGAGACAATAATTTGATTTTGAGATTTTAATGATGAAAAAGGGCTATTCACTCACTTATGAAATCACTTACACACTTGTATGCACTTATACCTATACACACTTGTACGCACTTATACCTATACACACACACACACACTTACACTTATATACACATATACACTTACACATATGCATGTACACACTTACACAAATAAGTAGTAGTACAGTACTTAACTATGTGTATATATATATATACATACACTGGTGCTCAAAATTAGAGGATAATGTATAAATTTGTACATGAATAATTTTCAAGAGAATGCAATGAATTGGGTAGGGTGGATTGTTATTACATCCCAAATATAAATCAAGTAGAAGAAATTCATAATCGTATAATGTGCATGCGGTAAGATCATAATCGTGCAATTGACACGAAGGAGCAGTCCATGGAACAATACTTAGTCTGTTACGTACGGCATGCTATATATTAATGCAGAGTATGAACACCCCTGGCAGCTATGCAGCTCAAGCAAAGACTCCTCATACTGTTCATAAGGATATTGATAAGGTCTTGAAGGATTAATGACCACTCTTCAAGAAGTGCTGTTCTGAGTTCGCGGAGTGTTCTGGGAGGGGATTGGCGAGCTCCAATGCATCCTGTCCATTGAGCATATGTGGGATGCTCAATGGGATTGAGGTCAGGATATTTGGGTGGCACTCCATTCGGCGAATATCTTCTTCGAGAAAATCGTAGACCACATGAACATAATCGTCCATAAGAATAAAATCTGGACCGACGGCTCCCTGGAATGGCCTGACATATGTGGTTCAGGAACTCGTCTCTGTAGCTCAGGACAGTAACAGAGCCACTCAGAAAGAGGTGCAGGTCTGTACGCCCGTTCGTCATGATTCCTGCCCCATTCATTATGCCACGCCACCAGAGGAGTCCCTTTCATTGATGTTCGAGAGACTTACGGTTTTTCGAACTCTCCAGATGCGAATACGTCGCGAATCAGTACTTAAGCTGAATCGCGATTTATTTGTGAACGTAACATGCGCCCCACTGGTCTGGACTCTTAAGTATGATGTTGGCGACTTCACGTTAAATGAACTAGTTGGGCGGCGGGAGTTAGAGGGACACAAATAACAGGTCTCCTGGCTTAAAGGCACTGCTCAGGAAGTCTCCTGTAAACAGTATGCCTCAAAGCCTAAGTTCCAGTAGCTGCTGCAAGCTTCAAAGACAGTGACTCTGACCTTTGGAAAAGTCTCTTTGGCATTGGTAGCTGCAATGGGCAACGGCCCCTACAGATAAGTAAACTTAATGGGTTTAGAATAACTAATGCTTATTACAAACACCTCGACATACTTAAGTACATTTGGTGTCTGATCAGATCGACTGCATAAGAATATGATTGATTTGTACATTCATTAATATCATATGGTTAGTTCTGTTAGGAATACCAATTCATATAGGTGGGCTGAAATTGAATCTGACATTACCTCGTTAAAAGCATCTTGGAACTTAAGAAGTATTGTGCTGAGGTTAAAAAAGTTTACCTTTCACACTGAAGCTCTGAAACACCCAGTTATAGCCAAAGCTTACCATGGTAGGTTACTTAGTCATTATGACAGTCATGATTTGCTTACTGCTGAAGTTGAGGAAGAATGGGACCGTTTTAAACAGGCTTTTTTAAAAACTAACAGCACTCTTTTAGGAAAAAAGAAACAGAGGAGGCAGAATTATTTGAGTAATAAGGCATTTGAGCTTATTTCAGAAAGAAGGAACTGCAGGAATGTCTTTAATTAATAGCCTACTAGTCCTAATAGAAAGCATTATAGAGAACTTAATAAACGTGTAAAGGATCAGTTAGCTGCTGATAAGAATCTTTGGCTTGATGGCTCGGCTGACAAACTGAGGAAGCAGTTAGACAGCACAACAGGAGAGAGTTGTACCAGATAGTTAATTTTTTGTGTAGTAGAAAACGGACAGCTATATTGGAATTGAAGGATAAACAAGGTAATGTTATAGAAGGTGAGGATTCTGTCATGGCTAGGTGGTTACATGATGATACATCCATTACTAGCCTTAATGTTGGCCTTATAACACAGTGTGAAGTTATTTTGGCTATCTCTAAATTAAAATTTCATAAATCCCCAGGAGCAGATGAAAGTGCCTACTGAAATGCTTAAAACTGGGAATGTATTTGTTATTACCTGGTTGATTCAAAATTTGAGTCAACCAGGTAATATCTTTTATGATAAAGGAATTCTTCATAAGGGTTTTACCAGAGCCATTATTATCCCTTTTTAGACAAGGTGATTGCAGTTCTTGTAATAACTATAGGGGTATCAGCTTACTTCCTTTTTTAGTAATCTGAAACTTTACAAATCTTTATAAAAATTTCAATGTTAAACTTTGTATTGTTGCAATATACAGATCCCCTGGCTCTGATTTGAAACTTTTTCTTCAAAATTTAAGAAATTGGTTTAAAGAAAATCAGATTCTGAATGATATGCTTATAATTGGGGATTTTAATATTGATGTTAAAAATCCGGCAGAGGAGTACAGGAATATTATAACAGATTTTGGCTATGATCAAATGATGGATAATTATACAAAAGTGGAGATCAGAAACGATCAGTTGACCCGTACCTGTATCAATCATGTAGTTGTAAAAGTAATTTACCTTTACTCACAGCAGTAGGTACGCAGAAAATAGCAGATAACTATTTTATAATGGCAATGTATGGTTCCAACGATTTACATTCTGATGAATCAGTCACTATTGAGCTGTACAACAGAATAAGTGAACCTGCATACGCCTGTCATGAGAAAATCATTGGGAAAAGATTACTGGAAATAAATTGGGACGATTTATCAAAATCAACAAATAATCCTAAAATCTTATACAAGAATGATGTTGCCCCTTTCCTTAATATTTACAATGAAGCAAAATATACGTGCACAGAAAAGACGAAAAGGAAAATAATACCAGACAAAATGTGGATCAATAATTCAACCAAAAATGAAATGACTATTAGGGATAAATTGTGGAAACGATACATTAATAACGAAGATAATAAGACTTACAAAGATGACTATACATCAGCTAGAAACTAGATCAATAATCTGATTAGTAATGCAAAAAGAGAATATTATTTTCAGCTTTTTGAAAATGCCGCTGGTAATACTAAAAATATATGGAATTACATTAATGAAACTCTGGCGTAACCTTCAAAAGGAATACCGATGATCTAATCTTACAGAGCATTTCAAAAGATTTGACAATTAGTCAAATCATAGAGAACTTTGATAACTATTTCATTACATCTGTGTCTGACCCAAAGGAAAAAGATCCGTTCAAAGGCGAATTTCCAGATATGATTACAACACCCAGTACACAGAACTCAATGTATTTCCCAGATATCGACCAAACTGATGTATTCAAAATAATCAAAGAAATGAGCCTTCGGAAATCGGCTGGTATTGATCACATACATATAAAACAAACAAAATCTGTAATATACAAATTTCAAACACTATAGCTAAACTGATAAACCTAATACTTGATCAAGCATATATCCCAATCATGCTTAAAACTTTTGTAATAAAACTAATTTATAAATCACGGAAAAATGCGATATTAAAAATACATGCTTATTGCTATATTACCAACAATTGAGAAAATTATGGAGAGATACGTAGCTGATAAAATCTACTGTTATCTTAACAAATTTAATATATTACACTCTAGGTTTCCAAAAAATAAGAGCAGCAGCTTACTTTTACAAAATGTTGCTGATATTGTCAATGGCAATTTAAATACAGGTAAACTCATATGCTGTATCCTTTTAGATTTAAGTAAAGCCTTCGATACCTTGGATTCCGATATTTTGCTCAGGAAGTTGGAAAGAATTGGCATTAGAGGTAAACTTCTCAGGTGGTTCAAAGCTTATTTAAATGATCGATATATCACCCCCAAAATAAAAGATTACAAAAGCTGTCCTCGGACTTCGCAGTATGTTGTACTTCAGGGGTCAATTTTGGGTCCATTACTATTCTTAATATATGTTAACGACTTATTAGATATTAAATTTTCTGGCTCTATCTTTCTATACGCCGATGATATTGTGTTAGTCAATTATGATTATAATTTGGAAACAGTTATTCGCAAATCCGAACTTGATCTTAACAAAACAACAAAATGGTTAAATAAAAATCACATTTATTTGAACAGTAATAAGACCAAAGTTATGTATATCCACTCACTTGGTATTAAAATTACAACATGGAATCTATCAAAGCTCACTCCAATACATGTATAAACGAAACTTATTTTCAGTTGACGAAAAGCGATGACTGTGTCTGTCCAGATTTAGAGGTAACATCATTTAATTATTTAGGTTTAATTATTGATAAGCATTTCAGATGGGAGAACCGTATTAATAATCTGCACAGTCGTATCAGAGTAATATGACAACCTACCATAGTATATGTATGGTAGTCATATTATTCTGATACGACTGTGCATGTGATAGGCTTAGAAGATGTACCTATAAAATCTATAAATTGCAGAATGCAGTTCCCACTAACGTATGTATCTTAGCGTACAAATCTTTATGTGAATCTATTATTCGATATGGCTTATCACTCTATGGTTCAACGTACTCCTCTCACATTGACCGCATTTTTAGAATACAAAGCAGTAGTTTAAAAACAATATTGATTTCTCACTCTATTGTAAGCTAACAGCCTAAAGAAGGAAATATTTTTTAAATTAGCCATCCTACCAGTCAGCGATTTATACAAGTATATCATTTTTTTTAAATATTACTTTAGTAAAGACTTCAAAACTGAAAAATGCTCTCTGCATCCAGCAACAAGGTTGAGCACTAAGGGATAGTACTTATTGCCTAAAATCATTAACAACTATGGCAAAAATAACTGAGTGTACCAAGTATCAATTAGTTAATTCAATGCCACGATATCTATTACAGCTTAAAAAATATGCCACTATCAAAATAAAACAAAAAATTGGTTATTTGAAAACATTTTAAATTAATATTTCGTTTTTTTTTATGTTTTACAAATGATATGCATGTTTTCATATTTCTCTACTTATTCTATTTGATAATCATCTACGTTGTGTGAAATAACGTACTATTTATGATTGCAAATTATTTCTTTATATACAATAAAACTGATCCAATAAATGATACAATAAACATTTGATACAATAAAACAGATAATGTAAAATTTCCTGCAGATAAGCGCCTGGGTTCGTAGGATCATATTCATCATGTATGCATTATTTATTTGCTTTAAATGTGATGTGATGTAAAAAAAAAGAAAAGAAATAAATATTATTATTATTAAAAATAAATAACTTTACTGATTTTGCTTAATAGAATTAAGAATCTGGTTGATGAACAATTGCGTGATGAGCAGTGTGGATTTAGAAGTAGTAGAAGATGTATTGATAAGAGTTTTTCACTTAGGTTACTAGTTACCTTGTGTACCTAGTTAAGAGTTTCATAAACCTCTTGGTTTATGAAAATGTAAATTTCAGAATGGCTTTTGACTCTGTTAACCGTTATAACATGTGGCTCATCAGAAGATCGTATGTCATATAGACTAGTTAGTTAAAGTAATTAAAGTTCTCTATAATAACACTGAGTCATATGTGAGAGTTATTGTGGATTGTAACAATTGGATGTATTGTATGTTGTAACAATTCGATGTATGTACAACCTGATGTTCGACAAGGGTGCATTTTGTTTCCTTTTTTTGTCTTTAGTTTGGTTATTGATTATGTTATGCGAAATTCCCTACAAGGGAAAGATTTTGGCCTTAAATGGTCTGGAGATCTGAAAATTTCTAATTTAGATTATGCTGATGATTTAGCCCTTTTGGCAAATGATGCTGATGAGATGAATTCTTTCATTAGAGCTGTTGATGAGACTGGTAGTAGAGTGGATTTGTTCATGAATAGAGAGAAAACTAAAGTGATGAAAATCGGTAAGGCATGCTGTGGTTCAGTTAATCTGAATAGTTGCACCCTTGAGTAAGTGTCTCAATTTAATTATCTTGATGTCTATGTAACAGTGTAATGTGCTGCATGAGATAAATAGAAGAATAGGGATTGCTGCTGGGACTTTTAAGAAACTAAGTACAATGTGGAGAAATAGACCTCTACACCTAAAGATTAAAACTAAACTGTATAATAATTTGGTCCTTTCTATAGTTAGTAAAGATAGCAAAACTTGAACCCTTTCTAAACAAGATAACAAGAAACTTGATGCCTTTAATTCTATATATTTAAGCAGTACCTTAGGTGATTAACTTTGTCGATTCCTTTGTCTAACCTCATCATTACTTACAATCTCCTTTGAGCAGCATATTCTGCATAGGGAGAATGTTTTGATTTGATCATGTTGGCCATATTCATAATTATTGATTAGCGAATAGGATTTATGAACAGTGTGCCTAAAGGTCTCAGAAAGAGGGGGAAATCTAGGATGCGATAACAGCCAATGTGAAAGAGAACCTTGTTAGAATTGTACAGGGGCCCAGATGCAGCAGATGTAAGTCAGGAGAGATGTTTGAAAAACTAAAGTGAACAATCTGGTTGGACCTCTGTAGTCTATGGCTGCTTTAGGATGATGATGTAAAACAGATATATGATAGTTCCAGCAGCAACTGTTCTCCTGTTTATCTCATGCCATTCTTTACCAGTATCTATAACGCAACACTCTAGATTAGGGGTTCTCAACGTGGGGTACACGGTAAAATGTTTTGGGGTACGCTGTGAGAGCTCAAAAAGTCGATTACCCAATGTTTATAATTTCATAAAATTGTTAGATTGTTTGTCATTTTTGTGTGTATCGATATTTGTAATTTATGAATACAAAATTTAATGTATACATATATATATATGTTTTATTTAATTCCCATTGTTTTACTATAACTATAGTTTTATCTATCTATACAAAGGGGTACGTGAAGCATAAAAGATTGAGAACCACTGCTCTAGATAATTAAAATGTTAAACTTCTAAAGAGCGCAGCCATTCAAAACCCTGGAATATCATCCACCTTACCAATTTTCGTCACTTTAGTGTTTTTCCTGTATTAACTAAACCTACCCTATTACCATTTTTGTCAATGGGTTTAATAAAAGGATGTATTCATTTCTTAATGAAAAAATATCAACTATTTGTCCAAGTAGCCAGAAGGCAGATGAAACTAATTAAAATGCGAATACAATTTAAGGATATTTAATTATTCATTAACCTTTTTATGTATTTATGTAAATTCTGCAAGTTTTGATGTTCTCAGGTTCGAAACCCGTCTGCCACTGATTAGATTTTTTCAGCAAACCCACGTTCTTGGTGAGAAAGGACATCAAAACATGGATTGGAAAGTTCAGGTGAGACGCTTAGCTATGATCACATGTATAGTGTATTCTTTAACGTGCATAGAATATAACTTCTACTGTAGGCATCCACCTGCCTTGAACATCCGTCCAATGGAAACCATTCTACTTTGAGCACTTCGTAGTAGAGTGGGTTAATAAGAGTGTATGTTTAATGTAATTTGGCCATTGAGTCCAGTATATGCCACAGACATTTGAAAACCAACAAGGTTTTTAGTTCTTTATTGTTATTCATTAATTAATTTTATTAAAAGGACTGAGATAACTTGTAAGCTTTTGGCTTGTGTTGGTTTCTCCTACACAATACAAATAGTTACACAACGTAGAAACTCTTAAGGACATGTCCGCTTGGAACAGTAGTCAGGTACGTTGCTCACTAGCCAAGGTAGGACTAAACTTCTCTCATTGTTTTAAATTATGATAGCTCTACTACTGGCTTTAATATTAGCCTTATCCCACGACCTGAAGTTACTTTGGTACCTCTGAATTAAACAGTCATTTTTTTTAACTCAACTGCTCCGGCGATTGTCAAAATCAAATAATGGTACTGAACAGAAAAATGGAAACATACCTACGTTATGTCAATGGAGAATCGAATTCTAAATTTCGATTTTTATGGAAAAATATGCCTGACGATAAATCTGTCCAAATCTGTAATTTCAACAGTATTCGTATGGCATTTAACAACATGCTTTGAGTATTTAACAACATGTTTCATAAAATGTGACTCAGAAATTTATTAAAAAATTAAATAAGAATCATTATTTCAAATAATTTAATAAAATTAGCTTATATATTTGAAGATTGTGTTAATAATTCTTTCAATATTGTGTGTCTTCTGGTGGCCGAGTTGGTTAGCGCACTTGGCTACTAATCAAAGGGACCTGGGTTCAAGTCTCGGGTAAAGCACGGACGTTTGTGTTGCCTTTCTGCTGATTTCTCACCTTCGTCGCATATTTTCTGTATGACGTATTAAACTGATAGGCTGCTGTGCGGCAAGCAGCTGCTTGAGGGGCTTATTTATTTTCTATTATTTAATATTATGTAAATTTATGGGATTCCCTATCTCTCGAAATATTGAACTAAAATTGTTGCTTTTTAGAATTTCAATAGATTTTAACGAGATCATTAGGTCACTGTTTTGAATAAAAATCCTATTTAATAAATTAGGGAGTTTCGAAAATGGCTTTCTGAACGTGATCACGGAATCCTTCGAATTTTTCCGTCCAGCATTTATGTATATTAGATGTATATACAGGGTGAATCTGAAAAAGTGGGCAAAACTTTACGGGGTGGTAGAACGCAGCTATACGAGCAATATTCGTCATAGAAAGTATGGGCGGAACGCAAACGGCGAGCCTCTAGGTGGCATTGGAAATGGTATAAAAGGGTATAACCGGGAAATGCCTGGTGTCTTCGCAAATGTGCGTCGGTCCCTATCCCGCAGGTGTGAAGCCTGCATTACAGCTGGCGGCAGCTCTTTTGAGCAATTTCTTTGAGCATGTACCTCTATTACATTCCTGTTAATAAAATGTTTTCTGAAGTATCTCCTCTCCTTCTTGTGTTCATTCTTTAAATGTGATAGTGGAAAACTACCTTTTAACTTCTCACCGCTTGCGTTCCGACCATACATTCTATGACGAATATTGCTCGTATAGCTGCGTTCTACCACCCCGTAAAGTTTTGCCCACTTTTTCAGATTCACCCTGTATAGGCATCGACAATATTAAACAGAGTTTTTGAGAAGGATAGTTTTTTTTAAAAAAACTTCTTAATATATATATTAATGCAAATTGATGAACTACTGATTTTTTTTAAGAAATTCTTCAAGAGAGAGAATTTCCCTTGGATGATTTCAATCGTTTAAACCTTCAAACCCCTCCCTCTTGGCTACGCCACTATATCTATATTGATATAAATATTGTTGTTTCTTTCATCAGCTCTGTGATACATCATGTTATTCTTGTGTGAAATACGCAGGGTGTTCTCGCAGTTCGAGCTCGGTGTGAAAAATCGTAACTCCCTAAGTAAAGGCATTCTAGTTAAATAGAAGAAATCAAAACCTAGAATTAATTCACTGCATCATTTCTTAAACTCTTTTTATCTTCAGTGTAGATCTTATTAGCTCAGTTTCTATCGAGTTGCACCCAATACAGTGGATCGAAAAGCTATTGTGTTCGCCGACGAGTGATGAAGACGAGAAACTGTTGCCGCTTACGCATTACAGTGCTGTAAAACGCGGACCACAAAAGGTCGATGAGGCTATTTCAGTGGCAAACGTAATAGTCCTCATCATCTTGACCTAGATGAAAGCTATATCGCTGCCAGGTGCGAACAAGAAGTCTGTAGGCAGTAATAGCTTCTAAAACAATCAGCGTAGCCCAAATCCATCTTTATTAGAGACTTCGGGGAGCCTGAGCAATCAGGAGCATGCAAGGAGGGCGCTGGGCTGCTGGGCTTGATCCCAAGAAGACCACCGAAAGCCCCTGGGACGGTCAATAAAGGTGGCGTCAGTGTTACTGCTCATCAGAAGGTGCAATGTCCAGAAGGGAAGATGAGAACAGAAAAAGAAAAGAAGCCGAAGAGGAGAAGGTCTCGACTGAACGGTCTGCCAGCTTCGGAAGCATAGCCGTTCTTTTCCTCCACTGACAGGGAACTGAGGTTTTTTTTTCTATTACCATCCCTGTCTTCATTCTTTTGTCACGATTAGTTGCCAGTGAAACGGATGGTGCTGCTACTTCACTTCTTTCAATACAATGCGAAATTCTTGAAGCTTCGTATGTCAAATCCAGAACCTATTCAAATTAATCTGATATTTTTCATGGCCAGTTGATGTTACAATGAGATATTTGTCAGTGATACATCTTTTAACAATATATGCTTTTAATTCTGCTTCTCTCGCTATTCTTCTATGAATATTAATAATGCGGAGAATGCAGTTTATTTTTCAGGGTGAGAAATTGCTCAGAAACATTTGGTTTTATCATATAAATGAAATACACATAAAAGAAGTCTTTTACAAAAGGAGGACGGGGATTGGTTCAGTGGGTAGCGGGACAAGTCAAGTACACAGAGATACACTAAGTACCGACAGTACACTAAGAAGCTTTCGGTGGTAATAGATGGTAAATGAAAGAAGCATTGTTTAAATTTTAATTAAAATTATTATATATTTAATCTCTTAAAATTCTTCTGGTAGCTATATATTTTTAAAAATTTAAGAATTCTAAAACATTCAATACTATTGTAATAAACTAATAGAAAGTAAATTATCTTATTCTATACTAAATTCAATGCAAATTCAAAAACTTAGATATTAAAATCACTTTAAGTTTTCCATATGTTTGACTTCACTCCTTTGTTCGACGGCTGTTCAGGCCATCGATGTGATTCATGTCAGGTTCGAAATCTGACATTCCCAGTTCGAGTACCAACTGTTCCTGCTTTGATAATTTTCTCCGTTAATTCCTGTTCTGCCCTCAAGGAGAGGGGAGACGGTGTTCGGCTTCGAAAGGTCACCGTCCATCAGATGGGACGTTAACCCGAGGGCTGTGTGCAAGGACAGCCACACCCTGTGCACGTTAAAGAACGCGCTGGATAGCCTTGACACACCAGGTATATACAGGGTGATTGTAAACTCTTTCAACAAAAAAAGGGGTGATAGTACACATCAAGATCAACAATTGTTGCAATGGAACCTAGGGTCGCATTCCACTCCTTCCGCCAGAGAAGTGTAAGTTACATATCCACGTTGATCCTTCAACAGTAAAAACAAAGGCACTTAACCAATTTATGAGTTGCTTAATTACATTCGCGTCAGAGAAAGACTCAAAGTAGCTGGTCAAAGTGGCATCTGAGGGCGTTGTTGCACAGCCCACACCGGCGAATGAAGGACTGTCGCACTCTCTCGTAGACTCCTGGTGTGGTGTTGGTCTTGTCTGCTGCAACACCGATTCTCGCGACGAGATCTTCCAGGGAGTCCACAGGTGTCTCGTACACAAGTGTTTTCACGTGCCCCCAGAAGAAGAAGTCTAGTGGATTGAGGTCCGGGGAGCATGGAGGCCAAGCCACAGGTCCACCACGTCCAATCCACCGCCCAGGATATGTTGCATTTAGGAAGTATCGGACCTCGATGGAAAAGTGTGCTGGGGCCCCCATCATGCATAAACCACATGTCCCTCTGCTTGGTGAGTGGAACACCCAGCAACAGACCGGGAAGCACTTGCTCCAGAAACACACGGTACACTGCGCCAGTCAGTTGTTCTGGCAAGAGGTAAGGTCTCACCTGACAATCACCCAGGATACCTTCCCAGATGTTGATGCCAAATTCCTGCTGGTGTTTACGAGGCTCAGTGAAGTGTGGATTTTCTTGAGCCCAAGCATGCTGGTTGTGATTGTTGAAAATGCGTTCCCGGATAAACGTGGCCTAATCACTAAATAACACTAATGTGGGAAATTGTGGATTAACATTGTTCATCTGGAGCATCCACCTAACGAACTCTACCCGGCGGGGATAGTCATCTTCGTTCAAAGCTTGGACCTTCTGCACGTGGAAGGGATGCATCCGTGCCTCATGTACGACATTCCACACCGAGGTTTGACAAATTCCCATTTCGGATGACACCACTTGCGTACTTGTAGAATGAACTTCTGCAAATCGCTGCAAGACACGTTCTTCCATTTCCGGTGTCCGCACACTTAGTGAACGTCCAGTATCATTCATTGAGATAGCCAACGAGCCAGTTTCACGCAGTCTTCGATCAACACTGGCCAAGGTCGAATGGTAAGGAATACGACGATTCGGAAATATCTCACGGTACAAACCTTTTTGTGCTTCACGTCCATTACCACCTGTTTGGCCGTACATCAGATGCATATCCGCCAATTCCTCGTATGTGTAGTCTTCCATGTCCTTCACGAATATGTCACTTATCATGTGACGTTATCACGGTAATGTCGATGAACGGGTTCGGCTGCGTTTTTTTTTTTAGATGTTTGTTCTTAATCGTCTACGCACTTGCTCGGCGCACCTAATTTGCATCTTGTGCTTTTCGTGCACCGATTGTAAATACTTGTGCATGCGTGACGTTTTCGAAAGTACTCTTTTCTGTCGGAAGGAGTGGAATGCGACCTTAGGTTCCATTGCAAAAATTGGTCGTCTTGATGTGTACTATCACCCCTCTTTTTTTTTGTTGAAAGAGTTTACAATCACCCTCTATGTCACATCCATATGTTACATCAAGCTGTCCAGTGGATCACCTTCCCCAACATCCACTGAGCCCTTGGAGGTCCAGGGGGCGGGGATGGCTCAGTCGGTAGCGCGCCAGGCTCGTAATCTGTAGTTCCCAGGTTCGAGTCCCAGCTGAGTCAGCGTTGAGATTTATCTCCGCAAAATTCCCCGCCCTGCCCACGGTCAGTAGGGGACACCGATGGGCTTGCAAAGGCCGCCGTCCGTTGGATGGGACGTTAAGCCGTGGCCCCGTGTGCGGGACAGTCCTATGCATTGTTAAAGAACACGGTGGATGGCCTTGACGGGAGGCTACCATCTGTCTCCCACCAGCTGTTCCAGTGGGTCCCCTCCCCCAACCTTCTCTGAGCCTTCGGGGTCCATGTGACCTGGCCATTTAGCCCATGGTGTGCAAAAAAGTGCCGCTCAGAGGTAAAACAACAAAAAAAAAACCCTTGGAGTCCATGTGATGTCACCGTTTAGCCCATTGTGTGCAAAAAAAGTGCTGCTCAGAGGTAAAACGATCCAATCCAACTCTTATGAAAGGATGCATTACGTGACACATGAAGAGAGAAACTGAATCAAGCAAAGCGTTTACGAGATGTTACGTAGTTAGTTGAAAAAGGACTAACGAGTTAACATTCGACTAAAACAGTCAAATTATTATTATTATTATTGCAAGATTACCAATAAGAAAATAGATATGCAAGATTAGCGGACACGGGCCAGTACGGAAAAAAATTGAAGGTGGGTGGGAGTTACTAGATCGAATAGGGACGCTGTTCCAGTATTTTTTCTCCTCTTTAGTGGTCTTTTAAAAATGTGGACCTAATTCACCCTCGAACATGATACACACATGATAGGCAAAGTAATAATATTCAGCTGTACACATATTCAACTTTTATACTCACTTTATTCAACTATTTATGCGATTTATGGACCACTAAACTTTTCGAACCTTTCGACTTGCTTCGAAAACTGAGGTCCTTGCGCCATAAAATCCCAAATAACCGACCTCCAAAAATGAAAATTTGCAGATTATTTATTCAGCTTTTATAGAACTGAAATAAACTATACTCTGTGCATATGTTGAAGTGACAGGATAGGAAAATTGGTATGCAAGATTAGCAATAAGAAAATAGGTATGAAAGATTATCAAACATATATCAGAATGGAAAAAAATTGAAGTGTGTGTGAATAACTGGATCGATTAGGGACGCCGTTCCAGTAATTTTTCCCCCCTCTTTAGTGGTCTTTTAAAAATATCTTGCAAAGTATTTATAATATATAGGGTGTCCCATAAGTCCTTATACATAGGCAAAATAATCATATTCAGCTGTACACATATTCAACCTTTATATTCACTTTATTCAACTATACAGAATTCATAAAGATATCAAAGACTCAAACTGAGCACTCCTGTGTTGCTTGCACACGACAATCCTGTCTCTGAATGATCGACGCACATTACGGAGAACGGACGGTGTTATCTTTTGCTCATTCGCTGAGGATGGTCTCCTTTAATTCATCCAGTGTTCGAGGGTGATTTAGGTGCATATGTGACTTTAGGTGGCCCATAGAAAAAAAAATCCAACGGAGTGAAATATGGACTTCAAGGTGGCCATTCCACCTCCACGTCAGCCTATCCAATTCTGGGGTAGTGTTTCAGCCAAACAAGTTTGGGCAGTTATGGCACAGTGGGGCAGTGCTCCATCGTGCTGGAAGAAAACATTGCAGTGATGTGCTAAGTGTATCTAAGTAGGGTACCAAAGTACATTTAACAGTTATAAATAAGAGCCGCTAATGACTATGTCGATATAAAAGTAAGTCTTATGATGTTATCACCATGAATTGCACACCAAACAGATACCCTAAGATCGTTCTGCACGTGTTCATCATCAACTCAGTGTGGTTGTGTGACACCAATCAAGTGAAATTTTGCTTCATCGCTGAAGATTATGTCAGCCAAGAGAGACTGTTGTTCCTGAAGTTTTTCTAGTACCCAATCACAGAAATGTTTTCTGTGGTCCATGTTGTTCCCATGCAACTACTGTACCATTTGCATATTGTATGAGTGGAACCTGTTTCTTCTCAGGACTCTAGATACAGATGATTTTCCAGTTCCCACCTCCTTGCAATTTTTCTTAGACCCGCGAGGGCTAACTTCGACTTTAACCAGAATATCCACAGTGTGGCCTTCATCTGTGGTATTACTCGGATGACCTGGTCTAGATTTATCATTCACCGAACCAGTCTCCTTCAGTTTCTTCAGGATATTTCTGATGGAAATGACTTTGGCTTGTCCAGATGAATAGACATGACTTTGGCTTGTCCAGATGTAGCCTGTGAAATTTCTTTTTTCCAGAAATATGAATAAGTACCAATTCCACTTTCTCCTGGTTGTGAGACGATACACCGTTACTCTGTCATTAATCAGCACTTCGACTCATCTGAAACAAAAAAGAATACATTAGAATTATTTTTACTTGTGATCATGTGTACGAACATGTGGGATACCCGTGCTCATGCATAAGGACTTATGAGGCATCCTGTATATATGGCTAATATGCGTTTCTACTGCCATTTCGATTATTAGTATATTCAAAGATGAACGCCATGAACCGTTTCTCTTTCTTCCCTTCATAGATCTAACCCTGTTCCCAAACACACATTAGAATGTAGCTAATTGCTGTCATTAATTTAATAATAAGGTTTTAGAAGCTTATCTAAACCGTAATGCATCATTTGATTAGTGCATCTCTTCCATAGTTTTATATCTGATCTGTTGACATGATATTTCAGCATGTCACGTATCTGTGTGGCTAATTCAGAAGGGTTGAATTGTACTTTCTCATGAATCACTCTTTGCTCGCAAAATTACTTTACTGCACCTGTTGAAAGTCTTCCGTGTCATTGGTTTGCACCGTTAACATGTGTTGCAGGAACTGAACAATAATGTCATGTAGGCTCCATTTCAAGTTGATAACGTGCAATCTGCCCCTCACTTTGATAGTGATCTGAGGATCATGAATATCACACGGATAGATCAATAACATGGATATCACCGTAGCTAAATGTGCCAGCTGCGCTAGAACACTTAGTGATCCGATTAAAACGGAAACCATTATTCTAGTTCCCAAACGCATACTAGCTGAAAGCTATTAATAGTGATTTGAAATTAATAGTGTTGGTCTATAATATTTTATGTTTTCTTAATCTAATATCTCCACTTTATCTCCATTTTATATCTCCACTCCTGAAATGGAGCCTACATGACATTATTGTTCAGTTCATGTGGAGTTTTGAATTTTGCACTTTCAAAATTGTCTACTTTGGAAAAGAAAAACATTTATTCCTTTTGTTATTATAAGTTTTGAATTACATGTTTGTAATGTATCAAAAGTGAGAAATAAATTTGAATTCGAAGAAAAAAAAATTAAATAATCTCTAAGTGGCTTCAAAAAACATTAATGTTCCAAACTCTTTGTATGCTGTGATCAGACTCATTTTAATAAATATAATAGCAGATTTGTAGTTCAAAAAATCTTTCAAACAGCCGAAATCAATCCTGAAATGAATCGTCTTTTTCAGTTACACTGACGGATATCCCAAAACTCCAAATAGCTTCCGATTCAGCAAAAAATACAAAGATTTAACTTCTATAACCTTTTTACCAACGGATTTGTTTTACTTTTTTTTTGCAAAGGAAATTTGAATAAATCAGCATTACTGTTTTCTGCTTTTAACTTCTATAAACTTATATGTACTTGCATTTTTCCGAAAATCATAATATTGAAGCAAAAATAAAAAACAATTTGATGTATGACATTAACCATTTGCTGTTCAAAG
The DNA here is from genome assembly GCA_038380435.1 of Ryuthela nishihirai. Lineage (NCBI taxonomy): Eukaryota > Metazoa > Arthropoda > Arachnida > Araneae > Heptathelidae > Ryuthela > Ryuthela nishihirai. The sequence goes on along the minus strand of JAWZYU010000009.1, from coordinate 79,267,956 downwards.
TTTCCGGTGTTTACATAAAGTAAACTATGCCCTGTGCATATGTTGAAGTGACAGGGGAAGGAAAAAGAGCAATGGGGGGGGAACGTAGCAATGGAACGTGAAGTAGAGAGGAGAAAAGGCGGAGTAGCTGAATGTTCTACTCTGGGTTGAAGTGCGGAATCGATGATCACCTGGCAGCAGGCCAGCACTTCGCTACAGGGCGGATTACTGTCTGTCATTTCAAGGAGAACTTGCTTCAATGTGGGTGAGTGAGACTGTCCATCTCAAAGAGCAACAGGGCTTCAAATGACTCTTCAAGAGCTGTGGGAGAAGAGAAATGAGTGGTTGGCCAGAACAACAGACATAAAAGGAATATACACAGTTAGTCACTTCACATACACACAAAAGAACCACCATTGGACATTCTATCAGATGAACAGATTTAGCAAAGTATTAACGGTCTTTCCACCGTAACGATCGGCCCAGGTGAGAAAGCGAATTCCCTAGATGGGTCCCTGATTTCCCCTTTCGCTGCAGATGTAAAGGGATGGTTTATATGAATATTTGTGTTGGGTTGTTTTCCCTCTGAGTGGCAGTTTTTGCACACAGTAGGATAAATAGCTTGGTCCAAGGGGTCAAAGATAATGAAGAAAAGGGAACCTATTCTACAGCTCCTAGAAAATAAATCGAAGGCTCCCCCGTAAAGGCATCCTGCTTGTTCTTTAACGTGCACGGGGTTTGAATCTTTCCTGCGATTGAGGCAACGGTTTGATATCTCATCCGACGGATGGCGGCCTTACCAAGTCCATAGGTGTCATCTTTCTCACCATGGGTAAGAGGAGGCTATCGAAATCAAATCTCAACGCTGCCACAATTAAGACTGGAACCAAGGAACCTCAGATTACGAGCCTTGAGGGATACCAATCCCTTCCAACCCTGACACCTAGTTTTCATATGAATAGCGAAATAATGTTAATTGTCAATAACGGAGTGTTCTTTGTCTTTCCTTTGTATTTGTAATGCCCCACCCACTACAGAAATTGTTTATTTCTACAGTTTACGATTAGTTCTCTGAATAGCATGTCATGTATTTATTTGGATACAGAATTTATTCACTTTGCAAAGATTGGCATTCGCTTCGTGAGATCAGAGATTCACATTAAGGTGAATGGCTTGCGGAGGTGTATCTGCCATCGGGACCTGATTTCAGCAAGAAGGTCGGGTTCGGACTTCAGAGAAATGGCCATAAAATCATTAAGGGGCAAGTCGCCTATTGGAAAACGAAGGACAAAGGAAGAAGAGACAAGTGAAGATCTCGAGACAAAGGGAGTTCAACTAGAGATTTAGAAATGTAAGGGTGAGCGGTGTGAAAGAACACGAGGGGGAGAGGCCCGCATATATGCACTCCTTTTGCTGCACATGAAGTTGCTGGGCACGTCAAAGTGAAGGCACAGAACAGGAAGCCCTGCAAAGAGCAGAAAGTGATCAGACAAGGGTCCATTAGTATTCAAAGGTAAGGCGTAGAAAAAAATGATAGAACGAACTGGGTTGATGAAAAGTTACAGGAAATAAGAAATTATTGCTCTCTACGAAGTGGTCTCCCCACATTTGGAGAACAGCTAGCAGCCAAGATCTCTAGCTGTGAGACATATTTAACCTCCCGACGAATTTCATGTCTTCGAAGAAATCGAAATAAAGATATTTCACTAGATTCAGAAAATTGGTCTTCATGCTTCTTTTCGTAACATCTGCTGAAATCGGAATTCTGTTAGAGGAATCATGCGAGGGGAATAAGGAAAGCGAAGAAAATGCGGAAATTGGCGCAGCCATATGAAAGAAAAGAACAATCCGTTATAGAAATGGTGTAGTAAAGTCAGAATCCACTACGGTTTGGCGTAATAATGCGAGGATAAGACAGGAGCTAATGTTACATATTGGAGAAGTGGGGTCAGGAACCTTTTACATTAATTAGGACGATTATAAATTTTACTGTATAGCAACAGATCACCATCTATTGCTAAACACTAAAAATTCATACGCGAAAGCAGCAATAATTGTTTACGAAATATATAATAAAAATATGAATATCTGATTTATTATTAATTAAATAAGTAAGGGGCAAGTATGTAATAGTCGTGGCGATATAGCACAGTTCAATTGACTGCCCTGATATGTGCACTATGGTAGTCTTAAGTACTTTTTACTTTCCTTCTCTATTATTATTATTACATTAAAATTTTTATTTTTAGTTTTCTCTAAAAATATAATAATCATAATGACTAGGTTATAAGTACTTCCTTCTCTTTACTATTCCAGTGCTTTGTATGTTGTGTTAGCTCTAACTGAGGCACCGGTCAGTTAAACCTGACTTTAGTTTTAGTAAGGCATGTCCTTGCATGAGAAGGCCTAATCTAGGAATAACTTCTCAGAGTCCAAATTCTCTATTCTTCTACACTTTCTCTATTCTAAATGTTGCAAATGAAAAATAAATAAATGCTTACTTATAGTGCCGTCCCGTGGCCGAGTGGTTAGCGCGCTTGGCTACTGATCTACGGGACCTGGGTTCGAGCCCGGGGTAAGGATGGATGTTCGTGTTGTTTTTTTGCTGAGGTCCTGCCATCCTCTCAGATCTTCTACTGTGGCATATAAACTGACAGGCTCGTGTCAGACCTCTGTGGCAAGCAGCTGCTTGAGGGGGTATTTATTTATTTATTATTTACTTATAGTACAGTAAGCATAAATCTCAACATAGATCAGTGAGTGAAAAAGCGGAAGCTTTTCATGATATATTCATTCGATGGCACTGAATATCTTGCTAAAAGTCTCAACTACACCACATTTGAGCAATATGACACTAGAAGACCCTAAAGCTGAAAATAGCTCTTTTTTTAACGGCTGCATCTTCGTAACCAGAGGTCGAAACTGAATGAAATATGCATCAAATAACAATGTAAGATGTTCAATGATAATATATGACTTTTAAAAAGTTGTTTCTGGCTAAAGAAAGCAAATAAAAATATAACATCTACACTACACTTTTTTTTCATAGTAGTCAAAGTTATACCCTGCAAAAAAGTAGGAAAACTGTAAAAGAGGTGGAAAATTTGTAAATTATTAAAACTGAGGAGAGGGCTGTCAACAACTAATACTGCCTAATCCAGCAATAATAATTTATGAAAAAAAAATACCGCAACTTTATTCTGACCCGTTCCGATTCATTCACTTTCGTCCCCCCTTTCGTTTTAGACTCGGGTTTGTACTGGGTTCTTCTTTCTTTACAGTTAACATACATCAACTAAGCAAGCATTTGCATCATTGTACATACGCACAGCTTTTATAACTATTTAGCACACGTATTGAAATTTATACATATATTTTTATTTGTTTAATTATATATTTTGGAATTCGAAAGTTTGTACAGTGAGAGTACAACCTTTTGTTTACGAAAAACGTATGGCAGTTTAAACGAGTTCGTTGTTTTACCCCTGAGGACGATTTTGCGCAATGGGCTAAGTAGTTGGAAAGAAAACAACGGCCCAGTACTAGTTAGAGAAAGGGGATATGCTGGACACCTTTTAGGGGAGAGATGGAATTCTCCCTCCGAGGGAACCATGAAGCTTCCTTAACCTGCCGAGTGTGTGGCCATCCTACGAATGGTGGTTTTCCAAAGCCAGCGCAGATGAAAAAAAATTAAAAAATTAATGCCCATCTTCCTACATACGTCTTGAAAAGTAGGTGAGTGCAATAAGTCACTGAATTCGTTTTCACTTCAAAGGAAGATAGGGTCGTGGCATTCTTGTTGAGTAGGTAAATCGGCGTCCTACCTTCCTTTGGAGTGAACACGAATTCAGTGACTGATTTGGAATTTTACTAGATCAGAAATCTCAATTGACATTCCAATTATAAATAATAAAAATTTTCTACCTCAAGAAATAGTTTTAAAAATAGCAAAAACTCGTTGCAATATGAAATATAAAAACTACACAGATTTCTATACAAATAGTTCAGTGCAAGATACAAAAAAATGCATCTGCAGCATTTTATTATCCACTAAAAATATTGAAAAATAATTCAAATTTCCTGCACATAAATCTATTCTTTCAGCAGAAGTATTTGCAATTATTGAGACAATTCATTGGATAACATTAAATGTAAAAAACAAAGAAAATTATTATCTTTTTTGACTCTAAAGGAGCTCTTCAAATTTTACTTCATGATTACAACTATACACCTTACAAAAATATATATTTATGATCTCTTATATCTAAATTAGAAAACTTAATTGAAAACTATAATTTAATTAAAATACAATGGATATCCAATCATTTAGGAATCAAAGAAAATGATTATGTTCATCAATTGGCCAAAAATGCTGCGAACCTTCAAAATATCACTGAAATTCCGTCCTTTTATATACAACTTAAAAAAACAAATTAATAAATATGAATTTGATCTAACAAATAAATATTGCAAAATTTATGGTTCATTTTACAATAATTTAAGATATAATCAATCTAATAATATAAATTATTATTCATTTACAAATTTGCATAGAAAACTATCAACAAAAATCAATAGACTTAGAATTGGCTATCCAGACCTAAATCCTTTTTATTTAAAATAAAGAAAATTAAATCTCCAAATTGTCAACATTGTAAATTATCAGAAACGGTTAATCACATTCTCTGAAACTGCCCACCATATGAAACAGAAAGAAATACATTTCTACTAATTTTACAAAAACTAAATATATGTGATTTTTACCATAGAAAATATTTTATTCTACAGTGATCAACCTAAAGGAAATATAATATATAAAACACTCGGTGATAATATGTAAAGCACTTTCATTTCTGCTCCAGACTTCATTGTGGGAAAGAATTTAACTCAAATTTCATTCTAATTGTTTGTAATTTGAATTACTCAGTTTTTTTTAAAACCTTATCTTTTTGTGTATTCAAATTATTGAAATTGTTCTGAACTAATCATTATGATTTTTTCGTAATTTTGGTTCTTGTAACCTATTATCTTTATTATGTATTGAAATATATTGAAATTGTTCTCTTAAATTGTTTTGGGAAAGCACAAAGACTGACTTCCCATTTGTATGTTAGGTTTAATAAATAAATAAATAAAAATTTTATTTTCTCCTTTTTAGGGCGCACATGGGAAGGTAGGCATTTTTCTAAAATTTTAATTTATTTATATTCCTTTCGTCACTAAAAACACCTACCTTCAGAATCTTTCATATATGACTCGTAAACATCCAATCATATTTTTCCTCCCCCTCTTTTTGGAGTCGTGTTTAAGGTATCTCATGACATTGGAGACGTCGCAAAACTTGAATATGAGATATAACACGTTGTCCACTCCGCGAAAATCCGAACCTTGTTTTCTAGAGGGGAAATGGTTGAGGCGGGGAACACAAGTTCGAAACAGTCTACGAAGGTCTCGTATGAACTTTCATTTCACACCTAATTCGTAATTGTAGGCCCTCACTTTAATAAGCTATAGCGGAACAATCGTTTCATTTTCCCACTTTTTTACAGGAAAAGAAAGCATGGGGGATCAATTTTTTATAATCTGTGACACTCCTCGCGTCACAAGCTTTCATTGGACACATGGCTTGTTACTTTCCGCACTCGCGTTCAGGAGATATAGGGGAACAATCATTTTCACATTTTTTTCTCTTTTTTTAGGGGGGAAGAAACAGGGGAGTGGAATATTTTTTACCTGTAACATTCCCCATGTCACAAGCATTCATTTTGCACATAGTGAGGTTTTCGACCTTCGCGTTCTTGACTGTTGTCTTCCTTCGTTCTTGTTTCCGGGTTCTTGACTTTGTTTTTTAGTGTTATTGACTAAAGTCTATTGACTTTCGGCCTTCGCATTCCGAAAATATAGAACAATCGTTTTCAGATTTCCCCTAGTTTAGAGGAGAAGAAAGCATGGGGGGGGGTAATTTTTTATAGTCTGTGAGACTACTGCATCATAAGCTTTCATTTGACACATATATCATTAAGTTTGTCTGTTGCGTTCGAAAGATATGGTGGAACAACTGTTTTGACAAATGTACAAACCGACAAATGACGCGCGAAAAGCAATAGGAAGATAGGTAAAAATATAGTTTATCAAGGAAGCTGTTTTCGAAGCTTTTAACCAAAAACTAATGTCTTAAGATTTGATTTCAATTCTCTTGATATAAAAAGCCCACTTCGAAAACTCTCCTCCCTTTCGAAATCAAACAAGTCTATAGCTTAATTTCGTAAAGTGTTGAACTTCGAAATTTAATGGTGAATTAAATAATTTATTTAATTGTTTATTTAAATTATTAAAGAATATTAATATGTTTCTAGTATTTTAAGAATGAGATCGGTTGTTTAATTAGAGTACTAGTTATTAAGCTTCAAATGCGTATGGTTTCTACTCGGGATTGTCAAAATTTCCCTAATTCAACGTTTCGCAACAGTTGCCCATTCATTAGAAATACAAACTATATTTTAATTATTTTACTATCTTTGCATTCGTCAAAGTGGACATCCAAAAACAGTACAACATTGAAGCTTCAAATTATTTCTACTCACGGCAAAACCAATTGCTTTTGACTTATTATTTCATGAGTTCGATGTCTACAGGACACATCCTATGATTCTTTACTATTGAATTATGGTTTAACACCTTGAGCTGAGTGGCAAATATTAAATTCCATTTCTAAGTGACAGCATAGTATCCACATCCCAAATAGATGGAGCCACTGTGAGAATCAAATAGAAATCTGGGAAAGTTTATAAGTCACAGAAGCTGAAGAAAAACATCAACCCATGGTGGTGTAGTGGTTAGCATAACTGGCATGTTTCCAGGAGACGTGTGTCCACATCCCACTCATGGCAAAACCAATTTTATCAGCTTATTATTTCATGGATTCCATGCTGTTAGTCCATTAAACCCTATCCCTCTCATCTCTCATCATATTGATTGCATTTGGCAATTGAATTAATGACCTCAAATAATTTATTTATGGAAAAAGTCCAAATACATTTTATTTATTATAATGAGGCTCGTGTTTACTTTTTTAACAACTTAACAAAAGGCATCACTTTCCTTTTGAAGGGAAATTTTAATACTCCAGCTTGAAATAGAACGAAATTAAAATGTCTCAGTCCAGTCAAGCATACGAATGGAAAGGGTTACTAATGTTTACAAACATTTATTATAGTTTTAACTAATGTATGCAGAATGGGTAGAAGATTTGTTAAAGAGTAACATTGTTTTACTTTTACACCACAGAACTTTTTCTAAACTTTCAACTTATTACTTTAGCACAATTTGAATATAGATTTTCCAATGTTAACTGAAGCATTCAGTATGAGAATTAATATTTTTCAAAGGGAATTTTAGAATGCTGAATATTTTGAATATAAATGTGATTAACGACTGCTTTCTCTCTGCTCTAAATTATACTTGAAATATATTATACTACACTAATGCTATGCAGGGAGAGGAATATTGCCAAAATAAGTTTACTTCGACCAAACTCTTTCAAATATTTCTACATAATATTCTTTATACATCCAGGGATGGATCTATGGGGGGTTGGGGTGGCCATCTCCTTTTTTCAGAATACTAAGAAGGGAAATAGAGGCAAAAATATTAAACGTATTTATATTTCATGCATTTTTCACGAATTTTTTTTAAAGACCTGTAAAACGGAAAGGGAAATGTTATGCTGCATAGGAAATCGTCTCTTGCTCTTCCCCTAACACTTCCCTTTACATTTTCTTGGCTCGATTGTGCTTCTTGCATCCACCCACCACCTTCGATATTTTTATAGATTTCGGCCAGTATACATTTATATAGTGAATTTAGTATTTAATATGAAATACTTAATCTCTACTTGCTAAAATACACCGATGAGCTAAAACATTATGACCACCTGCCTAATATTATGTTGGTCCTCCAAGTGCCGCCAAAACAGCGCTTACCCGGCGAGGCATGGACGATACAATATTTCTAAAGGTGTATTGTGGTATATGGTACCAACACGTTACCAGCCTTTAACTCCTGTAAGTTACATGGTTGAGCAGTCGCAGATCGGATATGCTGTTTCAACACAAACCACAGATGCTCGATTTGATTGATTTCTGGGGAATGTGGAGGCCAGGGCAATATCTGGAAGTCTTCCTCATATTCCGCGAACCATTCTCGAACAATCTGGGCAGTGTGGTGTTTAGGTAGGTGGTAGACGTCATAGTTTCCTGCACATGAATGACTGGACCCAGGGTTTCCCAGCAGAACTTTTACCAAAGCATTACACTTCGTCCATCGGCTTGTTTTCATCCCACGGTTCATCCTGGTGCCAACATTTCCCTAGGCAACGACGCACACTTACCCGCCGTCCACATGGTGCAACAGGAAACGAGATTCATCGGACCAGACGATCTTCTTCCAATCATTCAAGGTCCAAATTTGATGCTTGGGTGTCCATTGTAGACACTTTCGACGGTGAACTACACAGCCCCATTTTCAGCAAGGTTCGATGTACTGTGTGTTGTGACACATTACTCCCATCACAAGCATTCAAATTACGAGCTACTGTAGCTGCGCCACAGAATCTCTTCTGTTGGCTCATACCATACGGGTTAGACGTCGCTCACCTCTAGCATCGATGAGCCGTGGTCGGCCCACGCCTTGCCGGCGGTTAGTGGTTTTACCCTCCTCGGACCACTTTTTGAAGGCAATAACCACGGCTGACCTGGACACCTCACAAGCCTTGCCGTTTCGGAATGTCGCACTCGGAATTTTCCAATTTCTATCCGACGTGTCTATCAGTCGCCATTTGTCTGTCACCCAACTTTTCCTTGGGAAGACGGCTGAAAGAACAGTTTAGGACCTCCATCTTTGAAACGGTGGGCCAGCTGGGACTTTTTGCACCCATCACTCAAGCCAGAAAGTCGAAAACGAGGTCGTAAAAATACCTTTCGGAGCGAGTGACGCTGGTCAGCCAAGGCTGGACCGGATGCACCAGGACCACGTCGGAGTGCCGTGGGGTCCAATAAAATACGCCGCGCCAATGGGCTAACGACACCACTGTCTCTGTGGCTACGGGAAAGGAACTTTTCGTCCAATGGGAATTGGCGGCGTGTTCCTTTGAATAGACGAGCGCGGCAGAACTGAGAGAGAATACGAGAAGTTTTCAGACAGAAAAGACGTATGAAGAAGAAAGTGAAAGGGCGGTTAGAACCGAGATAGGGTACGAAGTTTTCAGCGGAAAAAGTCGTATGAAAGAGACTGTGAAAGTGCCGACGCAGCAGCCTTACCTTGCCCCCCAATATGGTCGTCGCGTCCAACCTAGATAAACTGAAGAGTCCGTGAGCCACTAAACCACCCCGGAGTCCAAGAGCGTCTCAGCCCATGGTACAGTCCCAACCGTACAAGAAGCGACGAAGCTTCCCGCAATCCCAAACAGTCATGGTGTCCACGGAACCTGCAATGTGCCTTTACCTAAGAACTTGGGTGCCACTGAAGGAGTCCGAACGAAAGTTTCAGCATGCAGACGATTGCAATTCACCGGCCAGACAGACGGTAGTTCAGAAGACTGCAAACAACGAAACAAAAAGGTCAGCAGCAGTTTTTCTGTGCTTTTTCTCTTCTCTCTATTCTTAGCCCATGAGTGTTTCCCTCTCTGCGTCTCCCCGCCTATTTCACCAGTAAGGCCGAGTAGCATAGCATGTAAATAATTACAGTGTTGAAGATTCGACCCCGTAAGGTGGGCCGTGTAATTTAGCTAATAAATTGTGGTTATGAATGGACCTTTCTGTGTGAGGTCTCACTCACGAGTGGAATAAATTCTTTACGATCAAGCTGGTACTCCCACAGCCAGCTAAGGGAGAATGAAACAATTGAACAAAACGCACAACGCAATTCACAGCATATTAATTGGGGGTCTGACCTATCGGTTACCCCTAGTTCTCACTCTCCATCATCCAGATCTGGTGGGGTGTAGAACAAATGCTCTGATTCAGTCGTCTGGTCAATATAATTTTTTCTTTGTCAAACTCACTTAAGTCCGCTGCCTTTCCCATCTGAAGAACAAGAATAACATTGATTAACAGAGCTCAGTATCAGGTGTTTTTTATACCGTTTCATTACCTTCACATGCGTCGCAGTTATTTCGATTTGCATAAAGACAGCTGGTCATAATGTTTTGACTCTTCGGTGTATACTACGTAGAGAAATAAGCTGAATATTTGAAAAGTTATTTTATAAAAAAAATATTTTAAAAAGTATATTTCATTGCTTTCAATATTTTTGAAAAAAAAAGTAAGTTTCTGATTCAAAATAACGACTTTGATTCTTAGCTCTCAGGCCGTAACATAATTGCATACTTATTCTCTTAACTATCAGTGGTAATTTGAAATGCACTTACTTAACAATTTTTGAATACCATTTGCCATGAAAATTAATGCTGTATAAGCTCTCTTGACAAGAAATATGCTGGGATGTTAAATTTTAACCAGTGCAAGGTTAATTATTTCAAGCTCACCAATGTTTTCATCGTTCAAAAGTGGGATAATTGGGTGTGAGTACCTCCTTCACAGAAAAGGAAAATATTTTAAAACTCGGACTCCTTTTTTAATAAGCCGTTGATACAAAGTATTAAATTTTTGCATAACAAAGCAGAAAGATAAAGATAAGAAATTCACTCAAAACTTTATTGCATCAAATGACTTTGTCTTAAACCCCACAGAAATTTATTCTGCCATGTTGGGGAAAAAAAGAGGCAAGAGGCGAAAGCAAAGAGCATTAAAGTTGAACGACCTCATCCACCGTACTGCACACTCAGCAGAAACCTTTCTTCTTCCGGCCGAGTAAACTTTAACTCCGGCCAGAGATATTTATCTGAGGTGACAAACATTATTGTTATTGCTCTCTGTTGGTTGCAAAAAGGAAAAAAAGTCAGAAATCGATGTCCTCATTTTATTACTTTTATATCTTATTTTTTCCCCGCGTCATCGTAGTTTACTAGAAGAGAGCTTAAACAGAGAAGCCAATTTAAAAGAGACCGTAAGATAAAGAATGGGAGAAAAAAAAAATAAAGTTCTAGGTCCCGTCTTTCGTTTCTATTAAACTGGAAAATATAATATTTCTCCCCCAAGTAGTCAGAGAGCAATGGCTTTTGTACAAAAGTTAAGTGGATGCGCTGGGGCTGATTTTGATGCTGCATTTAATGAAGACTTAAATTATTAGTTTTCAATGTTTATTAAAGCTTGAAAATTTTTAACCTGAAAAGCAAAAACGTAAGGAAAATTTGAGATATAGTTTGGTTAAAAGTATTCTGTCTAAACTGAAATATTTTTTGCCCAAACTTATGAAACTGTTAAAGAAAAAAAAATACTGTTTTGGGGATCAGATTTCATAACCCTTTAAAGCATTTTCCTTTTTACTTGGTGCTGATAGAAGTTATCAAATAGCTATGTTAGTTTATTTGTTTTGATAACAGTAAAACTTGAATTGACTCAAAAGTCGGCAACTCGACTTGATCAGAACCAGCAGAATGAACAAAATGAGCAGCTTTAGAATCAACAAATGAAAGAGAAAAATACTACCGGGGTATTATTTCAGCAGTGTATAAGGGTTTATGCTATTTATTGCCTATAAAATATAATTCGTTAACAAAGAGATCAATTAATGATTATCTTATTTATAATTATATTTGAAAAATTACCAGGAAAAAAAATCATTTGCGTGATTTTTTTAGATGATGGTTTAGCAAATAACTATTGGAATACGTGAGTCGGTCTGTAAATCGAATAACACGTAATATGTTATCAAAATCATTCAATCCAATAACGGGAAGCCAAATTAGCAACTGAGTATAATAGCTTACCCAGTTATATTTTCAAGCAGGCCAGATTTTATTCAGTTCCAGGCCTATTTTCCTGCCAGTAGTGAAGAATACAAGAACACGCAAAATTACATGTCTTTCTTTTTGTTATTGTTTCCTACTTGTTTTACCAAAAGAAAGACGTTTCATATTTTTCGCACCTGCATCTTTTTCACTCATTCTCCGAGGGCTACAAAATTTCTTTCCCAGATCGTCATTTGAGTAGCCTTGGTATGCAGTATGATGCAAGCAAAATGACAAGAATTATACTCATTCCTTTGATGCACCATCCCATGGCACGATCCAATGGGACCTGAGGTTCGAAGACGATCCTCAGTCTAAAGAATGTGCAGATTTTCTTTACCTGGTAGTACCATGTCCTCGTCAAGAGAGTGGAAAGGTCGACAGGTGGTACCATCTAAGAGTGACTGGTTTAATAGTAGCTAAATAACTAAGTGTTTTTATTTAAATATTTCACATAGCCTCTTTGATAACGTGTTTCTGATATTTGAGTAAATGCGCATTTTGTGATTAAAAATTGCGGTACATCTCAATTTAGGTAAGATCTGATAAAAGAACTTTAGTTTTAAAATCTTTCACAGCTCTTTTTATCTATGCCACTAAGCAAATGGTTTCGGAAATTTGCATAAATTGATATAAAATAGAGAGAACAATTTTTGAATATTTTTATATCGCTTAGTTTTGATGAAACGAATAATTATATTTTGACTTGTTTAAACAACAGTTTGTCGTCAGAGAATATTAACGAGTTTTTCTGACTTCGATTTCGAATGATCCGTTTAAATTGTTTTATTTCGTTAAGGTGAAATAAAAAATAAATTCATGCATTTTGAAACAATTTAACATTTGTTTTCTTGGGCGTATGGGAAGCGTGAGATTAATTGCTTATTGTCTTGATAGTGGTTTGAGTAGAAAAAAAGGGATCCTGATTTTCTTCTTCAAACATCCTCCTACGAGTTTTTCATTTATTTACTTTTCTGATTTCTCTGACGTTTCCTAATGCGAACTATCTTCTTCTCATTTTCTTAAGAACTGAGAATGAAAAATGAGACTTGAAGCGAGGTTACCAGTGGTGTTTTCTTTTTCTCCTCCCTCATCCATCTTTCGTTATGTGGGCGGCTCCAGTTTCTGATTTTTTTTAAGTTGATCTCCGTAGACCTTTCACATTTGTCCTTGAAACTGGAGTTAGCAAAAATATCCAACGAATGATGTTTCATTCTTTCTTTTTATCCTCCGCTCAAGAGAAAATTTTAAAAGTTTAAAAGTCAAATATAAAACAAACTGCATTGCAAAGCAAACACCACCAGCTGCGCGATCAGAGATAGCTTTCCAGTGAAACTCGAGAGATGAGTCAAGTTATTATTTTAGCGTGGTACTCTCTAACATATAAATATGTGCGTATATTTGCATGTTATGGTAAACATCTATTACAAAAGTTACTTTTCCATATTTACTATTATATATCAAAACTAAGCGATATAAAAAATATTCAAAATAATTTTCTCTGTATTTTATATTATTTTATGCAAATAGTTTGAGACTATTTGCTTAGTGGCGTAGATGAAAATAGTTGTGCAAGAAACACGTTCCCTTAATATCAAAAATGCAAAATGAAATTTTAATTTCTCGCCTTCGAAATTTATTTGTATTTATAAATCTCTGACATCAGAAAATAAAATTCCCACAACCTGCTCTCCAGTTGTCTGCTAAGCTGTGTAGGTGAATTTAGATGAAAGCGGTTCTCATATCTTCCATAAGCAGATCAAAACAATGTAATTATGCACGAAATACGACAATTTTTCACAGTAAACGTTTTTTGTAGAATCGCGTTTAATAATTCAGGAACGACGATTTTTCTGGCACATTCTTAAAATCTTTTAAAAGAAAATAATTTGAGCTTTTCCTATTTAATATACAATTGTTTGAGATCTGTGAACCACTAAATCTGACTTTTAAAGTAGCTCTATAATTTTAAACATATATAACTACTCCAGACGCGGATCTAGTAAAAAAATCGAGTGGGGAGCCAAGAAATCAATCGAGACGGAAAAATGTAAAAGGGAGCTAAGAGACTGGATTTCTAATGCAATAACCATTCTCCCCTCCTTTCTACAGGTTTTGAAAAATGCATGAGATAGAAATAAGTTTAATATTTTTTGACTCTATAACCCATACTAGCATTCTGAAAGGGAGGAGGGGGCATGACAGATTGTCTCAATCCTTTTTCTAATATGACGTGTGCATATAAGATAATTACAAAGTGGCTTTGCTTTAAGCCTGTAATAAATACTGTAAGAAGGTACTCCACAATCACATTTATATTTAGCACTGTACTTAGTTTTTTGGATTTCAGTGATGTGCCTGTGTGACATATTTCACTACTTCGTTTCTCATAGATCCGTCCCTGAACTGCTATATATGCTCATGAAAACAAAACAAATGCCATGACAATGAACAGAAATACATCGGTTCTGCTTTTTTATAAGTTTGCGTTGTGTTCACGAGAATGCTGTTGTAAGAAATCCAGAAATGACTGAAAACACAGGTGCAGAGAAAGTACAATGTGTGTTTTTGTTTCAGGAAACTAGGTGATAGATCACCAACGCAAGTGTAGAGAAGGTTCATGCACATTCCAACATCAACCCCCCTAGCAGTTCCTCCGTGTACGAAAGGCAGATAAATTTCGTGTAAATTGGATGTTGTTTGACGAATGTTAGCAAAATTTTTTTGGCAAGGTAGGCTGACTATGAGAAACGAAGTAGTGAAATATGTGACACAGGCACATCACTGAAATCCAAAAAACTAAGTACAGTGCTAAATATAAATTTGGTTGTGGAATACCTTCTTACAGTATTTATTACAGGTTTAGAAGTAAAGCCACTTTGCAATTATTCTATATACACACATCGTATTAGAAAAAGGATTGAGATAATCTGTTATACAACAGGAAGATAAATTAGAAGTGCAAAAAAAAATCCCAAACTGTTTATTGAAAATCGTTTCTCCAGAATGGATATTTAAATCCGAAAAAAATGAGTACTCTTGGTACGATACTAATAATCACGTTTACTACGAAATATGTCTGTACTATTGATAATCAAAATTAGCAACTCATATTACTATAGAAAAAGATCCGAGCTTTTATTACATTGCTCGACATAGAAAATGCCGCAGGTGGTATTTGCCACAGGAAGTATTTGTTGGAGCGCAATGCAAATAGGTGGGTATGTGTCAACAGTCGGTTATGGAAATGAGTGATTTTGCGAACCAATCACGTGATAGGTGAGGGAGATAACAGGAAAAAACGACTCGCCATAGCTAAGTTTGGTCGTCCTCATCAGGGCATGTGGACCACGGCTTCGGAGTGATCGCGGTGGCGAAAACATGTGTAAGGAGTGAGAATGCCTGAGCGATATCATCGGGAATCCTATCATCACACGGACCCTTTACCAGAGGCTTCATGATAGGGCTACGTATGGCTGGTTGGTCCCTGCGTCGCATCGCGGCAGAAATGCATCGGGATGCAACAACTGTCGACCGAATTTGGCAACAGTGTTCGAGGAAGGTGATTTGTGTCGGCGTAGTGGGACTGGTGCACGTAAGCAGACGTCTGAACTCCTCGATCGCCGCATTCGATGGTGAGCCATTAGCAGCCCCACAATCCACAACGAACGACATTCCAATATTGATACGGGCTGTGAATCGCAGATTGGCTGAGGCAGGTTTATGCTTTCCCCAACCATTGCGATGACCGCCACTCACCAAAGCTCATCGTCGTGAAAGATTGCAGTGGTGCCATATTAGGTTTAGTGGCCCGGTTGGATGGTGTCAAGACCTCAACATCAGGTGCTCCGTGGAGCAGTTCAAGGGCACGGCTGAACGGATTTGGTCACCTAGTAGGCACGAGAGCCCTTTTCAAAGTCTGAGCCCCACTAAGAGTCTCCACCGCGGGTGCCGAGCGAACTTGGATCAACATATCCTTGTTCATGGCTAACGGGGAACAGATTAAATTTCAGGTTTCTACCGGTGGTTAGCTTTCCTTCTATACGACTGCTGCCATGTGAGATTGGGGATGAGATGCATCTATATGGTATATTCTTGCCCCTGACTCTAGTTAGTCACGGCTTTTCGTTAACTTGGTAGTGTCGTGAGATGGAACCGGGTATTGCCGTGGTTGCTGAACATCTGGCAACAAAGAGTACTAGACATGCATGGTGGGATGAATGGAATCATGTCGTATTCAGCAACGAGCCTCTCTTCTGTTCAAGCGCCGATGATCGTCGATTGAGAGTCTGGGGACGACGTGGTCACCAGACTGATTTTGCTGTCATTTTTCAGCATCATACAGCTCCTCAGCCTAGTGTCATGGTTTGGGGCACTCTGAGTTTCAACAGCCGTTCACCTCTGGTATGCATAGTGTATACAATAACAGCATGACGTACGTCGATGAGGTGCTGCAGCCCGTTTTGTTGCTGTATCCCTGTGGAATCCCTGATGCCCAATTTCAACACAATAACGCTTGCCCGCACACTGCCAACATCGGCAGACAGTGCCTACAAGGTGTCCAGGTGCCTGCCTTGGGCAGCGTGATCCCCCGACTTCTCCTCAATAGAGATTGTGTCTGACATCATTGGCAGATGACTTCATGCCTCTGCACGATCCCCTCGCAATGTTATGGATTATGGACACAGGTCAACGACGCATGGGCTGCGATAGATCAGCACACTATCCGAGGACTTTTCCACTCGATGCCACGCCATGTTGCCGAATGTATAGACCCCGTGGCGGTCATACGACCTACTTACTCAGGTCACATTATACTGTCTCCTCGTCCATCGCATTCGTGTAATTCGTCAGAAATTAAATCAATTATTTTCCACTTACTTGTCTACATGCTTGGTAAGTTTCGTCTCATTTTGTGCATTTATTCATGTTGTGGCGTTTTCTATGTCGAGCACTGCATTATTGCAGAAATTATCTGAAGGTATAATGTTAGTACACCGATTCCAAACGTGGTAAAAATGTTTAAAAATGTGATAAAATCATATATCTTTAATATAAGAGAAAATATCAATTTTTTGCAGCAGTCACAAACTCGATCGAAAGGGTTTCTTTACTCTTCCATCACGATACACAAAGGAATGGTATTTGTAGTTAGTTTTCCTTAGCAAAAGGTATATCAGTTTTAACTTCTTGTTCTTTTATTGATTATGTTGAACGTTGGCGTATTAATGCTTAAATTCGATTTAGAATAACTCATTACAAGTCTCCTCTTCTCCAACAAAGGCAACAAGAGTTTTTTAAACTTCAGTTCACCCAACCATCCTGGTGGGCTAATGGTTAGCGCTCTTGGTTACTAATCGAAGAGACCTGGGTATAGATGTTTTTTATTTGTGTTGTAGTTCTGCTGAGGTCTTCAAACCTTCTCTATGGCTAACTATATGCTGGCAGGGTACTCTCAGACCTCTATTGCAAACAGCTTGAAGGATAACTTTTTTGCTTAATTGAATTAAGAATCTGGTTGATGGGCAATTTCGTGATAAGCAGTGTGGATTCAGAATTTGTAGGCGATGTATTGATGAGATTTTTTTTTCACTTAGACAGATTCTTGAGAAATGTTTAGAGTTTCAGAAACATTTGGTTACTAGATTTGTAGATTTAAAAAAGGATTTTGACTCTGTTGACCGTCATAATTTATGGTTCATCATGAGACCGTAAGGCATACCAAAAATGTAAGTTATCATATGGAAAACTCTATAATAACATTGAGGCATGTGTAAGAGTTGGTAAGGCTTGTAGCTATTTTTTTAGCATTGATCCTGGTGTTCGACAAGGGTGCATTTTGTCTCCTTTTCTCATTTATTTTGGTTTCCTGTTATGTTATGCGGAATTCACTGCAATGGGAAAATTTTGGGTTTAAATGGTCTAGAGATCGGAAAATATCTGATTTAGATTATGCTAATGATTGCCCCTTTTGGCAAATGATGCGGGTAAGATGAAGTCTTTCATTAGAGCTGTTGATTAGACTGGCATTATATTAAGTTTGGTTATAAACAGAGAGAAAACTAAAGTGATGAAAATTTGGTCAGGAAAGTTGTGGTTCAGTTAATTTGAATGGTTGCACTCTTGAACAAGTGTCTCAGTTTAATTATCTTGGGAGCTATGTAACAGATACTGGTGATGTGCTGCATGAGATTAACAGACGGATAGGGATTGCTGCTGTGACTTTTAAGAATCTATGGAGAATGTGGAGAAATAGACGTATACACCTAAAGACTAAAATTAGGCTGTATAATAGTTTGGTTCTTTCTAGGCTTAGTTATTGGTAGAAAAACGTTGACACTTTGTAAACAAGATAACAGGAAACTTTATGCCTTTGATTGTAGACGCTTACACAGTATTTGGGGATTAGGTGGTTAAACTTTGTAAGTAAGAATGAGGTTAGGTAAATGAGTCGGCAACCTCCTTTGAGCAGCATATTGTGCAGAGGGAGACTATTGGTTTGGCATGTTGTCCGTATGCATAACTATAGATTATCCTAGGATGTGGTGAGTAGACATGCCAAACAGGACCTCGTTATAAACGATCTACAATGGCCAGACGCAGCAGTTGAAGCTCGGATGTGTTTGGAGAATAGGTGCCCAGAATAGGTAAAGAACCAGGTTACAAAGGCTCAGAGAACTTTGAGGGAAGGGGATCCACTGGACAGCTGTTAGGTGACCGATGGGAGCATCCCGTGAAGGCCATCCATCGTGTTCTTTAACGTGCACAAGATATGGTTCTCCTGCACACGGAGCCACGGCTTTATGTTCAGTCCGATGGACAGCGACGTTCCTAACCCATCGGTGTCGCCTTTCTGACAGAGAGCAGGGTGGGCATTTACTGGAGATTAGTTGCAATGTTGGCACAAATGGGCTCGAACTGGGAATTGCATGTTATGAGCCTGGTGCGCTACCGACTGAATTAACCTCGTCCTTTTTGTTAGGTAGTGAAAAAAAATATATTCTTATTTTCACAACTATCCATTAGATTAAATTTTTGTTGTTAAAGAGAGCTAAAATTGAAAAATTACAACCTTGATTTTCTTTGTAAACGAGAACAACAAAATAGCCGGACGCGACTTTTATTCTTTTAGTTAATCTTTATTTCTAACATATAATAAGTCTAAAAAAATTGCCATGGAAATTAGCAAAAATAATGTTTAACTTCGAGACAAAGCTCCTTTTTAAAAGCAGGATTTTCCCGCTACTTACCAATCTTTTATAAATATATATATTTTTTCGGCATTCCCTTGTCTTTTCCGCTTATCTCGTTCAGTCTTCGATTTTTTCTTGACTCTTTTCGTTTGTTTGAGTATTCCTACGTTAATAGCTTTAAGGTTAATCACATTTAGAACGCTACGAAAAAAAAGGATTAAAGTTTTCCGAACTTCGATGGTAAGGCATCGGCACCAAAACAATTAATAACAGAGACCCGAAAGGAGGAGCCTTTCAAACAACTTCTGTTGACAGTAATTCGACGTCCACGTTCGAGGCACTTCCTTTTGAATTTTTTTTTTGCGCCCTGTAATTGTCTTTGACTCTGCCTTATTTAGTTATGCGCCGTCTCGAGCGAAACTTCCACTGTTTTCGGGAGTCCACTTCTGAGAATCAGCGAAACGGCACTAAGCCTTGAAAGCTGTGCATTTACCGTGGCTTAAAGGTCTTTGTGCATTTAGCTTTGACGTCAATAAACGTTGCTTGAATAGATATAGAGACGTCGGCTAAGAAGACTTCGTCTGCCAAGAGCACTGGCAATAAACTCTGGTCGAGTAAAAGAAATCTGATTCTCATATCAGAGATGGACATTTCGGAGAGTTTTTATTTTTACTTGTTTCAAGTTTTTGATGTGTGCGCGTTCGTGAGACAGAAGTTCAGATGTTCCGGATCCAACTATTTTGTAGCACTTACTGCTCGAATATTTCCTGTGCAGATAAAATCTACTTTTATTTTCAAAATGTAAAAAAAAACACACAACAATGGGCTAAATAGCTATTTTTCCTAAATTACGTCATTTAAAAAATTAGCTGCTGTTGGAATGTAATTAGCAATAATTCCTGTAGAAGAGAATGGAACCTCCAAATATGCATTAGTAATCTGAGCTGGTAAAATAGTAGACAAAGTTGACGAAATAAATAATCATTATTAGTTGTTGGGTTTTTTTACCTCTGAGCGGCACTCTTTTGCGCACAATGGACAGGTCACAAGGACGTAAAGGGCTCAGAGAAGGTTATGGGGAGTGGACCCACTGCACAGCTGTTAAGAGACAGATGGTAGCCTCTCGTCATTGGTGCACAGAGTATGGCTCTCCTGCATACGGGACCACTGCTTTAGGTCCCATTCGAGGGACGGCTGCCTTTTCAAGCGCATCGGTGTTCCCTACTGACCGAGGACAAAGCGGGGAGGTTTGTGGAGATAAATCTCAACGTTAGCCGAGCTGGTATTCGAACCTGCGAACTGAAGATTATGAGCCTGGCTTGCAACCGACTGAGCCACCTCGTTCCTACTTATTATTAGGATGCAATCGTGTATTTTGTGATCATAGTGAAGTGGGCGGGATTGTCTCAGAATGTAGTGTGCCAGGATCGCAAACTATAGTTCCCAGGATCGAGTCCCAACTCTATCAGCTTTTAGATTTACTCCGCTAAACCCCAATCTTGCCATTGCTCAGAAAGGAGAAACTGATGGGTTTGAAAAGGTCGTCGTTCGTAGGATGGGACGTAAAGCCGTGGTACCGTGTGCTGAAGAGGCAATTCCCGATGCACATTAAAGAATACTCTAGAGCAGGGATTCTTAACATGGGATATGCGTACCCCTTGGGGGTAAGCGGTAAAATATTTTGGGGTTCGCCGTGAGAGCTCAAAAGTCGCTAAGTTGGCAACTGCTGTGCAAAAATGTCATTTTTTGTGTTTATCTATATATGTAAATTACGAATGCAAAATTCAATGTGTATTTTTATATATTTTTTATTTTATTCCCAAAGTTATACTATAACTATAGTTTTAGTTATCTATACAAGGGGCACGCCTGTTACATACACATTTCCAAGGGGTACGTGAAGCACAAAAGGTTGAGAACCACTGCTCTAGAGGCTTCCGTCTCCTAATAATCCTACAATGGGTCCCCTTTCTCCAAACTTCTCTCAGTATTTGGGTTCCTAGTGACCTGGCCATTTAACCCATTGTGGGCAAAAACAGTGCCTCTCAGAGGTACATAACTTAACCATATTGTTAGTTATCCTCCCTCACAAAAACCTAAATATGGATAAGGAAATAAAGGGATATGAATTTGACGGCTCAATTCCCCTCCCATTCATTGCTCAACTAATTTACGCCTTGCTCGTAAACGTGAATAGAGTGGGAATCAGATCAGGAAAAAGCTGGAACAAAATCGTCCTTAAAGTTGAAAATGGATAGTGACATTTTTTTGAAGACATTAATCCTAAGAAATATTTCCACACGGTACTCTGCCACACATACGTTGATTCGACGAAAGAAAACTGAGAATAAATATAGGAAAAAAAAAACCGTGTGTTTATGAAATAGGGGCGAAAATTGGTTAAGTCAACATATCCAGCTTGCATGAAATTATCCTTCTTCCCAGCCCAAAATTGGATTGCAATCACTCACAAAAGTATTGCGTCAAGTTAACGAGAGATCAATATTTCGCTGTCACAGAAATTGAATTTTGAGTCGAATCCCCAATCTCTTGGTATTCTTCCATACTGGGCTACTGACCTCAGACAACAAACTGACTCAGTTTACAAACGATTCTTCATAATAAAGTTAATGAAGAGATAATTAGCAGCAAAACTCAATACACAAGAGCATTTGATATTTATCTGGGGAGTATGAGTTCCAATGTCATTTTGGTTCAAAATCGGTTTTCTCTGAACAAAACCATATCCTTTTCTGTCAAAAGGACGAATGACCTGTATACAGGTCCGGATCTATTGGGAGAACAAAGGCAAAAAACACTGCATCAAATATAAATAAGTTCAATATTTTTCAAGCAATTTTCTTAAGACTTCTAAAACGGAGGAAGAAATGTTATACTGCATCGGAAATCCAGTCTTTTGCCTTCCCCATTACATTTTTCCGGCTCGACTGTGTTTCTTGACTCCCCCCCCCCTCCTATCGATTATTTTTTGGATCCAGGCCTACTTGTATATTATTACAAATGCATTCCCAGCAATATCGCTGAATTTGCGTGCTTGGCTATGTGAGAACATCTTCGTCACATAGGAGGTCTCTTAGAAGGTAAAATCTCATATCACCTTAATAAGAGATCGTGGATTTGTATTGAACTTGGTTGAAAAATTTTCTCTTATATTGTAAAAGAAAACCACATTATAATTCCTTTGCAAAACTTCTGAAAATAAAGTGCACTCTCCGTATTATTCATGCTGGAAAATAAAATTGAAACTTTTCCTTTCTAGTTACTGAATTTCCTCGGAAATTTTAGTTTTATCCATTCCACATATGTTAGAAGATGCCTAGGGAAGAAAACGAAAATAATCCAAACTTAGGTCAGTGTTAGAAATCATGATGACATCCGAAATGTGTAGTTTCCTTTTCACTTTTCATCTTCACATCGTTTTCTCTTTAGAGAAGAAATAGTTTTACAAAAACATGCGGGTCCATTATTTGCTTACTGGATGTTCAATGATTGTTAGTAATATCTTCTATGGAAAAGCTAAACATTTCACTAAATTATGTACATATTTTGACTTGTAAAGAAGTCCCTGCAGACCCCATGCCAGGTAATGCAATAGAATTCGCGCCACTGAGTTGACTGATGAACCCGCATACATTTCGCATTCGGTTGAAAGTATCTGCAACATATGGGTTGATAAACAGGCTATTCATATTTATTTACAATAGTGCTGTTGCTTGTGAAGATAAGTTATCTCTGCTATTTCTTTCTTACTGACACTAAAGTTAACTTGTATTTCTTTCTTTATTGCAAGCGCAAATGAATTTTTTATTATTAGTCGAAGAAATGCTTGTTACACAGATGTTTTGTACAATCGCTTTTTCGTTTGCATGTAAATACGTTGCGGCTTTCGTTTTTTTATTACGAAATACGGGTTAGAGCAATTCTTCTAAATATATAAATAAATTTTTTCATTAAATGGGCCTTCATAGAAACTTTTCCTTTATGCAGAATTTACTTTCCTTCCTTTACTGAAGAGATAAAATAATATGTTTCGCTACGTGCTATTGACATCTAACAGAATCACAAGAATCGTCTTCGAGTGTTCTTATTGGACTGTATTTTTGCTTTATATTTAAAAGTAATATTAAAAGATATTATTCAATTTCAAGAAATATCGAATCAGGTTTCTAGGTAGATTTATTGAGATTATCGGATGAAAACTAAAAAAACTCCCAACTACCCCATAAAACATCTGAAAAGAACCCGAATTGACATTACTATTTATGAGTTTAAATAAATTTGAAAACTTGATAGTTAAAAAATATATTCTTTTCAAGGATAACACAAGGTGACCAAAGCTTTTAGTCTCGGTAAGATAATATTCCTTTTGTCATCCTGACTTTTATGCCTATACACTTCTCAATTTTACATTTTTATACTTTGCTTGCATGAAGTATGTTATGATCACGGAAAACTCAAAATATCGTCGGCGTTTTATAAATCACTTCACCGCAAAAGAAAAACTCAGCATTTAAGTCCCTTAACTCTGTGCTGTCAACCTAGCCATGTGTTTATCTTGCTGATCATACAAGATGCTGATCGTTTCATATATTTTATCTTCACCCCTTTAGTAAGTTAAAAGTTTATTTGTTCAATTTTTTTAACTTAAAAAAGTTTTTCATCTTCTCTAATCATCAATGAAACCACTTAAATACAAATCAATTTAAAGAGCTATCATTTTGAATAAATTCCTTAGAAGACTGCATTGCTTGTAATATATTAAACAAATCAGTTTTTCTCGTTAGCCAGATTTACCAGCGATAGTGGTGCTTACAAAACTGAAAGAAAAAAACTTTATTTTTAAGCAAGCGTTTCACCTTGACGAGCATAATTGGAAATCGTAACGCAAGATATTTGTTGAAACTACGGAGATAAGCGAGAGGTCGTTTGATGAAATTGTCGGATGAATTTATTTGAATGGCGACGCGGGTCTATTTCTATAGCCTTTCTCGGTGGCTCTATGCCGACGAGAGAAGCACTTACAAGAGAAATCTAATATACAAATATCTACATTTCATTTCTCTGAGTTTTAAGCGAATTTGTCCCTTTGTCCTTTTACTTCTGGAGAGTTTGCTTAGAGAAATTGTTGACGCAGCAGCGGGATCGCTGTTATAGAGATATCGACTGCCATCTAATCAATAAAATTCTGCATTTTGTGGAAAGCGCATGCAAGAAAAAAAGTTTAGTGCTGAAATAAGAAAATTGCGTTTAGTGTATCGCGAGCACCAAATGGATTTTCATTAAACTCCTCTGTCATTTTATTTGGGGATGGAACATAATCACAGAGACCTACATATGTGGACATTATTCCTGCCGCGGTCTTGTCTGACGGAGAGAGATTTGAATGAAATGTGACTTGGAAAGCAGGTTTGATATTGAGGATCTATAACAGAAAGGAAAAGGCGGTTGAATGCGCGTTTGCCAGATAGACTATTGGGAACTGCGTAATAATACCCTGCTTATTTACTGTTTGGAAAGCGGTGCGTTTTAATCTAATATACAAATCGGAATTTATTTGATTAAGGAAATTCCTTGCTGCGAGTAGGAAAACCATCTGGCATGAGATCTGCAAATAGTTCAAATGCATAAGTGGCTTTTGTGTTCATTCCTACGTTCAAAATAAAGTGTTGTACACAGAATTAAATTGTAATTCACTGTAGTTTAATAGATACGAAAAGACAAATATTGAGGTTTTGAACTTATTTAAGACAACTGGACTCTCGAGTGGTAACGACAACAACTTTAACAGAATTTTAGTAGAATGTGAAAATATAGTCTAAGAGACCTAGAATGCTGTGGACAGACAATTTCAAGCAGGACCTTATTAGAATTGATCTACAGTGGCTAGATGTAGCAGATGTAGCATCAGTGACTTAACACACGAGTTTGGAGAACTAGATTGCACAATCTGGTTGGACCTCCACAGCCCTTGGCTGCTTGAGGATGATGATAACGAATACTTAGAATTTTTATTATTGTCAGAAATAGGAATTTTGGAGAATAACGCAAATAGTTTAGTTTTTTTGAATTTGTGAATAGTTTGGTTTCTGTTTAGTAATTTCCTTGTCTGAAGATTGTAATTTTGATGCATTTAATGTCGTATTGGGAATAATATTTGTAATGACTATTCATTAATGTTTTTAAGATTAATACACCCAAATAACTTATTTTGAAAAGAAAACGAAGTTACAGTAAAATTACTAAAAATTGTAAATGAGGTTTTTTGCTCCTCTTTCAAAACAGTTGGAATTCGCATAAAAATTCGCAGATAATTTTCCTTTATATTTAGTAACATTTGTGTTTCTCAAAATAATATGATTGTGTCATCTAAACTGTTGACAAGAAACATTATCACTTGCTTCAAATCAGTTTGCCAATATAACTTTCCGTTATCAATTTCCATGACTATTGAACTTAAAAGCCATTGGACTCTGTAGTTAATCATAACTCAGTCGTGATTAAGTTCTTATCAATCTGAAAAATAGTTCATAAATGTAGTAATATAAAGGTTTACTTTCTATTTTCTGTCTAGAGATAATTTTCAATGTGTATGGATAAACTAGGAGGTTAATAAAACTTGATTCTAAATTCATTAAAATTATTTTCTCTTAATTAGCATGGCATGTTACTGTTGTCATTTTTCTTCTGCGCTTGATTATAATGCTTTCTTGTAGGATATTGATTTGCTTCAGCACTCGCAGTTAAAATTGTATAATTTCTTTTTGCTGGATTCCTCGATTTTGCTTCTTCAACTCTTATTATTGCTTTAGCTTGGCTTACGTGCGCATTTGATTTAAACTTTCATCTTCCCCTTTCTTCCTTTGCGCTTCTGCATATCTGAATCTTTTAAGTCGGAAAAGCGATAAGTCTCCGTGGCCTAATAAAGGACTTCTGTCTCTTGCATCCCATTAAGTATACGTAACAAGTTTATGCGTATAGCTTTGGAAAAATTACTGCTGCTTTAGAAGAAGGTTGAGACCGTTAAAGCAATAAA
This sequence comes from Ryuthela nishihirai, assembly GCA_038380435.1. NCBI lineage: Eukaryota > Metazoa > Arthropoda > Arachnida > Araneae > Heptathelidae > Ryuthela > Ryuthela nishihirai. Next base: position 79,241,822 of record JAWZYU010000009.1, on the reverse strand, counting down.
TCAAGCTGAATTACCATACGAGACAGATTATTACACTTTGTCTAGTCATACTTATATTTTTCTTTGCAATTTTAAATTTGAAAATGCTCCGTTCAAACTATATCCAGAAACACTTTACCCTATTTATTTACATTGTCAGCTGGCCCTTATTACGTAGGGAACAAATGAGCACCTGGAATACATTAACATTCGTAATCGGGGGTAATTACCTAAACAAAGGCAAATTTCAACAACTCTAAGGTACATGAACATCGGAAACGCATTAGAACCACTTTCAAGCGACCTACTGCGATTGCAATTCATCATGCAAGAGATTCCCGAAGTGCTTGAGGTTTAGCTCAGCTTCGGTTTTGCTTTCTGTTCTTGCAAGTTTATTCAGGTCATTTTCTTTCCTCCTTTCCTCTTGATTTTCTATTGGTCAGTGAGCTGGAGGAAACGTGACTCGACTAGTTATTCACTCGGTGAAAGACGACAGAAGGCGCTCAGAACATACCGAACATACTGACAGATTAATTCATTGGCCTGTGGATCGAATGCTGATACTGGGAAAGAATGTAGAATCTTGTTGCTTGTGTGGGAGGGTAGAGTTACAGAGTTGTTTTTTATTTTAATATTTACAAGTAGCAAAAATAACTCTAAGGCACGAACAATTAGCACGACATTATGAAGATAAAAAAACATGAGTTTTTTTTTTTAACCTAAAGAGTTCTGTTGGGTAGTTTTATTTCTCAGAGGCACCTTTTTTGCACTTATTGGGCTGAATAGTCAGGCCACAAGGATCTCAAGGTCTCAGAGAAGGTTGAGGAAGGAAATACGCGGGGCAGCTGTTAGGACACAGATGAAAATCTCCCTTCAACGCCATTAAACGTGTTCTTAACTCGTACCACTCTCTTGTACACAGAGCCACGGCTTTACATCCCATCTGACTGACAGTAGCCAAACAAAGCCCAACGGTATCCCCATTCTCATCGAGGGCAGAACGGAGGTAAATTCTCAACTCCAAGCTGGTTGGGATGCACTACCCTAACCCGCAATACAAATAGAACATTATGTTTAATATACGAATTATACATATAATATAATACATAAAAACAATAATATAATTCAGAACAAATACACTTACTAAGATAGTTTGAACCCAAGAAGAAGAAACGTTGGGTTTGTGTTTAGCAACGAAACTGATTCTTTATAACGCTTTTTTATTATAAAGTTAGAATTGGTTTACAGTACAGATATCAGTTTCAGTTTTTGAAATATAACTCTACAGTTAAAAATAATTACTATAAATTGCTACTAATTACCTTTAATTAATGGGGGCGGGGGTGGCTCAGTCGGTAGCGCGCCAGGCTCGTAATCTGTAGTTCCCAGTTTCGAGTCCCAGCTGGGTCAGCGTTGAGATTTATGTCCGCACAATTCCCCGCCTTGCCCACGGTCAGTAGGGGACACCGATGGGCTTGGAAAGGCCGCCGTCCGTCGGATGAGACGTTAAGCCGTGGCCTCGTGTGCGGGAGAGCCATACCTTGTGCACGTTAAAGAACACGCTGGATGGCCTTGACGGGAGGCTACCATCTGTCTCCCAACAGCTATTTCAGTGGGTCCCCTCCCCCAACCTTCTCTGAGCCTTCGGGGTCCATGTGACCTGGCCATTTAGCCCATGGTGTGCAAAAAAGTGCCGCTCAGAGGTAAAACAACCCAACTCAACCTTTAATTATTGGAGTTACAAATGTTCCAATGTTGTTTTTATACATAGTAATATAACCCGGAGAGTAATGTGAACTCCGAGGCAATTTCATTAAATGCATTCTCAGTTTTTCTTTCTACACTTGTCTGATGAGGACTTGCAATTGCCTGGGGGCTGGGGTGGCTCAGTCGGTAGCGCACCAGGCTCGTAATCTGTAGTTCTGAGGTTCGAGTCCCAGCTGGGTCAGCGTTGAGATTTATCTCCGCAAAATTCCCCGCCCTGCCCACGGTCAGTAGGGGACACCGATGGGCTTGGAAAGGCCGCCGTCCGTCGGATGGGACGTTAAGCCGTGGCCCCGTGTGCGGGAGAGCCATACCCTGTGCACGTTAAAGAACACGCTGGATGGCCTTGACGGGAGGCTACAATCCGTCTCCCAACAGCTGTTCCAATGGGTCCCCTCCCCCAACCTTCTCTGAGCCTTCGGGGTCCTTGTGACCTGGCCATTTAGCCCATGGTGTGCAAAAAAAGTGCCGCTCAGAGGTAAAACAACCCAACCCTTGCAATTGCCTAGTTAATATTTGATTCCGGAAATGAATTTGAGGTGGCGATGTTTTTTAATAGTTATGAAAAAGCGGTAGATGAAGTTCGAAACTGAAATTGATTCGCTCCGATATCAGTTACAGTTTTTGAACTTTGAAATCCTATACTGTTCATATAGTGATAATTTTTAATGATTTCTCACTGATAAGGAGTGAACATTAGAGAATTTTATTCTGGACTAGATAAATTTGAATCCTACTCTGAAGAAAAGCAGGTCTGTTGAACTGGCAATGTAGTTTTGAGCACAGTGTGCTTTGAGCTGTAAAGTTCTGATGCAAAGAACATTTGAAATCAGTTGCACAATTCCTGGGAATGGAAAAGTACTGGGCGATGCAGATATCTGACATTGAACAATGCCCCACCAGTCTCGTAAATAAGGAAAACGATTCTCTGCGTTAGAGCAGAGAAAAGATTGTTTCCGTCTCGGTCTTGAAGCATCGAACTATACGCTTCATTTGTTTGCTGCTTCACTTGTCTGTTGCCGCTGTTGATACCCTCGAGAGAGGAAAAGAATTTCGGAATAAGATGCAGACCGTTTCAACAATCATAACTTGGCTATTTCAGTTAGGCAGACTGAAGAATCCTTAACAGAGGAAATATTTTATATATCGGATCAATATGAAGCTCTGAATAAAACTGTACTATGGGAATTAAGCTGAAACTTCTCTGTCTATAACTGACGGATAGGTAATGCATTTTATACCGCTGCTTAAAGCATCAGCGAGAAAACTTCAAGCATCTAGAGCTCAAGATGACTTAGAACAGCTTTATTGGCTTCCCATCTTACTTTCTATGTATATTTATTCAAGTGATCCCATCTCTTTCCCTTGCTATCTCCCGGCTTCTCATTGTGTAAATATTACGATCACGTATGGCAGAGGAAGCAGCGCAATCGACACTGCCAAATCGGGATATCTAGATTTGGTTTATCTTCATATTATAGATCCATAAAAGGGAATAATTATTATTCCCGATTCCTTTTAAAAAGAGACACAAGCGTGCGGGTATATTTAGGGAGACAAAGTCGAAGGAGAACTGAGAAAGAAGGGAATAAATTTGAACTCCTGAAGATCTTCATGCACAGTGACTTGTGGCCTAAAACGATTATGAGGATTCATTTTCATACCATACCTGATGCAGTCTACGACATTATCGCGTAGACCTATGAGGGGTCTAAATTAAATTTGCTCAAGTAATAGAAAAGCACCCAGTTGTATGCAGTAGCGAACTGGGGACTGCTTTGCCGAATCGTTGGAGAACAAAGACGCTGCGGTGTTCCCTTGTAAAAGCTTCGACGCTTGTTAGCAGTTCAAATTAATAACAGTCTGGTGCCTTTGGGCACTGCAAAGTCTCTGATATTTATCTTTCGCCATTGAATTTGTTTTAATAAGGTTGAATATTTAGGAGAAACACTAAAGGATGCTTTGGTAATAATTCATCCGTGTTCCTCAACGAGAGCCAATGATAAGGTGGAGATTGCAGAATGAAGTGAAGCGAAGCAGAAACCCCAGAGATGAAAGTTAAATGCAGAGGACAGAAGTTTATTTCAATGGTGCAAATATAGGAGTTGGTTTAAAGTCAAGTTGCAGAGCTAAGTGGAAATGTGCAAGATTTCTTTATTCCCATTAGTTTGGAAGCACGAAGATTCACGTTTACTGCAACGGAAACAAAACGCACTTGAGTCAAGGTTTTCTGTACTTCTAACTTCTCATACTTAGTTTTCTAATTTCCTTGGTGCTTTTTTATTACCATTCCAGGAAACTCAAACTCAAATGAAGTGGTTTGTTGGTTGTTAAATGAAGTATACGTGTTATTTTTTAATATACATGAGTACTTGAAAGAAATAGGTACTATATAAAAATAATATAAAAATCCTACAAAATAAATAATATTTCATTATTTAGAAAGTCCTTCCTTAATGGAAGGTTTACTATTGATTTTCTTGTGTCATTTGTTTATGGATTTGCTTGATCTTATCTCTCCAATCAGGGAGCTCTCTTATATCTTATATAACATATCAAATAAAACCGGTGACGTGAAGAGTGTCATATGATATAAAGCACCTGCATACAATGAGTACATGCTTACATATATGGATACTTATCTACCTATGTATGTTACGATGGATCAACCACATTAATTTAGTTCTCTAAACAACAGCTGCTACATTTGAACAATGCAGACTAGTTTTAAAATATACTGTTCGGTTTTTCCCCTAAACCTCATTCTTAATTTTCCTTTTTGTTAAAACTTCATCCATATTGCTCAGAACTCTATTCCCTAATCTGTCATTCTGCAAATGAGCGTGTCTAAAATAACATTCTCTTCTCCCCTAGAAGATGGTGTTTAACAAAGGTTGATAAAAATAAATTAACCCTGAAGCAGCTGCTTGCTACAGAGGTGCTGACAAGGCGCTTGTGAATAAAATACACCATAAAGATGATTTTTGAAGATGGCGAGACCACAGCTGAAACACAAGAAATATTCTGATGTGTGTTTTTTGTAACAGTCTTAATAATAATCTTTTCAGGTTTACATACATTCCACTCTGAAACGGAATTTTTAAGGAATAGTTTCTTAAATGTTTTAAAATAGGTGATTTAAGTTCAATTACAGAAAAGAATATACTGTTTAGCACCGATTCAGTTTTGGGAATGATTTATATGTTAACCAATCTGGAGCTCGAAACACAGCTTCCTTTGCTCGCAGCCAAGCACACTAACCACTCGGCCACTGCAAGCATCTTGAATTAAAAGCATTACGCTTCATTGCTTCGAAAAGGTCTTAGTTTCGCTTCAGTCATCGCAGAGGCTGACAAGATGCCTCTCCATCTCCACAGAAATAGCCATGTTGTGCCACATTTCCAGCCTTCATACTACAAGCATGAGCTGCTAAAGAACCTTTATACAGACTCGTCTCGGGCATAACTATGTCCGCAACAGATTTCCATCAATGTGTCCTTCCTCCTAGAGCTACCATAGGCAACACTCTATTCCCTGATCTGACACCTTGGAAGACTCCAGACTTCAAGTCTCCATCCCCAACATTGTACGAAAGCAAGACTTGGATAATAATAACATTTTGTTTTTGAATCTTTGAATCTTTATTTTCTCATAATAATGTGTTACAGAACCATTTACAGTTGTCCCACAAAGCTACATTGTTTGTGTGCAGAAAACATAACAGTTACAATATTTACGTAAATTAAATAATTTGAGAGTAAAAAAAAAGATAATAAAAAATAAAAGTAAAATTAAACGAAAAGATAGTAGAATCATCTGGTTACATAGTTCACAAGGCCCGAAAGCAAATGAATGTATATGATATTAAACATTTGTGTCACATATCAATAGGCAGAAATGAAACTATCAATTGACAAACTGAAAAAAAAACTAATTCTAAAGCGATTTAAAAATCACTTTTATATAATGTCTTCAATAAAAAATAGCTTTAATTTCAAAATTCGAAAATTCGCAGATGCGTAATATATTTCTAGGTTAAAATCTTTACTACTGCCTTTGCCATCTCGTACTACGACACATGTACCCATGTTTACACAGACGGATTCCGTTGACGTGGATAGACTTTCTGCTACCTCTGCTTTCCTCATCTCCAAGATCAATATATACATCGGTTTCCCACTCCCTCACCTGATATCCTTCACAAGCGCCGAACTGCATGTTACCTTTGGAGGCAGTGAGTTTCGTTCTCAGCTTCGGCAGCGCAAATTTCATCTTTCAGCAACTGGACTTCTGCACTCTCAGCGCTCCAGACGAGGGACTCGCATACAAGCAAACCTTTCCTCATCCAGAATATTGTGGTAGCGTGTACCAGACTCTTCGCTTTTGGTATTACGATCCATTCCAATGGATCCCTTCTCATGTAGGTATCTAAGGAAATAAGCTAGCAGACGAGACTCTAAGGAAGTCATGTCGCCAACTACTCTGTTTCCCACAACGATGGCAAAGTCTGTTGTCTCCCGGATTATAAAGCAGCTTCGACAATCCGTATGGCAGCAAGATTTGGAAGTTCTTCATCCAGATATCTTGGCACCCTGAAGAACAGAACATTTCATCGCCATTGCTTTCGACGTCTCCTTGACTTCATCGAGGACATTGACCTTCTTTGTAAACTATAAATAATGATCTCTTTTCTCATAAATGAAGGTCCTCATTTTTTCAGGCCGAGGAACTCTTTCAGGGGTAACTTTAATTTATCTTTTCATATCCTCCTTACTTTAAGGTTGATGTAGGCAGCTTTACTTAAGAGGCTAATTTTACCATTGCTACATTTCTACCTGAAGTGACATAACAATTTTTAGAGAGTCTAAACTGTTATAAACCTTAATTCAGTCTTTAGGTCTATTTGCCAGTTTCATCGTACTCTCCACAAAGTCAAAAATTGCAGCAAATACGTCTATTCTTCTATTTATCTCATATCGTACATTATTATATAAATCAGGCAGAGGAGCAGATTACAACCCTCCCCTGAGGGCTTCAATAAATATCTCTGAAAAATAGAGACTCAAACGTCAAAATCCCTCCTACTGGAAGTTTCGATAAACTACTGTATGTCACTACCATTCGGGAGAAAATTCATGTGTGATATTTGCTCATGAGTATAGCCATTCAAAAGAAAAAAAAATGTACTATTCGCGTGACCAATTTTCATCATTTTAGTTTCTTCTCCGCTTATCACAAAAACTACCCTATTACGAGTCTCGTGAACAACTAGAAGAAATAATGTTGTCAATGTCATTTGACAAAATGTCAGCAAATCGTGAGCATAATCCACTATAAGATATTTTCATTTCTCTAAACTAGGGGTTCTCAACGTGGGGTACGCGGTAAAATTTTTGGGGGTACGTCGTGAGAGCTCAAAAGTCGCTAAATCTAGTAACAAAGTAAAATAACCATTGTTATACTGTAATTATAGTTTTATCTATCTATACAAGGGTACAATTACATACACATTTCCAGGGGGTACGTGAAGCATAAAAGGTTGAGAACCACTGCTCTAGACCATCTAAGGCCCTACTTCTGTTTTGCAATGAATTTCGTATAGCATAAGACGTAAGCAAACTAAAGAGAAAATGGGGCAAAATGCAACCTTGTCGAATTTGAACTTTGAATTTGAACTTTTTGGTTTCATTTTGATATAAATGTACATTATAATGTAAATAACCCAAGGGCATCAGCTTATCCAGGTTATTGTAATATTTAATGCAGGAATATAGTAATGAAACATATTTTAGCATATAATATATACAATCTTAAACATCTTCAGCGATAGTTAAAATTTTGGGAACCATTTATATCATTTCTACATTTCTCAAACAATATTAATAAATTTTCGTTTCAAACTCAGCATTATGTTTATAAAGAAAAAGCATAAATTTTTACGTATAAATGTGTCTTTAAGGAATATATTTAATTCACAGTATTTATCATATATGTTTAAATTATTATTTTGTGGAATGGTTATAGTCTTTATTATTTGTTTTGCAACCTAAACATAGGTTTAAGTGCAGTTTTATAAGTTCCGCCATAGCATAAAATTCCACAACTCGGGGCAGAATGGATCCATAGAAAAGTACAATATTCTTAGCATATCATTATTCAATATTTTTCTTAAATAGTTCAACCTGTGGAGCATTGATCTAACTTATTGGTCTGTTTATTTATGCAAGATTTCCAGCTTAAATTTCTATCAATTTTTACTCCAAGATAATCTCTTTCACAGTTTTTGTTGGGATTGCATTTACAGTCAATCATTTTAGAACAACTTAAGGTCATGAATTGTAATATTAACGGAGCTATTCTCTTTGTTTTTTAAACAATATAAAATATATTTTGCGTTTGAAATATTGATAATTAACTCCTTCAATTTTAACCAATCCCCAATTACAGATAACCCATTATTAGTAATCCTAATCAGTTCATCAAGGTTATCAGCACAGAATGTCATTGCAGTGTCATTCGCAAATGTACTGATCTTCCCATTTGTATTCAAAGAACAATAGTAATTTTAGAATTAATAGTACAGTTTATTTTTACAACTTGTGTTCTGTTATGTAAATAAATTCTGAAATATTGTATATTTGATTCCAATTTGTTTTAATTTACAGAAAAAAAATCCTATGTGACATAATGTCAAATGCTTTTTGAATATCCAGAAAGACAGTAAGAGTTTATTTTTGTCAACATTTTTATAAATGATTTTAGTAAAGTTGTGTAAGCCATCCTCGGCCAAGTCTTTCCTAAATTTAAATTGATTTGGTGAAAAAAAGTTGTACTGTCGCTCAAATAAGTATCCGAACACTACGGTTGATTAAAAAATTCAGAAAAAATATCTGGCAACGATTTTTTTAGAAATTAGTGATCTGGCAACCTTCGAGTCACGTGACACGAAGGTTGCCAGATCACTAATTTCTAAAAAAATCGTTGCCAGATATTTTTTCTGAATTTTTTTTATCAACCGTAGTGTTCGGATACTTTTTTGAGCTACTGTACTCTATAAGAAAGTCAGTCATTTTTTGACCGGTTTTTCTAAACCGTTCCCAAAAATTGAGATTACTGATTTTGTCTTATAATTGGAAAATATATATTTTTATTTTCCGTTTTATATTTAGGTTACTACAACTGCTTTTTTCAATTCATCAGGAAAAATTTCCTTTTCGAGAGATAAATTATAAATATGGGTTATGGGTTTGACAATACTATCCTTACACTTTTTAAAATGATTGTAGATACCCTATCAATCACCATACTTTTGTTATCTTGAAATTCCAGAATTATATTTAATATCTCATCTTCAGTTGTTGGAAATAAAAACATTGTATTAGCTTTTCGAGTAACGTGATGAATATTTCTATTTAGGCACTTAGACTGAACTCTCCTAATGTTTTCTATAAGACTAATAAAGTGCAAATTCAAGTAATTTGCTAATTTGTCCAAAGGGTTTGGAAGAACTGTGCATTTTTTACTATTATCGATCAAATTATTCACAAACTTCCATTGTTTCTTGCTATCTACATGACAATTTAGAAATTGTCATCTATAGTAATTATTTTTAGTATTTACAATTGTCACATTAAGTTTACATCTAATGGTTTTAAAATTTGTCTCGTAAAAAATATTATATGGATATTTTAGGTAAAATTGATGCATTTTTTCTCTTAGTTTAATCATATTTCCGATATCATCACTAAACCAGGAATGTTTGCTATTTACCTTCATTTTATCAGTGTATTGATACCTACCTACCGTTATCAGTGCTTAGAACATTCAATTTGTTCCAATAGTTGATTCAGAAAAACTCTGCAAGCAGAGTTAAGATTATGGTCATGTAATATGGCATTCCAGTTGCATTTCTTTAAATTATCACATAAAACAGAATACTTTATTCGACATGTCATATTATGAGGCTCATTCTGATAATAGCAAAAACCTGAATTAGGAAATTCAATTTTAATAGCAACAGGATAATGGTCAGATATATCAGTTCTTACTATTGCAGCACTAATATGAACACCATTTGCTTTACTACCAAAAATATGATCTAGACATGAAAGAGTAGTACTTGTTTGTTTAGTCTCACTAGTTACTTAGAACTGGAATATCTGAGATGAGAGTAGATCTAAATATTCATTCATATAATCGTTTTTAATAGTAAATCAATATTGAGATCACCTGTTAGAATTACATTTCTACCTTTAATTATTTTTAATATAGTATCCAGTTCTTCACCAAACTGGTATGGAGTACAGTGAAAAATCTTGTTTACTTATAGACAAACAAAGATTCAGTTGTTACCATTTCAATTTGTACTCCAGTAATGATGCTATACCGAACGATGCTACTTTCACCAACTTCTACCTACCACTCAATATAATTATGCTCACCATAATAATACTAACTAACTTTTAAATTATTTTTTAACCCTTCAGATGTAACGTCATTCAGAGAAATTTTCAGGTGCTATAATCATATAATTATAATGCTTTATAATTATACGAACTCAATCAGCTGCAAATTCTTTCAATAAACAGAATCAAAAACAATTTTGAAATCTGAAACCTCTTAGTGTTTGAAACTTTCCATTTCACGGATAACATTTTGTTTTTTCGTTTTTATTTTAAGATTCTACATTTGGCCTTTTTTTGCTTATTATAAATCTGAGGTTTTTTTGCGAAATCTTGGCCATTGCGAGTAGAGGTTAAGATACAGTGATATTATTAGTGGCGATTTTTAATATTATTAGAATAGATTATCATGTTCCAGCGTTATATATTTTTGATGATAGTAATGACATAAAAGAATTTTTTTCGGTAAAAGCAACAAAGCTATGAAACATGATCTACCGATGTATTCTGACAAAAAGAATCTAATTCGTATTTGTACTCTAAAAACCGTTAAAAGTATATAAATATTTTATTGCAATATATATGCATTTCACATTGTTAACTCAGTAGTATTTTTACTTACAATTTCTTAAAATTAGCAATGATAATATGTTTGTTTAAATACAACATATTCTTACGACAGATGAACGTGCTGCAGTGACTTCATGAAAAACGTGACATGAACGCTCGCATATACTTGTGCGTGAGATTTATACAACAAAAGAATTTGAATGTAGAACCGACTTGAAAAAGAGAATAATAGAATTTCAATGCTGGAATTGAAGAGATCTAGAAAGGAGGTATAGATTACCTGAGTCAGTGCCCGATAAGTCAAAAACAAGAGATATTTTTCTATGGTGTGTTCGTGGGTGGTTGTTATGTTTTTCTAATATAATAAATCTAGTGAGTTAGCACAAATAAAAGGATTCTTTACGCCTGAAGTGAAGAAATTCAAGAGACTTGGTAATCAAAATTAAGAGGTAATAATTCGGTCTAGCAGACAGAGTCGGTCTTAACTGTTCTGTAGAAAAAGGTTATTAATTTATGTACGATAGTAGTTAGCTTATTAATAAGTTATTTCATCCTTACAATTATAATAATTTGCATTGTATTGTAATTTATATTGTAAAATATATTTATTTATACTTACGCTCAGTGCTTATCCATTTAAATTTACAACAATATGTAAAATGTAAAAGCTTTTGTAGCAGATGAACAATTTTGTTACAAAGCCCTTTATTTAGCCTCCAGTGTTCACGAATGTAATCGGAAATCGATCAAGCTTTGATGCGCTTAAAAGCTATCAAATGGAAGTTCGATTAAAACAGTAAATGCTTTCCGAAATAGTTTTTTCTTTGGGGGGGGGATAAATTGCATTTTGTTTCAATTGAAAGTCGTGGCCCCGTGTGCGGGAGAGCCATATCCTGTGCACGTTAAAGAACACACTGGATGGCCTTGACGGGAGGCTACCATCTGTCTCCCAACAGCTGTTCCAGTGGGTCCCCTCCCCCAACCTTCTCTGAGCCTTCGGGGTCCATGTGACCTGGCCATTTAGCCCATGGTGTGCAAAAAAGTGCCGCTCAGAGGTAAAACAACCAAATTCCATTGAAAGTCCGCTGACTGATTCGTAACAGGCAGTCTTAGCCATCTTCTTTTTGGCTTACGCCATCCCACTATGAAACGGAATTTTTAAGGAATTTTTTCTGAAGTGTTTCAAAAGAGATTAAAGTCGATTTAAAACAAAATAAAATACCGTTTTGTATCAATTTAATTTTGCAAATCATTTCCTGTTAATCGAAACGGCTTTCAAATTTTAAAGAAATTCAGAAAAAATAAAAGCATCCTCATTCTAATATAAGGAAACAATGTGATTAAAACTAATTTAAAAGGAAATGCACCTAGACAATAAGTCTAATTAAGATCTAATTAAGTAGATATAGAACAACACAATCTTTTTATGTTAGGTTCCGCGCTTTATAGGTTTTATCTTGGCTGATACCCTCTACTGATTTTGATGTATACTTGATGAGAAACATAGTTAGAAAATGCTTGGGGAGTGCGGATATGTTGGTGTAGGCTTCTGTCCTTAACGTTAGCTTACAAATGGAAACAATGTCAGTGGTCCTCGTTACTCCCATAACTTATAACAAGACAGTTGAAGCTGACAATTTTTATGAAGATTATCTTTTGTGTCTTCTGTGTGAATGTTTTGTGAGCAATACATCATTTCTAAGTCGATCTCTTGCGTCCTATAGGTAATATATACATGGATGAAAACAATTACTTTTAGGAAAATATTGATCTCTAAAATGAAAATATATCTAGGGATAAGTGTATCATTGTTTCAGAACAACTAACTAAGCATCTCTAAGAATTCAAAATAGCATTTTCAATGTTTACTCTGTTTTATCCCTGTATATCATTGTCCATTATTTTAGTTGTTTTACCCGATCCGAGGAATCGGCTTCTTTGGTCAACGATTATCGGATCACTGTCCTAGAAAGGCGCCAAAGTTGATAAACCAATATCGCGATTTTTTCATTAAATATTTAAAATTTGTCTTTTGCAATAAAATGTTTTACAGTATTTTCATGTATACAGTATATAAATTACTTAGCAAATGCATTGTAGCTACTTGGGCAAGACAGTAGTTTGTCATTTGCTGGTGTTAGAGATTACTGATCTGTAAGCACTACCTAGTTACCTAAATTCTTAAGTCCTAAAGCTATGCGTTAACAATATGCTCAATGGTCTTGACGAGAGGTCCAATCTGTATCTCCTAGTTTCATTTACTCTGTCCAATGGATCCTCTTACCGAACCTTTTCTGATCTCTGGGATGCTTGTAATCTGGCTACTTAATCCCATTTTGTGCAAAAAGGTACCGCTCACAGCTAAACATTGGGATGGCGTTGGCTCTTAAAGCAAGGAGGAGGCGGTTGGCTCAGTTGATGGCACGCCAGACTTATACTACTGTCTTTTCAGGTTTATACCAATTGTGCCTGCGTTGAGATTTATCTCTGCTAACCGCCACTCTGCCCTCAGAAAGTCAGAAGAAGAACGATCAATAACCGTTCGGCTTTGAAAAGCTGCCGCCTCTCACTATGAACATTAAGCTGTGAACCCTTGTACAGGACAGTCATGCCCTGCGCAGATTAAATAACTCACTGGATTGCCTTGATGGGAGTTCTGTATCATAATATCTATCCAGTGGGTTACCCTTCCCTATGCAAATCCCTTGGAGTCCTTATGACCTGACCATTCAGATCTGTGGTCTCCAACTCCAGATCTAAACGTCCCAGGTCTAAATGGCGATATTAACACCATGTTTTAACCTCAAGTCTAATTTGCCGAGCAAAAGCAGGCACAAATTTTCATTGCAATCTGAAATGTATTTATCTTGTTTTATTTTGAAAGATAATGTTTTCTACTTGCTTATTGTTTTCAAAAACTTTTCCTATTCTTTATCGTAGTACGTAACTTTTTTGAAATTATCCAATTAACACTTTTATTCGCTTTTCCAGGTGAATTGTAATGTTTATGCAACCCTTTTATGAAAGGGCTATGTAAGTTTGATATAAGCCATATTTCTTGTCTTTAACACATTCAATGCAAAGGGAGCACATGTGGCGTCCAAGCACGACTGAACTCTATTACTGAGCAGAGGGCGCCCATGCGATCAATGGTGTGCGACGTATAATGCTACGGCATTTGCTTTGATTGTTAGGAACTGGAAAATATCGCCAGTTTTAACGTAAGTAAATGACTAAAATATTATCCAATCTTCTTTTGGATAACAAATAATTAAATAGTGAAATATAGAAATTTTCGCTTGGGGTTATATAATTTATGACAAAACCCGATACTCCGCAACTCGATGCTGCAATACATCATAAGGGAGATGCCACGTTTACCGCTATCCACCGTCGTAACTGAACAGTACTATAGAAATAAAGTCCAGCACTCGCCAAAACCTAATTATAATCTTCGTCCTGGGTCATCACAAACAAGGATATTGAGAATCCAAGTTGCTCCGGCCTCCCTGACGCCGAGATTGAGGTTATATAATTATGACTGCCATTGAATGAAACTTAAAGGGCTTGTAAAATCACTATTCTGCCGGCCGGCTTTCAGATGATTTGCCAATCAGCCCAGCCGATAAAAATGTTTCAAGTCCTCTGATTTAGACCATTACGTACTTAAAAGTGTCACTGAGAAGTAAAACAACAACCATCTGAATCTATGATTGACGTTTAGATAATTACTACACCAAACCGCGGACTTCATAAAATATTTCTGCTGTTAAGTTTCATGCACATTTTATTCACGATTTTTTTTTTTTCAAAACGTTGGCTGTGATGTTTCTCCCTTTTTATTTGGTCAAGTAAATAATACAGTGAAAGAACAACCACAAAACAAATGAGTAAGAAACAGTTTCTAGGAGTATCAACACCAATTACCTGTGAAAAAGTCACTTGTTGTTCAAGACAGATCAAAGTGCGACAAGCCTCTTCAGAGCAGAGGTAACTGACATCCCAAGTACATACTTCACTCAGTTCACATGACAGCGACTATTTCTCTGTCGCCGACAAACAGTAAAACATACTTCTGTAGAGATCGATATTTCTGCCTCGAGTCTCTTTATTTCTTTCAACGCAGCGGGCGAATGGCGACGGAAATAAAATCTCAGATGTGGGCCGCCGAACGATGAGAAGTTCCTATCAAATGAGATATGGAATACTTTAAATACAGTGGTGGCAAAAACATGTTGTTGAATGAACACAGTTTTTACACGTTTTCTCTTATTCGTATTGATTTCTAACCAACGATTTATTAAATGCGTAATAACGTTTATCAGACATTCTAAAGTATTTTTTATGCTAATTTTAAAACTGGATTTAGTTTTTGAGAAGCAAGTGATTGGCAAGCAGTCAAATAGAATTTGTAATATCGTATGGCATATATATCACTTAATAGAAACTAGAATTTCCAAAAATATATATTTTTACCTTTGTTTTAATCGTTATACAACAGCTATTACACATATTAATGAGAATAATAAACACTTTAAAATCACTATTTTGTAATCCTGCCTTTTACGTTAATGGTCATCACTTTATATCTGTTTGGCATGGAATGCACTAATTTCACAAACGCTGCTTCTCTACGAATATGTTTAAAAAAATTAGCAATGTCTCAATTAATTTTCGCATATTTGAAGGCTTTGGAAATTCCCTTATGAATTTAATAATATAAATTCTCGATAGGATTAAGACCTAGACAAGGCAATTGCATATTTTTAATGATGCAATCTGCTAACCACTTTTTAAAAACCTTTTGCATGACAAGAAGGAGCGCTTTTGTCCTGAAAAATCCACGTCTGTTGACGTGGATTTTTCTTGAAGATTTTTCCTGAAGATTTTTTCCTGAAGAAGAAGAGATTTTCCAAAAGATCCCTGTCTGTTGGCAACAACTCCCGTCCTGCCCTCTGTCAGTAGGTAACGCGATGGGGTTGGAAAGGTCGCCGTCTGTTGGATGGGACGTTAAGCCGTGGCTCCGTGTGCAGGAGAGCATATTCTGTGCACGTTAAAGAACACTTCGAATGGCCTTTACGGGAGGTTGCCATCTGTCTCCATTAGCTATACAGTGAGTTCTCTCCCCCTCCCTCTCTGCGCCATCGAGATTCTTGTGACCTATGGTAGCTAGGTAGTCACTGGAAGGAGAGCTATGCACCAATCCCCTGTGATGATGCACTGAACCGGCCAGGCCTAGCACCTAATGTCCGACCCCGCATTCTCGTGGTAAAGGCCGTTAGTACTTTCAAAAGAGATACTCTCTTGTGAAAGTGAACGGAAGGGGAGGGCTGCCAGATTAGTGTGGCCTACTGATCTGGACAACTGTGGCTACTTTTCTTTTTTTTCTACCCTGCTGAGGAGTGGTCGACCACACAGGGTCCTGGTGCTGACCATATAAACCTACTGGACTGGACAGATATATGGCTCTGAGCTTGATTATGGAGCCTGATTTTGCTGCACTGGTGGGCTTCTGTGGAGGGAAAATCTTCCGCTGTGTTTTCTGTTTATTTGTGGGTTGACAGCCCCAAGTGAATAGATTCACAGGATATGTTTATCAGCTGGTAGATAATCCTGAGCAGAAGTCATCGCAGGCACCTGAACTCTTTGCTTCTATTGGCATCGTCAAATTCTACATTGGAGGAAGTCTTCCAGTGTAGATGGCTTCAGCCTTTAGTAGTGGGGGAACGGGTCTTTGCCCCGTGTCTGCGATTAGGGGGCTATTTGATATTCCAGTCTCTTGGCTGGAATTAGGGGGCTATTTGATATTCCAGTCTGTTTGATATCCGGCATTCCCTCTCTCAATAAACATAGTTTCTTTAAACATCCCACTAACCATTTTCTCTCCATAGGTAGTTGGAATGTGAGGACTCTGCACAAAGCTTTTTCTCTTAATGTCCTCACACAAGAATTCCACCATTATAATTTAGATATTCTCGGCTTGCAAGAGACCAGATGGACAGATTCTTAAATATAATCTTAAATTTCTCTTTTCAGGGAGGGATGACAATAAGCATCACCAAGGCGTGGGTCTGCTTCTCAGCAGACACGCTAGTGATGCTCTTCTAGGATATGAGTGCATTAATGAAAGGTTTCTTACAGCAAAATTTCAGACAAGCGTTAAAGACTTGAATGTTATCTGCTGTTATGCCCCCACTGAGGATGCCGATGAGAATGAGAAGGATAGGTTTTATGAACAACTTCAGGATATTTTGAATTCTGTCAAGAAAGGAGATATTACCCTTGTTCTAGGTGACTTCAATGCCAAAGTTGGTACTGACTCTGACCTTTGGGCAGGAGTAATAGGTCCTTTTGGTATTGGTAGCTGCAATGGCAATGGGCAACGTCTCCTACAGGTAAGTAAAGTCAATGGATTCAGAATAACTAACACATATTACAAACACCGCAACATACATAAGTACACATGGGTTTCACCTGATGGGCTGCATAAGAATATGATCGATTACATATTAATTAACAGCAAATGGGCTAGTTCTGTTAGGAATACCAGGGCATATAGGGGAGGTGAAATTGGATTTGACCGTTACCTTGTTAAAAGTGTATTGCAATTTAAACTTGTTGTGCTAGGGTTAAAAAATTTACTTTTAATACTGAAGCTCTGAAAGAACCAGTTATAGCCAAAGCTTACCATGATAGGTTACTTAGTCATTATGACAGTCATGGTTTGCTTACTACTGAAGTTGAGGAAGAATGGGATCATTTTAAACAGGCTTTTTTGGACACTAACAGTACTCTTTATGAAAAAAGGAGCAGAAGAGACAGAATTATCTGAGTGATAAGGCACTTGAGCTTATTTCGGAAAGAAAGAACTGCAGGAATGTCCTTAATCAATACCCTACTAGTCCTAATAGAAAGCATTACAGAGAACTTAATAAACGTGTAAAAGATCAGTTAGCTGCTGATAAGAATCTTTGGCTTGATGGTTTGGCTGACAAAGCCGATGAAGCAGTTAGACAGCACAACAGCAGAGAGCTGTACCAGATAGTTAACGTTTTGTGTGGTAGAAAACGGACAGGTATACAGGGATTGAAGGATAAACAAGGCAAGGTTATAGAAGGGGAGTGTTCTGTCATGGCTAGGTTGGCAGAGCATTTCAGTGATGTTCTAAACAATGTAGTTAGTTCTACTCCTATTGTTTGCAATGATGATACATGCATTGGTGGCTTTAATGTTGGCCCTATAACACAATCTGAAGTTATTTTGGCTGTTTCTAAACTTAAACTACATAAATCCCCAGGGGTAGATGAAATTACTACAGAAATGCTTAGAGCTGGGAATGTTTCTGTTACCACTTGGATGACTGAAATTTTGAATATCTTTTATGATAAAGGCATGGTTCCTAAGGATTTTACCAGAGCTATTGTTATTCCTATTTTCAAAAAAGGTGATCGCAGTTCTTGTGTGATAACTATAGGGGTATCAGCCTACTCTCTGTTCCAGGGAAAGTTCTTTGCATGATTGTGTTTAATAGAATTAAGAATCTGGTTGACAGTCAATTGCGTGATGAGCAATATGGATTCAGAAGTGGTAGGGGATGTGTGGATCAGATATTTTCACTTAGGCAGATTCTTGAGAAATGTTTAGAGTTTCAGAAACCTTTGGTTGCTAGCTTTGTTGATTTCAAAAAGGCTTTCGACTCTGTTGATCGTCATAATTTGTGGTTGATTGTGAGATCATATGGTATACCAGACAAGTTAGTTAACATAATGAAAGCTCTCTATAATAACACTGAGTCATGTGTGAAAGTTGGTAAGACTTGTAGCAATTGGTTTAGCATTACTTCTGGTGTTCGACAAGGGTGCATTTTGTGTCCTTTTCTCTTTAGCTTGGTTATTGATTATGTTATGCGAAATTCACTTCAAGGGAAAGATTTTGGTCTTAAATGGACTGGAGATACGAAAATTTGGACGATATACGAAACTTTTGTCAAATGATGTTGATGAGATGAACTCTTTCATTCGAGCTGTTGATGAGACTGGTAGTATAGTAAGTTTGGTTATAAACAGAGAGAAAACTAAAGTGATGAAAATTGGTCAGGCACGCTGTGATTCAGTTAATCTGAATGGTTGCAGTCTTGAGCAGGTGTCACAGTTTAAATATCTTGGGAGCTATGTAACAGATAATGGTGATGTGCGGCATGAGATTAACAGAAGAATAGGGATTGCTGCCGGGACTTTTAAGAATCTATGGAGAGTGTGGAGTAATAGGCGTATACACCAAAAGACTAAAATTAGACTGTGTAATAGTTTGGTTCTTTCTAGCGTTAGTTATGGTAGTGAAACTTGGACGCTTTGTAAACAAGATAACAGGAAGCTTGATGCTTTTGATTCTAGATGCTTACGCAGTATCTTGGGCATTAGTTGGTTCAGCTTTGTAACTAATGATGAGGTTAGGCAAAGGAGTCTACAACCTCCTTTAAGTAGTATATTGTGCAGAGAGAGACTCCGTTGGTTTGGCCATGTTGCCCGTATGAATAATTATAGATTGACGAATAGGGTTATGAACAGTGTGCCTAAAGGCCTCAGAAAGAAGGGGAGACCTAGGATGCGGTGGGCAGTCGATGTCAAACAGGACCTTGTTAGAATTGGTGTGCAGTGGCCAGATGCAGTAGATGTAGTTCGGGATAGACTTGCTTGGAGAACTAAATTGCACGGTCTGGTTGAACCTCCGTAGCCCATGGCTGCTTGAGGATGATGATAATGGCCATTTGGCCCAATGTGTTCAAAAAAAGTGCAGCTCCGAGGTAAAGCAACCCAACCTTCACGAAACCGTCTTATTACCTAGATACTACCTTGATTACCAGTAAGGCACAACTGACTTTATTTATTAAAAATGCTTTTTTCCGGTCCTCAGCAGTCCACAGTACATGCTCTTTCTGCCCATTGTAACCATCTTTTGTGTTGAAAATCCACCAATGTAGGTTTCGGACGAGCTTTGCAAACCTTCATTTCAATTTCCATGCTTTTTCTTCTTACAGTTCTTAAGTACACACTGACGTTTGCTGCTAATGTCAGTTCTTACAAAAAGCATACTACGTAAAGGTAAAGCATAAAAAGTTAGGGTGTCACCCAGTTCTTTCTCTGTCAGCAACAGATCTAATTTCATAATGTCTTTTCACTGCTCACGAAACGGTAGAAAGTCTGCATGACACTTTATCAGAGAATTGACGCAAATAATAACCTTCTTCCTTTAGATGCATTATTTTACAACTCTAAGAGGCAAAACCTTCCCCATTACTGTTTGTTAATAACACTCCACAAAATCTTGAATGCATTGTACTACTGCCTCACAGCCACAAATTCAGTTTTAAAATGAGGGGGCGGGGGTGACTCAGTTGGTAGCGCGCCAGGCTCGTAATCTGTAGTTCCCAGGTTCGAGTCCCAGCTGGGTCAGCGTTGAGATTTATCTCCGCAAAATTCCCCGTCCTGCCCACGGTCAGTAGGGGACACCGATTGGCTTGGAAAGGCCGCCGTCCGTCGGATGGGACGTTAAGCTGTGGCCCCGTGTACGGGAGAACCATACCCTGTGCACGTTAAAGAACACGCTGGATGGCCTTGACGGGAGGCTACCATCTGTCTCCCGACAGCTGTTCCAGTGGGTCTCCTCCACCAACCTTCTCTGAGCCTTCGGGGTCCCTGTGTCCTGGCCATTTAGCCCATTGTGTGCAAAAAAGTGCCGGTCAGAGGTAAAACAACCCAACCCAACAACTCAGTTTTAAAATGCATTGAGGCATGTACAAAAGTCAACAATATCAGGTTTATGGTAACTCATCTATGATTGGTCGAATTAAAGAGCAACTGATTGGTTGTAACAAGAGACTGTTTCTCCCTAGTACCACCTTGTGTTTGTATTCGCTATGGTACGTTCAGATTATCTGAAAATCTATTTGAAACATTTGAAAACAGAAAAAAAATTTGAAATCAGCATACAAAAATACTTGAGTAAATAGTAAAAGTTTAAGTTAGCTAAAGCATAGAAGACAAGTAAACTCACAGGTGTGCCAGCTACTTTTTACCACACCTACATTCACTGCTAATTCTATTGGGACTAACATTTGACTGGTGTCAATGTCTCTCAAGTCATACTAGTAGATTTCATATTACTTAGACTTTAAGCATTTTTCAGAAAAATACTTTTTCATTGCTAATATTTTTATTGATATCAGACATTATCGTATTCAATCATTTTAAATTCTGATGAATTCTTTTTTGGTTGTGTGCATCATCATCATAAAAAAAGTTGCACATTGTACTTTGCCTAGTAGATCGATAAAGATAACAAGTTACGGCAGATGTTGCTAATGATTTCAAACTCTATCCAATGTTTGTGAAATGAATGCATTAAATGAAGGGTTAAAATTTACATCGAAGATATACGTTCCAATTTCCGTGAAGAAAATCTTGATGTGAACTGCTTTTTCTTAAATCATAATTTGAATTTTCAAGTTAGATGTTTTTTAGAAGCTTGGAAAACTGGTAATTTAGCTCATATAAGTGAAGGCAAAAATATTTATTTTCCCATTGATTTCGAAGAAATAAATAATTTGTCATTTTTAAAGTCATTATTACAATTCTTGAATAAAAGAATTTCAGTGATTATTAATTTGTGATAGGAAACTCTATGGAACGCACATTAATTAAAATAATTGTTCCTCAATTTACTACAATAGATGATCATTATAAGATAAATACTCTCTAATATTGCAGATTTCAGAGTTTTTCTATTATGTATCATTGTTTACAGTTGAAAACAGAAAAAAAGTGCTATAAACTTGTTCAACGATATATAGGGTGTTCAAAAAAATGCATACAACTTTTACGAAAGAATATTTTACATGTTAATAAAGAAAACATGCTTTTACCTTATCAAAACAACATTATGATTACATTGTTCATTATCATAGATGTGAGTATCCTGAATCACCGTTAACTTCTAGACACTGTTGACAACAACGAACAACTGAGTGACAAATTTGAGCAAAATTTTCATCATCTGCTAAAATGCACAGGATGGCTCT
This sequence comes from Ryuthela nishihirai, assembly GCA_038380435.1. NCBI lineage: Eukaryota > Metazoa > Arthropoda > Arachnida > Araneae > Heptathelidae > Ryuthela > Ryuthela nishihirai. Next base: position 79,220,030 of record JAWZYU010000009.1, on the reverse strand, counting down.
ATTTTATTTTCAGTTCTTTAAGTATAACTGTTTTCCTGTTGGGCACAGCATCCTTCTGATAATCTCATATAGTCTAGTGCAGTGGTTCTCAATCTTTTGTGCTTCACGTACCCTCTGGAAAAGTGTATGTAACTGGCGTACCCCTTGTATAGATCGATAAAACTATAGTTATAGTATAACAATGGGAATAAAACGTATATATATAACATATATCTAGCGACTTTTGAGCTCTCACGGCCTACCCCAAAAAGTTTTACCGCGCACCCCATGTTGAGAACCCCTAGTCTAGTAGACTAAAATAAAATAATAAATCTAGTGGAATAAAATAATAAATCTAGTGAACTTAAAGCGAATGTATGGGGATATTTAACATATCGTCTTCACTCTATCGGTCAATTGGAAAATTTAATATTAAGATAACCCTGATATTGTAATGGGAAAGTGGAAAATCTCAGTTCTAAATTACAAATGGGTTTTCTTTATTAACATATTACATACTTTCATGGACTATGTATACATATTTTGAGACACCCTCTATATTAAGAGTTATTGTGGCTACCAATGCATCAATACTACGTTATTGGACCAGCAGCTGCCATTCTGTACCACAATTGTCCCTTCCATTATAGAATCCAAAGTTTTTTGTTTAAGAACGTGGCAGTCCCCACCCAACGTGCTAGCTAACGAACTATATTTCAGTTTATGATTTCAGTTAGCAATAATTTTATATTTATTTTCGATTTACTTTCATAAAAACTTAATATTGTATCACACTTATATTTGCAGAATTTTTGCTGAACTTGTTACAAAAATACACTTAGGTTCTATAATGATACTTTGAAAACCGAGGGCAAACGCGAAATATCAGCCCTCTCTCCACGTTATTTTAAAAAAATATTTGTAATTTTCGCATGAAAAGAGAGATTTTTAAATATAATCTTAAGTTTTAAACAACTTGTATCAGTGTACTAGACTTAACTACCTCGAGACCAGTACCCTGATATATCATTGATTATATTTGATATAATAACACCAACAATATCAGGGGGCTTGGGTTAATTCCTCGAGTAGAGAAGGAGGAGGGAACTCTCTCCCAAAAAATGGAATTGTTCAATTTAAAAAAACAAAGAGTTAATGCAGTGTTATCAATTTAATGATATGACAAATTCAATCAATAGTAAAAACTCAAGAATCGATCAATAGTAACACACAAATTACCTATTGACATAGAATTCAATAAATGTGAACGGGTAATTTGTGTATTACTATTGATCGATTCTTGGACTAATAACACTTTAGAATGAGTGATTTCCTTATTTACATCTATACTGAGCAATATTTGGAGTTCCCTTTCTGGATCATGGATGATGCCGTGAGCGACATGGTCAAAAAGATTTAAAAGTCGCAATGGATAAATTTCAAAGCTGATGATAGTTTAGTGATTAGAATACCTGGCATATAACTGGGAGGTGTGGGTTCGAATCCCACTCATAGGTGAAACTTGTTTTGTTTTTCCACAAAAACGTTTCTTGAATATAACTAAGTGATTACTGAGAGACTGCAAGAGATATTTGGTAGATGCACACTCTGGGATATGGAAGAGACTAAAGGAGTCATTAACTTCATCAGTTCATGACTTGATAATTGATCTTAGTTTTTAGACAATTTTAATATCCTGAACGTAGGCAATGAAATCAATAAATATTGCCCTTAGTTTGTAAGAATATTTTTTGCAAAACCTCTAACGGAGAGGAATAAAATATATTGTACTATTTGGCAAGGAAGGTTTCGGTAAAAGTATTTACTGAATTGGCGCGGTATTCAGTTCCGTTTTTTAACCAATCACTTCATTCCCCAAACTCTTTTCATTTGTCCACTAATAACGTATACAAGTTGGGCAAAAGCGTAAAAATAATTGATATTTTCTTAAAAAACGTAAGAGAAAACAAATAATAATTTTTTTAAATTAAAATGTGCTTTTTAAATTTTACTTTGAGACCGTTAGTGATGAATACGTTGCATTCCTTTTCTTCATGAAAAGTAAATCCGTTTTCTGAAACGATTAGAATTCAACAGACAAGGTTCAAAACCAATCAAAGTACTTTTTATTGCCTTCTACAAATAAAGTATTAAACACCATTACCTGTGACACCTTCCTCAGAGTTATCTTTTATTCATGTCTTGATATTGTAAAAAACTTGTCGAAAATATTTCAAAGATGAAAGTCAATGGAAATTTATAAAGAGAAGATCTATCCCAAATAATACTGCAACGTTTTGAGAAACATTAAACCTGTGGTAGTGCTTGCTACAGATCCTTTAATCCAATTATATTGATTTGCAATTTGAATACGGATGGCTGTGTTCAGTTTCAGCTCTGATAACCTGCAGGTTGTTACAATTTCAGAAATCGTTGTGATCTTAGGTATCGGTTACTGTCGCAAATCAAGTTGAAATTGTGTTTTGTTTTTGCCAAATTAAAAAAAAAACACAAAATTGATAATCGTTTCCTCCCTTCCAAAGAAGAAAAGGAATGGATTACAACTGTTGTGTCAAGATGTCTTGAGATTATATCGTAATATGATAAACGATAAAATATACTTCTGCTGCATTAGTGAAATGAAGAACATTCTAAAGTAATAGGTTATATACTACTATTAGTTGACATCGAATATTTTGATCTGTAGGCGCCTGAGCTACAGGTACTGTGAGGCCCCCAGTAGGTATTTTCAAAATAAAAAATGTTAAAGAAAATTTTAATTTATTTCTACAAGGCTAACAATTAAAATTCAAACATTTGCGTAATTTCTTGGAAATCGAAGGCCTTAGCAAACCGAATAACGTCTGCCTTATAGGCATCCACTTTTAAATTTTTATCAAAAATTAATCACAACAGTAACAGTTTATCATATATGTGATATACTCTAATTATAAACTTACCATAGTAACTGTAAACACCAATAGTCAGTCTTGTCAGATTTCGAAACAAGAAAAATGCCGTTAGAGAACGTTTTGCAGGGTTCCAATCAATAAACTTATTTGATTGAAAACCCTTATTCATATTATAAAGTCTGTATGACGTCACAAACAGTCAAATATATATATATAGTGTACAGTGTTTCTTTTTGCCATAGTATATTCACTACAAATATATATTATATTAATTGAACCCTTTTTTAGATAGATAATTTAGAGTACTTATTTCATTTGTGAATGCTGAATCAAAGTATAACTTTTCACTTAATCTCTGGCCCTGCAGAAGGCGGAGGCCCTGGGCTATATCCCCTAAAGCCCATGGCTTAATCCGGCAATGTCTGTAGCGATTACTTGAATAAAGTACCGCCAAGTTCAATATGCAATCATGATTAAACAATAGTTTCTGTAATCTTACCTATGTACTCTAAATGATTCGATGTATATTATGAGGAAACTCTTTTAAAGCATTCAAATAGTCGTCTGGATGTAACAGTGGAACGAAGAAATTATTTTGATATTTTCCTAATTATTTACGAATTTTGCCAACTTTTAATCAGTGGTATGGCTATTTTTTGGAGTTATCGGAATATGGAGTTATCTTTAATAATAATGTCTTTAATAATATGGAGTTATTTTTAATATTGACTAAATGTTGGTCAATATTAAAGTTGAGTAATACAGATTTTTTAATCGTCGATATTAACCTTTTGAATATTAATCAGGTACAAATTACAATAATAAAACAAATATGTGTACTTACGTTTTAAAACACATTAGATGTCACAGTTACGATATATTTTAATTTCATATCAAGTTTATATAAGGTTCAGTAAATATACATATAGTCTATGTCATCAGTCAGAATGCAATATCTGTATAAAGTGATCATGATTATAAGGTTCTCTCTCTCTTTTCTATCTGATGCTCAGATGAGTATCCTGAAGACAGCTTAGAAGAATACTCCAACAGCAATAGGCCTCAGAAAGAATATTTGGGACTTCGCTTACGACGGTATTTGCCCCCAATTAAGTATTTTGTACAAGTCTCTTTTTTCCTACGAATTCCTGTCAAGAACTCTAGAGGCACTAATTAGTTAATTCCTTCGGGCTTAGTTTTTCAGTGAAAGTGTGAGTGATGAACTTGATTCCTTACATACAATATATACATTTAATGTCTGATGCCTGATTACATATTATGTAATCAGGCATCGTTGTTATGCCTGATTACATAACAATATATACATTTAATGCCTGATGCGTGGTTTAAGGGTAGAGCACTTTGGCATTATCTGGAGAGTTACAGGTTCGATTCCCGCCGCGTCAGCGATAATTTTTTTCACGTGTTTTTAATAATTGTTGAAGACACATTTACATTTCATTTTACACATTTAACATTCAATACACGAAAAACGGAGAAACATATTCTCTATGAGAATTAAATGAGGTCCCCAACAGCAGGTAGACAATATCTAAGTATACCCATATGCAAAAAAATCTTGTCTCTACACGAGAGCTGATTTTAAAACTTCCATTCCTCTGAACACTCTCTCTTCTCGAGCTTGGGATGTGCGTGCAGGAAAATTCTGCGACTCTGCTTAATTAGCTTCCCGTGCACATCAAGTTTTTCAGGTGAGCGGAAATATTCTACACCTGTAGTTCATTTGATTGGAAGAAGTTCAAATACCTTCTATTGGAGTAGATGAATGGAACATTTTATCATTTACACTAAAACTTTGTTTCGTTCTTAAATGAGTTTTTCACTGTTATTTCATGTTCATTAATATTTTGCTAGACATTTTTATAAAGGAAAAATTATTTTATTAATTAATATTTTGTCCCGTTCAATTAGGCAATCTCGGCAGTTAGATACGGATGACTGCGCAGAACTGTTCATAGAATTAATTTCTCTTTAAGCAAAGGTTATTTCGGATTCCAGGAGGGAATTTTGCTTCTGAAAGGTGATTTTTTCCTTTCTGTCACTCGACTTGATTTAGAGCTCTTAATTTAGTTGCAGATATGGGCGCCGACATGAATTTTCCCATAAGGGAGGGATATTTCCTTTAAAGAGGGACAGAATATTTTCAGTAGGGGGAAATAAAAAACTAAATCAATGCCTGAAGATGAAAATATTCATTTCGAGCCGTTTATTAATGAGTGAAGTTGCAATTAAGGAATCATGGATACATTCTTTAAAGAAAAAAAATAGGAATTTGGTACAACTTATATTATTTTACATAAATTAATTTTTCTTTAAAATATTTCCAGGGGGAAGGGGAAGTGAGGAATTGTCTCTCTGACTTCTCCAGGGATACAGACTTATTATTTTGCTTATTATTAGATTGGAATTCAACGATTACTATTTTCTCTTCAATATGAAAGCTGCTTCGTCGTATTCCGATTACATAACAAATGCCTGCACGGATGTTCTTCACAGATCGCATTTCTTTGACTAATGTGCTTCTCAACATATGGCTGTATTGCTAGTAGCTATTCCTTGTTCACTGCATCTCTGTCAAAAGCGTAATTTTTCCATCCTGTTGTAGCCCGAAACTGTCATGAAGAGCCTCGAATAGAGAATTTCGAGCAGAAGAAAATGGGATTTTTCCGTTGGAGATTGGTGGAGAACTCGAGAGAAGATATGTCGTATTCAGAAATGACAGAAAGTCGTATCACAAGCAGAGAACTGTGAAAACATGTTGGAAACGTTGCCTCGAGAAATGAATTACGCTCGGCCATTTCGCGACAACTTGGCCGACTCAGTCGACTTTTATGAATATCGTAGATTACACGTTTTCCTGACTCTTTTAAGATCAGATCGAAGCCCCAGGACTTAGGACGTCTTCAGAGCATTGTAATAGAATGTTGATGCTTGGATTAGAGAAAAATATGCATTTTTATAGCTCGTGCGGTTGATGACTTGCTGTTGTATCTCCGAGGAATTGAATTTGCAACAAGGAACATTCCGATAACATTTCCGGATACGGAATGTACATTTCGGCAGACATACAATGTCTGCCGAAATAATTGGCATGATCTCGACTTCACACACATATGCGTATGTATATCGCAAATATATGATCACCACTCCTGTATGTCAAGTGATAAGTAAGATAATCTGGAATACGATAAATATACATAAAATAAAATAATAAATACCCCCTCAAGCAGCTATTTGCCACAGAGGTCTGACAGGAGCCTGTAAGTTTATATGCCACAGTAAAAGGTCTGAGAGGATGGCAGGACCTCAGCAGAAAAACGACACAAACAGCCATGCCTTATCCGGGGCTCGAACCCAGGTCCCGTAGATCAGTAGCCAAGCGCGCTAACCAGTCGGCCACGGGACGGCTAAAATATGCATAGTATCGCTAATATGCTTAGTAAGTCAAAGGAGCATATTATTCAGTGCAATAGACCTATCGGTCTGATTCCAAATGTGTCATTATTGATCCATAATTTCTTTCAGTAAATCATTGGCTTCGGCAAACGTCCTCACGACCTCTATCAAAATTGGCTTTCATTCTGCTTTTCTATATGCAGGGCGTCATAGTTGTAAACTAGGCTCAAAGACAGTCTACCATTCTGCAGGACCTGACAACAATAATTCTTCCTGATAGTTAATTTTAATAAAGTTTGCCTATTAATAGTGACTTTTAAAAACCATTAGAATTAACAGAACTAGGATCTCTTGCTATGGAACAGTTGTTTTGATTCGATGTCAAAGAAATAAAATATTTTAATATAATAAAACGAAAGGTTTCTTAAAGTTTCCATTAAATAAACTCAATGCTAAAATATAATTATACTATATTCGCATAACAATGTAAATAATTTTATGTTGAGGAAGAATTAAACATAATTTATTACATAAACTAAGATATTAACTTTTAAACCAAAAGATTACATTTTTCATCAGTTTCTGAATATCATGCATAATAATAATAATACAAAGTCAGCTTTAAATTTTTAATAAATCTAAAATACGCATAATAAATAATAAATCTATAATATGCATAAATAACCAATTAATCAAATTGACATACTTTTTCTTACGTTCTATCTCTGCCCTCCGTCTCCTCCCAATCACCTCGTTTGGCTACAATGCACGAGCCATGTTATGATGCAACCTGCCAACTTAACCTGACGTTTTAGAACTTGTAGTGCCGTTTTCATTGTTTGAGCCCAGAATGGCTGCCCCCTGTAAAAATGAGTGTAGGCCAAGCAGGCCAATAAATAATATTATATGAAATGAGTTGCCATAATAATCGAATAACACGAATCTAGTCCAAAAAGGGGCAATTTAGAGGGACCTTCTAGACCACGGACCACGAGCGATTTCATGATCTTTATTGGAAAAAAAAAACCCACAGCGTTTCTCCACTTCGAAGTTATTTCCCTCTTTATCCACCGATCTCACCCGAGCATAGAGTAGGGGTGTATGACAAAGGCCCCAAAACTGATCCTTGGGTACACCGTGTTTGATATGACGATTAAAACCATAAGTTTTGCTTGTATTTGTTATAGATAACCTATTAGTTAAGTGGTTCGGAAACCAAAATAGTGGGATGCGATAATTCTTTAATTTATCTAATAAAATATTATTGTCTATTGTGTCAAATGCTCTTTTAAGCCAAGGAACATTGCTGATACCTTATCACCCTGATTTAAAGCTTCATTAAGTATCTGTGAAATCTGTTAGCAATTTTATAATGATTTTCCTCTTTTTGAAGCCGTATTGTTTGACTTTGTATTTTATGTTTTGGGACAAATGTGTATAAGATGTTATACATACATTGTTCTAAAATCTTATGTATTATGGACAGAATTGCGACAGGTCGGTAATTGGCGATACTGGATTTATCACCTCCTTTGGGAATTGGTCTCAGTGTAGATTGTTTTTAGAGCAGTTGGAATTTGACTTGTTAATATGCTTTGATTAACTATTTTTGTTAATATATCAGTCACTGCATCTATATTATTTTTAATATGCTTAACTTGATTTATTTTTATTTAAAGATTTTATTATATCTTTGTTTTTTCAGTTGAGGGTGCAAATAATGATTTGGTGTTTGTTAATCTATAGTTAATCTAATATATCTGTATGTTTTGTAATTTTCATCTAGTTCTTGATACCCCCCACCCCACCCTTCTAATCTCTGATATCATAGCATGGTAATCGATATTAAATTTGTTTGCAATTTGCAATGCCGATAAAGATTTTGGCATATTTTTCGTAATAATATGATCAATAGAATTTGTCCTCTTATTTTGTAATACCTTGGTGGATTAAGTGCCAGGTTTGTCGCATATCTTTTCTATTCGACAGAAGTTGTTTTCTATAAAAGCTTCAAAACACATTACTAGGTATTACAGCAACGAATAAATGCGCATCCCTGTGCTGATTTGTTCATTCTTCAACAAGTAAACAAACATTTCATTTAATGTTTTTCCTCCCTAACATTAGTCAAATACTCTATGGGACACATGGATAATGTCACCTTCATGAGGCCATATCTAGACAGCATCAAAGAGATAATGGACTGCAATGAACGACATTGGGCACTTCATCCGCAACAACTTCAATGTCAATTGCTTATCATGCTCCACTTGCCCCAATACATCACCTAACAACATGTTTTGGAAATAATTTTGCATAATTCTTTTCTGCATGATGTAATATATGTGGCTAAGAAATGCGTCCTTTTCACCGATAGTTCGGGGTGGGATGGTTCAGTCCGTAGCGCTCCAGGCTCGTAATCTGCAGTTCCCAAGTTCGAGTCCCAGCCGGATCAGTGTTGAGATTTATCTCCACAAAACTCCTAGTCCTATCCTCGGTCAGTAAGGGACACCGATGAGCTTGTAAAGGCTACCGTCCATCGGATGCGACGTAAAGCTGTGGCCCTCTGTGCGGGAGAGCCATATCCTGTGCACGTTAAAGAACACGATGGATGACCTTGACGGGAGGCTGCCATGTGTTTTCTAAAAGTTGTCCAATGGGTCTCCTACTCCAACCCTCTCTGAGTCCTCGTGGTACTTGTGACCTGGATATTTAGCCCATTGTGTGAAAAAAAGTGCCGCTCAGAGGTAAAACCACTTAACCCAACCGATCGTTCGTTCAGGCTGAAATGGTCGCTAAGTAGTGTCCTTTTAATTGTAGACACCTTGTATATTTAAAACAAATTGCTAACCCGTATAATTCGTCCTCCATCATAGTCTCTTTCAACCAGATAAAAAAATTAAGGCGGCAGTTGAAGAACTATTCTACTGTAAGTCTGCTCATCCGATAGCGGTGCGCTTCGAAATAATAGATTTGATCATATTAAAAGAGACTAGTCAGTTTATATAGGACGGCAAGGTGCTAGGAAGGGAATTAAACCTTCCAAGAGTGAATTTTCTCTAGGGAAAAGAAATCTTTAACAGAAAGTTTACGATTATGATTTGCGACGTGTAGCTAAGCCCTGTAGGTCATTGCTAGCTGTTGACCACAATGTGCTTCCCTTTCCTCCTCCTCCTCCTCTTCCTTTTCATCAGTTTAATTGCAGATGGAAGCAAATTTCCTTTCAATGCTTCCGAAGGCAAAGAATGTGAAGAGTAGCCAAAGCTTCGGTACCAGCTGCCGAACTTCGATGAAACAACTGAAGCTGCTTTATCAATTCAGAAGTTGCGGTTATTGATTCATAATGAAACGAAATGCATAAGGTGTGTAAAGAGTGCACAAAGAGTCTGTTGCATATACCTTTTGAAAGGAACTGATTCAAAATTTCGTACATATAATGAAGAAAATATTAAATAATTCAAATACCGTCATAAAGGGACTAGGCTTGGTTAAATCGGTCACAGGGATGTTTGGGATGTTTTACCTCTGAGCGGCATTTTTTGCACACGATGGGCTAAATGGCCAGGTCACATGGACCCCGAAGGCTCAGAGAAGGTTGGGGGAGGGGACCCACTGGAACAGCTGTTGGGAGACAGATGGTAGCCTCCCGTCAAAGCCATCCAGCGTGTTCTTTAACGTGCACAGGGTATGGCTCTCCCGCACACGGGGCCACGGCTTAACGTCCCATCCGACGGACGGCGGCCTTTCCAAGCCCATCGGTGTCCCCTACTGACCGTGGGCAGGGCGGGGAATTTTGCGGAGATAAATCTCAACGCTGACCCAGCTGGGACTCGAACCTGGGAACTACAGATTACGAGCCTGGCGCGCTACCGACTGAGCCACCCCCGCCCCAAAATAAATCGGTCACATGTCAGGATCGTAATTTAATATAATCATTCCAGGTTCGAGTTACTAAACTATGTTAGAGTAAGGATTTCTTTCCACAAGTGCCCCCTGTCTTTGGTGAGAAAGGAGAGACAGATGGGCTTGAAAAAGGTCCCCCGACAGCCTTTTCTCCTGTAATGCTGGTTTCTTGTGCAGGAAAGCCATACCTTTTGCACGTTAAAAAACACGCTGGAGGAACTCGAAAGGAGGCTGATTTTTTTCCTAATAGCTGTCCACTTATTCAGCCCATTTAGTCCATTGTATGTAAATAGAATCGCTCAGAAGTAAAACAAAGCCATAATAATGATTTCAACAGGAATTTTTATTTTTCATATACGGTTAAAAGTTTTCCTTTGTTTTGTTTATTGGTTAGTTGTATGAACGAATAAAATGATTTTATTATTAGCATGAACCTTCTGGGTATCAAAGCATGGAAAATGAAATAAACTTGAATAAAATGAATCATTCCATATTGAAATTGCCAGACTTAGAAGAAATGTAAGTATCATGTCCAAACTGTGCATATCAAGAGGAAGAAAGAGGAATAACTTGTAAAAATTATTGCTGAAGTCTGTGATTTTACAATTTATTTATACTTCATCAAATTATATTTAGTTACATTCATTCTACTTTAACGAATGAATGACAAAACTGGCAAAAATTAATATTTGAATGTGACTATAATTAACATCGATATAAATCGAAACACGGGCGACATCGAGCCAGTTGAACGGATTTCTGAGGAATATTATTCTTTAGGCACTGTAAACTGGTCGTGAAATTCGATGATTGTGAGGAATGATTGTAGCATCCTTGTCCCAGATAAAGATTATGATAGACAGATCTGGTAATCAACAAAGCCAAGATTGCAAGTGACAGAAGAGCCTCTCGATGTATGTTGAAAATGGCGTTGAAAATTCCGCGCGAAAAACGGAAGAATGATGGAAGTACAAATTGAAGATTGCTCTCCATATAACTTGAAACAGTCAAATGGCGTATAGCTGTTATAACTCATGATATCTCATCAGATGTTTGAGCACAATCTAGAAGAAAAGTCGAATCAAGAGCGAAGAGTCCTTCTGCAATATGTACCTCCCATCGCCATACATGCAAGCTCCTGTAGTCGTTAGATCATAAGGAAATAAAGGATTTATCACTGAATATCACATAATGGCATTTTTCACATCACCGATCTATTTTTTGGCCTAACAACAGACACTGTCGAGTGATAAGTGATAAATCTAAGTCGGCAGCAAGGCGGCGTGAGTGGTGCGCCATGAAATGAATTCTAAGTTAGCTAAATCAGCAGTTAAGGAAAGTTTGGATCTGCAGAATCCCCTATTCGTATACTGAATTCTAAGAACACAAGGTAATTTTTTAGTCTCCGACAGTTCGAGCATCACCCGTGGATAGACATTAGTCATCATTCCTTCATTTTGACTAACAAATGGCTATTAATAGCAAGCTTCCAGAGGAGTCCATCAATAGCGATATTTTCCGTCTGTTCGCTCCACTTGCTGATCATCGTTTTCCCTGTGATCCTATTAGCAACATCTGTAGGATATTCTTGCGTCCAAGTAGCCAACGTGAACAGCACTTTCTCGTGTTTACCATCCTACCTCACACAAACCTACTATCAGACCTCTACAAAAGTCCTGTGTTGGCTACACAATCATCTATATACGTTCTCTGTGTATTGCACATTACTTATAAAATGAGTTCTTCCCATTTTGCTTCCATAAACCGAAGAACGAACAGATATCTGCATCGCTTGGCTCATGAAACGGGTTCTAACAACTGGCATTTTACACCGTTTTTACACCATACTGACCATTTGCACATATATAAGTGATATACTGTGTTCGAATTTAGAGTAAATCCACACATTCCATTTGCGTGCGCAATTCCCATGCCCTCCAGTGTAGTATGAAGAATAAAATTTCTGATAATGGAAAGCCTTGTATGCAAAATGAAATCAAACAATAATGACTTTATAAAAAATAAGGCGAAGAATTATTCAATTAATAATGCAATTTCTGGAGTCATTTTGAATTATTTTTTTAATTCACATAAATGTTAGTCGTATTAAAAGAGTTATATATAAAATAAAATAGGTCCTAATATAGTTAATTCAGATCCTAATACAGTTGATTCCTTTATTAATCAATATTTTAGTAATTTAATAGAAACCATCTGCTAGCCTTCAGTGAAATAAGATTGAAGCCATTACCATAAAGTTCCCTCAATTCCCGAAATATGTAACTTCCTTAATATCATGATTGACTACATCAAATGCTTCAGTTACGTGAAGAAATAGGACTGGGTTTTCAGAAAATTTTACCCCATGATATATACTAGTGATCAACAATAAGATCTGGCATCCAATCCCTTTCTAAAATTGGGCGGGGGGGAACTCAGTCGGTAACGCGCCAGGCTCGTAATCTGTAGTTCCCAGGTTCGAGTCCCAGCTGGATCAGCGTTGAGATTTATAACCGCAAAATTTCCCGCCCTGCCCACGGTTAGTAGGGGACACCGATGGGATTGGAAAGGCCGCAGTCCGACGGATTACACCGATGGCCTTGGAAAGGCTGCAGTCCGACGGATGACACTGATGGGCTTGGAGAGGCCGCCGTCTGTCAGATGGGAAGTCGTGGCCCCGTGTGCGGTAGAGCCGTACCATATGCACGTTAAAGAATCACGCTGAATGGCCTTGACGGGAGGCTATCATCTGTCTCCGAACAGTTGTCCCAGTGGGTCCCCTCCCCCAACCTTCTCTGAGCCGTCAGGAGTCCATTTGACCTGGCCATTTACCCATGGTGGGAAAAAAGTGCTTCCCAACCCTTTTCTAAAACCATATCAATGCTCATGTAACAAAAAATATGATTTATATAAATATTAATTAAATCTTCTTTCGTAACGTTTCAATAACTCATGTAAAAAATTATAATTCATATAAATATTAATTAAAATTTCTTTCGTAACATTTTAGTAACTTTGGAAAGAATGAGGAAAGTGGAATTTTATACAACCAATAGAAAATACAGAGTTTACTGTTTGACATAAGAGTCGATAAATCAATAAATATTTTTTTGAAAAACAAATGAGGTCGCCAATTCGCGGGACTCGAACCCACATCTCTTCAGATTCAAGAATTGACTTGTTATCCTTCCACTAATGTGATTCTATCTGTCGTCTCGCACGTGTCGCCATCTATGATCAGGAACGAATAACTTCAAGGCGTTATTAATAAAGTCACGCCATCGGCGACATGATATAGTCACATTAGTGGAAGGACTACAATTCTAGCTCAGTATGTAGAACACTCTGCCAGAAATCTTTAAGAGATGTGGGTTCGAGTCCACAGTGATGTGTACTGTGTTACTGTGTGATACAGTAATGTACTTTTGCTTGATTACTTCATTAGTAACTCCTTGAGCGTGAGTGACTTTTTTATTTACATCTTATTCAGAGGAACATGGGAAATTGCATTCCCCGATCATAGATGGCGCCATCAGCAACACCTGCGGGAAGGCAGTACAGTCACATTAATGCAATTTGCTCTGCAATTCAATAAACTATTTTTAACTTCAGTTTAGAAAACAGGTTTTACTATAGTTATTTTTAAATGAGACGAAAGCAGCTTTCTGCAAATTACTAGTTATTAGATCAATAAAAAATTTAGAATGATATTTTACAATTATTTTAATTGTTTTTGAGTCTATACCATCATATCCTGCAGCGTTAACTATTTTTAAACTCACCAGTAAATACTAATAATTTATTCTGTTTTCTTCAATACGGTGAGTTTTGTTGAAAGAGTTCCATAGGATATATAAAATCTAAATTACTGGAAACGTAAATCTTGACTACTTACATTCGCAATCAAGCATTAATTAATATAAAAGAGTAGTATAGTGCAGTCTAATTATAATTATATATGTTTGTCAAATCGTTTTATCCTTTAGGAGAATTTTGACCTAATAGCCAGTTCATATGGCTCAGAATACGATGGGGTAAGGAGTTATAAGATAATTTCTTAGGAAACCCCCTCCTCTCCTTGTAGTGCGAGTGTTGGATGGTCCAAATCGTGCTAGGTTCCTAATCTTATGGACCCAGATTAAAGTTGCGACTGTGCTATCGCTCAGATTTTCTCTTCTAACCCTCGCTTGGTTGGTGGTGAAAAAGTGATACCAATCACTTTACAAAAGTCATTGTTAATCGGAGGGAACAGTAACAATCTGTGCATATTAAAAAGCAAGTTGGATAGCCTGAACCGAAAGCATCGATCAGTTTCCTATCAAATTATGTAGTGGTTTCCTTCTCTTACCCCCCCCCCCCTCGCACCTTTGAGCCCTTAGAAAACCTTGTGACATGGTCACCCACTGTGTGCAAAACTGCAGCTCAAACGTTGAAACAATCCCAATCCCTCCTTCCCAATTTCAACACCATCCAGTGCTTTCTTAGACGAACAGAAGAGCATGGCTCTCTTGCGCTAGAGACAAAGGTTGAAGGTTCCGTCCGATGGACAACCGCCATTTTAAGAGTCGAGAACATCCCTCCGTTAATCGAGGGCTTAGCGCGAACAAGAGAATAATATTTCTACTCCTTCAAGGTCAAATTCGGAGGTGCGCACTGCCTACTACTTCTCTGAGCCCTTGGGGTCCTTCTGACCTGGCCATTTAGCCCATTGTGTACAAAAAACTCCACTCAGAGATAAAACAACCCAAGTGCAGATTGCAAATTGATACGTTATCATTGTATATCATGCTGCGTATGAAAGAAACTAAAAGAATGCTAATATGTGAAAGGAAATATAAATTATTGATTGGGTTGGTTAACTATAATTTGAAAATCGCAAAACAATCACATAGAATAAATTATAAAATTTTGCTCACAAAATATGATCACATAAATTTGTCATTAACACCTGAATTAACTGTTTATTTGGTTGCATTTAATTACTACAATTATTGATTAAAATTCGAAAAGATCTTGTATGTTACTGATTTTCATCGATTGTTTTCAAATTGTACAGGAATTGTTTAATAAACAACGTGTGATGATATGTTACTGAATGAAATGAAGGTCTAAGAAGTGAAAATAGGTCTAAGAAGAGAACAAACATTACCACGAAAAGCTATACATGAATTGGTTTCCAATTGTGGAGGGCAATCACTTCCACTTAAGACTTATTGAAGAAGTAGATTAGAGAGAGTGAAAGCTGAAAAAACACGGTAACCATTGGTTCCTGGAGGACACCCTGTATGCTCCTTTTCTTTGCCCTAAGGAAGGAAATGGAGTTAGAACGTTTTTCTTCCTGTTCCCTAACTATCCGGCAAATACATATCGAAAGAATGAAGCTACTTACAAAGACACGTACTATTGTCGTTTCGTTATGAAAGGAATCGATGACGTCACATGCCAGGCTGCCTCTGACAGATAACAGACTATCTTCCTTTCGGTCAGAACGTAATAATGGATATCCATAGTGTCTGTGTAACGTGATCTAATAATGAACCATACGACAACCCATTGTTGATTGCCGAAACCTAGGCCAACACTTGCCGACTTGGCCACACAAATAAAAACTTATTGCTCCCTCAGAGGAGTATACGAGCGGCTCTTCTTTTCTGCTCATCTAACGAAGGGCGTTAATAAGAGATCACTGCTATTGCTGATCAATGTGGTGAATGCCGAAAAGGAAAATTTGTATTCCCCTGTTAATAATTCCCGGTGTCGTACGGCTATCATGAAGAATCTTATTCATTATTTTCCTGAGTTCTATTCCTTACGATATTTTCGCTGGTTCTGTCCCTTACTTGAGTTAATTAAATGTATGTTATAATAAATTTAAATTCTTACCTGCATGTTTATATTTTTAATGCTAGTTTTTCTTGCTCTGCATAGTAATTTTAAGAGGCTTGTTTGATCTTTAAGTAATTTATTCTTCCAAGTTATTTTGCTTGCTAGTAGTCTGAAATCTTCATCCTTCTCTTTACTAAGAAAGTTTTCATCCTGATCTAGCAGGTAGTACAGAGGAGGTGGATCACTATCGCTAGATTTTTTTTCGCTCGATATTGGTGCTCATCATCAATTGCGTATTAATCTTTGAACAACACGTACAAACAGGTTGAAAAGCTAGGTTCAAATCTAGAATGAGATTAAGTTGAAGATGAATATATAATTTGCTCATATAATATTCAGCAGCGTATAGTAATATATACCAAGTTGGTTGGTAAGGACGGAACTCGATAATAGAATACTCTCGATGTGTGTTCGTAGATAAAAATGATTAACATTCCAAAAACGAAGTTACAAGGCGAAATAGTTGAGAAAAATATACAGATGTATAGGAATTTAGCATTACGAATGATATTGAAAACAAATACTCGAGATTGAGTAGTTAACCGCAGCTGTTGTGGTATTCAATGAACTTCATTATTTAGAGTCATTCAAGGACAAGTTGCTTTGGGGTTAAAAAATATTACCTGCGGGAGTGTTCTTTTCTTTCGTCATCATCTCATATATATTTCACCAGTCTTAGTTTTTGTTGCAAACCTCATAAGGAGTTTACGTGAGTTATGTTGTCTGCGTGCTTATATGCCTGACTTTGTATTTAATAAACATCTCTCTATCCATTATTTGCATTGTTACTACAATAATTGAGGTAAACATTGTAAAAGAGCGTGAACTAATAGTAAACATGAACTTATTATGTTCACCTCTTTTGCCTTCACCTTTTCTACTGGTTCACCTTACTTCTCAGTTGTGGCTCGTGAGCTTCTAAACTGGTGGGTCCATAGAGTAAAACCAACTCGCAAGAACGGAGGGAGATATGATTTTTGGTAATGCCCAAGATCCACAATGTGATTTTTCTCAGGTTCTAGCCCCAACTGCTCCTGCGTTGAGATTTTCTCCTCTAATTACCTTTCACGAAAGGAAACATCGATGGGCTTGGTAAGGTTTATGAGGAAAGATAAAGTGTCTACTCCAGCAACTGCTTGCCACAGAGGTGTGGCAGGAGTCTGTCAGAATAATAAGCCATAGAGATGATCTGTAAAGGAGGACGAAGTCTCAGGAAAAAACAATGCAGCTCTCACATTTAAAAAAAATAAAACTAAATAATCGACTAAGACACAACTGGTTCAAACAATGTAAATTCTTGAACAACAAGGCACTTCATTCCGCACTTACCATCGAAAGTGAATAACCCAATCAACAAGCATTATATGTTTTGTGCGATGAATTGTTGTCCCTAGTCAATAATTTTGGATTTAGGAACTAATAAAATGGTTTAATGATACGTGTATTTAGTACAAAAGTAACGTAACAGCGAATCATATAAACAAGAATATAAAATATATAATGAAATGGAAATTGCAAAGAAAATTGCAAAAAATATTTTTAAATATGACTTTTGCATAGATGCAATATATATATACTTTGTATAAAATCTGTATATGCATGTACTTAATTAGAAAAAAAAATCCCCTTGAAATGACCATAAACCTTTCTAAACTATTACGAAAATAATTAAAGAAATTTCCACATGAACTCTAAATCTGTTTTTAAATTGGAACTTAAAAAACTTCTTGAATTCTTTTAACAGAAAGTTTTCTTGCACCAACTTCTATCATATTTGAATAACTTTGAAATCTTTAGATGTATTCCCTTGCTTTCACTTGTAACCGTTGCAATAAAACTGTCATGTCAGCATTTCATGCATTATGACATACTGGGAGCGAAATGAATGATATTCAAAGGATATGGTTAAAATACATTAGTTGAAATCATTAATATTTTATTATATAATCCTATTCTAAAACGTATTTCAAATTCTTAACTGCAGTCACTGAATCTAAGCCATGATTCACGTAAAATTAGAAAATATTAACATGAGCTAGGTTACTTTTAGCCGAAATATTATTAGCAAAAAAGAATTTATCTGATACAAAATCAATATTAAGCTATGACTCCAAATATAGGAGAATAATTATCTATATTTTATTATGTTAAAATATATTGCATGCAACTTACTTGGGTGTCTCCAGTAGCTCTGTTTACACTGTATGGATTCGTTGGACGTAACAGAAATATTTTGCAATGGTAGTCGTATTTGACAAGTCGTAGTTTCGTATTTGATGTTGAACTTGACAAATCTTGTGATCGTTAATATTATCGCACGCTCCCAGAGGTTGGGTCACGTGGGATTTGAGGTCGAAGTGTAATCGAAAGTGGAGTGCTTTGTGTAGCCCTATACTGCTCGCCAAGAATTTCTGGTTGCTGTATAGGGCCTGCGTGAAGATCAGGTAAACTAGGGCGATTGCGGCTAAAGGTTCCTTTTCCCAGATACAATTAAGTTCCACAAGTTAACCTGGGCGCCAATGATAAAATAAGTTCACCCTTAAGAAATAAATGCTAAGTCCTAAAAATGTGCTAACGCTGTTAAAACGTCACTGCAGTGTTAAAAATAATGCTTTCCACTCGAGGGACAGTCAGCAAAGCGGATTATTTCCCTATCTCTCGCATAAGATAGGGACATCTACCTAATCCTCCATTTCCCTCCGTTCTCACCTCTTATCAACAAAACACTCAAACTTCAGGTGATCACAAAGCTAAGCAACAGTGCTGTAGCAATCTAATGTCCTTTAACACCCGTTTTTTGGGTAGCAGGTTCTGCAAAACCCCTGTCACTGGGCGAACAAAAAGTGAATTTAAATCGGAAAAAATTCAATCGTTTCATTTTGATGTTTAGCTATTCAGAGCTTAACTGTGATTGGACGTTTTTTGAGTGATTAGACTTCGATGTTTGTGCCCAGCAGAGAACGTTTTCTTTCTCTTCCCTTTTCTCCTTTCTGCTCAGCTTTGCAGTGTTGTCATCGATCAATCGGCCTTCACCGTCATTGAAAGGTTGACACCTGCCATGGCAACAGTTGAGCACTCCTCTGTAGATCATTGATCCTCCCTACTCAAACGAGAAAAGAGGGAGAGGGATAAGGAAGAAGAAACGGAAAGGGGAAGAGGATGCACGAAGCTAAAGAGGCTTGCATGTGTATCGCTGCTCCTAAGCCTGCTTGCTTTCACCGGGAAGTATTTTAAATGTTTTTTTTTCAACAGTGTGCAAGATGCAGCCGAAGTAGAATTTACAGCTGAATTTGAACTAGATAATTTCCAATTTAGTCACTTAAATATAAGTTATCTTACGAACAATATTCGAAAGAGACAGATTAAAAAAAATTAATTTGAACTATTAATTTTTGTGGATTATTTTAGCATTTATATATATATTTAATATGTCATAAAGTAATTATTCGTCTGACCTATCTAATTGACGCACCAAATGATTGTCATGAACTTTCCCATAGTACCGAATCAATTACCCGAAATCGTAGGCGTATGTGGTTCTTAAACTCAGGCTACTAATTAATCTATGACACTGGCTGAATAAGAAATTATTGTTTTCTAGATTTCTGATTTCACTGCAGATCGTCAGTGTTTCGCTCTGTATTGGCTGCAATCAAAGGCAATTTCGAGACTGCGATCTTTTCAAAGCTGGAACTGTATGGAAAATGGAAAATTAAGTGGTTCCGCGCAACGCTTTTCTTCGACCTCCATTAAGAGGAGGTAGGAGAAGAGAACGTATTCGTTTTAGAGGAATATAATTAGATGTTGGCGTTTCAGGTTGCTGAGAATATATTAAAGGCAATAAGACTGGTTCCTCTAATTAATTTACAGCTAAGCTAGGCGAAAGGAAGGAGATGGGATTACAAAAAAAAGAGGAGGGGGAACTTTCAAAAGTGAGAGTCATACGGCGCAAATGATGTAACACCTGCGCGTTTTTTTTTCTCTCTCTCTCTTTCTTTCCTTTATCTTCCCGCCAAGATCGGATCAATGATGTGCCCTCAATTATTCAGCGAGTAGCATGATAATTAGGTGTCAGGGTTCCGAAGGGGAATGTATAGGTGGGCGGATGCGCTGATCGCTTGCTCGCACTCAGTGGTTGTAAACGGAAAAGTACAAAAGGGAATAAAAAAAAAAGAAAGAAAAACTTTTAACGTGCAATGAAAACGATAACATGGCTAAAACAAAATATTACGGAGCTGAAACGCCTTTTATATTAGGACAAAACATTATTGTTAGCATTATTAAGTTAAAGATACGATGTGACCGAATAAACTAAATCGGTTTGTTTACTCAAATATGTGTTTTTATGCTACATGTCTCCTCCTAGGGAAAAAAAAAGTACTACAAACTAATTTGAACTAAGTGAACATTTGAACTTCACAAATTTTCACCATTATTATGCTTTCACATATTTAATGTTTTTCATACATATCTGCTATATATGTACATTTCTTGCATTCTGTCTGTCACACTCTGTAATGAGAAAACCGTCCCACTCTGCATTTATAATTTGCAGTTGTGATCGTTGTTACTGCAGAAGGAACTGAGATTGCAGCACGAATGACGAGCTCGAGAGGCAACTTATTTTAGAAACATTTGGCAAAATTTTGCACGCAGTAAGATCAGAAAGGAGTTTGTTAAATATTTTTTTTATTTTTTAAACTCCTTTCCTATGGTGAAAATGTATTTTAAAGGCTTTTTTTAACTTGTCAAGGATACCCAATTCACAAGTGGTCCCAACCCCTCGCAGCTCTGAAGCGGGTAAGTAATTGTTATCTGTAGCTATTAAATTGGAATAAACCATGATATTCACTGCAAATTTGAATATAGTATACTTCTAATATATAGTATGCAACATAAAAAATGAAACTCTACAAGGAAGTTATAGTTGGGTTGTTTTACCTCTGAGCGGCACTTTTTTGCACATAATGGGCTAAATGGCAGATGACAAAGACCCCGAGGGCTCAGAGAAAGTTGGGAGAGGAGACCCACTGGACAGCTGTTGGGGGACAGATGGTAGCCCCCACGTTAAGTTCATACAGCGTGTTCTTTGACGTGCACAGGGTATGGCTCTCCCGCACACGGAGCCACGGCTTAACGTGCTATTCTACGGACGGTAGCCTTTCCAAGCCCATTGGTGTTCCCATGGTCGAGGGCAGGAGGGGAGTTTTGAGGATATAAATATCAACGCTGGACCAGCTGGGACTCGAACCTGGGACTGCAGATTACGAACCTGGCGTGCTACTGACTGAGCCCCCCCCCCCCCAAGTTAAATAGAGCCATGCAAATTGCACCAAGAATTACCTTGTCTGAGTATGCAAATGATTATAATTCTGTAGTGGATAGTCACGTGGTAGACATTCACTATAATTTGCATTTCCGCAGCGAATAAACACGTGAGAAATATAGGAATAAAGAATGTCAGCAAAGGCATATCAGTTGTTGGATTAGAAAACTTTCGAAATGTTTCTTAGCTATGGAGAAGAACAAGACATGCCCAAGGCATAACAATATTGCACCTGTCACCAAAGTACGAATACCGAAAGGTGGGTCACCAAATTTCTGCAGGTAGGATAGTCCATGTGCGCCAACACTGTTACAAAACTGTACAAAACTGTTGTTGTCATTGCGTTAGATACACGATAGCCAGTGACTGGGTCACAACACAAGACAGGAGTACAGTTCGTGAGCTCTCCAACTCTGGAGAATGGCACTGAGGGACTACTTTACTACAGTGAACCATCTCAGGGGTGACTTTCAGAGAACATTTTGAATATACACATCGGTACAACTGTGTGTACCCAAATGATCTGACATTCGTTTATATGACGTCGGTCTTTACGTACGTAGATCACTCCAATGCTTAACTATTGATAGAGCACGGCAGCTGTATTATCCGTAAATTGTAATAGATAACCAGGAGCTGATGGAGGTCCAAATAGAGATCCATGCTGTTCATTGACAGTCCCGATTACGTCAGTTTGTTTATTGGCAAAGCCTGGTTATATCTCAGCTTGGAATGGTGGCAAGACACATGTCTGAGGTGTACACATGAGAAACTTGCAGAAATTTGAGTTATCCGATATCTTTAGACAGCTTTTGGCGTGGGGGTGACACAGTGTATGGCAGAGCCATATATCCCTATTACATATTCCAGTCCTTAAAGCTGCCCAATCGTAAGTCAATCTTGTTGAACAACTCATACTCCAAATTAGCATACTCGAGAGTAGTATGTTAACAGCAAAATAATGCCTGCGCACACAAGCATGTAATCTGGTTAACTCTGTTCAGTTTTACAGTTTGAAGCCTCTTTGGCAATACTTTTAGCTCTGTACTACCAGAACTTCATTTTTTTAGCAGTATCGGATTCTGAATAAAGTTTTAGGGCAATTTTCAAGCCGTATCTACTTTTTTTTATTCGCTTTAATTTTCATAGATTTGACAAAGCAAAAATCTATTCATGAGATTTTGTTTTACACTTATATTTTAAATTTTTTCTTGTGCTGAAAGCCGTTCGAATGCAGTTGGATATCAGATAACCCTCCACAGATAACAGAAAAACCTCTATTGGAAATTTTAGCATATCGTTCACGATACACTATTACACTTTGTGAGCCATTCGACTGATTTCGATTCGCAATACATAAGATACAGAAACGTCCTAGAAACTCCTCCTATATTATCCTGACAGTAAAATATGCCTCTCAGACAAACTTTTAAGTTTATTCAACTTTACAGTTTTTTGAAGCCTCTTGTACAGGCCTCATACAAGGACATGACTTACTAAGACCAAAGTTACTGCTGACCACTGCCTCAGTTAGAGCTAACACAACACACAAAGTTTACCTGCAGCAACAGCAATTACCCCCCTAACCACTACGAAGCGATTTAACCACTATGAAGCGATACGAGGCCATTTGAATTAATTAATCCAATCATGGCAAAATTTACAAACCCTTTGCACTTCTTTTCTCTGCAAATGACTGATCACCAAGGGAAGGGAGTGACACAGTCGGAGCGCGCGAGGCTCATAATCTGTTGTTTCCATGTTCGAGTTCCGACTCTGCCAGTGTTGGGATTTATCCCCGCTAAATCCTCATCCTTCCCTCGGTGAGAAATGCAACAACCGATGAGCTTGGAAAGGCTTCGTCCGTCAGATGAGACCTAAAGCCATGGCCCTGTGTGCAGAATAGCCATACCCTTTGAACGTTAAAGAACATGCTGGATGACCTTGATGGAAGGCTACTACATGTCTCCTAACAGCTGCTCAGTGGGTCCCTTTCCCCCAACCTTAAGCCGTCCCATGGCCGAGTGGTTAGCGCGCTTGGCTACTTGATCTAAGGGACCTGGGTTCGAGCCCCGGGTAAGGCATGGATATATGTGTCGTTTTTCTGCTGAGGTCCTGCCATCCTCTCGGACCGTCTACTATGGCAAATAAACTGACAGGCTCTTGTCAGACCTCTGTGGCAAGCAGCTGCTTGAGGGGGTATTAATTAAAAAAAAATCTCTAAGCTGTTGGGGTCCTTGTGATCTGGCCATTTATTCCAGTGCCAATTCGTTTCATCATCAGAGTTCATATTCGTTGCTAAACAAAATTAAAATTGGAACGAAAATAAGGAACTAAATATTATTACCTTGACTGTTACCAGTAATTATTTAGATGTTTTTACGTAATTAAGTTTTTTTTTCTTCTGAACAGTACAGCATATTGAAATGCAGAGCATTACCAATAGGAAATTATACATGTACTGTACACCTGGAATCTATTGTTTAATGTTTTCTGATTAAAATAATCTCAAATGACAAAATCCGGCTCATTTTGCTTCCCGAACGTTGCCTGTGAGGGACACGGGACAAGATATTAAAATTCACGGCGGGTAACAACCCAGTCTGAATCTTAGAACCATGGCAGAAAGCAGAGGATGTACGAAGATAGCAGATGGGAAACTAGCCGTTAGAACGAAGGTCAGATAGATAGGTATGTAACGAACAAAGGAACTCTGGTTTAGAAAGGAAGCAGTCCGAGAGCAGTGAGAAAGAGCAGGTTTTCTCAAAGATTCGAAAGATCTTAAATTCTAACTAGAGCCTGGTGAAGGGACCTGTTAAAAAAAACCTGTCAGTTATATGAATTGAAGATTATGCACAAAAATGCTAGAGACTAGGTGTCTGTTCGATATACGTCTCATACAAGTATAATACAGGAGAAAGCTCAAGTAATCTCCCACTAATCTTCCTAACATAAATTGCTGAGCAATAATATTTGATGAGTTTCCCTGAGAGTGATTACAATTGAATATCTTAGTTCATCAACTGCTGTAATTAACCTCCAGTCTTTTTGCTATGAAAATGAGTTTGTTCCTCTAGCGATGCCACTCCGCATAAAATTATCAGTAATAAGCAAGAATCTTGAGCGACCTTGGAGTTTAATGCGAGAAGCAGTATCAAAAAAGAGAGGGTTTGCAGAGGGTTTAGCATTCTACACTCACAGAAGAAAGCGGAAACGATACAAGTGAATAATACAGTCATTATTACTCCCCCACCGCAATAGTTGAAGGATTCTCGAGTTTTTACAACAATCTAACAAGTTGAACTATGCCCCTCAGATGCCGAATATTAAATAGGGTACAAAACTTTCTAACTCTATCTGAATGTACAATGTTCTGTTTCATCAAGTATGGAGTGGAGCGAGGGAACATTTGCTCTTATAATTTACATCGGGCTCATTATCTCTAAAGTGAATTTCTGTAAGCTTAAATTTAAAATAACTGTTAATTTTTAAATAGAATCAATAATTTGTTAAAAGCAACGACAAAATAAGCTAGTTTTAATTAGGTTTTTGAGCAGTGTCCTTAAGAGGTTAAGTGGAATGAATATTTGAGCATATCTGCGCAAGATGTAAAGGATTTCTATTTTCAGTTATCTCAAAACCACGGCAAGCACAGAAACTAAGATTCCGTCTGATCTTCGTTTCGGACAAAATTTATTTCCCATCAGAATGGAAGACCTAAAAATATTGGTTAGTAGCAACCATCATTTCCTTCGTTGGCATCAGAGGTGAATGAAAGAACAATATTTACGGCGACGTTTATTGACAGATAAGTGTGGGGCTAACCCGTTGCACTCTATTAGCCTTCCTGCCTCCCTGCAGCGGATCGAGTGTCGGCGTCCGGCCAACCCACTAACGCCACCTCGCGGAGTGAACCAAATAACTCACGGCCACTAATCACGTCACAGTCGACGCTAACGCGAGGTGGAGAGAAAGGCTATGTCGTTTCTCCACTGCTCGGGTTTCAGGAGGTCGTTTGCCGACTAATGGCGGCGTCCATACTTCCGGTGGCAGTAGGAGGGTGGATCACGTGACTGAATGGTGTGCCCTCTGAGAAGTTCGCTATTCATAACGGTGAGGTGTGGCTCGTTTTCTGCCCTTCGGCATGAATTGCTTGCCCCCCATTGGTGGAACGGATGCAGACGTTCATAAATTATACCGACAGTCTGATAAACATTGTTATTACAACGAGAATGTTGATCCAGTTTAGTACAGGATATGATCGCGTTCCTCTCAAAACGACTGAGAAGCTTTGATATAAGTAGTTTCGTTTGACACCAAGTGCATCTCTGCGGAATAACAGAATGGCTTTGGCTACCGTGAGCACCTTATAAAGCAGATAATAGAGATCTAACGAAATCAAAATGTTTTTCAGACAAGCCCGGAGTAAATTTGTAAGGGTTTAAGAATGAATGTTATTGAGCAGATATGAAAAAGAAATTTTAATATTCTCCGAGGTAGCGCTTTGCATCAAAGGATGACTGAAGCTTTTTTCCAGAATTTATTTTAAAAATTAAATTTATAAGGATTGTAATGTTCACTTCTTTTCTAAAGAAATAAAACTAATATAACTAATATTATCAATAATGTCACCTAAGTTTCTGAATTTACTCTTAAATTCGACGGTATCGCTACTTATCCTTTGTTCCAAGATGACCTATTGCCAAAAGGACGATTTTACCCTTAGCTCTCACACGGTATTTCTCAGATTTCGGATATCAGCAGACATTTGCACACTTTTTATTTCACACATAGCAACAACACTTGCGCCCAATCACAATCATCAACAGTGGCGACTAGCTCCTATCCTGAGGCTCACACCGAATTTTTTTTTCCTATCCATCACCCAAAGATGGGGAAACTTGAGACTTATCCTTTTATTCGCATAGTGTGGCGAAAAGCCATACTGTAGTGAAATTAAAATAAAAAAAAAACATGGAACGTTGATCATTGGTGACAGGTGCAATCTCCCGCTGGAAGTTTTTATTGGTTCATTTTCGCTTTCGCTCTTATTATGACGCGGCCATCTGCTCCGTTGTGAAGCATCAGAAATGCCGTTGAGGTATGTCAGAATTAAATGGTACGTAAGGGACTGAGGCCCAAAGTGTTATAACTGTTTTAGTAGCGGGAAAGTAATACCAAATTCAATCTACTTTCAGATGAGGCACCTATGTCCTTTTTGCTTTCGATTGGGGTCTCAACGTCCTAAGCGCGTGGCTTATGTATCTTAAACACATGGGGCTCATGGGTTTCTTAATCCGACCTTGCCTCGTGGATAAAAGCAATCGAAAAATCAGGGTTTGATTATATCCAAAGCGTTCATTAGATTTCTTTGCGTTTTTCTCTTTCATTTCTAACACAAAAAGGAATTGGTTAAAATTCGTTTCACAAACTATAAAAGTTTCTATTTTTTATTCAGTCGGGAAGTCATTTGTGAGTATTTTTTACGTCATAAAATCCAATGCCTGCTTGCTATAAGTTTGAAAAGTTCTTCCCTCTAGCAGGAACTCCTATAAACAACTATTGAAGATAGCGTTACACTGCAGAGCAGCTTGGGTTTTATGTGAAAAGGTTTTTGAAAATCGGCAGTATTTATTACAGGCAGCGGGCAAGTTGAAATCTAAGAAATTTACCACGTACAAGTTCAAAGGAGATCAAGAATTGGAAGGCTTGCGATAAAGTTCGAACAAACTTGTATTAGACTAACAGAAGGGCGTTGTTTGCAGTGAAAAAGTCTGAAATCTGCTGAAAACTTTTCTCACGGACTGGAAATGCTGATTCGTATAACCCAGACAAATAGACGAAGCGTCTGTCTCAAGAGCTGGTTTTGAAACAAACTTCTATTTCCTTACAAAATTCAGATACCATAATTCCCGGACAATGTCGATAGAAATAAGTAAGAAGACTTTCTGTGGTTCATTGCGTCAATATTCGACAATCCAACAGTAATTCATTGCGTATATCGACAATCCAACAATAATTCATAAAAGACAATCCAACAGTAATTCATAAAAGACAATCCAACAGTAATTCATAAAAGACAATCCAACAGTAATTCATCGCGTTCGGTTCATCGACGAAATGTATTTCCATCTCAACGGGTACGTCAAATAAATAGATTAAGGGTGTAGGGATAATTTGAAATCCCACAAAATCACGGAGAGGCATTTACATTCAGAGAAATGCTCGGCAAGACAATATTTTCAAGTGACACAGATTTGTTACTGCAGGTACAATAGTCTATATCGTTAAACAGAGATCTTCGTCTATCGGATTGGATGTTAAGCCTTGGCGAAGTGTGCGGGGAAATAATACCTTGGCATGCTAAAAAACACACTGGATGGTCTTGACTGGAGATCTCCATCTGTCTCCTAAGAGCTAGCCAATGGGCTTTCTTCCCCCAATCTTCTCTGATTCTTCGGGGTTCTTGTGACTTAGGCATTTAGCCAATTATTGTGTGCTAAAGTGACCCTCAGAGTCACTTTAGCACACAAGTCAGAGTGATGTTTAAAACAACACAAGTCAGAGTGATGTTTAGAACAACACAAGTCATAGTGATGTTGAAACAACACAACAAATTGTTAAACAGAATATAACTTGATCGGCATCCGGTCGTTCAAGGCAAGGGCCATGACTCTCCTCCCCATCTTTGAGAATGATAGTAAGGGTAATGGAGGATGAAATTTTTAAACATAAGCACATTTCACGCTCTTTTCATGAAAGTTTTTTTGAAAGCTCTAAAATGGAGAGAAAATGTTACACTATAATGGAAATCGAGACTCTTGTTCCCCCACCCACCTCTTTATTTTTTTTTCTATATCAGGGCATGAATATAATCATTTCAGTCTTTTTTTTTTTATAAGATCCTGCACATTCATTATGAAATGTGAAGTTTTAATCACTTTCGTGTTATATGTATACTTGTTTCTAACTTTATAAATAATATTAAATGTGAAAAGGAAAGGAAAATACTGGCTAAGGGAATGTCATAAATAATAAGGCCAAAAAAAAGTGCTCCTGGATTTGTGGTTGTGGAAAATAAAAAAGGAATCCTTCTGTGCTTCATGTTTAATATTCAGTAATTTACATTGCTCGAAGGAATTAAAGTACTTATTTTGAAAGGCTGTAGATTAAAAGAAAAGTAGAAAAAATAAACTTCTTCTGAGTCAACCACTTCGCACTGACAGAAGCCTGCCAATAAATCAACATCAAGGTATTACCTTGATGTTGGACGGAAAGGCAATAGAATTATTCATGGTTGTCTTGGAGGTCTCTTTGGTCTGAAAAATATCGCTGTAGCTACTAATTGTTATAGAAAGGCCATACATAATTCATTACCCTATCAAGCAAATATTTCGGTTTTGCATCATCCTCAGGCGCTGTCGTCTGGGAAGGCAATAACAGCGTGACAAGCTGAAACTGCATTATCGATATTCTTTATATTATATGTGCCTTATTTCCACGCAGGGATCTAGAAAAATATTTAGTCGAGGGATATAACTATATTTATATAACTATTGTGTCGAGGGAAGATGTTTTCTCCCGAGGTAAGGGTTATTTTACAATCTGCCGAATAGCTAGTTATTTTCCACAATAATAAAAATAGACCATGTAATATTTTGAAATTACTCCTTAAGTTTTTGATTCCAGGACAGATTTCCCCACTATCCCCTACATTGACATGACTCTGCTTAAATTCATCACAGAAAGCAAAATGATGAAAAAGGCGGCAGTTTAAATTTTGACAAAAATTTCTTTCCCGGAGCGAAATAACGACTGTATTTATAAGGCCCTTTGGCGAATTCTTCAACAAAATTACGAAACAAATGGGAATAGATTCATCTATAGAGCTGAAATTATTAGTTCTATATGTTATGGAAATGAAGTTTTCTGCTTTGTACTCTGTTATTTCGTAAGGAGATTGAATCACGTTCTCAAATTTAGGGTTAATAGGTAGTCGTTGACAGATGTTTTACCGATCGATCAAACTTATATTTCAACTATGCCGTTAAACGCGAAATCGCTAATCAATATTTGACGAAATGAAAGTATGACTTGTAATCCTCTCGGGAGAAAACATTCCCTTCGCCTAACTGTCTGAGCCGAGATATGATTGATAACTACACGTGACTACTTGCTAAGTCCTTTTAACTTCCTCTCCAATGTCAGGGCTCTGGTCTTCGCTTACACTCCATGGGGTCTTGAGGTTCTTTTCAGTACAATTGCTAGCGGGGTGTTAAGATACTGGATCAATTCTTTTATCCGAAATGCGCATATCGTCTATTTGGCCTCCTACTGAGGCATCTTTGATGAATGATGAAACACCGCAAGACACAATAAACAGCTTACGAGCCATCCTCTTTGCTCTGTCTAACAGAATACTTCTTCACCTAACGGCATAAAATAACATGGACTAATCTTAAATTGTGCATTTTGATTCAACTTTCACTAGTTTAGGGATTCTATAAAAAACACACTTAAATAAGCACCAATTTAGTGGGTGCTTATTTAAATTAGTTAGCCAATCATATTTCTACATGAACTATTTTGCCGCTAAAATTACAGGGATGGAGTGGTTTGTTTTTTCTTGCAAGATTAAAAGTAAGATGCAACCGAAGAAAATGAAATTTAATCATTGAGTGGACCAGAAAAATGATATTAGGTTTCAAATATAATATACATTTCAGAAAATTTTTCTTATTGATGATGATTAGATCAATTTTGTGCTAGCGGTATAGATATAGCGTATCCACCTTATGTCGTTCAGGAGGCAATATGTGACAGCTTTATGCGCAGTAACACTTATTTATATTCTGTTATAGAAGTATTTTTAAAGCACGTCAATGAAAAGTCTGAAATAATGGTCAGGAATGGTTTTAATTATAAGAATTAATAAACAGGTAAATTTTGTAGCTTGAAGTTGTAAAGTGTCCATTCACCAATCTGAATGATTGAATTATCGATTAATATTTTATGCCACTATAGTGCATTGTCCATTTTATTTTAAGATGACTTTAAATTAATAATGTATTTAGTATTTCGAGATTTCGAATGCCTTTATAACAGAGGAATTTTACTACGGGCTGGGTAATTGTACTTAGTTATCCATTCGTTTTTCATGCAGTAATTATCGCTGCCTCGGTGGCGTAGTGGTATCGTGTTGTACTCTATCAATCTCTCAACTCTAAAAATCTTGCCTGTACTCTATCAATTAGACAGGTATAATTGATACAGCAGACCTCTCTGAATTGATACAGGGTTTGGATTCGAATCACAGGGTGGCATGCCGCTAAAATTATGTTCGTGTATGTGTTTGTATGAGAAACCAGGACAAGCCTGACAGACCATCTGGGTTATCTGCGTCCATTGTGAAGGGAGTAGTTTTTTCCCTTTTTAAACTGAAAAAAAAATGATGCTCATATCTTCAACATTTATCAATAATTCTGATAACAACTACCACTAAAGGTATTCAGTATAGCTAAATTCAAAAAGTCAGGTTTACATATCGTGTGCCCGAATCTAGTGTTCTCTGTATAGAATGTAACAATCGTACTTTATTTGTGTCCTGTTTTTTTTTTCTACACAAGTCACAATCTCATTTTGCTGAAATTCAACTATATTAGTTTTAACAAAGTAATAATATCAGCAAAATATTAAAGTCATATAGTAGTGAATTAATCGAGACAGTCTAATATATACAGAATGACCAAGGAAGTTCGTAAGCAGAAGAATATTGCGCTATGTTTAAAATAAAGATGGATTAGATTTTTTACTTCGGAGCTGCACTTTTGCTCACACAATGGACTAGATGGCCATGCCACAAGGACCCAAAAGTTTCAGAGTTCATTAGGATAAGGAGACCAACCGTACAGCCGTTAGCAGAGAGAGTTATAAATCTCCCGCCAAGACGAAGATCTGCTGATTACGAGCTTGCAACGCTCTCTACTACGTCAACCTCCGCCGGGGCGGGGGGCAGCTCAGGCGGTAGCGACCCAGGCTCGTAATCTGCAGTTTCCAGGTTCGAAACCCACCTGGGCCAGCGTTGAAATTTATCTCGGAAAAACTTCCCTCCCTTCCCTCTGTCAATAGGAGGCACCTGTTGGCTTCGAAAGGCTGCCATCCATAGGATGGGACGTAAAGCCATGGCCCCGTATTCAAGAGAGCCATACTATGTGAACGTTAAGGAACACGCTGGATGGGCTTGATGGGAGTCTACCATCCGTTTCATAACAATTGTCCAGTGGGTCCCCTTCTTCCAACCTTCTCTGAGCCTTCAAGGTTCTTGTGGCCTGGCCATTTAAACAATTGTATGCAAAAAAGTGTCGCTCAGAAGTAAAACAATCCAACTCAGCCAACTACTACTGTTGCTCAACTCACGACACAGGTGCGTGAAACAAGGCTCAGTGTTCGCCATGATGACTTTCGCCACCTTCTCCACACCATTATTACAACTTTGACCTCTTGTATCGCTGTACAAGGAGACCATTATTCTTATTAAGGTACACAGCAGTTTCCTAAGTAAATACTGCTGATTTTTATACCCAAACTTAATAATTTTTTTGTTTACATTGCTTTCTGTCGTTTCATTTATTTTAATCTCAAAGAGAACACTCTTTTTAAATGAGGTAATTTTAATGATGAGCAGTGTATAATAAAACATATCAGTATCCTGCATAGTGCTTTTAATTTCAAAAGGCAAAATTCAAAATTTTCCAGCCCAAGGTACCTCCCATGCTCTGACTATGGCCCATCCCGAGGTTGTTCGTCAAAAGTTGATCAACTGTCTACTTTCTAATTACCATTGTGAAAGAAGTGGACCATGTTTCGCAACTGAAGTAGTGGAATAAAAAGCGATACACTGTTTGTAAAAGAGATCTGCACACGAGCGTTAAATTACGACAAGATTAGAAATCGATACGGGGACCAGTGTCGTCGAGATTACCTCAACCGAGTTAGGCAATAAAAGAGTTCAATCCTTCGAAGTTTTTTTTAGATCTTGTCTAAGCAAAGAGATTTTCATGCATTTTGGTCGAATCGTTCTATGAAAGGGTAGCACATTAAAGAGGAAAAAATCCAGTTAAAAATTTGTAATTTTTTTCTTTGTTCTTTTTGACAGTCATCAGAATTCCAATGTTCTACAGTATTCACTTTCTATTAGTAAAGAAGAAAAATAACCGACAGTTTTAATTACGTTTATCTAGTGAAAGGATTAGCACTTGTAATTTTCAATTGAGAAGATTCTTCAGCTAGTTTTCGTATCCATTAAACTACAGACTCTACAAGGATCTGGCCATCCCCAAATAGGATTTAGATTTATTCTTATTTAGTGTAGCTCTTTTTATATAATCATCCTTCGCCGAGTTCACTTGGCGTCAGTGGCAGACGTTTTTCTTCTGTAAGCAATGATGTATCTGGGTCACTGATGGGAATTGAATCACTCAATGTGCGCACGCAGAAGCACTGCAAAAATCATTAAATATCCTTTCTCAGCTAAGCAAGACAAGATTATCACAAAGGGGTAAAAAAGATGTGTATCGTTTCGCTGTCCTTGGGATATTCATTCTTGATGCTAAATGTTTGACCATGCAAAGTGTTTCCTACAGCTCAGCTATTAATTTCAGTGAAAATCGTTAGTATGACTGTTATTAGCGAAAGTGAATGAGTTAAAGGATGATATTAAAAGATCCAAATATCTTGTGCGACCGTTAGAACGTAATTTGGAATGAGTATCATAATGTCTCTTTCCATCCCGTCACTTACGTTAGTATGATTATATTTGATAGCGTTAAGTGCACAGTGACCAAATGAATAGCTATATAAGCTGGAGTTGAGACTTTCAGGTTCGAATTGTGGGACTAATGCTGTGAGGGAAAATGCAAAAGAGGTTTCAGTGGTTGGTTTAAAGGCTAACTTAAAAAGAAGCTTTGTTTTGAAGACGGCACCGACTCACTACAGATAGAGTGGGTCAAAAGAAAAAAAAATTTGCGTGCCTCAACCAATTAGTATAATTTTTCAATTTTTTGGCATAATAAATAGTTTTAGGATTTTCAAACACGACTTTACGTAGTCCTTATTGTTATATATATATATAGTAAGTATATATATATAATAAATTGATATTTTTATAATTTTATATATATATGTATATCATTCGGTATTTAACCTGATTCTTTATAGCTCCAAATTTTATACTGTCTATAATAAACACAAATAAGTTTTGCAATTAACCAACTGTATGATATCTGTAACAGTTAAGAAAGCTAATGGGCAGTTAAAATTTTATGGAGCCCCTATATTTATTATATATATATATATTATCCCACATCCTAGGGGCTACTGGAAGTTGCTGTCTTTAACATCTTCTGTATAAGTTGGCAATTGAACATGCATTTTGTTGGGATCCCCACTTCGAATGGCAGAATTGTTCCACATTATGAATTGAGGTTGTTTCTTCGATTGATATCTCTCGTCGTCATCAGTGGACTGACGCAAGGTGTGAGTCACATTGCATTTAGGAGTAATATTATTTCCTCTTACTGAACGAGACGTGGAAAGCAGACGTACGCCCTTTATATCTTTATATTACACTTAAAAGGTTCACTTAGAGCCCCCACTTAAAGAGAGTAAGAAGATAATACTCGAAGCAAAGTATCGTTCTCTTACTCTCAGTGACATATTGGCTGCTGGTCAGGAACGGAAATATTTTATTCAGTAATATTCAGAAGGTTGTAGTTAATCCTCTTACCAACCCCAAAGGCAAAGCCTCACGTAATCTTACTTTAATTACTCACATTATCACTCACTTCTTCCCATACATAAGAGACAGAGATGTACTCTCTTGTAACGAAACTTTCCTTTTGTTACTAAAGCCACTCTCTGATCCTACAATTTCGAAGTTCGCAATTCAATTAACTTCAAAGAGTAATGGCTTACGGAATAAATGTTCATTAATAATAGGTATCGTATATAAATATATATCAACGGAATAACTATTAGTTATAGGTATCTTATATATAAAATTATATCATAACGGAATATGTATTAATTAATTATAGGTATCTATTATATAATGCGATTAAGATATCCATATCCTAATGAAAGATTCAGCTATAGAAATCTATTTTCTAAATAAAAGTCTGGCTGTTTTTTCTGCAATTTGGACCATTATATAAATAAAATGTGTTACAATAAAAGGAATCGTTTTAAATAGGTTAGTTCTGACATGTAGGATAACCGGCATTTGTTGAAATTGAATTAACGAACAATTTAGTAGAATAGCAGAATAACGCAAAAAAAAAATTTTTTTCATTAATATATTTTCCCGCAGTTTGTTGCACAAGTGCGCAAAATATTTCCTCGTATTAATTATGGTTTGACATAGAGTGTTCAGGTTGTAATACTCTTTTGTAATATTATGCACTTTTAACTGTATCTAAATATGGTTTGCACTAAGCATAGAGAAAACAATGAACTTCACCTTCCACCCTCTCACCTTGCCTAGGTGGGTAGAGAAATGAGTACTATTTAACTCCCCAGTAGGTGAATTAATATATTTATGGATTTAATGTTCACATTTGGATTTCTATTTCAGAGAAAATTGTAGATACAAATTCTTTCACTCAAAAATATTCATCTAGTTTAGAAAGATATTGCTGACCATCTGTACGGCAGTTTCCTATCAACAGACATTTGGTGTTTAACTATCAGGGAGAGAGTTTCTGGTGATGCAGTCCCTGATTAGTTTTTCACTCCTTCACCAACACGTAGAGGAAAACATCGTTTGCAGATCAAGTCATGCTCTCCTGCGTGACAAGAACATCTCTTCAAATACCCGCAGATAACTCCGTCGTCTATACTTTGTTTCCTTCTTCCATCACTTCTCTTTCTCTTTCATATTTACTGGTTGAGAACAGAGATGGTGCGCAGAACAAGCATCACGTCGATCATGTTCCTCCAGCTTTACGGGCCTCCATCTTCTTGTCGACCGACGCAATCTCCATTTATCCGTCGCCTGAGCTTTGCGCGTGACGGGATGCATCCTTCATCCGCTGGTAGGTGGGCCTCACAAACTTTCACTGTTTTGATTGTATTAGATCTCTCCTTCACCCTCTCGACCGCTGAGCTCAAAAATGCCCGTGGACGAAAATATCTTTATTTATTCTTTTCTTGTCCCTTCTTTTCATTCCTTTTTCCTTTTTCCTGTTTTTGTTTGCTTATATATTTTTTTTTCTTTCCTCTTTCTTTTTGCTGCAGACCCTGAAATGAAGAGAAAAGCATCTCTCGATTGAAAAATATCAGCAACATTAGAGTTTTGTTTTACGGAGGTGAAGGAGACAAAAGAAGCGAAAGAAGTCTGAAAGTCGTCATATTGCACAAGTCGGTGTGCGTTTCATTACTGCGCTCCTGAAAGTCTCAGTGGGATGCAAAGAAAAGAAAGTTCGAACAAAATTGGAAAATATTGTCTGGCTGCAAGAGGTAGAGAAAGGATACACGAACAGAGTGTTTTTTTTAAATCTCGTAGTCATTAAGAGTAACGGAAAATTAATAACCGATGCAAGTAGCCTTGTTTTCTAAATGATGCTTTTTTTTCCACTTAAGATAAAAACGTGCATTGTTGTTGCCATATAATTAAATGACATCTTACCTACGTTAAGAAAAAATATCTTTGTTTTTGAGTAATTCTTTAAAGCCTTTATCAATTATTAGCAAATCGTTTTCTGCTAATAATTAAACAGACGTTAATATTCTGTTGTGAACTAAATTTCCAACAGCGGGATCGTAATTAATTACATTTTTCACTTGTGGGAAAAACATGTGAAACTGTTGTTAAATTTGATTTTTAGTTCGTTCATTTTCGTTCTTTAGACTGCAGATCGTCTTCATTTCAAAAGTATTAGAATACCAATTATGACTATTTTTTTTTCTTTTAAAACTATAAGCAGTAAGCAAATCTGAGAATTTTAAATATGCTGCTGACGTATTATGTGATTATCTGGTATTTAATAAGTAACACATGGAATTAGAATATATTGATTTAAAATGTTGGGCTAGTTTAGGAATGATGGTGCAGAGATCAGTTTTAAATAACGAAAAAAAGTGAGTTTACGTAGATTAAATTTATGAAGTGTTTATTTTAATATAAATAATTAAAAGCAATAAAAACCATCTTTTTGTTATTTTCCCTAAAAAGTACAAAAAATTACAACATATCAATGATCGAAATGGTTACTAATTCATAGTAGTTTCAAAGGAAGATAGGACTCCAGGAATTTTTTCTGTTACCAAGTGAAATAATCCTTAACGTCCTATCTTGTTTTGAAGCCAATATGAATTGAATAAATGAGTGTATGATCGGAATGTTAGGGCAATACCTTTATAACACACTTAAGAAGATAATTTTTAATTCTTTTTTAATTATTTTGTTGGCTTTCAGTCGTAGGGGAATTCTTCACGAAATCCACCCCCCTCTATGTTTTCCTTACTTCGGAGGGGGAAAATTATATATTTTCTATGTGAATCTTCATATCATAAGTTTTTATGAACATATAATTCGTTAGGATCGCTCCCCATGAAATTTTGCGTTTTCTTTAGCAATGACAAAAGGATGGGAGATATAATTTGTAGTAGCATATGACCCATCTTTCATCACAAGTTTTTATTTGACACATAACTGCTTAAGATATACCTCTCGCTTTAGAAGTAAAAGAGAGGGAATAATTGATGTAGCCTATGAAACTCCCTTATGTAAAAACTTTCATTTGACACATAATGCATAATGCCTGACCCTCGCGTTTGAATGATAAAGAGGTACAATCGTTTACATACATTCCCCATTTTTAGGAGGGAAGAAAATATGGTATAATAAATATATATATAACTTATTGCACTCCAGACACAAGTTTTCATTTGTTGCATAATTCGTTGCATTTGGCCACCAGGTTGGAAACCTGGTGAAACAACGATTTTGACAAATCCACAAACCAACACACAGAGTACCGGACACATCGAGTCACGAAGGTAAGCGAAGAGTCTGTAGCACGCCAAGCTCCTAACCTGATATTCTCAGGTTTTAGTCCCAACGGTGAGAATTTTTCTGCTAACCTCCACTATTTACTCGATGAGAACGGGCATACAGATGACTTAAAAAGGCCATTACATTTATATGACCTTTTTAAAACGTACATTAAATCTGTTACAAAAGGTAACCATCATCACCCTCAAGCAGCCATGGGCTAGAGAGGTCCAACCAGACCGCGCAATTTAGTTCTCGAAGCATATCTGTCCTGAGCTATATCTGCTGCATCTCGCCACTGCACACCATTCTAACAAGGTCCTGTTTAACATTTTGAGAAAAATAATTTCAAGAACTTAATAGGTATCCTAGGTCTCCCCCTCTTTCTGAGGCCTTTAGACACACTGTTCATAATCCTATTCGCTAATCTATAATTATCCATTCGGGCAACATGGCAAACCAACGGAGTCTCTCTGTGCACAATATGCTGCTTAAAGGAAGTTGCCGACTCTTTTGCCTAACCTCTTCATTACGTACATAGTTGAATTACCTAATGCCCAAGATACTGCGTAAGAGTTTAGAATCAAAAGCATCTAGCTTCCTGTTATCTTGTTTACAAAGCGCCCAAGTTTCACTACCATAACTAACCCTAGAAAGAACCAAACTATTATAAGTCTAATTTTAGTCTTTACGTGTATTCGCCTATTTCTCCACACTCTCCATAGATTCCTAAAAGTCCCAGAGGCAATCCCTATTCGCCTGTTAATCTCATGCCACACATCACCAGTATCTGTTACATAACTCCCAAGATAATTAAACTGAGACACTTGCTCAAGGGCGCAACCATTTAGGGCATTAACCATATTATTCTTCAATGATTGCCTAGCCACTGTGGAGTGACAGGCAATGAGAATGTTGACAAAGTAGCCAAGGATGCTATTAATTTACAACTAACTACAACTTTACCTTGATTTCTCTTCTGTCTTAACAGGAAAAATAAAGAAAATAATTTCAAGAACTTAATACATATTTCAAATTTCATGCTCCAATTAATAGTAACTTCAGATTTTATCTAGAAGAAAATATTTAATTTTTTAAACAATTTCGTATCAGTAGACAAGATATTAATAAAATCATACAGGTTGCGTATACTGTACTAAATAAAGTACCTTTTCAAAATGAAGAAAACCCAGTACGATCTTTTTAACACTGTGAAGTTAAAGAGACTGTTTCGAATATGTTGCTAAATTGCGAAAATTATGATAAAGCCCGAAAAACAAATTTGAAGTATACTTCAGCACAAATGCAATTTAACTGAATTTACACTACAAAATATTTTGAATCCCGATACTCTTTCTTTTAAATTGGTTATCTACCAACTTTTAATTAATTTCCTTAAAGAATCGATGCTATATCATAGAGAATAGTTTGGATTTCGGTTTCTTAAAAACTTTTGAGAGATCTAAATATCTTATTTAGTCAAACCATATTCTCTAAAGTTTTTCCTTGGTCTATCTGTGTCATGTATATTAGAATTTTTACATTGTATATTCCTCTATGTATCGGGCGGGGGTGACTCAGTCGGTAACGCGTCAAGCTCGTAATCTGCAGTTATCAGGTTCGAGTCCCAGCTGGGTCAGCGTTGAGATTTATCTCCGCAAAACTCCCTTCCCTGTCCAAGGTCAGTAGGGAACACCGATAAGCTTGGAAAGGTCGCCGTCCGTCGGATGGGATGTTAAGCATGGACCGTGTGGAGAAAGCCATACCCTGTGCACGTTAAAGAACACGCTGGATGGCCTTGACGGGAAGCTACCATCTTTCACCCAACAGCTGTTCAGCGGATTTCTTCTCCCAACCTTCTATGAGCCCTCAGAGTCCTTGTGATCTGGTCATTTAGCCCATTTTGTGCAAATAAGTTTAAAAATGAGGAGGAGGTAAAAAACTCAACCTCAATGTATATATGTAATGTTATTAATACATAATCTTATTCTACGTATTGGGGCGGAGGTGGCTCAGTCGGTAGCGCGCCAGGCTCGTAATCTGTAGTTCCCAGATTCGAGTCCCAGCTGGGTCAGCGTTGAGATTTATCTCCGCAAAATTCCCCGCCCTGCCCACGGTCAGTAAGGGACACCGATGGGCTTGGAAAGGCCGCTGTCCGTCAGATGGGACGTTAAGCTGTGGCCCCGTGTGCGGGAGAGCCATACCCTGTGCACGTTAAAGAACACGCTGGATGGCCTTGACGGGAGGCTACCATCTGTCTCCCAATAGTTGTTCCAGTGGGTCCCCTCCCCCAACCTTCTCTGAGCCTTCGAGGTCCATGTGACCTGGCCATTTAGCCCATGGTGTGCAAAAAAGTGCCGCTCAGAGGTAAAACAACCCAACCTATTCTACGTATTTTTATTTTTCAATTACTTTGGGGTAAGAAGTGTACAACTAAACACTCCATAGGCGTGTAATGTGAAATAAACAAATAGATAAACCGTCAAGGCCAGAGACTTCTTGTCTCTTAACAGCTGTCCACCGGATCCCCTTCCCCGGCCATCTCTGAGCTCTTTGAATCCTTGTGAGAGGGACAATTAGCCCATTGCGTTCAGAAAAGTGGCATTCAAAGGTAAAACAATATAAATTCGTGTTGAAAAAAACGAAAATTATTTGTTTGTTAATATATGTAATTGCCATTAACGTAACACATTAGTTTCCGTTAAATTATTATTATAAAATTACTGTATTTTTATATAGTGGTGGTTTTTTAAAATTTTAATGTGAAACGAAAGGTAGAGTTTTATAAAATACTAGATAAATGAAAAATAACCGGAAGCTCCATGAGTGACATATCCGATTGGATTAAGCCAATGACCATATGTAATCATTATTTGGCACATTAACCGATGACTTTGGTTCTATTCAGATGCATCGAAATGAATATGCATATAAATAACAGGGTGCAAATAGGAAATTTAGCATTGCAAAGTAAACCGCAAAGACTAAGCAACCCCATTTGCACAGAGAGGAATAATGAAGTTAATGGTTTACTTTGTCTCGTTACCTCTCGTAAGACTTATTTGGTGTAGTCACATTCAAGTCGAGGTTTTAGACAATGAAGAGTATCGAACGACGCACATTTCCATTTGGCAAACAATCACGAGAAAACTCATTGCCACCGAAGTAGCACTTGAAAAGTAGGGTTGGCCCAGAGATAGATGGTCTCGGTCTGCAATTTCGAGCCAAATAGCAGGTTTAAAGAGACTCAGTGAGACGTGACAAACGTGACGCGATTGTTGAGCGAGTAATTAAGTGGAACAATTATAAACGCGCAGCCTAAACTTCGCCATTGTTAAAGTTCTCTAATGTAGATAATGGTCTGTAACCACAGTAACAAGACTTGCCTCTCCACTACGAACTAATTCATTCTCTCTCCTTCATCAACCCACACGAGCAGTCTTCCCAATGTCCCTCTTACTGTATTGAACCATTCTACTAAATCCTGTCTCTACTTCATCACTGAAAACTGATTTCGATGTCAAGCATTGCGAAACTAATTACTTCCATATATCTTTTTTCAATAAAACAGTCACCTAAAACAATTCCTACAAATTATAGTATTTTTATGGCGAAGGACAAAGTTGCAAATCGATGCCTAGGAGGCTTAAAACTAATACATTGTGCTTATATGAAAATTAAGTGATCAAATTAATATTTGAATTTAATATTAATACGTATATTTTAATACATTGTTTACGACAGAAGTATATTTTTAGAATGATTGTTAGGAAGTCGCAAAATCCTTTGAATCAGCGAAAGATTCACAAAACAAAAGGAAAGTAAGCCGTGTTTAGAAACGTCATGATTTATTCATCTTATAAGAATCGGAAACAAGTGCTACACTTATTATTTCTACTCACTTTTGAGATTTTCTACCGAGTAGTGTTTCATCCACTTTGCCTCACCCTACTAACAGACTTTTTTTTTGTTTGTCGGTGTATTATACTTGAGACAGACATGTGTACCTTAGGAGAAAAAAGTGGGATTTATCTGTTGCAAATTATTAACATTCAGTCGTCACATGTTTTTTTTTCCATATCCGATATATTACATGCAGATCGGCATTATTATTATTCAGGTATTTTTCTTACATCGACCATTTTAATGAAACGTTGTGATAAAATTATAAATAAAGAGATTTCACAGTGTTTGTTCCTTTATGTATGAATACTCCGAAGCTTCTTGACCGAAGATTAGTCTCCTCACACCTCGTTAAACAAGCACAATTGGTTTCATAATTTCTTCCCGTAGACAAAAACTCGTAAAAGGGACACCGAATTTCCTTTAAGATGCATGTAAAAAGTCCCAGATTCATTCCACGTGCTCCTAACTGGATATAAACTAGTGTAGTTGGAATGCTTTCGTGATATTTTTCAATTCTTTAGCCCCATAAATTGCTAAATATATGTTACAATAAGTAAAACTGTGAAAAAATATAAATAAAAAAATTTTAAATTTTTTTTGCTGGTTGTTTAAATTTATTGATTCAGTTTTTGAAGGAACTGTAGTAGTAAAATTTCAAGATCTTTTTAGTACATATGCGGAATAAACATGACATGAATTCATATACTTTCTTATTTATCATAAATTACTATGTTAATTACTCTATCTTGTCACTTGGTTAATAACTTGTAACAAATCGAGATGTGGACATCAATTGAATGGTAGTTGTTATGGTAGCCGGTACCTTGTCAACTGTTGATAATTTGTGAAGGGTCTTTCAGATCTTCGCCCTATGATACCTCAACTTTCATATCTTTTAGTCGAAGTTTTTGATGTGGACATTTCAGGCTCAACTGTATTTAGATAAAGAAATTTTTTAAATCTTGTGTTTTTAGCAACTTGATATTTAGTTATATAAAGTTCATGGTAGCAGGCAAGGGAAGAAATTTCGCTTACGTTTGGAAACGAAATTGCCATTGTCGTTTCGCAATCTTTCAACACTTGCAAAAGGTTTCTGCTATCTAATATACTAATGATGCACTGAAGATTATGGAAGAGCGAGTGAAAGAAATCTGTTTCAGCACGCTCACAGACAAGCTACGTATGGAGCCTGATTAACAAGGGGAATTCACTCGTCTAACAAAACTAGGTATGAGTATGTGTTGCTCGTTTTAGTCAAAACTGATAAGAAAAGTGCTTGTTTAACGAGGGGTGAGTGTATTGATTTTATTTAAGACATTTGAATTTATGTAAAGTTTAGTTATATTAGTGTGCTTAATTAGATTTGCTTACTATTATTATTAGTATACTTAAACTTAGATTATTTCCAACTAATTATTTTCATTACAGTAGAACGTTATAAAACAATAAAAAATTCCATGTTTTCCAGAGGTGAAATAAATTTATTAGTATTACGGCACTCCTATTTTTTTGAGTGCATCAATTTGGTTAAGCGTACAAGTCAATTAAGTAATGGAGTGGGTTATCGCTGATCGGCACTTTTTCTTCACAGAATGGGCTAAATGGCCCATTCTGTGAATGGTTGAGAGAAGGTGACCCACTGGACAGCTGTTAGGAGACGGGTGGTAACTTCCCTTCAAGGGGAGGTTTCCTTCACACGGGCTACGGCTTAACCTCCCATCCCATGAGAAAGTGGACGACGATGGCCTTTCCAAGTCCATCGGTGTCCGCTTTCTCACCGAGAGTAAGATGGGAGCTAGTAGAGAAAAATGTCAATGCTGACACAGGTAGAACTCGAACCCGGAAAGTTCACATTACGAAACTGGCGCGCTACCGACTGAGCCATCCTCCACTCCAATAATGAAGTGAGTAAGTAAAATGTGCCCTATTAATGTCAAGTTTATTAACCTATTGTTCGCATTTTTTTCTCTGTACGTGACCTGACGCATGACAATGTCCTTAAATGTGCATTGCTTTCATTATTTATCTCTTATGTGCAGATTATTCGACTTTTCAGTTTACCGATGGAGTTCACTCTGAGTCGAAGAATCGGGTCGGACAATAGAGCTTTTATTATTCCTACCATTGTGGACCTTTCCACTTAATTCGTACCATTGTATTAGGCATTTATTTAAGTCCATTAACCAACTCTTGTGTTCTTACTCGCAATAGTTTACAAGGCTGAAGAAGAAACAAATAGAAATTCGTTTAATTGAACACTGATTACTCGAATCCATAAACAGGCATACAATACGTATAGAAAAACTAGTCTTCGGCTAATCAATCTAATTTGCGATCATGAGCTGTGATTAGAATCCTGGATCGTATACGAAAATCTGTTTGTCGTTTGGAAAGAAACAGCGAAACACTAGAATTCACTGTAATTTTACAGAAATTTGAGGGTAATCTTAGAATGCCTGAGTAATAATAATAAAATAACGTATTCAGAAAGTTCCAATAGTTATTATTATTATACGTGCTTGTGGAGGGGGTTCACATGCTGAAGTTCCTCATTTTCAGGACTGTCTTAGAAATTGTACTAAGTTGAAGTTCTCAAGAGGGGAGGGTTAAGAAAAATAATAAATTACCCCTCAAGTAGCCACTTTCCCCAAAGGTTCGATAGAAACCTGTAAGTATAATGCGCCATAGTGAAGATCTGTGAGTTCACGATGCCTCAGTAGGACAACACAAGCAAGTAAACCGCCATACCTTACGGGGGGGGGGGGGCTCGAATATGTGTTCCTTTGATCAGTCTCCAAGCACGCTAAGCACTCGGCTACCGAGACGGTTAGGAGAGAGTTATAACCACATCCACTCACCCACCCAGCGCGCTTTGCGAACACATTTCTGAAAACAAATGACACTTGCATTTGTGCAAAAACCAACATTTAGAATTCATGGGATAACTTTTCGTGTAACTTTGGGAGATTTTATAACTGTACTGTTCATAATGAGAAAACTAAAAATGCATTTTCCCCCGTCTGTGCTGATGAAGTTATTCTCTGATGTCATGAGTTTAGGAAATTATGAGCGCTGATGTTTTAAACTTTGGAAGAACAACAGGAAAACTTGAAGTTTATTTGTTTTAAAGACAAGAGAGAAAAAAAAAGGGAGGGAAAAATTCTTCACAAATGAAAGACAATATTCGTTTATTAATTTGGCGTGGCTTCAATATTTGACGTAAATTTTTGTCGCTCAGTTTGGTTTCTGAGCAGTATTCAAGTGGCCAAAGCTGGGAAAGAAATTGAGTTTTAATGAATTTTCATTACAAGACGCGTACTGCAGATGTCGCCAAGGAGAGCATAAAAT
This sequence comes from Ryuthela nishihirai, assembly GCA_038380435.1. Classification (NCBI taxonomy): domain Eukaryota; kingdom Metazoa; phylum Arthropoda; class Arachnida; order Araneae; family Heptathelidae; genus Ryuthela; species Ryuthela nishihirai. The sequence goes on along the minus strand of JAWZYU010000009.1, from coordinate 79,175,302 downwards.
TAAAGTCTGTGACAGCTTTCATTAAAGCTGTCTCATTTTGTATGCCGAATTAAAAATTACGCAGAATCAACACTTGGCTTCTGTTTTTGTCTCTTCTGCTCCTAAAAGGCCAAAAATTATATTTTGAGAGACGGCCGCGAAAAGGGGACCGAGGTAGGGGCTCGGGAAAGATGAAAAGAACTAACTCATTATCAAGATCAAGAGGGAAAAGTAAAACAATTGTAATAGTTAAAGAATGTCACCGTTTGAATAAATATGCGCTTCTAATGCAATAGCGTGAGCTTTTAAATAATGTGTGTTAAGGGAATTAATTTAGTACAGAATGAATTGAAAGTTAGTTGCCCCAATGCCATAACTATTTTGGAAAAAAATAATATTGTTTTAATAATGCCATATCTGTTTCTATTAAATGTTTAGTGTTGAAATTGTTCATAAAGTAAATTTTTAATTTCCATGTTAACGCTTGTTACTAAACTACTTGCATATTTTTAAACTTAAATGAACGCTCTGCGATGCTTATATTTATATATGCAAGTTCACCTTCAATATCAGACTAGCACAGGAAACATATGTAACCATGGGACTCATAAATATTAAAATATACTCAAATATTAAAATCCACATCTCTTGAACGAGGTATAGGATAAATTCAGGAGACGTGGTTCGAGTCCCATTCACGGCAAAACTCAATTTTTCAGCTAACTATTCATGAGTCACATATTAACATACCGTTCTGTAGAATATAGCAGACTTGGCAAGAACGTTTAGTTACTTGTTTAAGCGAAAGAACACTCCTGGAAGTCTAGTGAATATTTTGCTTCCATTAGAAATGTTAAATGTCTCTGTGTTAGTAGAGGTTAAAAGTCCATAAGATTAAAACCATTAAAACATTAGAATTCAAAATTCATTTCACCTATCTGAAATTTATTCAAAAACATAATATTAAAAACTATTACATTCATTTATTGGAAAATATATCTTTCAAAACTAGCGCAAAATAATTGTGGAATGTTATACAAGAGTTATTTGGTCTGAAACTGACCTTAATTAAATATGTTTCTTTGGGCTTGTAGGAGTCTACTCGAGAAGAAGTGGGGAAAATGATTAAAAGAATAATAAAATTACTTTTTATATTCGTTTTCATCATAACTGCTGAATCAGAAAATGTTTCTGAATAACCATGATTGGTTACTGCAAAGCCTTTTCCTAGTCCTATAGTCAATTGCTCTTGACAAATTATCCGATCCTTGAGAAATTGTGAATTTGTGAATTCTTAATTTTTCTTGAAGAACAGTTTGTAGAGAAGAGCATAACCAAGGAAGCTATTGAGAATGGGAAGTTTAAATTAAGAATTAAAGGATAAATTACTTAAACTGCGAGAGAGTGTATAGAATCTACTGAGAACTAGGCTTTAGTGTTTATGTTCAAAAAAGAGTGCAATATATTGAGTAGCATCTATGCTATTAGTCGGGAATATTTCAATGATCTAATGTTAAAGTGTTTGTGCATTTCTAGTGTGAAGAGGGTTAGAGTTCATCTCTTGTGAACCAAAATTTGGATTTATGCCAGGTTCATAATCTGTTTTCGGAACAAAACAGTTCATTATGAGGTGAAAGTGAATATCGCGAGACCTATCTGCTTAGTTGGCCGCTTGAATGAGATGAACATTAAACTAAAATTAGACGTTAATGCCAGCAAGATAAAGGTTATTGTATCGGATTGAAAGGATTTAGAATTGGAATGTGAGATTAACTGGAATGATGACGACGTGGAACATTTAATTAAATGCACTCACTTTCGTGGTATTTTAAATCTCTAAACTAGAATGATCACGCTTTTAGGATTTTCAAGATATACTAGATTGTTTCTGACATATTTGATTAAGCTGAAACCTGTAAAACGCAATAATACATGAAGTATGAGGTCTGCTGTTATGAGAGAAACTCTGATTCTCTTGTTAAAAAGGATCTGTCTCTTATCTTTGAATGGCAAACAAGAAATAATGCAAATAATGTGTTCGTCAACTTCCCCTCATCTCCTTGTAAATAGACGAAAAAGGATTTCATCTTTTGAAACTTAATTTTCTGACTCTGATAACTCCGAACTATTTGGATTTCCGTTAAGGAGGTAACGAAGCTGGCAGGACTAGATATGAAAGACAAATCTGAAAGGTAAATAGCAACAAAACTATTTTAGTAAAAGCAATTGCAAAAATTTCGAATGCTTTCAATTGAATCAGAAAGAAGTTCAAACATTAAGCTCATCACCTAAAATTGCCATCCAACTTGTTCACCATAAATAATATTAGACCCATTAGGTCGTTTAGTTAAGTTTCTCTGTTATTATGGTTCAATCTTATCCATTTACTCGTGTTTCTGGTTATTCTTACTAAACCATAGACTGCTCCTCGTAAGTTATTAAGTAATCTACTAAGGCATTTTTGATTTCATGAGTATTATCAATACGTTTAGCCAAAATTAATAGCAATATTCTATTATGCAATTCTCCAAGACTGACGAATAGGTCAACTATATGAATTCCCTGTTACAAACTTACCTTATATAGAATCATGAATACAATCTGAAAAGCTTATTAAGTACCTGACCTTGTTTTAACCTTTTTAGGTAATTTTAGATACATTTTATTTCTTTTGGATTTTTTTTGCTATTTATTTTTACTTGGAATCTTTACAATCGTGATTATCAAAATACGATGTTCCGTCACTACTAATCGTCTTGGTGAAAACATGATTGAAAATAAATTAAAGCTCTACATCAAGTCTATCTAAATTCTGAAATCTGAAAATTCAGACATTTAAAGAGTAATGGAGGCTGGTCCTAAGAAATTTATATGAAATTGATGAATATTGGAAGAATTATTTAGACACTCTTAAAATAATATATATATATATAAATAAATAAATACCCCCTCAAGCAGCTGCTTGCCACAGAGGTCTGACAGGAACCTGTCAGTTTATATGCCAGAGTAGAAGGTCTGAGAGGATGGCAGGACCTCAGCAGAAAAACGACACATACATCCGTGCCTTACCCGGGACTCGAACCCAGGTGCCTTAGATCAATAGCCAAGCGTGCTAACCACTCGGCTTATTCTATTAAATGGCTTGAAATATATATAATATTTAAGTTGATTAACTTCCGAAATGAATTCTTATGATTAACATTTTTTTACATATTAAACACTAAATGAAATGTTTCACAGTAGTAAATTTTAAGTTAACTAATTTCACTATATCGCAGATAGATGAAAGTGCTTGAAAATGTAGAATTCGGTTGTTATAATGAATGTTCTTGCATCGCTAATAAAGTTCCCAATTGATGTGTAGATAAAGAAATATACAATTTAGGAGATGGTCAAAGGTTTTTATTCCAATTCAGTTTCATAATTAATAATAAATACATACATTACAGTTACATATCAGTTTAATTGAGCACAAATTTAGATTAACAATTTAAAATGTCCATAAAACTCAAAAATCACAAATGTAAAAGTATCAAGATTTCAAGCTTACAAATAAGTCCTTTATCAACTATAATTTTAGTGGAATGAATGACATATAGAAAGTTATCCGTTATTCCCAATTACGTTACAATAGCAGGTAATTCATATCACTGTCTTTGGAAATTAAATGTGTATTGTTTAATGACGTTTTGATAGCTACTTTGAAAATGCAATTTTTCATTACGTTTATTAGAATTGTCTAAAGCTTAGAAGGTCTTTCTTTACATTGGAATAATAGTTTTTAAATTTTATTCGCTTTTTAAAATATTAGGTATTTTTATGATTTGCTTTAGATATTCAGCATCATTTCGGAACGAATATTTAATTTGATTTCTTCATTTAGAAAGTAGTTATTGAAGAATCTATATGCACTAATAAATAAAATATTTATTCACTCAGCTATATCTTGCTGCGTCGTTCTACATATCCCTTGCAAACTTCATTAGTGCGGTAAGAATATTTATTGTAACAACTGAATTTTATATTTTATCAAAACACTGTAATAACAATCTAAATACTAGAAGAGTATCCTTAAAAATCAAGATTTAGATATAGTTGACTGAAATATTTAATTTTTCTTCTGCCGCATTTTTAAAAAAAAACTTATTTTAGAGATTATAAAACATCAAATTTTGCTTTCCACTAGCATAAAATGAAAATTCTTTAATTTGTTTTGTATCGGCCACGAACATGCAACCTATTACCCGCGGGCAGGATTTGGCACAGGAAGCATGTTTATGCGACCCCCGAGTGAATGTAGATGGGTATTGCTCGAGGTTGGGAAATGACATTCAGTTTAAAGCAGATGATCATTATTCTTTCAGGGAAAGGTTCGAAAGTTCTAAATGCAGTCTGCACACTGTGGGCTTTGATTACGATTCTTAATAATTGATCTAAGACGAAGTTATCCTGTTACCTCGAATTTATCTCTCCCACTTAATCAGGCAATAGATAAATGTTCTTCCCTACTAGTTGTTCCCGTTATTGAAAAATGGTCTACTAAATGGTCTAATAAACATTGTCAAATCAAATTCCATACTAAATTTTTTTTTTCTCTTTATCAGATTTTTTCCTGATAAATATCAATATTTTTAACTGTTTCGACACACAGTATGGACCAGTGAAATAAAATTCATTACCAAGTGCATTTTCCACCGTGGATGTAGGAATACGAATGGAAACATCGAACTTAAACTATATTATGTGCTGTACTTCATGATTTTTTTTTTTTTGAGAATAGCAAAGCGAACAGAATGCCTATTTGGGATTCCCGCCATATGAAGCTGTAAGAAATGAATTAGAGCTGTGTTATTAGTGACAAGAAATTTCTGGAATTCGTACCAAGTGAGCGGTCATTTGTAAATAAAACGTTTGATGTACAGCTTTCTCTCTATGTAGCTGTTTTCGGCGATGTTTTTCGGTGAATACAAGTTCTTGGAAGGGAGGTGGGCAGTGAGAGAAAAGCGAATGACAGGATAGCGGAGGAGGAAGAGGAGGAGTGAAAAGGAATGCGGAGAGGAGGAAAGAAGGTGGGGTTTTGTAGCTGTACATCTGTTACACTTGATTCGCTTTCCGCACCATTAGTTCTGGTCACGTGACCATGCTAGCCTCGTTTTTCCTGTCAACGTCTTTATTGGAAAAGCCAGGATCCTCGGCACAAGACGCAGTGGCCGAAACATACTTGCTATTCTTTAGCTCTTTCCCGATTTCATTTGGTGTGCTGTTGCCCGTCTGACTGGTGCCATCTACATTTCGATGAGTTGCGTTGCAACTGTGCCTCTTTCCACCAAGATCACGTACGCGTTTCAAATAACTGAAGCCTGCATGGGGGAAGGAAAGGAGGAGTCCGAATAATAGAGTAAGAGCATATATACTCACCAAACTCAGATTTCGGATTAACCGTAGATTCTGCACGTATTTAATGATCTTCTAAAAGACACTTGTAATAGTGTGTAGAGCACTTTTTCTCCGTTTTTTCACAATATTTGACCTATTTTGGTGTAATGCTAACTATTAAACTTGCTTATAACCGGAGTTAAAAATCTTTCTCTAGCTTTTATTGAGAAATGTTTTGCCTACAATGAATACTGCTTAGAAATCCGCAAATCATTTCCAAAGATAAACAGAAAAGCAAGCGATACAAATATATTTATTTTGGTTTATGTAGAAACCGTAAATTCCTCTAATGTGGCATGAAAGAGATCTGATGTAGGCCGGATAAGACGATGGGTCGGTTTCGTAATACGAAGGTTTAACAATATTAAATGAGGCCTAAAATGAAACAAGGGGAAAAAACACGCGTATACTGTTATTAAACACTTCACACTTTTAACTGCTTATGTTTATTTATTTTATAATAGAAACAATTTTACTTTGAATGTAAACACTACGTAGGTAACAGAAAAAAATATACGTGCTGCTAAACCAACCCGATCATGGGCCTGGTGGCCAGTGCTTTGACCAGCGTTGCTCAGGTTTTAATATAGAGTAAATGACTTATTAAAGTAGTAATCTGCATTTTACATGAAACTCAATGAGATCTACTCCGTGGCAGATTTTCATTTCGTCTACCTCTTTTGTGAGAGAGAGAGGAGGAGACATAATTCGAGCTAGTTCATAATATTCCCCACATAAGTAGCTTTCATTTCAGATATAACTCATTAAGTTCTTTAATCGTTTACTTTTTATTTTTGTATAAGAAAATTTAGAGGTAAAATATATATAAAAGAAATAATATTTTTTAAATTTTAAATGCTAAGATAAATAAAGTTGAAGTTGAAAGTCATAAGATGCTGAACACTGAAGAGAATCCAAAGTGAGCTCGATCTAAGCTCTTACATAAGCAACGTAACGCGTTAAAAATGCGACTAATATTAACATTGAACCTGATTTCTCTTTTTGCTGCAAATCAAAGTCGATTTTTATTAAAGATAAGGATTGAATTTTTGTTAACAAAATGCGGAGTGTTAAGGGGAAATCCTTATGCGAAATTTTGGAAAAAGCTTTCAAGTATTTGAGAAATTATGAAGATTCCTAAAGTATTAAAAATCGAAACATAACTGTTCCAAAGCTGTTAAAATGATAGCATTGTGTCGAATAGTTTCAATCAATTTATACGTCACTAATTGCGAGTCAGGTTTGAACATGACTAATTGTTATGTCAACTTACATTGTTGTAGCTAGCAGTTGGTCGGTGAGCATGACTAATTGTTATGCCAACCTGCATTGTTTAGAGGTTTGCACATAGAGACTATTATTAAGAACTCATTACGATTGCTTATCATTACATATTAATCCACATTTGTTTTGGGGAGAGTTTAATTTTATGAGTCCTAACCTTTACAATGCACTTACTACGAGATGAAGCTGCATACCAAATTCGGTGGTCCCATTTATTAGGACTTCTTCAACAAACAGATAAACTCTATTAACTATCTTCGTAATGTTTTCGCTCGTCACCTGTCGGTTTGTGCATTTGTCAAAATAATTGTTCCACTATACCTTTTGTATGCAACTGACAAACTTAATTATTTATGCGTCAAATGAAAGCTTGTAACGAGGAAGAGTGTCAGGCTATAAAAAATTGACCCCTATGCTTTCTTCCTCCCTAAAAAGGGGAAATATGCAAATAATTGATCCGCTCTATCTTTGGAACGCGAGGGTCAAAAATAACAAGCTATGCTTCAAATGGAATGATTATGAGATGGGGGAATGCTACAGGTTACAAAATATCCCCCTCCCCCAATGTTTCTTCGCCCCTAATGGGGAAAAATGAAAATCGATTGTTTCGATTTATATCTCCCGAACGCGAGGGCCTTCAAGCGAAAGCTCATATCGTAGACTACTTAGAATTTTATTCACCCAACATTCTCCCCACTGCAAAAAAGGCGATGGATTTTCGTGGAGGTCGATCCTAACGAATCCATCTTCGCGTATTTGTTCTTTTACATAAACAAAACAACCAATTACGATTAAATCGCTTAGATAAATTTGTTGCAATGGTAGAAAAAATATTATTGGAAATTTTAGGTTCTTGTGGTACGTTAACATATTCTTTGAAAAGGGGTACTACTTTACATTAAAAAATGTGAGAAAACTGCGCTAAAGGATTTGAAGGGAGGCTTTTGTCTCCCAAAACTGTCCAATTGATCCTCTTTTCCAGCCCAATTCCAAACCTTTTGGAATCCTCGTGTCTACGTTTAACCTATTTTAAACTGGAATTAAAAAATTTACTCAATTAAAATATGAAAAATTAATTTTATCCTATTTTGATTTACGAAAAAAAAATATCCTTGTTGTTAACACTTATTTGACTCAGGTTCTTGTAACACATTGAACCTTCCATGCAGTTGTATTTAGAATAGAGTATTGAATGCAATTTAAGGCGGGAAGTTTTACTCCACCAGGTGCCGTTTGCTATGGTGTCGAATTAGAGAAATTTTCCTCTACGTACATTTTATTTTGAAACTGCATTGGCTCATTAATGCGAAAAGTTTTGTACGGGGAAAGGTCGGTATTAGAGTATCAGAGTCGTTTATTATTCCTTCAGGAGGAAGTGATTTCAGGTAGCTGCCCTGAAACAAATAACATCGTAGATAGCATGAATCCGATAAAATATTGTAATAACTTGCTCCCCAGTTAGAAACAAAATTTACAGTTTCATTTGTGTATCTAACAACTGAAGATAAGTATTGGTTTAAGAAAAGATCAGAATTTCCCATATTGTAGGAACAGTAAATTGAAGTCCTTACGAATTATTTAAAATGATCGTGAAATGTTACGAAGTATAGTTTTAAAATGATCACCGCCGTGGCATTTGTTCGGCAAAAAGGCAGCTTAAGGACGGACTGCGTAATAAACTACTGCAAGCGGAGATAAATGATTATGCTTATGAAGTTCATTAATCTGTTAGTGACATTCTATAAGATTTTCGATAACGGAACTAGATGTAATCAGAAATCCCATATTTAAACTTAATAATAACAAAAATGTGCCTATATAGAGACGAATAATTATACGAAATAGGAAGTTTATTGGTCAATGATTTCCTGTTTGAAGTATTGCATTTATTAGTAAATGCAATTGCTTTAGTAATATGCAGAAATTAATAAATTATTGAGCTCACCTGCATTTGAATAAGTTGAAATCTCCCAATGCATGATTGAATTGCAGATTTTCCAATATATATTAAACTAAATAACCGTTTCTGCTCCGCATAGATTCTGATGTGCTTTTCCTTCTATTTGTCCCGGTCGTTTCCATTTAGATCAGTAAGGTAGAAAGAGACAGTGCAGCGGTAAACAGAACGTTGTAATTGGCGTCCGAATAGTAAACGTGATTGCGCCTTGGCTGAATAAGACAAATCCTTATTAAATTCTAACCTTGCAAGAGCAGCATCATGGCAAAGGTTATATTCTTCACTGTAACCTAATCAGATACAGATACGTGATATATTGAAGCGGGAGTCGCAGGCTTTGAAGCGGTTGTTTCGTCGATGTCTCAGACCTGGAGTCCATCTCAGATCGACACACAAGAGCAGATACTGAGTGCAGAGATAAGCAGCTATATTCTAATAAATCTCCTGTAATGCAACACTTAATTAAATCTCATTTCATAGTAGGGATGTACAGCGAAGGATCATATCTGCTTGCAAAATTAATTTCATCGTGCTTTGTAATAAGACAATGCTTTATGAGATTATTCTTTCACATCAGCTGGATTAAAATTTCTTAATTATGGAAAGTTTATCTTCGAATGAATAATTCTTTGCATATTATAGTCAATATGCAAATGCTTTAATGCTAATTTTCTTTTACGCATTTCCACCTCGTTTGGCATATTATAGACTCAGCTGCTAGTGCGCCGTAAAATCCCAAGCAGCCTATTTCCATTATGTCACTTTCCACATCCTGACAAAAAAAGATTTTTGAAATTTTTTACAGATGTGAGGGAATATTTATTTGCATTTTTTTATATCTTCTTGTTTCCACCATTCAGATTTTGCCAGCCTTTGTTCTATTCAGTTTTTTTAGAATACAATTTCAAAATTAAAGGACAGAAAAAATGTCTTTAGTTTCTGTGACAATATTTGTTCAATGTTTAGAGTTATGGAAGTTGCAACATTCAAACGCAGCATGGTTCATCGTATTTTTTATAGCTACAAACAAATTAAAACGTGTAATAATAACTCTTGCAAAAAAGCCATTAATGTGAAAAATCATTTTTAAAACTGGTGTAAAAATTAATTTATATTCGCAAACGTGAAAGATTCTTAGGATGAGGAATATTGCTATTAAATAATCTTGCATATGAATAATAAGTCTGTGCATATGGTGAAGAGATTAATAAAAAATCAAAACTCGATTTGAAACAGCTCTCTAAAACCGTTCGCACTCTTAGAAGTTCCCTCGCTTGAATTTAGCTTTCCGCTGAAGTAACACGAAAGAGATATATCCTCGATCTAAATAATATTATCATATAAAACTGACTTCTGGGACAAACATTTTAATAATGTCACTTGCTGACTATAGATGGCAGCACTTCATCGAGGCAATCAGCACTTGAATTTATTGCATATATATCCCAGTGGCCGAGAGGTTAGCGCGCTTAGCTTCTGATCAAAAGGACCTGGGTTCGAACCCTGGGTAAAGCATGAATGTAGTTTTGTCTTTCTGCTGAGTTCTTGCTTTCCTCAGAGATCTTCTCTATGACGTATTACACTGAATGGCTCTTGTCAGACTTCTGTAGCAAATAAAAAATAAATACCCCGCTCAAACAGCTGCATGCCACAGAGGTCTGACAGGAAGCCTCTCAGTTTATATGCCATAGCAGAAGGTCTGTGAGGATGGCAGGACCTCAGCATATAGCATTGATGACACAGAAAAAAAAACACACACATACATCAATGCCTTACTCGGGGCTCGAACCCAGGCCTCTAGCCAAGCGCGCTAACCACTCGGCCATGCGACGACTAAGCAGCTGCTTAAAAGGATATTTATTTTTTTATAAGTTCCTATCCGGATATTGATACAAAATTTTACTGTAATTATTATGTATTAGAAATATATACATTTGTTTGTGTGATATAAAATATTGTTTAGTAATATTTCATATATGTAAACGGTCATAGTGAGAAAGTTACAATGGTTGTCAGGAATAATTATTCAGATTTTATCTCGAAGTGTAAAAATTTTGTTAAATACTCTGGCAGAGCTCGATCCAGAAAAAGCAGAAAGTAGGGAGGGGCAGTAAAAAGAAAGTAGAGGAGCAAAACAGGGAAATCAGAAAATAGAGGAGAAAGTAAAGTAGGGAAAAAGCAGAAAATGGGAAGACAAGACTGAGTCGGAATCCTATTATTCCTGCATGAAATGTTTGCCTCCGTTTTAGTGGCCTTTAAAGGAATTTTTGAAAAATACGTGCAATATATAAATATAATATTTTGTCGCCTCCGCTCCAGTTACTAGTCTTCTCAAAATTCAGGGGATCCTTTGTCCAACTCCCCCTTGATTCGGCAGTGCTCTTTGGAAAATCTACCAAGGCAAGAATGCAAAGCCTTTGTGGTAAGATTCAAGACTTCAAGTTTATCGTAATATCAAATTCAGAGCCTGAGTGGCCTACCACAGCACTTCGTATCTATATTAAGTGATATAAAAGAATTTCTAATTAAAAAATGAATCTCGGTTGAATACTCTCAAAGAAAATATATGACTTGATTAACTAATGGCTTCTTACTAGTAAAACGTCTGCAGTAAATTATCGCAATTATTTAATGTTATGGAAGCTGCAACAATTCTCAGAGCATAAAAAAGGGAAATTTTTCTAACTACGGTGAAAAAGTAAAATCTCTTATGCGCAGCAGAAAAATTCGTTGGTGGGCGACAAATAATTATTTGAAACGACAAAATGTCTTGAATTAAAGAGCATCGCTGACATTATCTTAGAATGAAACTGTCAGTGGTTGACAAATTATTTAGTATACATAAAGCAAGTCTACCTATATATTAAAATAGTGTAAAAAGCCTAATCATTACATAATTCTAATAAGCGAATCAATTAATAACAAAAATTTAAAAATTAAATATCCCCTCAAGCAGCTGCTTGCCATAGAGGTCTGACAGGAGCCTGTCAGTTTATATGCCATAGTAGAAGATCTGAGAGGATGGCAGGACCTACAGCAGAAAAACGACACACATCCATGCCTTAACCCGAGGCTCGAACTCGGTCCCATTAGATCAATAGCCAAGCGTGCTAACCACTCGGCCACGGGACGACAATTGATAAATTATTATAAGGACAATCAATTTAATGTAGACCAATTGGCAGCAGGAAACAATTTGTGTCTTCTGCTCCCATGACTGTTTAATTTTTTTTAGCAGAAAATCATCATTTTTTTAACATCTAACATCTGAACACGATTGAAAAGCATTTCAGAAGTTTTTGTGTGATTTTACTTGTTATCTTTTGCTACGTTCGACGTTGAACGACACAATTTTCCCATCACAGAGAAAACGCATTCTTCAGAAATGCGGCAACTCTTGCCAAGGGATATTTTTAAAAAAAATGCTCTTTGATAACAATTGTTGCTATATTTATAGTAATTATGAGAGAGTTATTAAAAATAGTTAGAAATGTTTGGAAAAAATGTCCTGAGTTCTCTTTTTTCTTAAGGAGAAACTATTAAGGGTAACCAGAGCCGAATAATATTTTTTGGGAGGGTAAGGGGGCCATCCATGCTCTCTCCCTTTCAGAAGCCTAGTAATAATAGAGGCAAAAACAGCTATTAAACCTATTTATATTTCATGCATTTTTCACGTTTTTTTTCATAAAACCTGTAAAACGGAGGGGAATTACTTTTTCTTTTCTTACCCCCTCCAACCTCCAACCATCGATTTTTTTCTAGATCTGGGGCTGGGCGTAATTATATTTATTTTGAGATTACTCGACCCTGGTGTTCAGATTGAAAACTGTTTTCGGCCTGAAAACGGAAAAGAATTGGGCCACATTGATATAATTTATTATGATCCCACTTTCATCTATAACATAAGAGAGATTCATATGACAAACATATTAAAATATTTTGGATTATATTTATGCGATTTAACTTAAATGAAAGAATGTAGTGGCCAGCTGACTCTTGAATCCTATTAATTGCCTATGGGATATGTTAGGGAGGCAGGTATCTTTTGGAAATTCTATTCCCCAAACGTTGTTTCAGCTTTCATTGTTCCTTGCTGCAGAATGGAATCAAATTTTTCAGGATACCACCAATAAGAGTAGGTATCATTATTTTGTTATTATTATATTATATATATTTATATAATATATTTATAGTATCATTATCATCATCATCATTATTGTGTACTATGCATTTTATTTCACGGGGAATATTAACCTCATAAGAGTTTCTTTTTTTTTCTATGAAAAATTCCCATTTTTGATTGGTTTTTTTCTCTATACAGGTTTATTTATAACCCGCATTTCTTTTTTAATAATGTTTCTCTAAATTTGCATTTCAGTTATTGGGTTGCTTTGCCTCTGAGCGGCACTTTTTTGCACACAATGGGGTAAATGGCCAGGTCAAAAAAGGTGTGTTCTTTAAAGTGCACAAGATATGGCTCTCTCACACACGGTGCCACGGCTTAACGTCCCATTTGATGGACGGTGGACTTTCATAGTCCATACCGGCCATGGATAGGACAGGAAGTTTTGCAGAGATTAATCTCAATGCTAGCCCAGCTCAGACCCGAACCTGAGAACTACAGATTGCGAGCTTGGTGCACTACTGACTGAACCAGCACCGCCCCATCGCTTATTGAATCCATAATCATTTAATTTGTATGTCTCAAAAAGTAGAAATGTCATGATTTTCTAAATCCACTACTGCTCCCTAAATATTTGTGATGTGTGTATTTTTTACATAGGTTATTGTAATACTAGTGGACAAAAGTTAAGTAATAAACATAAAAGTTGATATATCAACATAACAACTTACTACAATTTAATGACATTCGGTTAAGAGGTGCATCAGACCATGACAAAGGACATATGTGAAAAGAATGCTATGTGAACAGTGCTTGTTCAGGCACATGCAAAACGCCACTTACCTAAGGCATGCTATAAAAGAGAGCGTAGATACGACGCTCATCATATCGTATCTTGCATGCTCCAAAGCCCGTCAGTTTGCAAGAGGTTTTGGAGAACATGCAGTCGAATATCGGGAGTAGCTTGGATGATTCGCAGATACGGATAACCATTTGAAAGATATTGACAGTACAGACCCAAACTGCAATAGCCAGATTGCATAACTTCTCCCCGATGGTCATGTCCAGGCTATGGCGACAATACTAGGAATCCTGGAATGTGTCTCGATGACCAGTTCCGGGCCGGCCAAGGGTTACAACATCCCAGGAGAACCGATATCTAGTCTTAACAGAGAGAAGGCATAGAGAGGTGACAGCCAGGCAACTCGCTGTCGAGCTCATCTCTGTTTCAGGTGCCATAGTCTCAAGGAGAACTGTGTCAAGACAATTTTGTGAGAGGAGTCTGTATGTTAGGTGATCGATGGTTTGCTTCTCTCTCACCCCCACCCCCCCAAAAAAAAATAAATAAATAAAAAAAAAGCTCAAAGGACTTGGTGCAGGTCACTCACATCTGGACCACCAGATAGCTGTGAGAGTATATCTTCATCGATGAGTCCCGTTTCATTCTGGCTAAAGATTCCCAAAATGTGCTGATCTGGGGAAAATGCCAAATGCGCAACCAGCCCTACAACATCTGGGAACGAAACTACCATGGAAGAGGAGGTCTTCTGGTGTGGCGAAAAATAATGCTGGATGGCCATACACCACATGTGTTTCACCATGGTAGTGTGCATGTTCAATGATACACAGAAGAGATTCTTCAGCACTGTATAAGACTTTGCAGAAGTGCTATTGGCTCCGAGTTCATTTTTATGGACGATAATGGTGGTCCTCCAGGGTTCGGCTGGTCTACGATTACCTCGAGAGTGAGGATATGCACAGGACTGAGTAGTCAGCCAAGTGTCTGATCATAATCCTATTGAGTAGTTGTGGAATGGTCTGTGGAGAGGCATTGGTGAACTTCAGTCCACTCCCAGAAGCTTCCTGTAGCTGCGATCTGCGCTAACAATGGCGTTTATTGCCATCCGACCTGATCAGCCATCTTGTTACCAGCGTGTATGATCGTAGTGCAGCATGCATGGCGGTCAGGAGCGATCATAACTCCCGTTTGATCGCTGTAACAACGCATTTCTTCTATCACCAGCGAAGGACTTATTTTGATACATAAGCAATTTCCATTCCTACGTATCTCCTATTTCCATATGTCTTTGTCATGTGGTGTATCCTCTCACCTGAATTTCATAAAACTCTCTCAAGTCGTTCTGTTGCTCTATCAACTTTTATGTTTGTAACTTTTCTCTACAAGTGTAGATATTTGAAAAATAATTTTATAAAATTTATAATTTTTTTAGATTTGCATATAATAACAATACGTGAAATTATATTTATATATCTTGGTTGGTAGCTCCGAATTGAAAAGTTGCTATATCTTATTGTTATTATATTGTTACTATATACGTAGATGAAACAACTCGAAGATTTCTGCTCCTCTTCTTTTCGACCGCCATCCCAGCCGTTATTTGCCTTAAACGCGACATCAGATCTGAAATTTCATAAAGTTTCTGATATCTACGACCTCAAATACCCCTCTTCACTGATTCTTAATTTTCTAGCATATGGAGATAGAAATTTGACCTGTGATGTCGAAGTTCATGTTGGATAAGAAATTTCATAAAGTTTTTAAACTGCATGAAACGAAAATACCCCTAGCACAAAATAGATCGAATTTGACCTGTGACCTCGATGAACTTGTCTGATCCAGAATTTCAAAACGTTTATGACATCTAAGATTCGAAAAACCTCTAGGCACAAATTTTTATCTCTTAAGTACCTGGAGATCGAATTTTGACCTTTGACCTCGAAAAACCTACCAAATACAAATTTCATAATATTTTGGATATTTACGACCAGGAATTGCCTTTAGGTATTTCAGGTCGTAAATCCAGCCACTAGATCTATATGTGGTAATGTATGTCCAAAGACAGTAGAGAGAAATTTGATCTTCGACACCAAAAGGCTCCTCAGATCCGAATTTCGTAACGTTTCTGCGATCTACATTACGAAAACGCCTCTTGGCACCAATTTTCCTAGCATTTCTAAATCCAGGTTTCACCTCTAAGTGATCACTGTTTGACCTTAAAAGACACATTCAAGGTCAGATGTCGCATTTTTACCGAAATCTACGACCCTGATTACCATTAGGTGCGGGGCGGGACACCCGGACGTATGTGTCTCTCTGTGTGTAAATCAATCAAAAGTGGTAATTTACTCGGGAAAGAGAGTATGTTTTAAAGCACCATCTTGTATCCGCATAATTTGACTTTTACGAGTTCAACTTTTTATTGTCAAACTTTTCATTGTAAAATATCCCAAACTTAATATTTGGGACGATGAAAAGTTTAAATTTGAATCAGTCAAGGCCTCAAAGGTAGGCGTAGAAAAGAAAAACTGTAAATTTGAGTGTAAAACAAAAGTTAGAATTAATTAAAAGATTCTGAGAGTACGCGAGATCACAGTGGCTGTGCCACCGTGCTCACTTATATAAGAGTTATTAATGACTTTCAGTTAATAAGCAAACTTTAATTAATTTTTGTGAACCTGTCACGATTTTGTAGAAAATAAGCAAATATAATAAAATATATATATTTACTAGTTATTTTGCTTTTTACAAAATCCCATTCACTATTTATCAAATATTCTGGGGTTTATTGTACTCGTCTGAGGTTCACAATCGTCTGAACATTGCATATTACAAAAACAATATATTCTCATTCATTTTTCTCAATAATTATTAGTAAACATAATTAAAGCATGAAAATATTAAAAACATAGTTTGAAACGGTTATGTTCATATCTGAATTGGGAAATAAGGAATCCACGGTGATCCATTTAAAAGTCAGGCTAAAATACACTCCGTGATATAAAAAACCAGAAAACCAGAAACCAACCAACCAGAAAAGATTGGTTGTAATCAGATGAAAATCGCAGACCGGTTTGCAGATGAATGATTAAGTTACAAAAGAAATTCACAAATTTATTTCCCAGAGAGAAAAATTGCATTTGTATCAATTGTAGTCAATCCTTGCAAATCATCCATCATGCTTCGTGACACACACAGCTATACATCGTCGTGATCATCTTGAGGGCGCCTACAGTCTTATTCAGTTCTGGATGAGTCTTCAGATGAATCCCTATCCAATCCCAAACACGTTCGATGGGCGATAAATACGGGGACCTGGATGGTCACGGAAAAGTGTTGACAAGTTCATAGACATTCCTGAGTGATGTTAACGGTATATGGTCTGAAATAGAGACCCCTGCAATGAAGGGGAGTGCACCAAGTTCCAGGACATCATCAGTGTAACACTACATGGTCAAAATGCCTAGGAAAAACACCAGGGGATTCCTGATATCGTGACTTATCATACCGAAGACCATAATGCCTGTTGCTCTGGAAGTGTGTCATTTGATGGTGGTGCTGGATCAGAGCATTCACTCTTGAACTCTACACATATACACATAAATCGTCGGCTCCTGGATGACGACATGACACCATCCCACATCCCAAGTCATTCGAAGTCATTGTATCAATTTATATCATTGTACAAATTCAGATGTGATTCAGATTTGTACAATGATATAATTCGATATAATTGTACAAATTCAGTATTTGTATCAGTTGTAGACAATCCTTGCAAATCAACCATCATGGTTCGTAACACAGCTATACATCGTCGTGATCATCCTGAGGCACATCCCATCACGCTTACTGCAACTGGCAGGGCACATCCCACCACACGTACTGCACCTTTGCCACATCAGGTGCTACTGACGATACCTGGCGGTCAGGGAATGGCAATGTAATGGGCGACATGCATGCAACCTGCCTCTTCATATCATTGGGAATGGAAAGGCTAGTATATCTGCTCTGCTGATGGTGGCTAGATCGCTGTCGCAAAATCAG
Source organism: Ryuthela nishihirai (assembly GCA_038380435.1). Taxonomy (NCBI): domain Eukaryota; kingdom Metazoa; phylum Arthropoda; class Arachnida; order Araneae; family Heptathelidae; genus Ryuthela; species Ryuthela nishihirai. The sequence goes on along the minus strand of JAWZYU010000009.1, from coordinate 79,157,680 downwards.
TCGGTCCTCTGGTGATGATCTCCGGCGTGCACACAATCCTTGCTAACGATTGTTGATCCTCTCTCAAATGTCGTAAGCTGGCGATGTGGCTGACGTACATGTTGTCTTGATGATCCGAAAGTGACGCTGTTCTTATGAGCTTCGTTTCTGATTTCGCTCAGATTTCTACTGACCACAAACTAGTGGAGTATTCAGTAGAGGCAGCGTATTGTCTTGATGTATGACGCAGACCCTCTCTGCCTGATTTATTTGACAATGGAATCATTTACATATCTCTCTGTGCTGCGCTCAATTGCCGATTTCCATAAAACTCGGACCACTTCTGGTGGTGAAATTTGAAAGTCACAGATTATGTTTCATTAAAATACGATGCAAAAGATATCTTTATCAGTTATCATTCTCAGCTAGCAATTTTATTTGACATTTATGCAACCAAAATTGCCCCCAATATTACCGTTATTAAATAAACAATGTTTGTAAACTTATCATAACCCACAGAAAAATAATTCTGTAGAATCTTTGCTTGACAAAACGTAAATATTTCCAAACCTTGAGAAATATAACAACTTACGATTTTCACCTGTTAGACAGTGTAAGCCCTCTCTTTAATTTCCTTATGGGCCCCCATGACTTCAATTAAGTTTTTTGGCATTGCGCTGTTCCAGCTCTCTCGCAATTTCTCACAGGTCTTCGACGTCTGTTGATAATAAATCGGGATTCTTAACCTGCTAATAATCCGTTAACGTAATGACCATCATCATATGAAGTTTTTCGTTATTATTATTATTTATTATATCAAGTATCATTCCATTTTTGGACTGATGAAAAACTTTAAAAAATTACTTAAAAATCCCTTTCAAGCTGTTTATGAAGAGCGGTGGTTCCAAGCGAAGTTGTTTTAATAATTTGTGGGGCGCTTGATTTGCTAAACTGATAACGGAATGTCATCTAGTTTTGAGCAAGGTTTAAACAGGAAAAAACTATATTTGGTAAAAGGGGATACTAGGCTTAAAAACTGATAATGTACAGTAAGGTGCAATATACAGTCCAATAAACATTTCACATTCTGATATACTGTTAAGGGAGAGTTTGTAATATTTTTGGCGTCTAACTCTTTTTTCCCAAAGAGCTTTCAAATCATGGATCTCAGATTTTATGTTCCTGGAAATACTCAAAAACTTAATACCTGCTATAAGCGAGGTCCTACTGAGCGAATTTGTTGTTTATTGGAGTGTACTTGCCAAGCAATGTATGCAGGTGTGACGAATTTTTTACAAATTCTAAGGATTCTTAATCCCGTAGCAAATCCTCTGATCCACTTTCTTCAATACTGAATTCGGTTGTTTAACCTCTAAGGGCACTTTTTTTTTGCATACAATGAGCTAAAGAACAGGTCAGAAGGACCTCCTCAATGGCTCAGAGAAGATTGGGGTAGGAGATCCACTGGATACAGTTAGGAGACATGTGGAAGCCTCCCATCAAGGCCTCCAAGGTATTCTTGACTGTGTATAAAGTATGGCTGTTGTGCACAGGAGGACGGCGTCCTTTCCAAGCCCATCGGTGCCACCTTTCTGACTGAGGACAAGGGTTTAGCACAGATAACTCTCAACACTGGCTTAGGTGGGACTCGAACCTAGAAACTACAGATTACGAGTCTGACGCGCCTCTGTCTGAGCCAACTAACATCTTTCCCTACCCAGGTACTGATCAGAATAAACTATATAAAAATGGAAGGATAGGAGGAGAGACCTAACATCTGTTCACCCTATTTTAATCCCCCACAGAAAAGATAGGATTTTGTAAATTGATCCTTCACCGAATCATCTGAATTCGATGGTAAGTCATATTAATATAAACAGCAAACGGAAGTTTATAATGAACGATGAAGTGACATAAGCGATAGAATACTTTCTCATCCTCCCTTTTCCTTCCCAAAGAAGAGGGCTCGGGAGGTGAGTTCGTAAATTATCCTTCCACAATATCTCTCGAACATCGAAATCACAACAAATTATGTATCAAATCAGAGCTTCGAAAATAGTGGGGGGGAGTAAACCATAAAAAAATTTCCATTCATAAGCACCCTTCAAAAAAAAGGAGGGAGGAGGAGAAGAAAATATTTTTCTTCCTCTTCCCTGACTAATAAACAAGAAGGAAAAGTTTTTTTTTTGTAATTCATGACAGATATAATACAAAGCTTGATTTACTTCAGCTACGTTTTTGATTTTTACGTGGTTTTTATCATCAGCTGTAACTATTCTCAGTCCATACAGTACTATTCTTTTCATTTGAAAAGGCCGGATTTTTTCCTCCAAATTTCTTTGATTCTACAAATATTCAGGAGTTTCGAAAGAGGGCTACGTATTAATTTACACTCTTCGTGTTTTCCATTGATTTGGAATAACACGAATATAACGCACACAAACGTATCGTACATTTCAAACCTAATAATATCTTGTAAGGAAGGTTTTTACCATTTCTCATTTATGATATCTTATACCAGAACATTTCTGCTATTATATTCTTTAACCACTAGATGGCACCACAGCACTTGTTCTTGAATATCGCATTCAGTTTTAGGTTATTCATGAAAATATTTTTCGTTTAGGGCAGGGGTTCTCAACATGGGGTACGCGGTAAAATATTTTGGGGTACGCCATGAGAACTCAAAGGTCGCTAGATCTAGTAATATAGTCGCTAAGTTGGCATTATTATACTATAACTATAGTTTTATCTATATTATAAGGGTACTGTCGCTCAAAAAAGTATCCGAACACTACGGTTGATTACAAAATTCAGAAAAAATATCTGGCAACGATTTTTTTAGAAATGAGTGAGATGGCAACCTTCGTGTCACGTGACACGAAGTTTTCCCGATCACTAATTTCTAAAAAAATCGTTGCCAGATATTTTTTCTGAATTCTGTAATCAACCGTAGTGTTCGGATACTTTTTTGAGCGACAGTACGCCAGTTACATTCACATTTCCAGGGGGTACGTGAAGCATAAAAGGTTGAGAACCACTGGTTTAGGGCATACCTCATTCTTTTACTTATTTTTCTGCAATAGAATCGTTAAAACCTTTTAGAACAGACTATTACATTGTGAGCCAGAATATTTCATTTTTTTAAAATTTAATATATATTCGTTCCAGAGATGAAAATAAATCATATAAGGATCAAAGAAAAAAAATATTTTATACACGAATGCATTATGTTTTCGTAACAGGTTCGCTAGCTTATCCTATTTCTTTTACGAAAACAAAGATCTTTTTGGTGTGCTTCGCAAAAAAAAAGAGAAAAAACTTTATTTTCCAGGTTTCCCTCTTGAGTAGTCCTCCGTTATAGCTATTTACTTCCAATTTTGAAAACTTTTGTGAGAGAAATATTGCTGATGACAAATTTGGTGGACCAAAGGCAGGAAAAGTTGTTACATGTGCAAGAGAAAGCTGATGGAAATTAATTGGATTTGACGGATTTTGTTCCTAAATCATCAAAATTTCTGTCTTCGAAATCTGTGCGTTGTTGATATGGAGACTACTAAAGACGGAAAAGATTTTGCATTTTCAGAAGGATGTAGCTTAGAGACGACGCGAAGAAAATCATTCCGATTTATCACAAGTTTATGGGGATCATTCTTCTTTATATGGCACTGTTGCACAAATTCAAAGAAGAAATGCAGAGCTAAGAAGTCTTCCCTCTTGCAGGAAGACCGAAGGAGGCCATGAACGAGAGAATCACCGCTGCTGTCAGTGAACTCGATTAAGGAAAACCCATACACGTATAAGTTTAAATATCAGTGTATCTATTGGCAGTGTGGAAACAATTATTCATCAATATTTAAAATTCCGAACGATCTGTTCCAAATGGGTACCCCACAAATGACAGAACAGAAAATAATGAGTAGAGTAGACTCTTGCAAGGAGATGCTGGCAAAGTTTGAACCTAGTGGCCCCACACTGTTAGTAGACATTGCCACAGGTGATGAGATGTGGTTCTATTACTATACAACTCCCAGAAAGATCGAAACAATGTTTAGGTTGCGGAAGATGAACATCGTCCCCAAATCCTCCTACAAGACTTTCGCTCAAGGAAGAGTATGTTTACAATTTTTTCAATTCCCAAGCAGTGGTATTCATGGACTCTTTTCCTAAAAAATGCCTATAAATGGCCATTACTACACCAACATTGTTTTGCCCGAAATGGTTAAGGAGATGAAGGAGCAACGTCCAGCAACAGGCGTATCAAGGGTTCTCCTTCTTCGTGAGGGAAAGCCAGGGCTCACAAAACCCGGCAAGTTACAGTCTATCTGGAGCAGGAAAAAAAAATCAAACAGCTACCCAAACCTACTTATTCACCCGATCTTGCACCATGAGATTTTTAGTTATTTCCAAAAATTATAAAAGAAGTCTTTTTCAAGGTTGCAAGACCTTGTAAAATGCATTCATTGAGGGTTGCAGAGTATTTCCCAACAGGAGTAGCACCAAACGCTCCATAATTGACGTAGGTGTCTGAAACTTTGCATAGATGCTGGAGGGAAGTACTTTGAAGGTGGGAAAAGTTTCGTTGAGGTAAGTGCAATGGTTTTTGTTCTGAGATGCACGTGAAGAATTATTTGAACGCCCTCGTAATTCAACTTTTAAAATATCACGATCAATTTTCTGTCGGGAACTAATCAGTCACCTATTCCATTAATTTCATTTAGAACGCATATATATACTATAACGAAACTAATTGAATAAATAGAAAAAAAGTAATAACATTGAAACAAAAATATCTTGGTTGCAGTTAACATTGATCTTAGAGATATTAATTTTTTTATACGCATGAGTAAACTTATATTAACACAAGAATCTTCTGGATCTATCAGTCCTGTTGAAAATTTAGACAAAGGATTAAAAAACTAAATTTTATTTAAATAAACAACCACAAAAAATTTACTGTTAAAGTGAACGCATAGTCTATGTTATTGGTTTTGTTTTTAGGGAATTACAGTGAAAACTTTTGATAATATTCTTAACATTAAAATATGCATTAAAAGAATTTACTCCTCTGTTTTCTGATTACCCATAAAAATCTGCAAAAAGTTATTGTGGAACTTGAGAACAAAAATTTATAAGTATTACTGTTGTAGGGATGAAGAGATTTAACCTTAGCAGCCGTCCCATCTGTTTTGTAAGAAAGGAATTCGCTTTATTAATCTCTATTAAATGACATTGTTTTAAAGTATGAAGACATTTCCGAGACTTGCATTCCTCTCAAGAAAGAGCACAACTCATATTTTTGGTGAATCTCCCATTCAATTTATCAGAGCCAGTTTTGTCATGAATTCATGCTCATTATTCATTAAAAAGACATTTCAGCAATATACGTCGATATGTGCGTTCTGTAGTCACATTCAGGGATTTTACCTGATTGAATTTTCCTTTCGGTTCAGATTGGTCGGAGTTTACGTTCAATAGCTTAAAATAAATATTTTGCTTCGGTTACGTTTTCCATATTTTTGGGAAAAAATTATTGTCAGTTACTAATTATTATCAGATACATCATTTATTTGTCAGTTAAATTATTATCAGATACATTATTTAATTGTTAGTTAAATTATTATCAGATACATTATTTAATTGTCAGTTAAATTATTATCATGTATATCATTTAATTGTCAGTTAAATTATTATCAGATACATCATTTAATTGTTAGTTAAATTATTATGAGACACATCATTTAATTGTCAGTTAAGTTATTATCAGATACATTATTTAATTGTCAGTTAAATTATTATCAGATACATTATTTAATTGGCAGTTAAATTATTATCAGACACATTATTTAATTGTCAGTTAAATTATTATCAGATACATTATTTTATTGTCAGTTAAATTGTTATCAGATACATTAATGGATGTCAGTTAAATTATTATAAGATACATTATTTAATTGTTAGTTAAGTTATTATCAGATACATTATTTAATTGTGAGTCAAATTATTATCAGATACAATATTTAAATGTCAGTTAAATTATTATCAGATACATTATTTAATTGTCAGTTAAATTATTATTATGTATATTATTTAATTGTCAGTTAAATTATTATCAGATACATTATTAAATTGTCAGTTAAATTATTATCAGACACATCATTTAATTGTCAGCTAACTTATTATCAGATACATATATTTAATTGTCAGTTAAATTATTATCAGATACATTATTTAATTGTCAGTAAAATTATTATCAGATACATTATTTAATTGTCAGTTAAATTATTATCATGTATATTATTTAATTGTCAGTTAAATTATTATCAGATACATCATTTAATTGTCAGTTAAATTATTATGAGACACATCATTTAATTGTCAGTTAAGTTATTATCAGATACATTATTAAATTGTCAGTTAAATTATTATCAGACACATCATTTAATTGTCAGTTAACTTATTATCAGATACATATATTTAATTGTCAGTTAAATTATTATCAGATACAATATTTAATTGTCAGTTAAATTATTATCAGATACATTATTTAATTGTCAGTTAAATTATTATCAGATACATTATTTTATTGTTAGTTAAGTTATTATCAGATACATTATTTAATTGTCAGTTAAATTATTATCAGATACATTATTTAATTGTCAGTTAAATTGTTATCAGATACATTATTTAATTGTCAGTTAAATTGTTATCAGATACATTATTTAATTGTCAGTTAAATTGTTATCAGATACATTATTTAATTGTCAGTTAAATTATTATCAGATACATTATTTAATTGTCAGTTAAATCATTATCAGACACAATATTTAATTGTCAGTTAAATTATTATCAGGTACATTATTTAATTGTCAGTTAAATTATTATCAGGTACATTATTTAATTGTCAGTTAAATTATTATCAGGTACATTATTTAATTGTCAGTTTAATTATTAGCAGATACATTATTCAATTGCCAGTTAAATTATTATCAGATGCATTATTTAATTGTCAGTTATATTATTATTAGATACATATTTTAATGTTAAGAATATTATCAAAAGTTTTCACTGAAAGCAAAACCAATAAATTTGAATATTCGTTCTATTTAACGGCAAATTTTTTGTGGTTTTTTCTTTAAGCAAAATTTAATTGTTTTTTAATCCTTTGTCTAAATTTTCGACATTGCATTTTTTGTACACCAAGCATAGGTCAGAAAGATTCAGAAGAAAACATGCATATTAAGTTCTAGTGTATGATATGGTAGCAGAACAAGGACCCTTTTTAAGCAGGATAACAGGAAACGCGATGCCTTTGATTCTAGATACTTATGCAAATCTTGGGCATTAGGTGGTTTGACCTAGTAAGAAATGAAGACGTTAGAAGGAGTCACCAACCTCCTTTGAGCAGCATATTGTGCAAATAGAGACTGCATTGGTTTGGCATGTTGCCCATATGCATAACTGCAGATTGGCGAATAGGGTTATGAACAATGTAGCTAAAGACTTCAGGAAAAGCGGGAGACCTAGGATGCGATAGGCAAACAATGTCAAATAGGTCCTTGCTGGAATTGGTCTAAAACGATAAAATGCAGCAGCAGTAGCTCAGGAGAGACATGTCTGGTGGACAAAATTACTGAGTTTGGTAGGACCTCCGTAGCCCATGGCTGCATCTAGAATTTTGTGTGTATGTAATGTAATACATAAATTTCTTAATAAACATGAACTGATTCGAATCATTTTTATTCAAAGTTATGAGTTTATTAGTGAAATAATATTTTGCTAAATGTTTATTTTGAATTTATTGTTCGGAGCCATTTGTTTCCAACTATTGGATTCATGATTCAGTTTGCAATTATTATACGGTTCGCTCCGATTAGGTTCAGTATCGTGGATATATAACTTAAATTATGATTGGAAAATTTTATGCAGATATCTTAGGTATCTTTGAGAATTTCAATAGTCATATCACTTCCTTAAATTTTGCCCTGTAGGCATATATATATATCTTGCTTACTGATATAGATTGTAGTAATTACTACTAGAATAATAATGTTATTGTATTCAAGCACTATTTGTGGATAAAATAAAATTACCTTTGAAAAGTATTTTATCCACGTTTCATTGGATCCACTTCAATTCGCTTCGCACGAAAAAGTGTCATAAAATTGCATTTTAATTAGATTGATTACCTCCTATTTTTTATATCGTTTTTTATTACTTGTTCACATTTTAGTGTTAAATAGTTTTAACAAGTATTGAGTTGAACTCATTGATCCTTTTATGGTTTAAAGCCATTCAGACTCCTGTGACTTTTTCCCTTTTAGCTAACCTACCAAACTTCTAAAAACAGAGCTTTGTCCTTAGTAATCCACGACATAGCTGCATAATACGTGAAATACAGTAAATATTCTGTTATTGTATTTAATTATTTTTTAGCTATTTAGTTATCTTTATCCTTTTACTCTGGATTTGTCACTTGATAACGATTTTGCGGCAAAATAACAGAATATATAATGAGAAACGTGAAGTAGAAAAAACTGTCTGAATATAACCGGTATATGCCTTATTCACAACTATATTTTTCAAAACAATATGTATTCTTGTATTCATTAGTTCTTGTAGCGGCACTTCTTACAGCGAAATACTTAAAATTACGTAGAATCAATTTAAAAAAGCAAATATTTATTAGATTCAAATATTTTGTGTCATGACAGAATAGAAAACACGAAGGAAAGAAAAACACAATTCCAATGTAATTTTTATTAAAAAATCTCATTTTAAACAGTTGGTCATACAGTGAATAGATAAATATAACTAGTTTAAAGATCCACAAATTGTTGAAATTTTGATTAATAATTAAAACTGAAAAATCATTCAAGTAATCACATTTGTTTAAATTCTGCTTGAAGTGAATGATATACAATGCTCTTTTTTTCCATATGGTAATGTTTGAATGTCTGTAAGAAATCTGCCTTTCCTTTGATTACAAATAATTCATCAGCCAGTGTTACTTTCTGACACTAGCCTGTCGCACCTACGTGCGAGAGGAAGGCGATCTTAACAATTCAACAGCTTTAACAGCTATCGGGCATCTGAGAACTCAGTCTTTGATTTGTTCTAATACTGTCTGTTTCGTTTGTTGCCCAATAAACAGGATCCAGAAAATGCTTACTTTCCAAAATAGTGTGTGTCAATATCATCATATCACTTCAAATAAGCATTCTAATTGTAAAATACTCTACGTTTTCGAAATTTATCTAAATATTAAACATTAGGTGTTGCAGTTGATTTAATAACAGATAATTATATTTTGCGAATATAAATTTCAATAACAATTTAAATATTTAGCCACAATTTATAAAATATTGGGGAATTAGACTAAAATGTTAAAACAATTTCAGTAGTTTTTATTTAATAAATAAAACTAAATTTGCTTTCAGGAAGTGCATTTGACACGGAGGTCCGACAGTAGTCTGCCAGACCTACGCGTAACAGGTAGCGATTTTAATATACAATCACTGAATAGATAATTGCAAAAGAGGAAGTGGAAAAAATAGTTTTTATTAATAAAGCAATTTTTTAACATTTTTATGGCATTTAGGGGTGCTTGATACGTAGGCCTTCTTGAAGCAAACCAAGAAAAATAATCCCAGTTAAATTTAGAGATATGCTTAAACGCGGTTATAAAAATAGTTGATTTATATCTCTGTTTAAAGGGAAGAACTTCTCTTTTTTTAATTCTTTTATTGTTGGAGTCGAAGAGGAGGAAGGGTGTTATTTGTTGCACATACGGCAGAGAAGAACCCCAGATGTCACTCTTAGATTTTCAGGCCTTCTCATACCAAGACATGCCCTACTAAGACTGAACTCATTGCTCAACAATGCCTCAGTTAGAGCTAACACAGTACTACACTACTATTCCACAAAGTTTGCCTGCTGGAAACAGTAGCTATCTCTCTAACCGTTAAGCCAGTTAGGGCCAATTCAATGGTAACTGTTGCCACTCAAAGTAATGTGAATAAACATAAGGTTACATCTGGTAAAGTGTGAAATCTATGCAGTAAAATGTATCTCTCGGACAATTTCGAAACTACTCGTAACCCACAATGCATATAACAGTGTAAAATCGAAATCTTTTTATTCCTGTCTACACAAAGTATGGTAGAATCCTCGAAGCTCTTTACAGTTAATACATGTTTGTTCAATTGAAACTACATTCCAAGCATCCATATCATTTGCACCCAGACCGCTGCTGCTTCATGGATCACGCTACAGCTGGGCCACCTAAGCCCCTTTCAATGTCTAAATTCCTGTGAGCTTAAAGATGTTTCAATTTTTTTCTAAAAGATTTGTGTGTATTTGAAAGAACAAAATCCTGAATTTGCAATAGAATGCAAATATCCGATGTTTTCCTTTGGACGGTTACGTTTTATGACCTCTGAGAGGTACTTTTACACAAAATAGGCTAAACTTTAGGTCCAAGACTTCAGTTTTAGGGATGGGAAGGGAACCCACTGGACAGCTGTTAGAAAACAAATGGGGCCTCCCTTTAAGTCAAAGGTTTTCCGAATTAATGTCACAAGATAAACAAAATTACTTGTAATGCCGTACAGAATATATATTTAAATTGAAATATATCTCTCCTGGCTATATGGCTATAACGGGGCGAGGGTGGCTCAGTCAGTAGAGTGCTAGTCTAGTAATCTGCAGTTTCCCGGTTCAAGTCCCGCTTGAGTCAGCGTTGAGCTTTATCTCCGCAAAACTCCCTGCTCTACCCTCCGTCAATAAGCGGACAGCAATGGGCTTAGAAAGTCATTCGTCCGTTGGATGGGACGTTAAACCGTGGTCCCGTGTGCAAGAGAGCCATATCCTGTGCATGTTAAAGAACATGCTGGATAGTTTTGACGGGAGCTACCATGTTTATCGATATATGCAATTTATGAATACGGAATTTAATGTGTATATATATGTTTTATTTTATTTCCATTGTTATACTATAACTATTTATACACGTGGTACGACAGTTACATACACATTTACAGGAGGTACGTCAAGCATGAAAGGTTGAGAACCACTGTTATATGATATAGAGCAAACAAATCTCAAAGAAAAATTAAGAAAATCACTGAATTTCGTTTAAATCTTATTGCTTTGAAGTACTTTGCTGTACAAAGTCGAATGTACGCGAAGGCATAGATTCATCTTATATCGATTCAATGATATAACTGATTTATATCAATAGAGTATTATACAGTAATAATCGTAATATTTATATTTTTTTCGCCCCATTAATAGATTAGTGATTAAAACAAAAGGTTAATCGTTGAGTGATTGTTATTTGCCTGAAGACCAAAAGTTTCTGGGTTCAAATAATAAAGATAGACATGCTTTTCTTCTAATTTTGGAAACTTTTGACTTTTGGGGCTGGTTTTAGAATTTGATGTTTAGAAATTGATGGAATGATGTGAAAATTTTATGAGGAAAAATCTGAAAATAGTTAAAAGTTTGGAATGAAGTCTAACAAAAGATAAAACAAGAGAAAGCATCCAGCAATGTCATAGTGAGGAAAGCATGTTAAGAATTAGAGCTGAATGCGCTTTGATACGATGTGGCATATCGTGATGCCTATCGTTAACATTGAGAAGGGTTTCTGATAGTTTAGAAAAATTTATTTTGTTGTTTATCTGGGATTTTAAATCGGTGTTGCTTCAGGTAAGAACAAACCTTTTTTGAAAGTAGAAACTTAAGAAATTTTAAATGAAACGACAGTGCGAAGAAAGTTAAATAATTTGAAAATATAATATCCTTTCAAATACTAAAATAGATTTAAATGTTTAATTATTGTTACACACAATATGACCATAACAACTCGTTCATTGATTTCAACAAGCATAAACATTACTTAACGCAATTTCTAACATTAATAATAAATTTAATTTTTTTCCGCAGACTAACCATAAAGTAACTCATTTTCATTTAACGATAGATAGAGTTTCAGTTTTAACCATAAACATAGAAAATAAGCAACTGGTATATAAGTTAATCACTAAAAAGATTATTAGAAATTAAATATATCTATTTGTATGACAAGACACCAATATGGTATAGTCCTACACGTCCTAGATAAGATAACATTCATATATATATATTCAGTCGCTCACCAAATGAATGCGTTTTATGTAAATACGAGAAGCACAATTACTTGTGACTCAATGCGTTATATATCTAGCAAAATGATAAACTGATATATATATATAAATTTGGCTTTGTATTGCTCTTCATTCTGATCTCGCCAAGACACAACGGAAAGTCGTGTTTCTGGTGCAGATTTTGCTATAACGCAACAATAATTTGTTGTAAATGCAACTACCTATTTCTAAACATCAAGTTTAAACAAACATTGTGAATACAATTACTACTCTTGCACTATTTGCAAAATTTAAAATAATCTATCATTTTTAAAATACAATAAAATACAAAACAAATGGTTGTTACAAAACAAAAGAGTAATCAGCAAAATGTGAACATAAACATACATTAGAAGGTTGCGGTTTGAAGAAGCCTACAACATGTCTCTTAGAATTTCACCACTTTTCAAGAAGCACAATATAAAGCACCTAGTTTTTTCTGCATAAGTATGTATAGACACAGAATCTGTTCTGAAATCTCACAGGGAAAATAAACATTTTTCCACTTACTCAAGGCACTGTCTCAGTCAAGAAGAAACATCGAGAACATGGTAATCGTTCACACTCTTCACGATATCCAACAATATTTCCTCATTGAAGAAATTTATAATTAATTTGCAAGAAGCTGACCAAATAACGCAAAGATGAAAAAACCTATCTGTAGTAGAAAAATTAATGTTTCTGGTGTATGAATTACAGAATAACAAAGCAGTTTACTCTTTTACTAAGATGGAAACGTGGAAGAAACTTACGGGTTTTTTAAAAAAATTATGTATCTCTGCTGTTTCAGAAGAGTTTCCAATACAATAACATTTGAGTAGTTTTCAAATGGGCAGCAGGGTTATTCGGCATTTTCTAAGAATTAGTTACAGAAAATTAATGCTCATTAACTAACATTCATTTCGAATTGAATAGTGCTAAAACTAAACCTTTGGTCATGTTTTTCTTATAGTTTATAAAATTCAGAAAGAAGTATATTTTTAAGATGGAAACAAAATCTTCTTCGGTGCCTTTGCTAAATGCAATGATTTATACATTTTCACTCTTCCCCTATTTGATTCCTAGCATTATGGTTTTTTAACACTAAACCTACCACGACCGGTCAAATTGACCTTTTCAAACTTTTGCGTATAATTTCCCACATACAACGTTATCACATCGCTATTTAACTTTACGACTTTTCTTATAATATATATAGAATTATTTTTTCAGTATTTACATCTCTTCTTAATGTCTTTTTTCCGAGAAATATATGTAGCCTGTCCTACCTATAGCGACCGGTCAATCTGACCGGTTGAAAGATTTCTGTTATTTAGCATGGAAACTCAATTCTAAAACTATACAGTCGGTATAAATGAAAGGCTACCAAAGTATGGCATGACTTCAACAGAAAGCGGAATGAGCCTTTGATACATGATCTGATGTTCCATCCAAGGCTAGGTGTAGATTTACACAATATATGCCGAACAAACCAGATAAGTTTGGAATCAAATTTTGGTTAGCATCTGTTGTCAATAGCAAGTATGAAATAAATGGATTTCCATATTTGGGAAAGAATGAGAAAAGAGAACCTTTAGTTCTACTTGGGGTGTTCATTGTCCGCAAGCTAATAGAATCATTCACAGGGTGCGGGAGGAACGTAACCACGGATAATTTTTTTACGAGCATATCATTAGCCACAAAACTGCTAGCAAAAGGAACAACTACTGTTGGAACAATCCGTGGAAACAAGCGAGGATTGCCAAAACTTGCAAAACACGTGAAATATAATATGGTAGCAAAAACAAAACTATATAAATCAGGTTATATTACTCTAAAAATTTATAAAAGTAAACTAAATAAAAAAGTTATTCTACTAAGTTCAATGCATAACTCAATAGACACTGAAAAAAGTAATAAGCGTATACCGGAAACGATTACATTTTATAATAGCACAAAATTCGGTGTAGATGTGACGTATACAAATGGAAAGAAAATACAGCGTGAAATCGAAATCTTGGAGATGGCCCCTCCAAGTATTTTTCAATATTCTTGACCTAGCTGGAATAAATGCGTGGGTTTTATATAAAGAAACAACAGAGGAAAAAATTTCAAGTCAGGAATTTTGAAGAACTTGCCGCTGAATATCAAGAAGGAAAAAGAAAAAGAAAATATACCGAAAACATCAAAAAATATAAGTTCAGTTTCACATGTACAAAAAACTTATCAAGTAAGTTATTGCAAAGACAACAAAACTACAAAAATCTGTTTGAAATGCAAAAAATATATGTGCGGCAAATGTACATTTGAGAACTCAATAATTTGTAAAAAATGCATTGAAGATGAATAAGATATGCATTATTTATTTATAAATGCAAGAAACTATAGAAATACTGTTCATTTTTCATTTTCTTTTCATGTTTATAATTGAAATGAAAAAAAAAATTGTTTTTTCATTTTGTGAAAGTTGTTTCACTTATTTTTTAATTAAGTATTAAATTGATTTATTTTCTGCGTTCATTCGTAAAAAAATATAGAATTTTTTAAAGACCAGTCATTTGACCGGTCACGGTTGGAATAGGTATACATAAAGTGTCGGTAAGTTTAGTGTTAACTAACAGAAGCTTTCAACTGAAAGCAGCTATGCTTATAGAGCACCACGATATTATACGAGTTCATTTTGCATAAAATATTTTATTTGCGTTCAAGAAGTAAATATTATTTGTGTTTTATATCAATCGAAATCCAGTGTTTTTTAATACATTTGGTGCTATAATTTTTCATAACGTCAAAGTGATGTTTAGAAATATCTCCTTAATTAGTTATTAAGTCTGAATCTTCTGTTGCACTATGTATAAATAAGGAAGGTGAGGAATTGATCACAATATGAAGTGTATTATATACGTGGAAACGTTGAAAGGGTGTATTCGATATCAGATATAGAAATTTTTCTACGAATTTAAATGGATACTGTAAAAAAACTTTCTTCGTATAGAATGTATGAAATGCTCACTGAAGTATAAATAATATTTATCCCTCTCTTTTTTTGTTGCGTTACTGGGTCTGTAGTGCATATTTATAAGAATAATTATACATATTTGGTACACTTGTTTGAATTTTAAAACATTTAAGTTATTTGAAGTTTATTATTTTAGATTGATTAACTTTCATATGAATTTTATCTTAAAGCTGTAGAAATCTTCATTCATAAGATTTGAATAATATAGATCTGTCCCAGAGTTTCTTTAGGAAAAAACCGAAGGAGACAGAACTCACCGCCTGTTGTAAATAATATTTGTGGACGAAAATTAAAACATGGTCAATTTTTTTTAAATGAATATATATATCAAAAATTAGAGTTTTAAATTTGCCTCAGATTGATGTAAATGTGAGAAACAATTCGTTGTATTGAAGAATAATAAAATTAAACAAATGAAGAAAGTGTACTTCATAATATTCAAATACTTAACACAGCGCTCAGTTCAATTAAATTAAATACACTGTTGCACTTTTAAGCAGAAAAATGTTATGTCTTCATTTTATATCCCGTACAACCGTACTGAATTGTGACCAACTGTGAAGAATTCGCAAGTTAGGCATTTTTTGTTGTCGTTTAGGAAATTACCAAACTGTAACTAACGATGTCATCATTTCCTTACTAATGATGCCCATATACCAAGAGTATGTCATAAATTTTGTATTGATCAAAATATTTTCAGTAATTTATTGCGAAGTCTGAGATGTACTTGTCAAAAACGTCAATCATTAGGCTTTGTCTACTTATCTAAAATGCTTTAAGATAAAAATGCAACAAATATTTCTTTTGTAGAGAGTACAATAAATTTTAATACCTTAAAAATTAATTATTTTTATTATTATTAACATTAATGAAAATTAATAATTAAAATATTCAATGTAAAAAGGAAAAAAAAATTAAATGCGATTTGGTCATAATTATAACACTTGAGGAAAATGACAAAATGTTTTTGAAAACTTTGCAAAATTACACTCTCTATTAAGCATTTTGGAAGTATTATAATGATAGAAAGGATATCATATAATGAATAAAAATTACATTTTTATTCACTATATGATATCCTTTCTATAAACATATAACATGATTAAAATATATTTGAATGTTAACTAAAGGAAAAAAAAACCTGTTACATTATGTACTGTAATTAAAAATACATTGCTTTTAGTCAATCACAAGGAATCAAAGATAAGCCCATGCTTATAATGTGGCTTCCCGTAGTAACCAGAGAAAGTCCGCCAGTTGAGCTTCCAGTTCTAATTATATATATAAAAAAAGTGGATATTCAGGCATTTAAATTAAGTTTTGATGTTCATGTTTATTAGCAGAGTCTAATTAGTGACTACAGGCAGAAAATTATATTTCTTCGTGAAGAATACAGTGTTTGCGAAATGCGTTATCCTTGTGTATGTTACAGACAAGACACAGGGTGGTAATCTTAAAAAGACTACTGTAGTTGTGGAAAGAATCCTGTTTTTAAAAACAAGAATTTGGATTGCGATCAACTATGAATAAATTTAGTGAATCTTTTAGAAGTATATACAAATCAGTCTATGATAAATTGGCGACTGGTTGGTTGTTTGGAGTTTTATGGCTCATGGGCAACAAGAGGCCATAATGCGCCAATTGGCGACTGTGAGAGAATAGATTGCGGACTATAAATCTGATAAAGAGCTTTTGCTGAGTGAGATGCAGTTATTCTTACTCGGTGTGACCAATATGCATCAGAATTTGAGCACAAACGAGCGAGGTATTATTCTACTGATAGATGAAAATATTTTTCCCTTACAAAAAACAAATGACAATGGCGTGAGTTTGCTGTAGAATAAGTAAAAGTTATATCCATCGTATATCTTGTCAAAAATGAACAATGATGATGGTTTTTGGGTTCATCGTGTAGAAGACTAAGTAGTCTTCCTATCGTTGATGAAATGATGAATGTAGCTCAACACTAGTTATCCTTCTTAGCAGTCTGCTTATCATCAGGTACCCAACTTTATTCGAGTGGATATATAATTTTTCTAGATTACAGTTCATGTTAGCTATTACTGTGCCTTATATCTGTGGTGCCTTTAGTTTGTGTGACCAGTGGGCGACACATGAACTGACCACGAACAATAGTCGGATATATAATCCTGTTGGAAACATATCGTACAGAATCTCCAGGATTAGAAGCAGAAAGTAGCCTGGAAAGAAACTGATAGAAGCAATATGTATCACTTGGCTCCAAATCATTGAATCTCCAATCACTTATTAGAGGTTATTCTTAGAAGATACAAACCTTTTATTACAATAATTAATAGATTATTATAGACTATTAGAAGGCTGCTTTTACATAGTGTACTATTCAATATCAACTTATTAGCCAACTTGTAATTGTATATTGACGTACTCTGGACAACTTTTAAACATTTAATTTCTTATATTTTGAACCTATTTTGAGATCTGCAATCAATTTTTGTTTCCTTTTGGTATAAATTTTCCTTTCGACCAGAATTTTTTTTTTTACTTTCAATTCTGTGTATTTGTTTATTTATGATTCCAGAAACAAAATTTGTCGCTTTTCTTAGCTTTACCTTAATATGAAAGACTATGTGAAATTGTTTGAAAATTAATGCATTTTTTAGTAATCCTATTATATAAGTGAATTGTACTACTTTAATCTTTTTAGTTTATTTTGTTTTCCATCGAATCAGAAACAAGAAGCTCCTATACTGTTCATTACAACAAACATGAAATCTTAGAAGAAAAAAATAGTTCATTCAATGTTTTATGACTTACTCCCTTATCAATCTTTAATAAAAACATTTCATTTCTTTACCACAGAAATGAAGTTATATATATACATTATCGAATAACATTTAGGTTGATCAGTGTTAAGGATCTTTATTTCTGTTTGAGATGATCGTATCCCATCATCATTTGTCAGGAAACGAAGTTATTAACGAGTCAAAGTTTTCAACAGTGAAATCCTTTTAAATATTTGGTTCTTCCTTTACTACACTTAAAACACTATCCGGTCCTTTTAAATATTTGGTTCTTCCCTAACTACACTTAAAAACACTAGTGCTCCAACAAGTTTAATTTAAAACAGATCTTACACCTTTAATAATATTATAAAGTATATAATCTTTTCAGTTATACAGTAAACATAAAATACCTTAAAGAATATCATTCCTAATATTAGGTAATAATTAATAATTAAAGAAATAAATAAACAATAAAAAATAAGTAATTCCTAGTATTAGGTAAACATTTGTATGACCAAAAGCTTTATGTTTAGAACGTCTTAACGATATAGTCAATGTATTTTGCTTTTGTCTATCGGTAAAGACGTCTATAAACTTACTTAGTGTTTAGAAAGAAACTTTTAAAATCAGTCTAAGATGACATTAAGCAAAATGAATGTAGTCAGGTATTTTTTTTCTATTACTTAAAAGCTATAGACATGAAATACCTTTGCAATGTGCTAAAGAATTTTTTTTTATCTGTTGTTGCATATTAAAGAATAAGGGTTTTCATAACATTAACGTCCCCTTTTATGTTGTAGCGGAAACTAATTGGTCCTCGATAGTTTCAAGAAATACAGGCAAGTTAGTTTGCTTGAGAAGACTGGCGCCATGCTATATAAGATATACTTTTCATAGTCTCATTCTGTCAGCTGGTCAAGATCTCTCTTAAAATGTCTCTTTAATGTCACACTTGCGTATGCGTGTTTGCATTTATCTGATCAGAAATGCCATCCACTGTTATCATCTGCGATCCGGGTCGATAGAACTGAAAGAAAAACAAAAAGTGGTGAGTTGTTAAAAAAAGGAATTATATATTTATATACGTATATACGTTAATTAACAAAGGAATCAAAGAAAATTATTGCATAAATTTTCAGATTTTACATATGAGTAGAAATGTATTTAAAATTTATCACTGCATTTTCCATACAATGACCTATACAGTGTTTGCAAATACATAAATCTACATCATATTAAACTATACATTTTCATTTTTTTTTCATTCCTTCGCTTTTTGAATCTAAAAAGGTGACAAAAGAGAACGAATATGTAAACAAATGGACTTATTTTAAACATCAAATAAAATTAGGAAATAAATTTATGTACAAAAACACATGATGCATTGGGAATATACTGAACAGGAAAAACAGAAGAGAAAAACACAAATTGCGGATAAGCTTTGACAGTGTGCGATAAGCTATCGGATACTTGAGAGCCCTTTGCAGACATTACGTTTTCGTCTGATGAATGTAGTGAAAAAATCACTGTGCTGGTGTCTGACCTCTCTATCTTGAAGATTTTGTAAGATTTTAATTTGGATATGAATCTGATCTCGGCATCATAAACTAATATCGAAGTAAATTTCCATTTCCTTGTATGCTTTGTACATCATTGTAAGGACCAGTGGCTGATTCACTCTGCTAACCAAGGCTATGCAAATTATCGGACTCTGATTTGGCAGTTTTAATGATTTCATAATAAAGGATTATCCTGAGATAAAATTTTAATATTCCTAAGATTTATGCACCTTTATTAGAATTCGTTTAGTCAAATAAAAGTCAATGAGAAATTTATCAACTTTTATTTGTCTTCGTGTTATTATTATATATTGCAATGTTGGGGAAAAAATCATTGTTTCTTGAAGGACATTCCTGATAGAACACATATACTTTTGAGTTGAATATTGATTAGTGACGAAATTTTTTCAGTAAGTAAACTTATGAATAAAAGAGTGATATTTAGTACGTTATATGACTTTCCTAGATTTTTCTTAGTTCTGATATTGCAGCGATTAGAAGTTAATGGTATTTGTTAGTTTTAAAAAAGATAAATTACCCCCTGATATCTAGACTCATACTGAAATATATATCGTTATGCACATGCTAATTATATAGAGATACAGTGTGACGTTGCTGCAAAATGTAAAATCCAGGCCAAAAAAAGAAATCCCTAAGCATTCTATAGAATGCCTGAAGTATTAGACAAAGTGTGAATATACACATTTTGTTTGTTTCTGATCTACTTTGGCATGTAAACTGACTCCTGTCAGACCTCTGTGGCAAGCAGCTGCTTGAGGGGGTATTTATTTAATTTATTAATTTACAGGAATCTCCTGCTTAACGCTATTAATTGGTTTTAACCAAACAGTGCTAAGCTGCATATTTCACTAAAAATACGTGTTATTCGGAGATTACGTTATTAGTAGCGTGTTTAAAAACTTGTTGTGCAGTACAACTGCCTCTCTTCAAACTTTTTAACGTTCCTTTTCGAAACGTTTCGCTCTTTCCTGCTCTGCACTTGCAGCTTCCCCGGGATTGATATATTGCGAAGGTTAGAACAAGTTTTAAATCAATCGAACCACCAATTACTAGCGGTAAATGGTTCCATAGTTTTTTTCAGGTTAAGCTTTTTTCAGATTTTTATAAGGTTAATTTTTCATATAGACTTTTTCTTTAATAATAGTTGAACTTAAAGGAATTTTACGTTGGGTATTATCATCAACAAAAATATTTAGAAATCTTTCTATTTCAATCATAATAGCCAGCCTGGCCCCAGTCAAATTGGTTGCTTGTAGTGGAACAACTACCTATTCGGCTGCTAAAACTGATTCTTACTTTTTTAATTGTTCTTACTGTTAACTTACTAGTCCTAAATTATTGCACACATGCACTGGCCATTCACCAGAATCAATTCTTTTCAAAGCGCTTAATTTGGCTTCTAAACTGGGACTTTTTCTTTCCTTCTTACCGACACTAGAACTTGATGCCCTTGCACTCTTATCACCCATTGTAAGAGCTTAAAAACTTACTAACTCTAATTAATTATGTTCGAGTAAAAGCTCTAAAGCACACGTTACATGCGAAGCAATGCATGTCAGATCCGTTTTTCTGAAATTACAAGGCTTCAGTTATGTTGCCAGATCCATAGTTGTTGTTATTTTATTAACATGTCGCGAGAGTTACAACAGCGTTATAACGAGTTTGAGACAGCGCTGTAGTGAAGTATAGTTATTAATCCTCGACAGCGTTATAGCGAATTAGCGCTCAACGAACCACGCTATAACTAAGGATTACTGCATTATTATTATTAACTGCTATAATATTATTACAAAAAAAAAACTATTGTATTCCTGGAAATAGGAAAAATTATTGCAAAATAATATCTTCTGTGAACTAAAATTCATCAATTATATTTTATTAAGATTCTAATCATTCATGATCGACTTTATTTATGTGCCTGCTACATCACATTAAAAAAATACTATTAGTTCCGAGATTTTTTCTTTGAAATGAAGCAAGTGCTATCTTTTCCAACACTCGAATAGTGCAGACACTTAATTATTGTCTGTATGAGTTGTAGAGTAGCTATTTATGGTCTCAAGGGTTCTTTAAACTTTGCTTGCGACAATATCAGATAAACATCGCTTTTTTATGGGAAATCTTCTTTCATTTCTGTATTACAGTCTTCCTTTTTTTCTCTCTACACAATTGATGACTTCTGCTATCATGTGCAATGAAAATAAAAAGGTCTCACAGTAAGGAAATGAATTAGTAAGATCACATTTTAATATGTATGAAATATCTCCATCACAATCCAGAAGCAAAAATAGTTAATACTTTGACTAAAATTAACACGCATTTTATAGATTGCCTTAATTATATACTTTTCCTACAACATATATACCAACTGACCACTTGATTGCCAACATCTCCATGTTGCGTCTATAGAGGGCTCTCTAATTATCGATTCTAATATCTATTGGGGTCTCTTTAACTTCTTAATTAAGTCTTTTATGAAAACCTGTGACTGAACATAAAAAAGATCGCAGTCAAAAATCTAATTCTCGATTTACAACCATTTTCGTTCAGAATTTGAAGAATTATGGGAGCTAGAATTACTGATCTCAAAAGTTAATATTATAATATATCAAAGTTATATGAAACTTCTCTAAAATATAATTATTTCAGTTTTTTTAATTGTTAAACAAGCTAAGCTCTTAAATATTTGTATGAAAAATTCTGATAAAATATGAAAACGTTTTGTTATAAAAGCTTATTTAAGATAACTTCGAATGTGACTGTCCATTGATCTAAGATGAGGAATTTCCTAGCAAAGTGGCCACCGAGTTCAATGTATGTTGAAATAAAGATGTGCATAAAGAATAAATCACTATAAGCCTAATATTTTCATTAGCATTTGAGATAAGTTGTTGACTCCTAAGGTGTAGTTCAGTGTATCTATATATATTAAAAATTAATTTTAATACAATTTCTCATAGTTGTCTCAGTTTCCTTCTGCAAGTTATTTAAATTTAGAAACTTACATATGTGATACGTATGTTCACATTCTCTCTCTATATATATCTAGACACACACTAATATACCTAAATAGTGAAGTGAGATGTTTCGGTCTTAATAATGACTTCATTAATTCAGTCAAAACTAGTCCATTTTGCAGGTCTTCTTAGTGAAACCGTTGCACGAAATATTTTTCTATAATATTGCTTTCGCAAACTTCAGTTTTCTGCACATTATGTAAAGGTATAAATGCAATAATGTTGCAAAGTTTAATAGTAAATAACTCGTGAAGTAATAAACGTATCTATAGACATTTATACTGATTGCTGTTATATAATAGCAAGAGATGGATCCCTTTTTTACACAGCAACTTCCACATGAATACTATTCGACCAATCTCCAATCGATAATCAATCTCAATATATGATCGTTTACGAATATCCATCATGACTGTGGAAAAGATATTTGGGATCCCATTACGCAGGTTCGAATATCAGGAACAGAAAGTAGCTTTCACGATATCTTTCACAAAGCACAAAAGAAACAAATATCAAAAGGGATTAAATCTGAAAACCGTGGAGTCCAAGTGATTGTCCTATCTAGACCAATCCGACTCCCAGGAAATTCTATATCCAGAATATTACTCACAAAATGAGATCATTGTGCGGGCGCCCCAATTCCATCTTGTTGAAACAAATCTCATTTTTTGTGACTTTGCAGCAGCATTTCCACTATCAAGCCAGATAATCTTCAACGAGCGTGATTTAAGATTGATTATCGATTGCAGATTGTCCGTACAGTGAATGGTGCTCTTGTGGAAATCGTTGCTTAAAAACTCCTATCTTTTGAGATTTTGTAACAGCAAACAGTATAAAGATATGTTCATTACATCATGAATTGTTACTGTTTAATTTTGCAACATTATTTCTTGTACACTCTGTTAATGTTTGCTTTATGGGCAGTCCTAACAAACTGTAGCGTCGGTTATTATGAATATGTATTTATAGTTTTTCATTAATATATGAATATATGAGGTTTCAATTTCTAGATTCTCTTTCCAAGCCTCTCTAAATTCACACCACTCTGGTATATACGATACTGCAATAACTGCTATGTTGAATGCATTGATCGAGATTCTTAATTAGAAAAGACCTACATAACAACATTGACAAGGAAATAGAACATCAGCAAAAGAGGCAGGCATAAGAGGAGAAGCAGAAGCGGAGGATGTGGAAGAAGTAGGGACGTCCAAGGGCGCACAGTGGGGGAAGTAAAGATAGAATGAGAAGTGTGTACCAATTACACAGAGCCTGTCCGTACCCTGGCGTGGTTGACGTGGGACTCGCCCTTAACGCACATGCGCACCTTGGTCATCACGGTCTCACACAGCGTCATCTGGAAAAGAGGAAGAAGAGGAGAGAAAACTTTAGAAGTGGATAGTATCCGTCTTTTAAAGCGAGCTCTGAACTGAATCAGAACGCACTAAACGTAGCACGAGATTATGCTGACAAGGACTCTTTATCCAAACAACACTTATGACCAGAAGTAACTATTAAGAACTGGAAAATCAAACTGATTGCCTTATCACTTAGTTGATATGTTGTGACTTTTATTTACGTTTTGAATTAGTCTCTAAACTATTGAAATGTGTACACACATATATGCTGTATTTAATGGGGGTATTTTATGGTTTTAAATCTATTTTAAGGTTTACTTTTTGTTTGGTAAAACTATATGTTTCATGTAAGCATTTTTTTATATTTTTAAATAGGGAAACAGATTAAAGTTTTAAAATTATAATACTGAAAGTCATATTTCAAGTACTGAGAATGTATTGTTCTCTTCTGTTACTTTCTAAAGTAAAAAATACTGTGTGAATTGTATCAGACTAACTTCACTGGACTCTGGATCGAACCTTTAAAATTTCTTATCTGTTTGTGTGCTGCTCAAGGTTGGGTTATTAAGATAACTATATTCAATCATATCTTTGTTGCTTTGCCCACTTCAGATTAAAAAAACATTTCACATCAGAGAAAAATGAGTCAAATAAATCTGGGAGAGCAGGGTTATGTGGAAAAGAAACTTATAACGACAAAACCTGAAGCTTATTTGTCGTCACTAGCTATTTATACTGATTTTAAAAACAGTTTAATAAGTATCTGATAGAAAATATATTTTACGTATCTGCTGACAAAATATTATATAAAATGTGACGTACTGTATCATCTTTAGAGTATTTATTGAAATAAATTTCCTTTTACTAACTGTTAAAAAAATCAGTTTTGCTTAAATAAAACAAAGTTTTTCGCATTTACGAAAGACAGTACGAAAAGAAAAGGATATAAAACTCTACACAATTTTTGCTAAGAAAAATTAAGGTAGGTTTTAAACTGCCAAATATTTCAAAACAACCCCCCCCCCCCCCGAAAAAAAACCGCAACTGTTGACGATTAAAAATGAATTTTAAGATTTTTAATGATAAAATAATAGGTTTTAACGAAAAGTAAACAGTTGTTAAAATAATGAAAAATCGATGATAAACCCCATATCACTTTGATACATATTTCTATCTCAATGAAATGTTATGTACGGTTCATTTAAGGTTTAATGTGCATTAATTTCATAGTCAAAGTTAAAACCTTATGATAACAATCCGACACAACTGAGGAAGCAGATTAAAATGTATTTTTCTTCAAACATTGTAGCATTTGTATCTGTAACAAAACTATTTCTGCACCAATTACAATCTCTACACTAAATTTTGAGTTAGTATTGTAAAAAATGAAATATTAGAAATTATGCGAGTGTAGATAATTTATTAGGTGCTGAAAGAGTAGGTTATGTATACAATTACAATTAGTATTTTTCAAGAAACAAATTTTAAATTTGGGCACAGTGTCGAAATTTTTGAAAATTTTGTTCCAATTTTAACGTTTATTATTATTAAAATACGATATTTTTAACCCAGTTGTTACTTTTAAATGTCGTATTTTATGAAGCGCTTTTGTACACTATTTTTTTATGAAATGGGGAGAGTGCAGAAACCCACAGATTGAGGAGAGGATGAAGGAAGGAAATCTCTTGCACGGGCTGATGAATATGGCTGCCTTGGGAAATGGCCATACACATAATTCTTTAATGATCAGGATACGATTTTCTTGTTAGCTTGAAGCCCAGTCTAAAGTCAAAGCCCATTTACGAAGGCTTTTTCAAGATTATCCTTTCTTCTTTCTTTAAATTTCTCCGCCAATTCCGGCGTCGGCCCACTTGGTGAGAAAGGAGACACCGATGGACTTGGAAAGGACATTGTTTGCCGGATGGAACATAAAGCCATGGATGATTATCGATTATTTTATTATTTTGCATACTGAAATTGGTAGAACAGAAAAACATTCTGTAATATTTGGGTGAATATTAATTTTAATCATAATGAAATGAAATTACTTATTTTACTTTTTTTATTTATTTTGCTCACTATTAAAAGTAAAATTGGAAAAGCTCCGTGTGCGTGAGAGCCATACCCTAGGCCTTTTGAGAACAGTCATTATGGAATTGAGGAGATATTTCTGTCTGCTAATAGCTGTCCATTGAATACACTTTCCCTAATAAATTCTGAACCCTTTAATCCATTGTGTGCACAAAAGTGTCCATCAGAAGGTAAAACATCCCTTTCTTAAATCAAGGATAAAAGGGATGTTTTTTAATCAAGGATATAAAGGATGTAAGGTGGGAAGACAGAAATAATCTTTGGGTAACATATGTAACAGTTAATTCTCGGAAATTGCATGATATAGTAACCTAAATATAAAAGAAAAATAAAGGGAACTTTTTGACCCATCAACTGTCTTGAAGTTAAGCCTGCAAACGTAAGTGCAGAATAAGGCACATAAAGTTCAGAATCGCGACAAGAAATTTCATCGTAAAAATCTGGCTAATCAAATATCATAATCAAATAGATATACTGTATAAATTATTTACGTATTGAAATGTTAATTGCAAATATATCAATTCATAATATAACTGAATAGGTATTTTTCAGCTCCATACGACAGCAACAGTTTAGTGGAATAAAAAGAAAACCAAAATAAAAATAAATCTAATAATCCGCTATTTACAATCTTAATTACCTTAATTCAGTGGGAGGAAAATCAATTTTAAGCAGTTAGTTCTTAAAACTCAGTTTATTGAGCAGAGAGTAAATTTGTAAGATTAAACTCGTTTTGGTCTTTCAGTTTTTTAATTGAATATTAAACTTTAAAGTGACGGAAATAAAATTGACGGACAAAAACTTGAGAATTATACAGAAGGATTATACGAAAACAAATATAACCTTTTCATATTATAACTGCTTGTTCCCTTTGGATATACATTTAATTGAATAACAGATTAAGATATATATGTGTATATGCATACCTTCGACCTGGCTGCTTCCATCTTCGATTTGTAGCAAAACTCCATTACTGCTACAATGAGAGCTAAAGCACAACCACCTATTAGAATATAGAAACATCCCGCGACGTTGTTTAGAGTCAACTCGTTTTGGGAAGATTCCTGAAATTGGAAGAACAGAAAAACATTCTCTAATATTGGAGTCAATGTTAATTTTAATCATAATGGAAAGCAATTACTTATTTTAATTTTTTTAAACTTATTTCGCTCACAATTAAAAGTAAAATGGGAAATTTAAATTATGAGTAAGCCCGAATCGGAACTCATCTCCATTGGATACCATTCGCTTGTGGTAGGCGTAGCCCTAAGTCCATTCCCTCCTTCCTGTGGTGCAGGATATTATATATTCGCACTTGGAAAGGATATTGTTACAGCTAAAGAATTAATGATGAACACTCTCACCGCTCTTAGTGCGAGGTAATGAGTTGCCAAGAGCAAACAATGACGTCAACAGCCAGCCAGCTAGAGTTTGCTAGAAGCTTGGAGAAATGAAATAGTCATGCTTAATGAAGGGATGCTTCAGAGCGTTGAAGCGTGTTTTCTGGCTATAATTTATCCGTCAAATAGTGACTTAAGTAGAGATTGGTGTTATTTATGTTAAGTGTTTAAGACTGCGAATTATCAAGTTGAAATATGTATTTTCTGTAATTAGCAGTGTGTCAAGAGTTTAAGCGTTCAACCGCTCAATAATACTGATTCATATCAATGTGATTTGACTTGGATCAAGGTGTTTCAAATCATGTATCTTTAAGTACAGGAATATCTCGTTTAGCACTGCCCGTACAGTGCTGTTCATCCCATAAATATTTTATATTTAAAATATATATATATATTTATTCATTACAATACCGAAGAGTACGATTAATATATATATTTCTCATGACTGGTCAGCCAGTAGAGGGAGAGATATTTATGCTTACGCTCTCGGCCGATGAGGGCTAGCACTCCATGCTGCATTTTCCTCAGTATTAGTGGCGTTCGCCGATTTGTTTACCCCGAGGTTGGTTTCTCTTTCTGCCATTATTTCGTATGCTGGTGAATATTTTTAGCCCATGGATCTGGATCCGTTCATCGAAAATAACGCATATTTTTACCGCAGCATTGCAGTAAAGAGAACTGTTGTCGATACAATCTCTTCTGCTAAAAATGCTCCGGAAGAAGAAAC
The DNA here is from genome assembly GCA_038380435.1 of Ryuthela nishihirai. NCBI lineage: Eukaryota > Metazoa > Arthropoda > Arachnida > Araneae > Heptathelidae > Ryuthela > Ryuthela nishihirai. The sequence goes on along the minus strand of JAWZYU010000009.1, from coordinate 79,129,577 downwards.
TTATTATAACGCAATCAACCCTTGATGAACCCCTTGATGAACCCTTCAAGAAGGAACAGCTTTCCACAACTAGCCATCTTCTCGTCAATAACTATCATCTTGTCTTTCAACTGCCAAGTTCGCCATTTTGGGAGATGCGCACGCACTAGAGAGTACACTTTAACATACATTATTATTTTTTTCTTTCATTATTATTCATTTGAAAATGCAGAATGTTTTCATAAAATCATGTTTATCATCTCTATTATTATCAAAGTAACTCAATAAACACCCAATATGTTGATCGCAAGTACAAAATTACAATTTTTGGATCCCATCTCCATAGGTACTAATCTATAATGACCCCGTATAGCGTTGATTCAGTTAGTGCTCTCATTTCCAGGAACGCATCCCCGGCCTTAAACGGGGTACGCCTGCAATCATGAATTTTTTAATGCTAAAGTATTTGTTATAAGATTAACGTTAGGTGTTATTCTCTAACAGAAATACAGAAGATAAACTGATTTTGATTTCAAAAAGATGCAGGAATTGTTTCCTATTTTCCAAAACGGAGGAGTGTTGTACTTTGGAGTAAAGATTTTTCCAAATCTTCTGAGAACGTATTTATTTTCGAAAATAAGTTTACTTCTAATGAATATAATTTTGTTTAGTTTGAGTTTGTTTCATTTGTGTTATTCTGTTTATCATATCTTTTCCCGCTCACTTATTACTGGTTTAGTGTTGCCTAAAGCATTAATGCCGTAATGTTGCCTTATCACAATTATAATGTTACAATTTGTGTAAATGTCATTCCTTTAATAGCTTTCCTTCATTTGCAATAATATATTATATCTGGTATGAAGGGTAGAGAAAGGGACGCCTACTAGATCATTTTATCACATTGATATGGTAATATGTTTAACAATTTTTGTTTCATATTTTTCCTACTCTACTGAGGAGTGTCGATTTCACAGTTTTAACACTGATCATTTAAACCAGCCTGATTGTCTTTTGGCTCTGATTATGTTTAACGCATTAAGAACCTGTATTTATGTGTTGAAGAAGGGTCTCGGTTTATTTTCTAGGCTAGCCACCACCTAATGAAAAAATTAATTGCATACATTATATTAGTTGCTGGCTGATTCTGATCAGAGGCCGCCGCAAGAATCATTTCTTTGAAGGCCATCGGCAATTTCAAATAGAATAATGTTTATCTGGCTATGGATCGCCATTTACAATCTGAAAAATGTTTACTTTGGAGTTGTGATTTTAAGTTTCAGGCAGCATTGTCTGTTTAAAATCAATAGAAGAACGGGTGATTGTCCCACTCCTGACCAAATATTTTCAGCTTATTATTTCATGAGTTCCATGTTTACAGGACACATCCTGTGATTCTTTACTACTGAATGTAGAAGGAGTAGTTTTAGGTCTTAACTCTACCCATTTAAATAAATTAATTTTTATAGATATCGTAACAAATATTTTATTTTTACAGGTACTTGGAATGTGAGAAAACTAAATAACGATTACTCACCCGAGGTTAATATACACAAAAAATACCATATATATGTGATCAGGATATTTTGAACTTCCAAGAGTCCAAATATACGGGTAAAGAGAGAAATATAGACCGTGTTTACCAACCAATGTATATTACATCTATCACAGATATACTTTATTATTATGGAAACATTTGTTGTCGTTTTTTTCTAAACTACCATTAAAGTAAATTTTGTATCAACTTGAAAAAAAAAACTATTTCCATTTTTGCTTTGATGAAAATATGCCAATAAGGGCCATAAAAGGCCATAAAAGGCCATAAACACAAAATGTGCCATAAAAGGCACCCATAATTCCGAACACTAAGTTGAAGAGATCGAACGAAATAATTTTTCATTTTTTTTATATCTCACAGCAATGACGAAAACGAAAGCTAAAACATTTTGCTATATGGGACAAAAATTCCTTAAGTTTCGAAAACGAAAGTTGTAAATAAAAAAATCAAATCAACTCAGAGAAGTGAAGCAAGGAGAGAGGAAGTGATGTTCGATATGCCGAAAGAGTTGGAGAAGCCGGGAACATTCCTTGAGACAATTTTTCAAGTCTCTCTTTCTGACTAGCGAACTGCTCTAAAAGAATCTTACTTTTCACAATGAGACGTGATATGGTGGAATTCTCGATTTCGTATGCGAAAGACAGATATCCATTTACAACACTATTTTGATTTCAAAAAGATGCAGGAATTGTTTCCTATTTTCCAAAAAGGAGGAGAGTTGTACTTTGGAGTAAAGATTTTCCCAAATATTCTACTGATGAGTATAAATGAAAAAGGAAACCGGAACTGATTCTTTATCACAGGTTAATAAAAGGCGAATTTGACTGGATGGATAAAATGGATGAAATCATTTCGTCAAACGAATGTCATTTAGGTGGACAATAGTCATGTTTTGCAACGCAATTAATATTAGTGCATTAAAGTCTTATACTTTGGACTCCTTAAATATATCACATTGTAACAGCAAAAAACTAAAATCAATGTCGATTTTTAATTTTGAGAAAGTAAAAGAATTAACTGGTATAAAAGAACAATCCTCGACAAATGAACACGATCCTACAGGTGTACAGTAAACTAAAAGTCAAAGATTTTGAATCTATGATCAAAAGGTTGACAGGAGAAAAAAACAACACGAGGAATCTATGAAAATGATATTTGTAAAGTATACATTTCATTTTGCAAAAACTGCTGAAAGTCTAGAAGTAATACGCATTGTTACTTTCTGCTGCTTGAAGTTACCTGATCCAATAATCTTCATATTGTTCAGGATCATCATTCAATGCTGTTGATGGGTTGTAGTCACCTGATATTTTTTAATATGCATCGAGTTTTTTCGATTAATTTTTTCCAAGGGGGAAGAAGGCACCTTTTCTTTTTGTCCCCTTCCTTGCCTGCGTCCATTGTTGTAGCATTGAACTTAGACGGAAATATACCTGAATACAGTTAGTTATCTTAAATGTACTATAGTCTGAACTCATAGTCTAAAGTTTTTTTAAAAAAATAGCGTATCCTATAGCTATCCATATTACATTTATACTCCTGTAGCATTTATTCCATGTAGAATTATTTCATACAGGATTGGAAACTTAATTCCTAAGTTTGGAATTCCAAAAATAAGTTCTTAAGTTTAGAAAACGAAAGTTGCAAATAAAAAGATTCGAATCAACTCAGAGAAGTGAAGCAAGGAGAGAGGAAGTGATGTTGGATATGCCGAAAGAGTTGGAGAAGAAGGGAACATTCCTCGAGACAATTTTTCAAGACTATTTCATGTTCAGAATACCATAACCATATTCAGCAAATTATGAACCATGAAACAAATACCACCTTCACTGATTCCTCGTGCTTTTTTTTCTCCTGTCAGCGTTTTGATCACAGATTCAAAACCTTTGGCTTTTAGTTTACTGTACACCAATAGCATCTTGTTCATTTGTCGAGGCTTGTTTTTTGTACCAGTTAATTCTTTTATCTTCTCAAAATAAAATTTCGACATCGATTTTAATTTTTGTTGTTACAATGTGATGTATTTAAGGAGTCCAAAGTATAAGAATTTAATGAACTAATATTAATTGTGTAGCAAAATATGAGTGACATTCTTTTGACAAATGATTCCTAAGTTTGGAATTCCATTAATAATAATTAGGAAATTATTATTGTATAAAGAAAAATACAAAATGCTTAAAAATTTCAAATTTAATGAGCCATCAAATTACATCGGCTCTTTTTAAATAAAAATCGTAAAATTACGAAATCAATACTGTATCGTATCAAACTAAGTTTCACAAAAAATGCTGAACTGGGATTTATCTACACAATTGATGTTGAAGGCTATGGAAAAATTTCGGTAATACCAGAATTAAAATTATTTACCCATTGTTCTCGGAAACGTTATTTTATTTAGATTTTAGTCTTCCTAATCTTCTATCACTCATTATATTTGAATTTATGCAAATAATATAAATTGGAAATACCAAGTTTTTGCAAATTTTTTTACCATACATCTTTTTATGTTTTTATTGTTTATTTCTATTAATTACTCTGTCTGCAGCTTTAACTCAAATAAATACTGCACCAATTTTATAACAGTTATTGCGATTATGCAACTTTCGGAGCATTTACATTTGAGTACTGGAAGAAGGATGGATGCTTATGTTGTCACCACGCTGAGGTAGTACAATTTCGTATACAGTGGAGATAGTCGTCATTCAAGGCTCCTAACTTTGTGCACAAGCGTTTATGAAAATAATGTTACAGAAGATAAACTGATCTCACTCAAATCTTGATAAATCTCGATTTGCAAAAATATTCGTTTCATATTTAGTGTTATGGAACATGCTACAATTAGCAACAGCGTTGCTAGTCATAAGTATTTTATTTCAAAGGTAAATTATAGCAAAAGTATACGAATTGGAGAATAGTGCAGGTTGCATTATTTATTCAAAACAAGCGAAAAGAAGCGAATGCTTTGTGATATCTGAATTAACCAGATTAGTGAGGAGACATTGTTATTTCTTACTTAAACATTTACCTAAAACGTTTTTAAATGAAAACTTTACATTTGCTTAAAATTCTTGATTAATAGTGAAACAGAATGAAAAGGACATTATTTCAAATCGAAACTCACCTTGCTTTCTCCATTTTTACATTCGCTCCTGTCGTACCACCACTTATTTTCGAGTCGCGCCAAATCGCCGTTTTCCAGCATTGTTAGTACAGCCAAATTCAACCTGTCCCTATAATGGTGGTAATTAAAATCAGTAATTGAACATAAGTGTAACTAATTAAATTATGATTTCGTTCAGTGCATAATTTCATTAACCCTCAAAATATAAGATTTTGGGTCTACGTGAACTGTACAAGAACGTGCAACCCACATGCATGGAATAAATTATTATTATTATTATAAGACCACACCTTGAATTTTGAACGTTAAGATTTGATAACTTTAAGTCGTTTTGGTAATTCAATTTGGCAGCAGAAAAATCTGTAATATTTCACTTCATTGAGTATTTCAGGGGTAAAACTTCCTTTGGACAAAGCCGCAGGATATCTGTAACTCAGTAGAACAGTAGAACTTCCCCACTAAGAGGGAGAAAGGGTCAAGCCACAAGGGCTGACCTTGACCCCGAAGGGTAGGTAGATCTCCAGACAGACAAGAAGTAGGCTATACTATTGAAATATATTCTACTTCGTAAGTTGTGCATGCGTTAAATAATTTAACAAATAATTATTATGTGTAAGATTTTAAATGAGTGTTATTTGATTCATTTTATAGCGTTTGTATTGTTTGCATACGTCCATGTATTCTTTCGAGAGAAATGGATGAAATTGCTCTGTGCCTAATTCAAAAGGAATTCTGAATCTGGGCTAGAACTTGAAGTTTTTCCACCTGGTGAAAGGTAAATCAATATAATTTATGCGCTTCTATATCTTTCAGAAGTCACTAAATTACCTATAAACTATAATTTTTACCTTTAAATGAGCAGTTTTCTTTCGTCCTTGATTCGTACTTCATGAAAGTTGTTTTCCTTCTACATAAAGCCCTCTGCCACAGAAAGAAAACTGAAATTAATTGCACCTCAACTAAATATCCGTAAGACTCTCAATGACACTCACGCAGTTCTAAGTGTCCTTCATTAAAGAATCAAATGATGCGGATTAAGTGCCCTGATTTAATATCCGTTGTAACGAAATCTAAGAACGTGTCACAAGACTAATTGCTGTCGACTTTAGGAATTTGGATCAAGGGTATTTCTAATTATCTTCATAATATTGCCAACTGGGCTCCCTTCAAAACTTCGAATATTTTTAGTCATAAAAATAAGAAAAATACTAAAAGCAAATTTCTAAAATTGGGTTTTTTACCTAACGATTCATGATGCAACACAGGTATCGATGAAAATTAGGAAATAAAGGTAATGCAGATCAGGCTTTCCCATATCTTTCTAAATTGCTCTAAGTTTTTAAATTTTAGATTTTTTAAGTACAGGATTTTTGAATTGACGAAGACACAAAACTCTTATATTAACTTTATTTTTCTCGGAACCGTTCTCATTTATTATTATTATTTTTCTACTTTTCGAATCCTTTGCATTTATATTTTTTCAAGCAACCTTTACTTTCAAAATTTTGTCTTGAAAATTTAGTAAAGAGTTGTTAATGAAACAAGCTTATCTTCATTATAAAATTAGTAATTTTATCGATATTCACGTACAAAACTATCAATTATATGAAACAGTTATATTTTTAAAATAGTAATTGAGGCAAAATAGAAATATTGTCATAACTCTCAATACCTGTTTTACGCAACAGAGCAATATTGAATCAAGAATTTTTTCTCCATCCCTCTGAATTTTTCATGGAACCCATTATGAAAACTTTGCTATAAACTATTTTCAGTATTATTTATTTTATCAGCTTGTACTATTTTATGATATACAGGGAAATTCCGTGATTTAAACAACTAGACATGCGGTTCAAGCCTAATCTAGCGCCAAAGGGTAGGTTCAAGGGGGTCACTGCTTGAAGAATTTCACTATCAAGAAAGGAGGCTAATATAAATATTTTGTAATATAAATATACAATATACAGTTTGCGAAAATTGTGAAATCTAAATACGCAAAAGTTCTCATCTGGTTTTCATATATTTGGCAGAGGGCAGTTTTCAAATAGCTGTTTCTCATACAGAAGACGAACAACCTCTCCATGGTGCGCTCTGTGTTCCTCTTCGTTTGCTGATGCTTTTCAAATTTCCATGCTATTAAACAGAAGAAAGAAACGTGGTTTTTGTATTACACTTCATTTTCTATCGTCTCAGCCACGAATTGATAGATTGGATTTTTTTTTTCCTTACAGTGTTAATAACATTACACCACAACTACAGTCGTCCTGTGTAACTTGTATATTGTATGAGGAGTCTGGACAAGGTTGATAAAAATTTCTAGGCTAGCTAACTTCGTCCTTTGTATAAGCAGAACCACTTTTCGTTTTTGAAATTACGAAATGTAGAATTTATTTTTTTATAAATGCCATAATTGAGCTTCAAAAATGCTAAAGAAAAATATCATACGGAAGTTTTTATTTATGAATTCATATTTGTTGCAAGTTAAATAGTTCCTATTGTTTTATAATTTAGGAAAATAATGTTTCAATACCTCATATTTTTAATAATTAATTTTCAAATAATCGAAAAATTAGTTACGAGTCAAAATTTATGTAAAATTTTGCCTTATATATATATATCTGAAATAACAAGTGAATTTTTATAGTTTTTTACATGAAAGAAATTAATGCAGATATTTTTACAATTTGACTAAACGAACAATGGTATTGTTCGATTTGATGATCAACCAAATACGAAAGAGATCCGCGGAGTGGCGGGGCATTCGATCCGTGTAGAGTCACGAATTTCTAAACAGAAGAAAACGAAACCTTAAGATAAAAATAATATATCTGTGTCATTCCGAATTGGCCACACTTTGCTTATTTCTGATGCTGATAGTAAATTAATAAACAGGGCAACCGTCACGATGGCAAACAAACATGTCAACAAGACCGAGAACAATGGAGAGACAATTGCAAAGAAAGATGTTGTGGCCATCTCACAGATTCATTATGTATTTAAAAGCTATGTTAGAAAATAACTGTCGCCATCCTGCAAAAATGTGTTAAATTACCATTGTATGGTAAAAAAAAAGTTCACGAGTCTTCTGTATAGCTGTATCAACGACGCTGTGGAGGTCAGTGTACTAAGGAGCCAGATGAAATATATAAAGGAAATCTTATGGATGTTTTTTATTGTGTTGTCTTTCCGCTGAGGTCTCTTCCTCACAGATCTCCTCTATGGCGTATTAAAATGACTGGCCTTTGTCAGACTTTTGTGGCAAGTAGCTGCTTGAGGGGAAATTTATGTTTTATTATTTATAAACGTTGTTCGTTAGGAAAAAAAACCTTCACCTATCAAGGAAACTGAAGTTTCTGGCAAATCATTACCTCGTTAGTTAGATTGTAGTATATTTCATAATGCAACATGTACGAAAAAATTATAGTGAAGATATGGCAGCACAAGCAGGTGTGCGATGTATTCAGATTCCATTAGCGGCCTCCGTACACATTTTGAAAGCACTTACGAAGCTCAAGTCCACTATAAAAAAGCGGCATATTTTTACTTTTCTGAAGTAGCCACATTTCACTCTACCTCAAATATACTCCTCACAAAAGTTATCACAGGCCTAGAAGTATACATTTACATCAACTTACATTTCGATGGTGGGATTGGGAAAAAAAAAAGAAAATTTTTGCGGAATATGTTATGCAATTGATTCCAAGGTTCCGGTTCGAGTCACGTCCAATTCATGATATATTCTTTCGTATCCTGCAGATAAGTTGGTAGAGCTTTTGTGGTTCGATTATGAATGAAAGGGAAAGAAACAAAGTGTTATGTGATAAAACCGTTGTGCTCATGTTGCTGCTCTATCATAATACTAAAATCTCAAAGTGTTTATGAAAGCCTAGCTCCATTAAAACTTTATCTTTGAGAGATATTGAAGTTAGAAACATAAAACATAAAATTAAGGAATTGTAATCAAGAAACATAAAAGGACCAAAGTTTTAGTTCTTATGTTTCTTATGCTCAAAGTTTTAGTTTTAGATTTAGTCTTGAAAGTAATGTTAATATTAATATTTATATATTCTAAATATATTCCGCACTTACTATATTAAACAAGCATGGGATTAAAAACTAAAGTGCCTCTGCTTTCATTTTCTGTTGTAACATGTAAAAGATTTCCTTTTAGTACTGAAATAGCATTTCCATTCTATCACTATCACTCACCTGAGATTAGAGCCAACAGGCGTGGCGACCCCGTAACCTTTGGCGTCGAGGTTTCGCCCCACCTTCATCGTATCGCATGGCTTCCGCTCGTTGATGTATTCATTCTTAGTGGATTCCATGAGAAAAGCATATTTCCCTTTTGACTCCCGTACCCGTTTGATTCCTTCCTCGTACTTCTTCACGAAAACGTGCTTTCTGGAATTCATGAATTCCCACATGCGAGCGTACACCGGAATCTTTTTGCTTTGAAGCTGCAACAGAAAGAGAAGCTGTCATGTCTTCGCTGTAACTAAACAGTTTTCATTGATATTAACAGTTGAAAAGTAATCTCAACTCAATTTCTGTTTTATGCTGAGTATCAATATATTTGTCAATTTGAGTCGTCCCAATAGGCTACTGAGAGGAAATGTATTTCTTCTTAATTTTATTTCGATATTTACAATTATTGCGCAGAAAAAGCACTGTAAATATTGAAAACAAAATCAAAAATGAAATATTTTGTTTCATTTCAGACTATTGGGAATGATTAAATTTCAAGCACCTGTAGTTAAGAAACGTTATTTTTAACGATTTATTTAAAAAAATAAGAAGATGGGATTTTTTTTACCGAATGTACAGTCGGTCAAAAAAATATCCGAACGCTATGGTTGTATACAAAATTAAAAAAAAAAACAACTAGCAACGATTTTTTTAGAAATTAGTGATCTGGCAATCTTCGTGTACAGTACACGAAGGTTGCCAGATCATTAATTTCTAAAAAAATCGTTGCCAGATTTTTTTTTGAATTTTGTATGCAACCATAGCGTTCGGATACTTTTTTGAGCGACTGTACAAGAATTTCAGTCAGGGAAAAAAGTTTTGATAGAGAACCAGTGACGTATGCTTTGATAAAAAATATAATTGGTAAACGTACACTAGATAATTGAAAAATTTTCTATATGCATATCACATTTTTTGTCATTAATTTTATGAAGCAAATTAAATTTGTTCTGAAGAGTTCTCCATTTTTAGCTTATTCAGAACCTCATGTGCAAATATCGCAACTTCCCATGCGTAAGATTCACGAATGGAACGCTTGTAACCATTTGATTAACTGACTATTAATCATAATGCGAAATAATGCATTTCTTCATATTACGAGTTTAAAGAAAAATCGAATTTCTCCCATTATTATTATCTTAGTTCCATAGAAAGTACCAAATAACCTTATCTGTAGTAAAAAAAATATTTCATTCCGTTGGATCTCTTGTTTTAACAATCAGTTTCTTCTACTTTTAATCAGCTCCATTCCACCTATTCTTTTCACTTGGAATCTTTCCCAACTATACAATAAATGAACTAAGAAATGGGGTTGAAGTAAAACCTTTAAAAAACAACAACAACAAATATCGGAAGATGATAATCAAACATTTGCCTTATTTGTAATGAAGATAAAGTTGTTCTACATTCAGTAACAAAAGTACACAGTCGTATCAGAATAATATGAGCACCTATCATACATATACTATGGTAGGTGGTCATATTATTCTGATACGACTGTGTATTCTTTTAATTTTAAATCGAAGATAGTGTTAAGTGATCTTTAGAATCAGTTTAATATCTCCAGTTCTCCTGACTGTGATTTTTTCCCCGCATTTTTTTTTTCTTTCCTCTAAAAGGTTCTTCTTATTCAAAAATCAAATCAACAGAAGCAATGACCAGGTATTCTTCACCCACATTTTTCTACAGTTTACATCATGGGAATGATTCAAGGAAATTATTGGTAGACATTGTTCTGAATTTAATTTTAAATTTTCTTAAACCAAAGTTGGTTTTCAACTAGTTTTTTTTTTTCTTGAATGCGAATTTCAGAGAAGACTTTATGTATTTCGAATTTTGTGTGATATAAGGGACTGTGGACGTTGCTGATTGCAATATGGCAAAGCCTAAAATGCCCAGACCTGCACTAAAACAGAGCACTTCCCACGAATAAAGCTGTTAATCCCCATCATAAGTGTTGTTTCTGACTGCTAGATGTATTATCTATTCCAGTGGTTCTCAACCTTCTATGCTTCAGGTCCCCCCTGGAAATGTGTATGTAACTGGCGTACCCCTTGTAAAGATAGATAAAACTGCAGTTGTAGTATAACAATGGTTATTTTTACTTTGTTCTTGTTGAACTTGGTAGTAAACTTGTGCGACATTCCCTAGATCTAGTGACTTTTGAGCTCTCACGGCGTACACCAAAAATTTTTGCCGCGTACTCCACTTTGAGAACTCCTGATATACTCTATTTAATGCTTTCGGTTAATTCTCTTTTTTATTGATTTATTTCGTTTCAGCATCAGTGTATAAAAATGAGTTGATAGCACATAACGAAAAATATACAGAAAAATTCCACAACAAAACAATTTTTTTCAACAGTAGGAAGACAGAATTTACAATGATTTTCTTTCCCGAACGATAAGGAGGAGAGAAAAAAAATGGCATGAAAACTATACGTGCAAAGTGCGAGATTCAAATAATACAATAAATGCCTATTGTTGTAACACTGAAATATGTGGCCTATGTCGTATCGTGCTGCCATCTACTAACAGCAAGTTATATCAAGTTGAATTTGTAGTATGTGCAGTATTTCGTCTATTTATTTTACTCATCGATATTCTTTATACGATACAAGTCACAAAAACAGTTTAGCTATTTTCCTGATATTGTGATTAGCATTGCTTCATTTCTCACTCTGCAAATTGTTAAAAATGCCTTGCACAATTCTATAAATCGTTTCGAAAATTTCTCGGTTGTAAAACGCACCTGTTCTTATGTCTTGATCTCCGTAAAGTAGAATAATTGTAATTGATGGTACAGATAAGTCATCAGAGCTATGTTGCGGGGAGAAAGAAAACGATAAAGCTGCAGTTGAACTTGGTAGTAAACTTGTGCGACATTTAATACTAGAATCACTCTGTGGGGTAGTCAATGACCCCAGTCAATATAAAATTTTAAATACGCATGTAAGCATTTTACTTAGACACCGGAGCTCCTGAATACCTTCAGTGCTTTACAAGTCATTGATGATGCCGTATCCACTACTCACTATTCTGATAGTTTTTTAAATTTATTGCACAAAAGATCACATACCACCTTACCGAGCGGTATAAGTAACCGTCTTTATTTTTAAAATGGTGTAGCTGCTGATCTAAGGGACCTGGGTTCGAGCTACGGATAAGGCATGGATGTTCGTGTTGTTTTTCTGCTGAGGTCCTGCCATCCTCTCAGATCTTCTACTGTGGCATATAAACTGACAGGCTTCTGTCAGACCTCTGTGGCAAGCAGTTGCTTGAGGGGGTATTTATTTTTTATTTATTTTTTTATATTTCAGGTAAGTTTTACTTTTATTTATTTTTATTGGTTTCTGCGTTAGAAAGCATTTTTAAATATTGATTAAACCTTTTTATTTATTTATTTTTTGGTTTTGCATTTATTTTACTTAGCATTTATTCTGCTCCATGCATACGAGTATATATATATTTATATAGGTATAGGTATTTATAATACAGTTTTGGGTATAGCTGTTTAAAATACATAATAGGAACTTTTCGCATTGCTTATTTGATGTAATAACACAGATCGCAAAGTACAAATTTCATCAAACGTGAATTTAATATTAGCCAAGCCGTGCAAAATATGAAAGGATTATATACGACGCCCACCGAATGTTTATGGCCAAAAGTTTCGCCGAGTGGTTCTAGGGTTAGTAGAGATACTACAAACTTGTTTCTAGAAACAACAATAACTATTCTAAAATGAAGTATGTTATTAGGTTTATATTTTTATTGAAATTTTATAAAGTTACATTTTTAAAATGCCAGTTTTCATTGCAGTTTTCAGGAGCTTGAAATAATTACGAAAGTATTCAATTCCACTGATTGTTTCATGCCGATTAGGAATTTTCAAAGTAATGGCATCAATATCTTTGTAAAGGATCGACGCACATAAAATTTGAATTTTCAATTTTTCGTACTACAAGTAAAAGAATGAAAAATGCATTTTATTTGAAAGTGCCGAGTCTGTGATATCAATAAATTCCAGCCATTAGGAAGAACAAGAATTACTCTCGCTCACAAGCGATGAAACACTGAAACTAGAGCATAAAAGTATGAAACGATCACGTTGGATCAAATAGAGAAATGAGCGTCAAGACTGGGTAGGAAAGCTATAATTTTATTGCTAATAAAAGTGTAGCTTTTCCCGCCTCTTAGCATCAATCTTTTCTCTGCTCTTACGAAACTGAAGACGCTTGAAAGAAATCGTCTGAAATCCACTTTCGATATGCATATAGCATTATCATCATTGATTCCCAACCGAAAAAAAAAGAGATAACAGCTCATCGTTATATTAAATATCACAATAATTAAATACTTCTCAATTTACAACCACATCTACTACAATATTAAGTAACTTTGATCTCATTTTCATTCTTAAATGTCTGTTTATATTTCGAACTATAATTAAAAATGGAAGGAACCTAGTATTTTATACGCATATTGAAATGAATGTCATTTTTTTAACATGGGCTTATTCAATCATCATCGTAAATACCTCTTGAAATTAAATCTAATGATCCTAATTTCAATAAAATTTCTGAATACTTAAAATTTTGTTTTAAATTCAGTGAATGTACATTGTCATTTTGGATTTTTCAGGGCCAAGACCTCGGAAAATGCTATTTTTTTTTCTTTAGGCCCCCCAAGAGAAAAGTTTGAAAGACCCTGATGTAGACGATAAGGTGTTTTATGTTAAGCGGAATATGTAACACGTTTAACTATTTCTTAAATGACCTATCAACACCTTCTGTAATGGAAGAACTTCAACTTTCCAAGGACACTTCATATCTGCAACGCAGAACGTCTGGAATTTCCGCTTCCGAACGTCGTTCTTGTGTAGCAGGATTACTTCAAAACCAGCAAAACCAGCAGCAGCCAAGAAAGCTATAGTCATAACTGGGCCATTGATATTCCAGCTGAGCGCCACTTCTCCCGTATTGTAACATCGGAACAGAACGCCACAGTACAGATGGCATTACCTTGGCATTGAACGATGCGTCAGCTACGAAGGTTTGTGCAAAGACCCTTCAACATACGATGGCACGGCAGGGCTATGGCATCTGATGCCCACATTGAGTATCCTTAATAGCTTGTCACCGTGCTATGAGGCTGCAGTGAGGAAAGAAACATTATCAATGGCTTGTGAAAAACCATAAACCGGTAGCTTGGTCTGACGAATAGAGGTTTTTATAACATGCCAACAGAGTTTGGGTGTGTGGCTTAGACCAAATGAGGCCATGGACCCTAACTGTCAAGTCGAGGCATTAGAGGCAAGTGGAGGAGATAAAACGTTCTGGAGAGTTTACATAAGCCACCTTGTACTTTTTGATACCACCATCACTAGACAAGGCTGTGTCGACGCACTCGCCGACCACCTATAGACAATCATAGCGATCCATTTCCCACAGAAGGTTGCCTTCTTTCAACATGACAACGTCCCGTCTCATCGGCTCGTTTGGCAAAGAACTGGTGTTGGGGAAGCATTCCAATGAGTTCAGAACTTTAGAATGGCCTTCTAACTCTCCGGATTTGAATCCTATTGAACATCTGTGTGGACGAAATAGAGCGTCGCATTCGAGCCCGAAACTCACCAAGGGAAACTCTCGGCACTTTACGAATTGTTCCTAAATCATGATCCTGCAATACCTACTACCAGAAAGTTTCCAAAACCTGGTAGTCCATGCCATGATGTGCTACTTCTGTTATGAGAGCTAAAGGTGGACACACATGTTATTAGGTGGGTGTGTATAAAAATTGCCAATTCAGTGTATAAGTTCTTGATTGTTGGTTCCTATTGAAAGTTTGGGACGTATTGTTCAAAAAAGAGATAACGGCTGATTTATTATTCAACCTCATTTATAATTCAAACATTGATTTTCTTAAAAATCGAACTAGGGCATACACCGAAGAGCCAAAACATTATGACCAGCACGTCTTTATGCAAACCGAAGCAACTGCATGTAAACGACAGCGTGTGTGAAGCTCACGAAACGGTATAAATAACACCCGATACTGAGCTATGTTAATCAGTGTTATTCTTGTTCTTTAGATGGGAAAGGGAGCGGACAAGTGAGTTTGACAAAGACCAAATTGTAATGGCGAGACGGCTGGGTAAGAGCATTTCCAGACGACAAGGCTTGTGGGGTGCTCAAGGTCAGCCATGGTTACTACCTTCGAAAAGTGGTCCGAAGAGGGAAAAATCACGAACCGCCGGCAAGGTATGGGTCGACCACGGCTCATCGATGCTAGAGATGAGCGAAGGCTATCCCGTATGATACGAGCCAACAGAAGGGATACTATGAAACGAATCTCCCATAATTTGAATGCTGTGACGGAAGTAATATGTCACAACACACAGTACATCAAACCCTGTTGAAAATGGGTCTGTGTTGCCGCAGGCCGCTCAGAGTGCCCATGATAGCCTCGGTTCAACGTTGAAAGCGCCTACAATGGGCATGCGAGCATCAAAACTGGACCTTGAATGATTGGAAGAAGGTTGTCTGGTCCGATGAATCTCGTTTCCAGTTGCACCATGTGACCGGTCGGGTAAGTGTACATCGTTTACCTGGGAAAGTGTTGGCACCAGGATTCACCATGGAATGAAAACAAGTCGGTGGAGGAAGTGTAATGCTTTGGGCAATGTTCTGTTGGGAAAGCCCGGGTCCAGTCTTTCATGTGCGTCTAAACTATGATGTCTACCATCGACCAAAACATCAGTGCTTACCAGGTGCATATTTTCATGGCAACGGTATTCCCCTCCAGTAGTGCCTTCTTTCAGCAGGATAATGCACCATGCCACACTGCCCGGATTGTTCGAGAATGGTTCGCGGAAAATGAGGAAGACTTCCAGGTATCGCCCTGGCTTCCAAATTTCCCAGACATCAGTCCAATAGGGGATCTGTGGTTTTGTGTTGGAACAGCATATCCGATCTGCGGCGGCTCAACCACGTAACTTACAAGAGTTAAAGGATCTGCTTTTAACGTGTAATTACCAGATACCACAAGACACCTTTAGAAATCTTGTAGCGTCATGCTTGGCCGGGTAAGAGATGTTTTGGCGGCACGTGGAGGGCCAACATAATATTAGACAGGTGTCCATAATGTTTTGCCTCTTTGGTGTATTTAGTTCACTAAAGAAACAAAAATGATGCTTAGATACTAATTTTTAAGCAATAGCTTATTATGCTAGAAAAAATTACAAGTGATCCATTAGAAAATGTTCGTTTGTTAATATATTGGTGTCGAGTCTTTTTTAAAAATAGTCCTTTGGAGCTCAATAAACACATACATATAAACTCGCTGTCATTTTCTAAGGTACAGTTTTATATTATGTTAACAGTAACTCAAATGCTGAACTCAGCAATTTTTTGAAAAGATTTTATGAAAAGATATCACTGAAAATAATTTAAACATCTCAATCAGATCTATTTCAATCTCAATTTTTAACAATATTCGTTCGATATTTAGGGAGTTACAGAAATTGGAATATTTTACAGAAACAATGCCAGTTTAAATAGGTGCTCTCAAAGGTTAATAAAATAATTTAAAACAAAAGCAATAATACTAACTTTACTAACACGTGTAAGAGTATTTTTAGCATTTCGCATAATAATTATGTTAATTTTTGCCAATTTTGAATGACTTTTTGCAGAATGAACTGACTTGCTAAACTTTTCAGCTTCCATAACTCTTTAAATACTGAACCACACACAGTCGTAAATCGATATTTAAGAGCTTTGACTGAGGTATTTAAGTTATATTCTATTAAATATTTTTCGTAAAAACCTATTTAAGAAGTCACTAAGGTCTGTATCCGAGTGGTGTGGGTCTGCTTCTCAGCAGACACGCTAGTGATGCTCTTCTAGGATATGAATGCATTATGAAAGGTTTTTTACAGCAAAATTTCAGACAAGCATTAAAGACTTGAATTTGTTATTATTGACATAACTTAGAACTATAACCTAATAAAGTGACAAGTGAGTGTAAAATGTGCAGCTCGACATTTCAGATGCAATTTTTTTTACCTGTTGCAAAGAATTTAATATTGAACTAGTCATTAACGGACAATAAATCCACTGATTATTAATTAGGATTAATAATTCAAGATTAATTCGGGGAGGGACAGCTCCGTGCCTCATAAACGGACACCGATCTGCGGTTTTAGCTTCACACCGAACTCCATTCTGCGAAGCATGATGAATGCTAAACGTTTACGGATCTGTAACTGCGTATCTCTCATTCTGCGAAGCTGTCAAGCATGACGCTACAAGATTTCTAAAGGTGTCTTGTGGTATCTGGTAATTACACCTTACCAACAGATCCTTTAACTCTTGTAAGTTACGTGGTTGAGCCGCCGCAGATCGGAGTTCGGTGTGAATGGAGCTGTAAATGGAGTATGTGAATGAGCTTTTTAGTTTAAAAACTCGGGAGCCATTTCTATTCTATTCATCGCTCTACCTAAAGTGACAATAATTTATAATCGTGAAATATTTCAACAACTCCTCATTTGCAAAGTTTATTCTGGCACTTTGTCGTGTGGGTTAACCTACTTATGCATTCTACGATCAAGTTGTATCGATGTATTTCTAAGCAACACGGTTTTAAGGAAAAAAAAACTAAACAAGAAAGAAGGACAACTTGCTTAGATGCCATTCACAAAATATATATATAGAGAGAGAGGTGTTTGTGATGCGAACCATTTTTTCTTCTCTCTTCTCTGCTTATTTGCGAAGCTGCTTTTGCTCGGCAGAAGAGTGTTTGTGTCAAAGAAATGTGATTGCCTCGGAGATGATCTGTCATTTCTGTCATCTTCAGGAAATCCCCATTTCGAAAGAGCGGCCTTTGACACGGGATCTCAAGCGAAGTTCACCGAAAAACAACCTTTTTTTAATTCTTTTATTCTAACGTATATGAAAGGAAATGTAAATCAGTTTTAAAAATTGGTGGATTCTTTGACAAAAAAGTAGACAAAAGACTTATTAAGATCATTTCAAATACTTGAATATTTGTTGCAAGAATTATCTTAAGACGACGCTTATGTATAATGCTTATAAACACGAAAGATAAATTCAGACATGGAGAAACTTCCGTCAAAACAAGACAATAAAGTTTATTCTTTATTTTGATGAACATGTAATTGGAAATTAATTAATTCGCACAGCAATTTTTGAGTCCGACCGATTCCATCCTTGCATACTAAATGTACTCAATTTGTTTTCCCATAACAAATAAATAGTCATGCCTACTTAAAAGGTTAATTTTATAACACATTCATATTTCATGAAATTATGTTCAATGCTATAATATTTTTAGTGTAGCAATAATGGAATGCAACTAGTTCGAGTAAGCATACTACAATATTTGTTATCGAACATTTCTTTAAGTCCGGTGCCTTTCCACTTTCAGATCAAAATTTTTAATAATTGAAATACTTTCAAAGTATCTCTTCTTATCACTTCACAATAACGAGAAAATAAAACAGTGGCAACATAGCATCATGGGAAGCTGTGAAACTAAGCCTCGTCAAAGGAAAACAGACCACAGGAATTTAGTTTATGACATTAATTTTAGATAATAATAACACACCGCAACATTCTAAAAGGTTCATTCAAGAAATGATGAACGTTTACGGATCTGTCGTAGGAAATTGATGCAATTTAGACTCATAAAAATTGCACGCAATGTGAACTGCGTATCTCACCTCTCCTAAATGGGATTTCTCACTGTGAGAGATGCACTTCAGCCTACACTCAATGCATGCATTTTTGGCAACCAAAAAATTTATTAACAAGGAATTTAAGTATTTGAATTACCCTCAGATATTTATAAAAAAAACACTCTTTGCGTAAACTTTTAAGCATTAAATAAAGTATTAAAAGATGTTAAAGGTGTTATTAATCATTATGTCACACGAAACCTAAATATTCGCATTAAGGTTCTGATACTGATTATGGATCATGAATATGCTGCACTGGTGGGCTTCTGTGGAGGGAAAATCTTCCGCTGTGTTTTCTGTTTGTTTGCGGGTTGTCAGCCCCAAGTGAATAGATTCACAGGATATGTTTATCAGCGGGTGGATAATCCTGAGCAGAGGTCATCGCAGGCACATGATGAACTCTTTGCTTCTACTGGCATCGTCAAATTCTACATTGGGGGAAGTCTTCCAGTGTAGACAGGGGCATAGTCTTGGGGGGAGGCTCCCCCCAAAGTAACTCGGAGTTGGTAAAATTCTAAGCGACTTCGTAAAATCTAGGTGAGTTGTGAAAATTTGTAATTTTTTTTTGGAAAATTAAGCGGAGTTGTCAAAATCGAGGCAACTTGGCAAATCTAAGGCAGTTTGGAAAATGGAGAGACGGCCAAATTTAGAACAGTTGGCAAAATTCGAAGCCACTCAGTGAAATACAGATGGGTTGGCAAAATCTGGACAACTTGGAAAAATCTTGGGGAGTTGGCAAAATTCAGGTGAGATGTAAAAAATTAGGATTTTTTTCTGTAAAATTATGGCGAGTTGGTAAAATCTAGGAGAGTTGGTAAAACTTAGGGAGTTGACAAAATCTACGGGCAGTTGGAAAAATTGGGAGTGACTTGGCAAAATCGTGTAGAGTTGACAAAATTCAGGTGAGATGTAAAAATTGCAATCTTTTTTCTGAAAAATTATGGCTTGTTGGCAAAAACGAGGCAACTTCGCAATATCTAGGAGAGTTGGCAAATCTTGGAGGAGTTGACAAAATTCAGAGTGACTTTTCAAGAATCAGGTATGATGTAAAATTGGGATTTGTTTTTCTGTAAAATTGTGGCGAGATGGCAAAATCTAGGGCAGTTGGCAAAATTTCAATCCACTTGGTAAAATACGGCCGATTTGTGAAAATTGAGATTATTTTTGTAAAATTAAGGAGAGTTGACAAAATCGAAAAAACTTGGCAAAATCTAGGGAAGTTGGGAAAACTGGAAACCA
The DNA here is from genome assembly GCA_038380435.1 of Ryuthela nishihirai. Lineage (NCBI taxonomy): Eukaryota > Metazoa > Arthropoda > Arachnida > Araneae > Heptathelidae > Ryuthela > Ryuthela nishihirai. The sequence goes on along the minus strand of JAWZYU010000009.1, from coordinate 79,109,676 downwards.
CTTGGTAAAGTACAGGTTAGTTGTAAAAATTGGGATTGGTTTTGTGAAATTAAGGAGAGTTGGAAAAACCAAGAACTCTTGGGAAAATCTAGGGGATTTGGCAAAATTCGAAGCCACTTGGTAAAATACAGGGGAGTTGTGAAAATTGTTCCTTTTTGTGCAATTAAGGAGAGTTGATAAAATTCGAAGTGACTTGGCAAGTTCAGAGAGGATGTAAAAATTGCGATTTTTTCTGTAAAATTACGGTGAGTTGGGAAAATTAGAATCTACTTGGTAAAATATAGGCGAGTTGTGAAAATTGATATTTGTTTTGTGAAATTAAGGAGTGTTGGACAAATTGAGAAAACTTAACAAAACATAGGGCAGTTGGCAAAATTCGAATGCACTTGGAAAATACGGGCAATGTGTGATAATTGGGATTGGGTTTTGTGAAATTCAGCATAAGTTGACTAAAATCGAGAAAACTTGCCAAAATCTTGGGGAATTTGAAAAGTGTGACGTGATTTGGCAAATTTAGGAGAGATGTAAAGATTGGGATTGGTTTCGTGAAATTAAGGAGAGTTGGCGAAACACTGACTTACTAAAATTCAGACGAGAATTAAGTATTGTAATATTGGAATTATTTTATTTCTGTGAAATTATGGCTAGTTGACAAAATTGGAAGTCAAGTGGCAAAATGCAGGAAGCAGGAGAGTAGTTGTGAAAATTTCAACCCCTCTCCCACGGAGCGAAAATCTAAGTAAGTTTGCTCAGTTGGCCAAATTTGAATTTCGAGTTGGAAAATTTTTGATTTCTACCCCCCCCCCCCCCTCAACCATAGTCCTTCGTTATGCCCCTGAGTGTAGATGGCATCAGCCTTTAATGGTGGCGGAACGGGTCTTTGCCCCATGCCTGCGATTAGGGGGCTGTTTGATATTATTGGCATTCCTTCTCTCAATAAACATAGTTTCTTGAAACATCCCACTAATTATTTTCTCTCCATAGGTAGTTGGAATGTGAGGACTCTGCATAGAGCTTGTTCTCTTGATGTCCTCACACAAAAATTCCACCGTTATAATTTAGATATTCTGGACTTGCAAGAGGCCACATGGACAGATAAGGGTCAGATTCTTAAAAATAATCTTAAATTTCTCTTTTCAGGGAGGGACGACAATAAGCATCACCAAGGTGTGGGTCTGCTTCCCAGCAGACACGCTAGTGATGCTCTTCTAGGATATGAGTGCATTAATGAAAGGTTTCTTACAGCACAATTTCAGACGAGCGTTAAAGACTTGAATGTTATCTGTTGTTATGCCCCCACTGAGGATGCCGATGAGAATGAGAAAGATAGGTTTTATGAACAACTTCAGGATATTTTGAATCCTGTTAAAAAAGGAGATATTACCCTTGTTCTTGGTGACTTCAAGGCCAAAGTTGATACTGACTCTGACCTTTGGGGAGTGGTGATAGGCCCTTTTGGTATTGGTAGCTGCAATGGCAATGGGCAACATCTACAGGTAAGTAAACTCAATGGTTTCAGAAAAATTAACACTTATTACAAACATCCCGACATACATAAGTATACATGGGTTTCACCTGATGGGCTGCATAAGAATATGATTGATTATATATTAATTAACAGCAAATGGGCTAGTTCTGTTAGAAATACCAGGTCATATAGGGGAGCTGAAATTGGATCTGACCATTACCTTGTTAAAAGTGCCTTGTAACTGAAGCTTAAAAAGTGTTGTGCTAAAGTTAAAAAATTTACCTTTAATGCAAAGTTGCAAGTTTTAAGCAAAGTTGTAGAAGTCGTGTAATTTTGATTTGTATTGAATAATGATTCCCTGCTGGGATTTTCCTCGTCGAGTTTTACTCGTAAGAGCAAACCTAAGTAAATGTACTACGTTATTTAATTTATTTTCCCACGCTCTTTTAAGCTTGTTACACGTTGATATACGCTCCTATATGAAAACCCCGTACCTTGCAAATAAAAGTAGGTCTTTTCTGCATGAAAAATAACGCTACACATTTCTCTTGAAGCAGGTTGTCACTAACTACAGGTTCTGAATTCGCGAAGTCAAAGGCTTGCTTAACATTGCTTGTAAGAATATATTACTTATTCCAAATTCAACATAACCTACCGACATTTCGTATGCGAGTTTTTTTGCTGAGTACAATTTTATTTAGGTAATATTTTCGGTCTTTTACTCTTTTGTTTACAAGTATTGCATATCAGTGGCGTAGTGTGAATGGCAACTAGGGAGCATATGAAGAGACTATGCAGTTGACACTTCGAAAATTCCTATAGATCGTAGATAAACTGGCTAGTGATAGGTCAATCGAATCGTCAACTGCCCAGTTTCATTGTCTCCGCATAACCTATCCAATTACCACTCCCGCTATGCCTTTGTTACACAGTAATATAATTAAATGTTTCATTTAAACATCAAAGTCCATTTGTTTAAACATCAAAGGAATATTTGTTTAAACATACAACAACAAAGCAATGTTTGCTTTTGTAAAACACGTTTTTTAAGGATTGTTTTTGAGACACTTTTATGAAATTTTTATGTGCAGACAAAACAGTTTCTTACATAGAGAGCAAATTTAAGACATTTCCGTCTTGCGATGTAATTGAAAATAGCCTAGAATTTTGTCCATAGTATCAGATGTGCGATTGAAATTGAAATTACACAGCAAGTAATGCGGTCTGTTTTGATGAGGTGTTGTTCTTGGCATTGTCCTATGAAATGCGAGTTAAAAACAACAGACTTTTTCCTTTTATTGAATTAGTTTTAAGCGCAATTAAACAAAACTGAACTTTCCTGAATTTATGATACAATAAATTTAAATGCTTGACTACTAATGCCAAAAGTTAAAAGTATAGAGTTTTATTTATTTATTATTTGGAGGCTATTAGAAGTGGTGAAATAAATGTACTTCAACTATTAAAAAGTTTGATAAAAAGTATAAAAGCACAAAATAAAACAAAACTTAAAAATAAGGAATGCAGCTGCAGACTGAAAGAAAAACTCTTTCACGTCCATGAATTCCAACTTCAGTTTCATGCTACACTAATTTATGAAACAGCATATTTTACCTGATTTTAGCATTAGCAACGCGCAACTTAACTTTATCGTACAATAAATTCTGCAGCGTTTTGTTATTTCAACGCTGCACTAATTTGCTAAAAATAATAAGTTTTTTCCTAACTCATATTTATTTTCATAAGATAATGTTGAAAATGACCTTTAAGTAGAAATATTTCTAAAGGGCTGAAATCTTCACTTGCAGTTTGATTTATTTTTTAGCACAACTTTTGAAACAGAACACGTGTCTTCACAAACTGTAGATGGAAGTTTTCAAATTTAGTTACGAAACTCTGTTAATATGTACGTTACAAAGCAAAGGATACAATTTCAGCGAAAGAATACATACATATTTTCTTAATATTAGCATTTTAGTATTATTCTTAAATATAAATGTTATCAATTAAGTCCATCTAGTCCAGTTTTCTTTGGGAGACTTAGTCTTATAGTCCCCCACAGACACTGCACCACTGGAAATAACAAAAATATATATCTGCAAAGAAAATTCAAAAGTCACTCAATAACAATGAAATTTGACTTTAAAGATTACGTATAACTGTGATCGTTTTCCGCTAAGAAGTTACTTGAAAAATATAAAAAGGCTCATTAATCAGAGTTTGATATCAATGACAAAATTTCTTGGCAACCGCAAAATACGAGGTAAACGGACCAAAATCGTAAATCACAAACATATCAAATTAGCGTTTTGTTCCTTTTGTCATGGAATGGTGAAATGAAAGATAAAAAATATGCAACGAATTGCAAAAAATACAAGAATAATGTGCCACTGATTCGTTTTATAATTTGTCGTATCATCTTTGAAAAGCAAAATAAAACAACTTCATAATTTAAATCTTTCTTACAGCAAGAATAATTATTGATATTAATATTTCAGCTACCTTGAGAAATGCAACAGCTGAAAGCAAAACAGTCAATAATAAGCATTATTTAAAAAGCATTCTGAAAATATTTAAGTATTGATCATATAGTGCTCTCTGTGCATGTCTGTCAGTCTTCCCTTATTTTTTATTTTGGATAAATTAAAATTTCTAAATCAGAGGTATTGTAAAAGAATTAAAATTACCCTCCAATTTCAAGAAAAAATATCAAAGTTAATGTGACTCATTTTAAAGCAGCATGAGTGACTTAAGCTTTTCTCTATAAGCATTACATACGATTTTCACACCTTGAAAAACTCTTGTGTGGAAGAGTATAGTAGCGTCCCGTACTCCACTTCTGTTTGTTTGGCTAGATCGTCTGCAGAGTTAATGGGCGTCACCATCCTCTCGACTGTAAGGAAGGCGGCTAAATTGGCTGTGTACGATGAGATGATGATCAGCGTGAAGAACCACCAGACGCTGCCCACGATCCTGCCGGCGATGGACCTAAAGAGCAATGCAGTCACCTTCTGAGCCTTCCGGCTTCTCATTTAACCTGCTGGAACAATACACTCAACATGCTAATTAATTTTTTACGTTAGATACAAGCAAAAGTAAAATTAACTAATTTTTATGAGTTTTTCTGTTCTCTGACATTTTTTTCTTGCCTGTATGATACATATATTTTAAATTTTACTTACTCTTTCTGAAATGTATGGAAGCGTACAATGTGTAAACAGGTATCTCTAAAACACGGTGCCTAGCGTATACTAAACATTAAGTGTGAAGTGTTTCATATTATTAACGTTATCGATGTAAAAGATAAACAAAAGAAAAAAATGAATTAATTAGAGGCTGATTGTTAAGGTAAACAGAGAAATAGCAGATTTGATTTTCAAGATTTATTTGCACAACGCTGAAACATATGATTATATGTGATCTTGAAATTCATATCCAAATTATTTTTGGGCTCAGCATTATTTACGTTTAAAAATGAAATATATTCGAAACGAGTTACAGTATTCTTTGGAGTGAAGAAAAATATTAAATGAAAAGTTAAAGATAAACTTCGTGGAAACAATATGAGGAAGAATCTAATTTTCAAATATTACAAAAATCAAAAAAGAAACTTTTAAAATGTTTGGAAAGCAAATTGCCTGTCATTTATTAAATTTAATAAGTTCGTTATTTATTACACTCTTATTTATTATTATTTATTATTTAAAACACTCTTATTTATTACAAAAATTAAAATAATATTTAGTTATCGAAGACGGGAAAACAATGGAGGAAAATTATCGTCCATCACAAACTATTGGGTAAAATTGGGCAACAATTATATTTAAACGCATTTCACTTCATAGAGGTCTTTGTTTTGAAAAGTGTGAGGGGTCCGTAGAATTGAATTCGAACGCGAACTATAGGGTCATATACTTCACTCATGTAATTCCTACACAATATGTAATTACACTTAGTGATACATTTATAAATGCATATTAAAAGAAATAATGTCTGAAATGCTTCTTAGACATTGTATAAAAAACTGAAAGTCTTCTGCTTCTTTAAGATCATTGTCTTAACTGAAGCAATCGTTTTTCAGGAGATTCAACTCTGAGATGCTTAGAAAGCGTCCAGTTATTCATCTTGGCAACAGCAATCTTCTAAAGATAAAGAAGCTTAATGTTGCTCTTAGTAATTTGATTTTTGCCACTCGCCTACAAATAAACTTTCCCATTTCTGCTTAATTTGATATCGGCTTTTGAATGAAGATGGTCAAAGCATAACGACGATAAAATTCAAAGCACTACGTGAGATGAATTCGGTTTAATTTCTTTAATAAAGCGAAACGACGGACGAGTTAAATGATCAAGATGATTAAATTAGATTTACATAAAAGTTCAGATGTCTTCGGAGACTTCTTATTAATGCGGCTTTCCCCAAGAACCTCATTTCGGAGAACAAATGTCTCTTGAAAGTCTTCTCTCTGCTCGTACCTGGGTTTATTCTCTCCTTTCTTCGCCTTTATCCAATCATCTCATATACATATTTTGAATAATTATTTCTCAATTCAATTTACTCTGTTTTTATAAGTAAACTTCCCAATCTGATTCGTTTATCCACATCGACCAAAGTCAAGGTTTCCTTTTCAAATATGTGCTGACACCTAGCGGACAAGTAATCACTCTAAATAGTATTTCTCTTAAACTTGACGCATGCGAAAGATAAAATTATCCACAAAACCTAATTGGAGATAAATTTTATAAGAGTGGTCAATCTTATCTCCTTTGTAGAGTGCAGATATTTAGGAGCTCGGTTCGAAGAGGAATGCATATTGCTGAATGTGACTATTGTGTCGCTTGACTAAGCAGCTAGTGCTGCCAAGAGATTCCGATAATTGGAAGCCCTAATCGAACGCTGATTTGATTTCGAGACTTATTTACACAACCCGGGAAAATGCTGTTACACGTGGTCTGGAATCTCATATCCAATAGGAGTTATACAAATTAATACTTTACATTTAAACGTTCATAACATGGTAGAAAGAGAATCACAGTAACGTGAACGACTTCTGTATCAGTCGGCTGACAAGTGTGTGTCATGTGTTTTTCAATATATATAGTAATATAGACTGAACGAACACTGAAATACTCTTTAGCCAGCGTGAATTTCTCGCTTGAAAGCGACACCCAATGGTTTATGTGCGTTCTCGCTGTCAATTCAGTTAGTATCGTATTTCATAGAGGTAACTTCTGTTGAATTTTTATTTTAATTATTTTGTGAGTTAAACTTTCATTTAATCTAACTATGAACATTGAATTTAAAGTCTCTTGAAATGGTAGTGCAGTAAAGCAATCACAAAATGACTATGGTGAGTCAAGTATATGTAGAATAAAACGCTCTTATCTTCCCGGTTTTGTTTTTCTGCCGCAGAACTTACTGTAAAATATATGAATTTTTACTTTGTTATATTTTTGCGTGTTTCATTTTTTAACTTAAACGTATGTGTAGGTATTATGCTTTTATTGCGAAAACACATTAATTTGTGTGCGTATGTTATATTCCGTGGTCGTATATCCCAATTAAATATTTTCCATAAGGCATTAGATTTGTGTAACGAGGCCTTTTCAAGGAACGTAACTCCCGCGATTGGCAAGGATATTTTTGTATTTTCCCTATGAGCCAGGTAGGAAAGCAACGCACATGAAAATGAATTCCATGTCGACAATGTTTTATAGTGCATCCGCTGTGTAAAATATGCGTTCATAGAATTACAGAATCATTTTTATTGTCTTTGCAGTTTTGACCCCACTAATCTAAGTTCTCGCAACTCTCAGAATAGGCCAAAGAATAGACTGGGCAGATAATCTAATTCCGTTCTCCATAGATCTGGCCTAACATAGACAGTTCGATTCTTTCATTTAAGGCTAATGCCATTGCAGTCGTATTTTCTATTTTCATATAGTATATTATAATTTTTTTCCATCTAGAGGAAGAATTGAAATAACCTGCAAGCTTTTGAATCGAGAAACTAATATACGTTTCTCATATAACATATGAACATTTATAAGAAAAATATTCGAATTACGGAGCAGAGAAACGTTTTTGCTTTTTCTGACTGAGCGTAAACTGCCAATTCAGTTACTGAACAAGCATGCATTTTTCTTAATTAAAAAGTTCAAATTTTTAAATAATAAAATATTCAAATTAATAAAATAAATAAATCATTCAGTCCTTTTAATTTTTTGCCATCACTATAGTGTTATATATATATATTGGTAGAAAAGTTTGCATTTTAGTGTTCTCGATGTAGCTTTTTGCTTAATTTTTTATCTTTATATAGAGGCAGATAAGAATTCTAAAAGCCGCTCCTAGCTTGTGCAAGCTGGCGTCAGTACAAGGTTGGTTTGTTGATATGGTTTTTATAATACATGAACCAAGGACATGCCCACAAGACTGAAGTGAAGTTTGCTTAGCACTACCTCAGAACTAATACAACAGTAAAAAATTAAAAAATTCTTGCTGAAACAGCAGTCTTAATAATGTAGTAGCAAAGCTAGTTTTCAAGAAATTATCAAAAATCATTTGGAGAATTTTGTGACATTTAAAATGTTTACAAATTGTTTCAATTTCAATTTTCAAATTCAAATTACTTTGACGATTTGTACCAATCATTGGCTTTAACTTTCATTAAATCAAAGGCTTAGTGTGACCGTAAGTTCAATGTTATCATGAAGAACTATCATTAAATTAATTTATGTTTCAGGTATCTTTAGGATAACGTTATATATTCACATAACATTAAACAAGAGTATATTTCTTTAAAAAAAAAACAAAAATGTTGAAAACAAAGCGTCATATGCACCAGATCACTTCATCTCGAAACGTCACCTTGATTCATTTCAATTTTGTTCGGTGTGGCTGGGCAAGCTACTGCTAGGCTAATTCAACGATAAACGTGCTTTGATGCCCAAAGTGATTTCTTCAAAGTCGTCCAGGAAAGGCTCGATTTAGCCATCCAGAATCGAAAATTTCTACCGTTAAATGATATAATTTTTAAAAACGAGAATATGATTAATAGATTACATGTTAATCAGCATTATCCTGCTAATGAGTTAGTAATTTATATATCTAATTAGCCATAGTCGGAACAGTTGCTGTGTGTATTCTCCTAATTAACATTCCTGTTCGGACTTGGAGCTAGAAAGAATATTTTTATCATTTACGGGTAATATTCTACCTTTCAACGTGTAGTAGTTTGTGTAAGCAATGTCGCAATTGCTGGATCATTAGATGATGCTTTCAGGGAGCGAGAATCAGTTTCATTTTGGAGTTCTACATTAGTACAACATTACAATTGTTATTGAACTTCATTCAATTCATGGGGAGGAAACAGATAATGCGTAAGACATTATTTCGAGTCAATTGAAATGGAGATTTCTGGAATGTGTAGATTATCAATACTGCTTCAGTACTGCTTGTATTCTTATTATGTACATATATAGCTTTATTAAAAGTAGTAGGAAACTTTCTTTTATAGTAGAGTATCTTACAAATTTGAATATTATCAGTTTTAAAACAGAAATTGATACACAATTAGACTATTATAATATTTTTCACATTATAGCTACTCATTTTAAGCTACTTAATATTTTAAGAAATAATACATTTAGTGTTTGCGAAGGATACTGAATTATATCTGAAAGAACTATCCAATTTGTCTACAAAGAAGTTAAAGGAATAACACTATCATTTTCTTAGGAATGTTTTTTTTTGTACTCTGAGGCATACGGATAGGGTGCACTTAGGAATAAGAACATATTGTATATGCCAATTAAACAAGAATTTGTGAGAATCATGAAGCCATGACAATATTTGGCGGTCTCATAAAAGATTGTGGTCTGACTAGTGCAATCATCCTACTTTATTAACAACCGTTCTCTTCAACTGTGATTTTTACTTTAATATTTTAACGTGCAAAATATGAAAGGTCCTCCTTTTAAGAATATTTCTTCATTAATAAATGTTTATATTGAAAATTCTTTATTTTTCACCAGTTGATTAGGAAATGTAATATTTTTAACAACCGATTTGTGATCAGTAATATTTCTACAACCGGTTCGACCGAACTGAGGAAAACCGATTGGATTACAACACTGGATCTGACTAGCAATAATATAGGGCGATTGGTTTTAACTATATACGTCTGTTCTCAGGTAAGTGAAGCCGATAAAATTATTTCGTAGTATTAGCTATCATACTAAACTACGTGAGCCTCGGAAATTACGTGACTACAAGGACTGTGCTCAATTCTCTGACTGGTTGAGAGATCACTTTGCCTTGGAACATCACCCATCATCTTTCTTTGCATTACAAAGTGCTGCTCTAGAGGATGACATCATTAAATGTGAATTTGTCCTGGAAATAGGAAAGCATTAGTGCTATGCATAATTGAAACATATTCTCCGATTTCCCATTAAGAAGAAAGGAAAAGAAAAACTTTTGAAGGTACTACATTGTGTCATACATTTAAAGGATGAAGATGTAGTTAATCCACATACACGATTTAACAAGATCGCTTGCGATTTCCAGCCAGGAGGCCAATTGAAAAGATATCGGACTTAAGAAATGGCTGGGTTTGTTCTCTCGTTATTCCATGAATTATTGTTTCGGAAGATCATCAAAGAATTCTCCATCTCACAGATACTTGAGTCGTTAGTTCCTTCGATCTGCTTGATATAATAATTCGTAACAAAAGGTAGTGTAAAGCGATTTCTCTTTTCATTGCACTGGGTGGTGACAACTATTATCTGGCGACTTAATTGTTACAAACAAGTTCTAAGAAAGTTGTTACAATAAAGCTTATTTTCTTTGCTCAACAAATCTATGCCTGAAATAAGATCATAAAAATATAGCACGAGTCATACGGCAAATATAGTCAAATTATCCTACACTACACATCACAAATGTAACAAGATATCTCCTATAAAATTACAATAGACCAATCTCAACCCCTGGATTAAAGCTACATAAAGAAGTTGCTTGATTTTTTTTTACTGAGCGAAAACTTCGTTATAAATTCAAAATTCTATATAAATGCAAAACGAATTGCCACTCTAAACACTAGTATTGTTAACAAAAGATCATGCGAAGAAAATCTACAAAACGCTGTTCCAAAACATGTAAAACACTAAGACTTTTTTACCTACCGCAAGTTCGATTATTTCCCAAACTTCCACTTCCTAACGTCTTTAATCATTGCTGTTCACGTATCCAGTACTAGAGCCCTATAGCGTAAAATATTTCGTTACTTATTTAAATGGCTTGGCTATAACAATATGCTGAATGTGGCCACAGGCATATGGACTAAATGCATTGACCATGTTTAAAGTTTAATCTGATTGAATAATTGCGAAAAGAGACAAAGGTATTCCTGAACCATATCATTTAGTTTATTTGAGATAGTTTTTATTTAGAATTTGAGAAAAATTGCCATCGAGGGCTCAAGATGAATTCTAGGGAAAGCCAAAGATTAAAGCTTCGTTCATAACACAAAGGGAAAATGATGCCAATACCTTGATAATAAATTCCCCAATGTAAGTAACTGGAGATAACATTAATATAGGTTTGGTGGGGGCACAGACTCTCTTTCTTCCTTTTAATCAATTTGGTCTTGCAGTCAGTGGTGATAATCTTGTTTTTAATCATAAGAAACGGTCTAAACGTAAGAAACCTTGTAACAGAAATTCGAAAGTGAGAAATTAAATTTTCTTCATGCTAAATTGCATTGCGATGCAACCTCTGCTTAGTGTCGTAGGAGTAAGAAGAGGACTTTCAGTATTGTACATTGAAACGAACAATTTCGTCAAAAGGTTTAAATATTTAATACTGCAAATGACTATTATGATGAGTCAGCTGCAACAGGAAGGTCTTTCATTCTGACAGTGTTTAATGCGTTCAACTGCCACTTTACATCTTGAATTAGCAAGTCAAATAGTATTAATATTTTTACAGCATTTTTTTTTAATTTGTTTTACACACCTGATGCTTCTCGCTTAGGTATTCCTAAGCAGAAGTTAATAGATAATCAACGAAGACCTTTAGCTACAACTATGGAGTCTATTGTAGCAGAGCTATTAAACACCATCTTTTTGTGAATGTAAAGCCATTTAAGCTGCAACTGCTGCGCCACAGAAAAAGGTCTGATATGTTCTTTTGATGCCTTCGCATTAGAAGGGATCATTCTGGAAAAATGAAGCTGAAAACTTGAAGGAAATAAATTTGGAAGAAAGAGACAATAATAATTGCTAGCTACTTTGAAAACAAAGAATATGCACTTTTATGTTATTAAATTAGATTTGTGAATGTAACATACAAATTTTACTCCTTCACTTGAATTACTCATAGAGCAAATAAAATGAGTTATGTATCTTTATCTTCATCTAGTCATGCCACTGTGCTACAAACTATTAGATCTCTTAAGAACTGATAATCGTATATTTTTAATGTAAAAACTAGTTTTTGTGAAATAACACAATATATTCTTTATATTTACGGTTAATCGACACTATTGATTATTTTAAATATTTGCACTGTAATATTAGCTCATTTTGCTGTAACAAATTAGCGCCAAACATGAAATCGTTTCAGATATTTTCTGCACAGTTCAAAAATAACAGGATATTTTCAAATAATTGGGAGATACAGACGTTAGAAGGAGACTTCAAAAATGACCAATATGGCAAACCACAAGGTTCCGAAAAACCTTAAGTTTGCCAAATCCGACTTTCCCTTCTTTGGTTTTGCAGGTGTTCAGAAAACTCCAGGAATTCAATACATGAAATTGCAAAGTCGAAAGTTTCGTGAAAATATGCACTTTTTTCAAACTTTCGAATTAAAACCGTAATTGAATTTCCTACACTTACAACACTTTTATTTGCGTAACAATACGTGGTAAGCATCTCAAAACATATTTTTTAATTTTTTTTCACTCTTGGTGATAATGTCTGATTTTAATTTAAAGCTAGAGTTTGTCTAGAAGCATTATAATACCTGATTTTATTGTTTTTTATTATTAATGTGATAATAATATTTGATTTTAATTTACAGCTAGAGTTTGCACTAGTAGCATTATTTTTAAGTAGAGTATTATTTCCCTTGTGCACATTTGAGCCAACATATTGATGTTTAAACTTCACACATCAAAACGATTTAGGTTTATCTGAAGCAGGGAGAAATATTTTGTATCATTTTATAGACAATAATCTGCTGAAATAAAAAGCTTCATCTGGGTTTCTGCAAATACCTTATGCTATTGAAATAAAAATGGGGAAATATTTTCATTAATGGTTGCCGGTTTGTCTTTGCAATGTTTAGAGAAGTGATCGATACCAGACGGCTGCTTCCACATACTTAACACGTATTTTTTATGTTTCTGAGTATAACTGCCGTAGTAGTTGAAGGGGGTTCTTGAAAGAACCAAGAAAACCAATTCTTGAAAGAACCTTGAATCAAGAAATCGACTTCGGGCGTGTTCCAATTAAATGTTTAGAAACAAAATTTCGAAAATCACATTCAGTGAAAAAGATAAATTTTATTTTTTGAGTTCATTCTTGAGTCGCAGACAATGCTTTTTCGTTTATGCTACATGTTTAAAGATAAATTATGAAAATATTTCAATATATCAGCCTTTGTGTCTCGACCCGATCTGTCCCATCAAGGGGAATTTTTATGCATCGCTTCTGAGAATTTTAGGAGTTTCAAACTTTGAGAAAAAGGGAAATTTTGTCCGAAGATGGTTTATCCATAGGCAATCAATGAAAATAATCAAGTATTCTTTTACTATAAATATATATAAATTTCCAAATATCTCATAAATTTCAAGAAAAATAACTTTAAAATTAACAGTTGCCAAAACACAAACGTTGCAGCCAAATAAAAATTAAACAGTTTATTTTCATCAATTGATAAGGGCAATTAAACTGGTTTGGTTTCTAGGTATTTCTTTGATTATATTATTATTATTGCACGTTATTATGAATAACTTCTTTTTAATTTTATTTCTACACTGCCTGAATCATCGGAGAAAATTTAAAGGACTCCGGTCTCCTTTTACCACTACATATATTCTTGCAATAAGTGGCAAAAATCATTTGAAATGATGTCGATATTTAGAAGAAGAGTCGGCGCATTCTGCATTATAAAATGAATTCTCTTAAAGCCTTTCAAACTAAAAAGCGGAAAATTGCCCAAAATAATGTTATTTGAACAAGTGTTCTAGCAAATTCTTCTGAATGCGTATAACACAGAGGCTATTATCAGTCTCACTTCACCAAAAGTCAGATGACCAACAACGTTGCTAAACTATGCATTCCTTATCATTGCATTTGTGGAGATATTCACCTTTAAGCTTTCGCGCTCTTCCTACGCTCTTCAGCGATGTTGTCTCCAAGAGATGAATCGACTGCCCATTGTACATGCTCGAGACTACACGATCTATCACCAGGTATTGTTGGAGGCAGTCTTCGGCCACCTGCTTTCGCTTCGGTAGCTACGAGGATGGCCGTCTTCTGTTTCCATCTGAGCAGCCACTTATGGGATCATGTTCTCTGAACAGAGCAAACAGCTCCCTGCTCTAGCTCAGAAGAGGAATTCTGTTATTTGGTAAAAGCTTTCTTCAATATAGAACATTTCCTTACTTAGAAATTTTGCCAATACATTATTCTTTTTCTATACTTTAGCATAAATTGAAAACAGTTGCTTAACAGAATAATAAATAAAGTTGAAAAATGCAAATCTGTCCTAGTAAAGTGATCGCACCATGCTGATATGATATAATGAGGGAAAAAGTTGAAATACAAGAGTGATAATAAACCAAAAATTCGTAACTTATTAGTTTTGAATAGAGGTGGGTTTGAATTCCCTAAAGTTACCGTTCTGGATTTGAAAATATTATTTCTAATTTAGTAAAAGCAAAATTCAAATAAGTTAAGACACCTGAGATATATTTTGCTATGAGATTTTGATTTATGTCAGTGGCTATAAATCATTGTGCTTGGAGCCAGCGCAAGTTTTCCACAGAATTAATAGGGGAAATATTAAGTTAAAAAAATTCAAAATTAATAGTGGAAAACTCTTGAAATGTAAATTAAATGGACACGAATTATATATAAATTAATAATTGGTTGATTATATGTGCTCTTTCTATTATTGGACAATATACACCACATTGTGATATACATCATATTGTGATTAAGCTATTGATTTTCGAAAATTACACATCCAAGTGTTTTCAACTGATGTGACATAGAACAATGATGCTTCACTAATGAATTAAGAAATGAGAGTAATTCAATAGGTGAGTAGCAGATCATTTTTCAATTATAAAAGGTCAAAATAACCTTTGATATCTCGCGATGAAGTGAATTCAGTTTAAGGAGTGCCGCCGCATGAAAAAAGGTTGAGAATTCCTGTTCCATAGGTTCACCTTTTCCCTTCTGCTAAAGGCTGAAGCCACCCGTGTTGGTAGGAACTTCAGCCCCATTTTCACAAGTGGACCTTTTCAAGAACCAAAGTCTAGATGGAAACTGATGTACCTGAGACAAATTATTCCAATGTAGGATTGCCGATGCCCAGATACAGTCGTTCAAAAAAAATATCCGAACACTATGGTTGATTATAGAATAAAAAAAAATCTGGCAACGATTTTGTTTTTAAATTAGTGATCTGGCAACTTTTCTGTACTGTACACGAAGGTGCCAGATCACTAATTTCTAAAAAGATCGTTGCCAGATATTTTTCTGAATTCTGTAATCAACCATAGTGTTTGGATATTTTTTTGAGCGACTATACCTAAAGTAAAGGTTTAGGTACCTGTAATGGTATCTGATCAGGAGTATCCACTAGCTGATATAACGTATCATGTGCCTTTGCTCACTTATGGCTGGCAACCCATAGGCAAACAGAAAACACAGCGATAGATTCTTACTCAGTAGAGGCCCATCAGTGCAGTAAGTCCAGGATCAGTAATTCAAAGTATAAAACAGTCATAGATGAGCAGATCAGTAGGCCAAACTGATCTGGCAACACTTTCCTTCCCTTCTACAAGAAAATACCTGTGTTGAAAGGTACTAAAGATCAGCACCAGGAGAAGGCGGGGTCGGACATTAGATGCTAGTCCTGGCTGGATCTATGCATCAGCACAGGGGATTCGTACGCAGCTTTCCTTCCAGTGTATGCTTAGCTACCATTACAGACCTATTTCTCAGTGGACTTTAAGGATCTCCCATGCTCTGGATTATCTTACTGAGGGCATGAATGATATTCTAAGGCTTGCATTAATGTAAGAGGAAGCCATATCTCCTATTGACCATATATTTTACATTCAAACCCCTCCCTACACTTTTACATATTTCCTTTATTTGTTGTTGTTTTTTTTTGCAGTATAAGTACCTCATTTTGGATCAAATTTTCATGATTTTCAGGACTTTATCTTTTAATTGTCCAAATACATTTCAGAATTAAACTTGTCCAAATAAATTTCAGGATATGTTGATTTTATCGAACCTACTTTTGTTTCGGTTTGGATGACTAAAATAATCCTCACTTCACTTTTGACCAGCGCTTTTATAATTATGGTGATGAAATGTTTTTGGGCATTTTGATTCGTCTTTGACTTCGGTTGTTTGCTAATAATGCATTGAATTGTCCGTTAAAATTGTGGGGAGGGGTAGTTCAATCAGTAGCGCGCCAGGCTCGTAAATTGAAGTTCCCAGGTTCGAGTCCCGCCTGAGTCATCGTTGAGATTTATCTCTACAAAACTTCCCGCCCTGCCCTCAGTCAGTAGCAAACACAAATGGGCTTGGAAAGACCACCGTCCGTCGGATGGGACGTTAAGCCGTAGCTCCGTCTGCGAGAGAGTCATACCCTGAACACTTTAAAGAACAAATTGGATAGTCTTCACGGGGGGTGGGCTGCCATCTATCTCCCCAACACCTGTCCAATGAGTCCCCTCCTCCAACCTTCTTTGCGCCCTCGGGTTTCTTGTGATCTGGTCATTTACCCCCATTGTGCCGAAAAAGTGCCGCTCAGATTTTCATCATTTCAACCGAACCCGTTAAAGGTGTGTTTAAGATGTTTAATTATTTTCGATATACTTGAGCCCTCACTTCTTTGCAACATGTTTTCTGAGGAAAGATTTGATACATACAGAGAAGAAACGGTTTAGGAAATACTTGACTCAGATTGACGGTGGTTTTGGTTTTTGATTTATTTAGTAGGATCATCATAACACAGGCACTAATTTTGCAACATTTCAAGATTGTACTGATGTAAGAAATACCCGTGCCGAGAACAAATATCTAAGAGATAAATGTTTGGTTTGTTTTAATTAGAGAGTTTCTTAACATCTGCGATATTGCTTCGAAACATGTACTCAAAATTCGATAATATATTGTGCTTAAACATTTTATGATATTAATTCTTAAAATCCTAATTTTTTTAACAATATGATTTAATTGAAAAAGGGTACATTGTTTTTCATGTTATTCAAGCATTCAGTTTTTATTAAAATAATGCACTGATTAATTGGAATGTTGAGGAGGGGAAGTTTTAAAAGTACTAGAATACCGTCAGCTGATTTTATTAAGTAAAAAAAAAAGAAGAATATACTTCCCTACATAAAGGACGGAGATAACCTAGAAGGCATGTTAGGCTTGTCCTGATTTCTGACACAACATAGGAATACTTACACACAGGACATCCCCCCCCCCCCACCAATAATGTTTTTAGCGAGTTATGTACGCTAACCACTAGACCAGGTAGGGCTTGAGTTATTGCAATTTCTTGACAAAGAGGTAAATAACGTTGAGAATCAGTGATGTGGAATGCCACTGACATGCAAAATATTTTGAAAGTACAGCAATTAAAGGTAAAATGTTAAATGTAGAATCAAAAACGTTAGTTGGAAAATTAATGTTATGTGGGTTGCTTAGATGATTTCGTGATCTGATAAAGATAAAACTTGATAAAAAATTTAATATTATGATGAGAATTTTGGAAAAGCTGAATAACACATATTTCAATGTTAGTTGGTGTTTACTCTTTAGTTCAAGCGCGGATTGGCAAGGTGCACTGGGTGCTGAAGCATCCCGGGTTCTTATAAGATCAAGAAATGTTTACTAATAACAATCCTTATTTTACGCAAGTCCCACAGAATTTGGGATTAAAACTATTTAGCGGTAAGTACAAACTATTGATAGATTTGCCAAAAGATTGAAGGCGAATTGTTTATCGCAGCTCAGACCATCCTCCTATAGCTGAGTCCCTGAAAAATGTGTCAGTGTGTCCCTACTTTAGTTTTTGGCTTTATTCTCTCAGTAGGAGAAATTTTACGTTTTTTATGAATACTTGATAAAAAAAAATTTGGATAAGCTCCATGCAATGTATATTACAAATTTCAAATTATTAATAATTAAGAGCAAAGAAATGTGAGGAGTTCCATGGAACAAAACAAGTGTCAGATGTCATTCCTAAAAAGGCTCGTTGTTCACAGGCTCAAATGAATTAGCGCAAACCCACTACTAAAAAATATCGATTTGCCACAACGATTATCTCTGTTTTTAATAAAAATCAACATAATTTTTTTTTTCTTTTCTTAGACTTCAGTGTTTTAATAAACCAGAGTAGCAATCCTGCGTTTTTCAAGAAGAGAAACATCTCTGTTTATCCACGTGTCTATAACGGATCATATTGTGCAGTAAAGCTTTGGTTAAGGCAGGTTGATCTCGATAGAATACAATTTTTTCTGAAGATAATTTTTTTAAAATTTTATACCATTGTAACATATACACAAAAACAGTTTCATACTAAAAATATTTATCTATCATTTGTATTTTGTCTCTAATTATCTAGACATTTCGCTTCAGTTATATTGTGCTAAATTTAAAATATTGAACATTACACGAGATATTATTTTAAACAATGTAAATAACAATTGGCATTAACAGTGTTAATGGAATTGTTTCACTGACTTTGTGAATGCCTCGCACCTCTAGGGCATTTAGCTGCTTTCGAAAGTTTCCTATTATTGGTGGTAGTGTTTTATAATGAATTTTATTTTTATATATCCATGAGAGGTGAGAAATACGAACATTTCTATTCGATTCTCACTACTAGAAGCTGGAAAAGAAAGAAAAATATAAACTAAATAGTTCATTTATATATTAATTTAAAATTATTTCAGCGTATTACATTGAAAAATAATTGTAAATTCATAAGTAATGAAATAATTATTAAAATACTTTTGTTAAATAAAATTTCTCGAAATATTTTTGTATGGAAACACACTAGACTTTAGTAGCAGCAAAATAATAATAATATACAGTTCATTAGATAAAAAAGAAAAGATTTATTGTTTAATAATCATTTCTATGTTCATTGAAAATTAAGTGAGAGATATTTAATCTTTAATGATTCTTAATGGAAAGAAATGTGTTGCCTACTTTCTACAGCATGTTTCAATAGTGTGATGTTTCATCTGCAGCATTCCTTCAGAAATATAATTTTAGATTTATGAACTGTTTTGCATTTGATATTCGGTCCCTGTGCAATTAATGAAAAGCAGAAAAAATTAACCGAAAAACAAATCTGAAGAAAAGGAAACGATATAAAAGCAAGAATATAAAGTAATTTAAAAAAAATGTAACAATTGAGTATTCTTATGTTTTATAATTCAATGTTAGTCTACTTTGCTTTTAAACATAAAATAGGCAAATGTAATAAAAATAAGTGATAATATTTTTTAAACTCTTTGCATTCTCAGGACGTCTACACGTAACAACTGACTGTGACGTCTGCCCCAAATACCCAGGGAATAGCAACAAAGCACTTGACGACAGATCACACACTACACTGAAAGCAGATACACAATTGGAAAATGGGCATGGCGCATTAAGAGGGGGAGGGGGAGAAGACAGTTGAATAAAAGATTATAGAAAGGAGGAGTAAACAGAGAGGAATCATATTAAGCATATTGTTGTAAATATCCATATGGTCTAAAACTTATTATCGCTGTGTTTCTATTAGGATTTTTATTTTAATATAAAACATTTTAATACGTTTCTTAAATTGAATTGACATCTTTGGAATATCTTTTTTAGTTATGTAAAACATTTAGGTACAAGAGAAGTTTAAACTCTATAATACTTTTGTGAATGGATGCAAAAAACAAAACGTGAAAAGTGCTTTTAATCTAATTTTAAAATAGAGATCGTCTCTACTTCACGCTTGTTTGTAGAAGAAAATTAAGTTAACAGAGTTATTAACCAAAAGCAACTTAACATGAATCATGATTTAAGAAAACCTTCATTTTATATAAATAGTGTATCGTATTCAAAAATCTGAAACGTTGATTCTAATGTTTTACTTGATCTTAGAACAAACGCATTATCAATACTATATGATTTTTTGCAAAACCATTTTCTTTTAAATTATTTAATTAAAATCATAAAATTTATTCCTTTTTTATAGATTATACATGGGAGAGAAGACGTTGAAATATATTTCTAAATTGTTCGAATATTAATTGATGAATATTTATGCATATTTTTACGATAAATTTCCAGTTTCAGAATAGGAAAATGCAGCCTAGTAGGCGTACTTACTTTAGTGCAGTAAAAACGCAATAGTTTACTAAATAATAGAAAATGTTTCTGCATAAAATAAAGTTTTAAGTTTGAAATATTTTAACTAAAATATTAAGAATTTGAATGGATATTATCAGCTACAAAATTAATTTTTCTACACATTGTAAACCGTAAGATTTGAAATAGATATGAGTGGTTTGTCATAAACTGGAATTTTTTTTTAAAGCTTCTATTATAAATTTGTTGGCATTTTGCAATATAAATTGATATAGAATTTTCTGTAAAAACGAAAAACATGTAATGAAATCAGGACACCATTTTTATCCCTAACAAAGTTTTCTTTGATATTTTAATTTTCGTTTTTAGTTCGAGATATTTGATTTATTAATTTTTCAAATTTGATGGTATGGATGAGTTTATGCAGATGGAAATAAACAAATGCCTAAGAAATACATCGACTACCTTCGGTGTATGTATACAAGTCGTATGAGAATAATATGATCACCTACCATACATGTACTATGGTAGGTGATTATATTATTCTGATACAACTGTGTATTTGGAAGTCCAAAATAACTCATTATCATTTGTGTTAATAGGGACTGATGAGTGCACTGATCATTGAAACAATATAATTTTACGAAACATATTTATTTGCAAAATTAATTAAAGACGTAGAAAAACATGAAAATAAAATAACTCTGAATTACCTTTTAAAAATATCTCTCATTTTCGCCTGCTTTCATCCTTAGTTATTTTATATTCAGAATATTTCTTTTTCTTTTTTAAAATAAAAAAATATGTTGTAGTCAAAATTATATAATTTTGTTTTATATTGAAGCGAAGTATCTGTACATTGCGAAGCAGAGGAAGATTTCTCGCGATTTTCAGGTTCAGAGTCATCATCAATCTATGCTATGCTCATTCTACTATTGTTGGTTTTTCATTTTAGCTCTACTGCAAGCATATTAATCTAAAAAAGATAGGTTATAGATTTAAAATTGAGTTAGTAAAAGTCAATTATAAGGAGCTACAAAAATATGGTGCTATGATGTAGGTAGTATAAGTAACATTAATTTGAAGCTCAAGAGTATTGATTTATTAGATGTGTTGTATTAGAGTATTGATAGTTTATTGAATAGAGTATTGATTTATTACTTTTATATATAAAAATTCCCTTTCTGTTTCCAAAACATTGTATGTAATTTCGAAACATCTGAAATAACTATTACTTATTTAAAAACGTGAAACGTATTTATTTTCATTTAATGTATTTTAATATTTGATGGATAAGTAAAAAAAAAACCGAATAGTTAATATGAAGAAAAATTATCCTCAGTCGAATTAATTACGGATTCAAACAACACGAGACTGACTCTAGTGAAAAGAAACTTTAACGACAGAAACAAAAATAATTCTAGAATTCCTAACTGCAATATCTTTTCATATTGCTTTAAATATGTAGGTGCTTCGCTTCATAGCTTTGTTTTATGCATATTTAATGACTTAATTTAGAATTGCATGTCCCTGTTGCCTTTAGTGTATTTTTTTTTATGTTTACCACATATGATACTGCTTGGGTAAACAGATCAATGCTCATCGCGGTGCAAGCAAACACAATTCTGTTGAATGCTGTATTTGTAGCGAAAAATAGTATGAACACTTTAATTTTGATCATTTTGTAAACATAGAGCATATTGATCATCGGAAAACAAAGATTTTATAGAAACATCCAAGCATTCCAAACTAAAGCCACATTTTATTATTATTTCCTTGATAAAAACTGAAGCCACTTTATATTACTATTTCATTAAGAAACAAAGACGAACTTTTACAGATCACGTAAAGTTCAGCTCTGAAGAAACAAATATCATTAAAGAGCAGATTAAGAACTAAATTTTATAAAAATTTAAAAGGGTGAAGTAGTTAAGTGAAATATAAAAAAATGCTTTTTTATTTTAAAATAATGTTGTTTGTGCATATCACATAATTCATATTTTTCTAAAGAACTGATAAATATTAAAACGAACAAAAAAGATGATTCAAAAAGAATATAATATTGCGCCTCCAAATGAATATAATATTGCCACCCCCACTCTAACCATTTTCAGGAGTAGGTAAACTGTTGGAATTGTGATCTTTTGGTTGTCTTTGTCTTCCAATTGTGGGGCGGGGTTAGTTGAGTGGGTAGCTCGCCAGATTTGTAATCCCCGTTTCCATGTTCGAGTCCTAACGGCGAGAGCGTTGAGATTTATCTCCTCAAAATGCCCTCCTTGTCCGCGATCAGAAATGAACATCGACGAATATAGAAATGCCGCCTTCCGTCGGATGGGACGTAAAGCCGTGATCCCCTGTGCCAGAGAACCATACTCATTTTATTCACAATTAAGTAATTTTTCACGCTTGTGTTTTTGTTTTGGAAAGAAGAATTTAAAAGAATTGTCGTTTGCGTTTAATAAAATATTTAGAATTATACATAGCTTTAGCTCGTATTTTTTTTTACGTTTCATTAAAAAACAAAGCAAACTGACACGGTGATATTTTAACTTAGCCATCGCGATGACAGAGCGTTTATAATATGCTTGGATATGTTGCCAAAAGGGCATGGAGTCAAATCTCAGCAGGGGAATATAAGTATGTGTTTCCCTATGGAGTCACTCTTCTCTCACAGTTTTCCTCTACGGAGAAATACATCCTCAGGCTTTTGTCTGAGCTCTGCGGGAAGTGGCTGCCTGAGGAGTCGCTGTTCCCTTCTACGACTGTTTGAAACAAATGAAACTAACATGCAATTATGCAAATATTGTGGAATCATACCAAGGAAGAAGGAATAAAACTTGGAGAACAAAGATTATTATTTTATAATTATTATTCTTATTAAATTCATGTGGTGATTGATACTTAGTAAAATAATATTTTTCAAAATAATATTGCAGTGCTATATTTTAAGGCAATATGTGTGATATAAAAGATGAAAGTATTAGTGCTTCAAGTGCTTATACTATCACTATAGGTGAAATAAAAAAGCAGGATGTGTTTTCAATATGTGCAAAGTCAAAATTTCTAGGTTTTAATAATATTAAACAAAAATAATAAAAGTGAATACTTTTTCATTAAGATTTTCCTACTCTAAGGTATTTTATTATTTTTAAGAGAGCAAGTTTCAGGAAATATTTAGTAAAAGTTATGCTTTTAATTTTATTTTATGAATAACCTTTATAATTTATAATCATTATAGTAGAGTCATAATTAATCCCACAATAGTTCAAGGGAAATAGTTTATTGCTTTAATTGGCGAAAAACGCTTTATAATAATTATCCGATTTTAGATAACTGCTTTTTGTTCCCTTTCATTCGCGGAATTTTATTAAAACGAGATAACAATTCCATTTAAAGTGAACAGAAGTAATTTGTTACAGAATTGCGTATAACTGTGCTTCTTTGGTAATGCATATTTTTCATACATTTATATTTGTTTTCAAGATAATTTAAAATCATTTTAGTGCCACTAGTTATTAAGTTAGATATGAGGAAAAGAAAATGCAGTGAGAAAAAAATTCTAAGACGCAAGATGCAGAAGGTATTTTAAAACAAAAGGTTTAGAGAAAGAAGAAATAAATATCCATTCAGGAGAGTGAATTTGGGGACATGGGAGACTGATCACATGCACAGTGCAAGCATCCCCTCGTACCTGGGGCAAATGTCACAACCCTGTTGCATGAAGGCGCCCAGAGAAAACCAGAGGCTGTTATGTAAGGAGAAGTCATTGGATGCAGAAGGGCCCATGAAGTTCTCCTCGTAGCGCCATTCATGCGGAGAGAATCGGCTGACCAAGAAGAGGACCACCGACACTCCAACGTAGGCGAAGATGATGCACATCCAGATCTCTTCGGAGAGTGGATTCATGAAGGAGAATACCCCTGGAAGTCTGTTCACGGGTTTCTTTATCATGATGCTGATCCCCATCGACATAAAAGGTTTCGTGAAATCGATCACTTTTTCACGTGCAGAGGTGATAGTTAGAGGAGCAATTGCCATATCAGCTTCCTGCAAAGAAAGATAAAGATAAAATTCGAATGTTAGATTATCTCTTTATGCGTAAGAGAATTGACATTTAACTATTTTATTCGAAAAGGGTCTAGCTAGACCATTTTAGATATTACATCCTAAAATTTCGGAATGTTTAATTTTTTTCTTTTTTTAATATCAGAATTTTCGCAAACAAATTTCTCGACGGTGAGGAAACCATGGATTCGCAATAATCTTAGCTTTTAAAAAAAATCAAAATTCGCGAAGAAAGAGGATGTCGTAAAAATATTTTACGTACAATATTGAACTATTTATTATAGTTAAAATTCATCCTTACGAAATGACATTTTCGGGTAAATGAAGTTTGGAATACATCGTAGATGTTGTACTGAAAATCAGTATTCTCCTCAAAGATTCGTTATGCTGTATTAAAATGAAAAACAAATTATAACCAAAAAAATTGTTTGCTGTAAAACAAATTTAAAGGACCGTAAAGGGCATTAATAAAGTTAAACAAATTATATTGATGATGTTTGAGATGATATGATCTATCACAGCTCAAGAAAAATGTCTTAATGTCAATAAGTAGCATGATACCGTAGATAATCACATAATATTTTTGAAATAGGGAGATAAGGAAAACATAAACTCGCAACTATCGATGACACTTGCGATTTACTAAATAACTTTTGTAGCGTAGTATTATAGATGATTAGGCATGTTTGAGAAGCTGTAGTTCTGTTGGATCTGTATATGCTGATTATTTAAGTAGCACCGGAGTCAACAGTCTCGCTTGATTATGTTGCATTTTTACCATTCTGCTTTTGCACTCCTTCTGTATTGATATTTCATCGTATCCGTTAGACTATAGTAGTAGAAATATTTTAAAGAAAACGTTTTATGAAAAAATATCACCGAAGAAAAATTTAAAATCTCATTAAAATTTATCTAAATCTCGATTTTAAACGATATATGTACAGTATTTAAACAGTTATGAGAAAGCTGGATTGCTTAACAATAACAACTAGTGGTGTAAAATTAACTTAAAATTTGCGAAAACTCCTAAAACAAGATTATGTATCAAGTAAAATTTAATGCTTTCCTTTTAATCTCTCTATATTAACTTTTCTGGTGAATTATTTTAACTTTCAATATTTTAACATTTGTAGCTCTTTGAATACTGGATGAATATTGTTGTAAATCGCCATTTGGTAGATCGATCAAGGCCTTTATTGTTAGTCACATGTTTTGCAACATATGGGACAGGGAAGAATCCTAGAAACTACTCCTAGCTTTTTAGAGACCTTCTCATACAAGTATATGCCCTACTCAGACCGAAGTCACTGCTGACCACTGCCTCAGAGATAACACACTACATAAAGTTTGCTTTGCTGTAACAGTCGCTAGCTTCCTAACCACTATACCAGTTAAGGCCTTAGGAATAAGGATTATTACAGGATCAAATTATAACACGGTCATTTATTATACATATGATTAAGTGGGAATTATCTTTTTTTTCACCTTTTCACCAGTTTGCCACAGAAAATTCAAGAATTTTCCGATCTTAATCTTACTTCCTATTAATGCTTTTTTGTCCAGTGCTTGTATTTTTAATATAAAAACTTAACCTTAATATTCTTCAGAATACAATTGGTAGTTGTAGTAACCTAAACTTGTGTCTGTTCAATGAGAGTTTCACTTCTTTTTTGATGATTATATGTACTTATCATTTTTGTTATTAAAAAACAAGTGCTAAAATTAGATGCTAAAAGCAACGTATGAAGTAATTATTTGGCCTACAGCGAACACGGAAGGGTTGGATTTAAACTCCTCAAAATCATATTAGGTACTCTTAAGGGGAAAAAAATCATATAAGCAGGCATGAATCCAAAAGCCGAAACTTCCAGATGAGCAGACCGAGATAAGAGGAGAAAACTAATCTCATTATCTAGATCTTCAGAAGCCAAAAAAAGTTTTCAGTATAAATTACTTGCTTTACCCTCTTTCAATATGATTTCAGAGCAGTTGCTTTAATATAAATCCTCTTATCCTACTAGGGCGCAACTCAAACATAAGTTGCCTTGGCTCTGCATTAGATTACGCAGAATTCCAACATCTAGCAGAATGCTGTCGCCTATCTCTTAGCACTCATCCCTGCCATCAATCACCGTACGTTGTCATGGGGAATTGCAGCAGCGGCTAGCAGTGACGATCTTCGCAAAGAAAGTTGGAAACTACATGACGCATTTTTCTTAAATATCCTAAAGAGGGAGAAAACAAATTATAACAGGATCATTTATTATGCATGTGATTAAGTGGGAAATTAATCCTTTTTTTTTTCACCTAGGTTAGTGACCTAGTTTATGAATGTCGCTAAGGAAATTAGAATGTATACCTATATAAAATTTTTTATACTATTTCAGATACTGCATATTACTGACAAATTCGAGTAATTAGTTTAAAGCAGACTTATTGGTTAAGTTTAAACTTTCCTATAATCAGAAGGCAACATATTGATTTATTTAGTCTCTTATAAATCTAAAATTGTACATATGTATGTATATATATTATAAAATGAAGAGCACTTAATTTCATTGCCAGTATTTAACTGATTCTATTTTAAAAAGAGGAAACTAGAGATTAATCTTGGCTTTGCTTTTTCAAGAAGGAAAAGGAAGAAATAGGAAGAAAATTCTTAGGAAGAAAATTTTATGGGAAGAAAATGTTTATTCAAGAAGGGCAAAGGAAGAAATAGGAAGAAAATAGAAAAAAATAGGAAGAAATAAAATAGCAATCGGCGCTAATATTTCGTTTAACTATTTAAATTACAGGTCCCTTTGATCAGTAGCTAAGTACTACAAACACGGAATGATTGGCATTGTGAAGAAATAATACCAAAAAATATAGCTTTCTGACTTCATGATAAGAGTTGCTTTTTCCTCTGGATTACGTGAACACCTACGATCATAGAACTCGTATGAAATTATCTAAGAGCAAGATTATTACTGATGGAGATTTACCTTTCTCACGAGCTCCCCCACCATTCCGTTCCATCCAGAAGGAGAATTGGGATCAATTCCTCCGTAAGCCGAATCGTTCACTAGTTTCATGACGAAAGCAAACTTCAAGTTTTCTGCTATCAGGTCAGCCAGATCTTTGCAATAGCCTTCGAACATATCGTTTCCTTCCAGTATTTGTCCATTTTCTGGTTTTTTGAACATCAGATACGGTTCTTCCTGAATGCGTACAAACGGACAAACCAAATGTTATTTTGCTCAGGAATATATTTTAATAATGAAATAATACTGTTAAAAGTAGTATTCTAAACACTAAAATATATATATATTTAAACAGTATTGTTCGGATTTTGTTAATCTGAAGCAGCGATTCTCAATCTGAGGCCAATTAAAACCACGAGTGGTAATTCCATTTCTGCGAATAATGAGTCTGCGCCATTGCTAAGAGAAAAAAAAAACATTTGTTGTTCTTCCAATCAGATTAAATTTGAAAAACTGTGTTTTAATTAACCAATAGAGGGAATGGTTTTTGAAAATTATAAAAATATAATTATATTCGTCTTCCATGATTTCTTCCATCTAGGTGTAACATATTTACTACATAGTTGCACATTCTCTACTTTGTCTTTAATCACAATAGCTATGCGTCATCGTCTGTGAATCATTTACATTGACTCCTAACTTTGATGTAAGTGAGACATCATCCTCATCCAGTTCTGTCAAGTGTAGATAGAAACTCCATATCCTGTCTGCCTCACTGCAGATCAGTTCTGTTGGGTTCCCGGATATCCAGTATCAGTAACAATAGCTTCGGAGATAGTACAGCCTGTTCGGCTTCACACTTGCCCGACACTCTGCTGCCAGTTCTGAAATAATTCGGGAACCGTCATATCACTTGCGTTTATGGATTTCCATCAGTTTTACCTCCAACCCCAAGCTACAGTGACGGAAATCTTAGCCAGAATAGACTAAAAACAAATTTATTGTTTTTCCCCCGGGGTGCGATGGCTTAACTTTTCCCTTTATTTTGTTTGGCAACATAATCTTAATAGCAAGTGCAGCATAAAAACCAAAATATAAATGCCTTTTTTTCTGCATTTTTTTGCATTTAAAAAGAGAGCGCATGAATTTCACATTTCATTTTCTAATCTACGAAGTAACAAAAATTACCTAAAAAATGAAGCCCATAACTAGAAATGTTAGGTATTCTTGAAGCATTTTAGACTATGAGGCATATTGCATTTTATAGATATTTAGTTGAAAGCATTATTTAAATATTCCTTATCGTCTTGGCCAAAACATTTTTAGAACGAAATTTCGATGCACAAGTATTAAACAGTCATAAACGTGTGCAATATAGTTCACGAATAACATTTGTTAAGGACTAAAAAGTTTGTTTTACCTGAATTTTTTTTTTATCCTGAATATGAAGCTGTTTAGCAGATGCATTGTACATTTCATTCAAGTTCCCTTGATAATTTTTGTTTTTAGCCTTCCTTTGTTGTAATCAAAAATATAGTCCTGGAATTGGACCTTCTACTGCGTGGACACAAAATTTATATTTGTATTTTGATATGAGAGTCTATGTGTAATATTTGAGGTCGATATAATTGAAAATGCTGAGACACAAATAGTTACAGAGATAACGATCAAAATACGAAATCATTTTAGTGGTGTGGTTCCATGTAAAAAGTTCTACCACAATAAAATTGTAATAATACTTACCAATATACTGGTGACTACGTATGTCTTGTTTTCGAATCCTGCATTTTGTGGTACTCGTCTATATTTCGGAGGAACTACCTGGAGTCCGTCGGAATCAGACCAGTGAGCAATCTGCAAGTAGAAAAGTCGATTAACTTTTGCATGTGATATTTGGTAAATGAAATCAATATAGTAATTGCCAACCTATGAGAAATGCTGTTTTTTCCATGAGGGATCAGAACATGTGACACGCTGAATAAATGTCAGTTGCTTGTTTCATCTGAGCCATGTTTCTCCATGACAAACGTTTCAACTGGATTCTTCATAACCAAAGGAAAGCTAAAATATGATCATCCCAATAACTGAAATGACAAATGTAACTGGCACCATGTAATCAGCAGATTGTGGGGAGAGATATGCTAAATGTTCTGCTGAAGTTCAGCATTCGATCAACTATACCTTACCTTTAGGCCAAACATTAATCATCTGAATTTATTTCAGATGCATGAAGAAAGATACTGAAGTATCGGAGTTTTTGAAGAAGTAAAAGAATATTTCGTAACCTTTGTTTCCACGTAAAAAGCAAGGATAAACGGCTTAAAAACAGAATAAAACGAAGATGCTTAAACTCGGCTGTTTGTTTGCTAGATACGCCCAAGTTTATTGTTCCTAACATTTTCAATAATCAACCCAGCGGAGGCGAGTATTCTCGGTGAACTTAATAGTTTTACAATTAACAGATGGGTAAATTGGTTGGAATATTTTTTAAGTGTTTGTGCACAAGTTGTTATTTTCTTGCTCATCCGTAAAATGCATGAAATCAGTTAAATCGTGAAGATTCTGCAACTGTTCTTATTTAACCACTCTTTGCTCCTGATGAGGAATGAAGGGCTGGAGAATACTGCTGCCCGTCGGATGGGATATTAAGGCCCCATGTGCAGGAGAACCATACCCTGCTAATGCTAAAGAACTCATTGGATTACTTTGATGGGAAGCTTCTATTTGTATCCTCACACATGTCCAAGTAGATCCCACACCTAGCTCTGAGTCCTTTGAATCCTTAGATGTGCCTGGCCATTAAACCTATTGGCTTCACAAACATTTTGCACAGTAGAATTGTGCAGTATTCAGTATAATGTTTCAGGTACAAAAGAGAGTCCCGTTTCAACGAGCTTAATCTTCTGATAGTTATAGTATGGATATCAATAGTTCTATTATTTGAAAAAATATTGAAAACTGTATTGTAGTTTCTTGGATTTTTTGCATCTATTTACGGAATAAAATTATTTTAAAAATTTACTAAACCCTAAGAAGATGATGATGAATTCTAATTTCGATGTATAAAATGAAAACTTATTTTCAGAAAAGTAACTGAAATCAAATTCAGCCATGATTCATTTATAAAAGGATTTTAGTTTAACCAAATTTATATTCTGCCAAAGGAATCAAGGGTGACGAATACCGAACATCAGCCGAACGTTCGGTGCAGCTCTAATCTTTATGAGTAATGGCAAATCTAACATTTCAAGATTCTCATGATATAAGAGCGCTGAAATAACTGCTACAAAATAACCTTCAGAAATGCCTAAAGGCTAAATTTCTGCTCTTAATATAAAACCTGCTTTTTTTTGGAGCAAGGGGGCTTTTTACAAATAGTTATTGATTTCACGTATAATATACAGGGTGTCCGAAAAAGTAATGGTGGGGTTTCGAGAATCAATATGCAGGAAAATAACGTGCGTATTCAAGAAAGTAATATTTTAATTGGAAGCGTGCCTCCAATGATTTCGAACATTATGTGCACATTCATGACCTTGCATATGTCCAATCGGTTCTCCACTTCCAGTCACATACGCTGCAGCATACCGCTTTTTACCTGCTCAGTTGCTTCTCTTATTCTGGCTTTCAAATGATTCAGGTCTCGAATTTTGTCCATGTGAGCATAATTCTTTACAAAGCCGCACAGAAAAAGTCAAAGGGTGCCAAATCAGGTGTGGCCATAGAATTGGACCACACCTGCCAATCCATCTGTCAGAAAATGTTGCACTAAGAACTTCTGTAATATCGCTTAAGAAAAGTGGTGGTGCATTGCCTTGATGAAAAATTATGGTGACCGCCAGTGAAACTGTTTAAGTGGGGTAATGTACATGTGAAACTTTCTATTGATGACTTTTGTATATATACAGTGCTTTCACAAAATTCACCGTTATTTTTCGAGAACACTGTATGCATCTTTCTTAAGACTAGAATATATGTTTGCTTGTCACAAATGGGTCATTCGACCAAGTGCACGTCATATGCAAGCGGTCATTGAAGTACGTTTCACTTATCACATTATTTCATATTACTTGATGGTAGAGGTTAGACGAACATCAATGTCTGAACTTTCAACTGTTTTCGACCAATTTCAAATTCTGTACACTTGGCTTCGTGGTTTCTTATTCCATGTGGTCAAAAGTGATTTTTTTTCTTGTTAACTATGCTATATTTAGAAACTTACTATACTTTTCAATATTAGTTGATTTAGTTTGCAATTTAAAGGCATATTTATTTTTATCATATTTTTTACCTTCTAAAGAGTTCTTGCAAATGCTTTTACCATTTATGGATATCTCTTCAGGCAACTATCTCCACGAAGTTTTAGCAGAAGTTGGTGTTTCCTATATAGTCATTCAGTTTTTAGTTTTGCTGAGTGCTGCGATGAGTTTGTCTCGTAAATCAAAAGCACGTCTGAGCGCTCAAAACTATAGTATTTGTTTATATAGAGAGAGGGAAAGTAGAGAGGCCATTTGATCTGCAGTTCGATTTGCGATTTTAATATTTTCAATTTTTTCTATAAATAACAAAGCAAATGCATTTTTCGTGTAAAAGGGGGTAAAAATCGTTCCCTTTATTTTTATATTCTGTTGTGAATCCACTTAAACACGAACTTTTTTATCAGTTGGGTTTGTTTGTTGTACCTTTGAGCGGCACTTTTTTGCACACCATGGGCTAAATGGCTAGGTCACAAGGACCCCAAAGACTCAGAGAAGGTTAGGGGAGGGGACCCACTGGAACAGTTGTTGGGAAACAGATGATAGCCTCCCGTCAAGGCCATCCAGCGTGTTCTTTAACGTGCACAGGGTATGGCTCTCCCACACACGGACCACTGTTTAACGTCTCATCCGACGGACGGTGGTCTTTCCAAGCCCATCGGTGTCCACTAGTGCACAAAGTATGTCTCTCCCACACACGGGGCCACTACTTAACGTCCCATCCGACGGACGGCGGTCTTTCCAAGCCCATCGGTGTCCACTAGTGACCGTGGGCAGGAAGGGGAATTTTGAGGAGAAAAATTTTAACGATGACCCAACTGGGACTCGAACCTGGGAACTGCAGATTACGAGCCTGGCGTGCTACCGACTGAGCCACCCCCTCCCCCTTTTTTATCAGTTGTTTGGTTGTTTTGCCTCTGAGCAGCACTTTTGTGTACATAATGGGTAAAATGGTCAGGTTATAAAGACCCCAAAGGCTCAGAATTGGTTAGGGAAGAAAACTTATTGGGCAGCTGTTAGGAGCAGATGATAGTCTCCCGTTAAAGTCATCCAGCGTGATATTTAATGTTCACAGCGTATGGTTTTCTTGCACACTGAACCACGTCTAAACATCCCTTCCAAACGGAAGGAGACTTTTCCAGGCTCATCGGTATTTTTAATAAGTAATGAATATAATTACGATTGATTATTTTTTCACGGAGCTACAAAATTACCTAAGAATTTATCATTTCAAAAGTTCGGCACTTTTGTAGGTAATATAATAAAGAGAGAGGATTTATATTCTGAAAGAATACTTACTTTAACCATTTCGCTATTAGTAGTCATCTCCACAATATGAATGGTGAAGTTTTTCCTCCAACCCAAGTCATCAAAAGTAATGTTTCCCGTCAGACCATGGATATCTGTCTGGGGTAGATATGAAAGACCTTTATTACTTTTAGAAAAGAGATTCTGATGAAACATATTACATGGTAAGTTTTTCCATTACAAGCTTATAATGACTTAAATTAGCATTTTAAACCCATTTTGCAACGCTTATAGCACCTTGTGAAGTAATGTTTATTCTAATATTGCAGATGCTGCTTTGAAAATGAACTACTTTCATCATAAAAAATATCCAAACATAGTTTGCTTCAAACACTCGCTGCTAAACAAACTTAAATTAAAAAAATTCTGATCATATGAAACTTTGTCAATCATAAATTTACATCCAGTTGATGTAAATTAGCTATTGTAAATGTTCAGAATTAATACCTTTTCCATGAGAGAGAAAATTCAAACTTAAAAAAAAAATCAATTCTGAGCTTACTAAATCATGAACGAAAATAGATAGTCTAATCGGTGGAATTACTCCTCTGTTTTATACACATGAAATTAAAACATCTGTGATAAATAAGGCGATTCTTTAATAAAATCCATTTCCCTCTTTTGGCATTAAAGAAAATGACGTTATAAAATCCCTATATTTACTTCTCCTTAAGACGGGAAAATGAAAATTCATTGAAAGAAACATTTTTATTACAAATGTAGATGGAAATGATAACACAGAATGAATAAAGATTATTTACATTCTATTCTATTATTTGCTAGTCTTCAATCATTATTTGTTAGTCTTCTGCATAAATTAGGCGAAATGTTGAAAAAATGTTTAGCAAACAATGAAATGTCGCAAATCGCACTAAATTTGTTTTTGAAACTTTTTATTTTGTTGACTTTCGTAATTAAAGCTAGTTGTAGCATTGAAGAAAGTTCCTAATTTTATCACATGTGTTGAAGCAGTTATTAACGCACACTTGTTCATGAGTTATACATACAAAACATGTTGTTGTTTCTTGGGTTTTGTTTTTACAAATGCATTGTGGAGAAGATTGATGTGCCGTCATATCTGTGAGGAAATATAGGTAGTTGGGTCGTCCGTGATGAGAGTCTTTGATGATTTAAGAAACGTGAGAGAGTTGGGTTGAGTTGTTTTACCTCTGAGCGGCACTTTCTTGCACACCGTGGGCTAAATGGCCAGGTCACAAGGACCCCAAAGGCTCAGAGAAGGTTGGGGGAGGGGACCCACTGGAACAGCTGTTGGGAAACAGATGGTAGCCGCCCGTCAAGGCCATCCAGCGTGTTCTTTAACGTGCACAGGGTATGGCTCTCCCGCACACGGGGCCACGGCTTAACGTCCCATCCGACGGACGGCGGCCTTTCCAAGCCCATCGGTGTCCCCTACTGACCGTGAGCAGGGCGGGGAATTTTGCGGAGATAAATCTCAACGCTGACCCAGCTGGGACTCGAACCTGGGAACTACAGATTACGAGCCTGGCGCGCTACCGACTGAGCCACCCCCGCCCAAAACGTGAGAGAGGTTATAAATTTTTAACAATTCTAAGTAACCATCTCTGTTAAAATTTATTCTTTACTTATTAATTTGATGATAATAATAATAATAATTAAATATCCATTTCTTACTGCTGGAAGGAAATACAGGTAGTTGCATTTCCTAAATGAAAAGAGAAAGAAATGTTTTGTGCGATTTACGACCTTTTAATGTTTGCTAAACGTTTTTTTTTTTCCAACGTTTCTCCTAATTTATGTATAAGGCTAGCAAAACAAATATAATGGAAATTATCGTTATTCTTCTGTGTTATCGTTTCCATATATATTTGTATTAAAAATCTTTGTTCAGAAAATTTTCAGGACAGTCAGACAGTGAAAGCTAAAGAAAACGCTGTTTTTGTTAGATGGAGTGATCTCATCAGTTATAAATGATTATGGTATGGTGTTGTGGAAAAGCAGTTGTGGAAAGCAAGTTGTATTTTTTAACGCTATCGAATTATAAGCAGAAAACTGCTTTTGTTAAAGTCATTGATGATGTGGTAAACAGTAGATTTTGTAAGAAAGAAATTAAATTTGTTGGGATCAGCGATGCTTCATCGACTTCAATAGTAATTCATTTGCAGCAATATTCTTGCTAAACAGAAATGAATTTTTCTTACTGATAATGCTGATGGAATAAAGGAAATTACACAAGGAACTGGTATTGTATATATACAGCAAAATCTCGTTGTAAAATTAATTATGCAAAATTTGTATAAAATTGCCATTCTCATAAACAGCCCTTAAAATATATTTTTATATATGTTATTATTTTTTGAATAGGACATATATATATACAGGGGAGGACTGGCATTTCAAGGACTTATCTATAGCAGGGCGAGGGGCGGGTACGAGAAAAATAGTTTTTTTTTTTCATGAGTTCAATACTCATTTTGTTGACAGTTCGTACTTACTGCTTAATTTTTTTTCACCACTTGTGTTGATCTTGTGTAAAATCAGAATTTTATTATTTAAAACAAAATGCTCCTATGAGATCCCAGGGGCCCGCGACATTAAAGACCCTGGACGTTACAGCGCTCAGCAAACCCCTTGTCAGTTCGCACCTGTATATATACAGTATATATCTATGTAACAAAAATAAATATATTTAATTGTTTTTCTAATCAAACTGTTGTAGAAACTTCATGCAAAAAATTAGAATTTATATGAAAATGCAAATATTTAAGTAACAAACATAAAAGAAGTAAGCATCATATTCTTCATTAATTTGGCCTATCTTCTGTGAAATGTAGCTATTACTTTGCAGCCTAAGTAATCATCATTTGCTTTTCATCATAGTGTTGTCTGAGATAATAGTGTTGTCTGATCATAGTGTTGTTTGATATACTTTGAATAGGTAAATAAACGGTTTTGTAGACCTATATCGATTTCGATATGAAACGTCGAATGCAAATTTTGTTTAATTAATATATAACAAGAAGTATATGTAATCCTTCACCTTTTTTCTGCCTTTTATTATGTATTTCTCTTTCTTCATAATGTCATATAATCAGTAAAAATTGTATTTGTTTTTACAGAATCTTTTAAACTTGAATTCGATGAATATTCACCAATGGCTTTTTCGTGCTATGAGCAAACGATATTGTTACTCACTACCTTAAATGCAACAAACAAATGCTCAAGTTCATAAGGCTAAAATACCTCACTGTAGTAAACTGTTCCATCTGAAGCGTCATATGTTATGAGAAATATTGCATGAAATAGTTGGGAGTAAAAGCAAACATATATATGTGCTGCACCTTTTTCATGTATCTGCTGATTCTTTCCCCATGCTCCCAAGCCATCACTGGAATTCGTCTGCAGTCGATTCCCTTCGAACCGTTATTGTACACTTCACCTCGGCGGAAATTGTTTCGGAATATGTCGGGCTTCTTCTTCAGCAGTCTGCTGTAAGCGTCCAATATAACCTTGGTGCCGTCATACATTAGAGCAATATTGGTCTGCGGAAAGAAATTGAACAGCGTTAGAAATATTATTAGGAATCCCATTATAAAACTTAATGTTTAATAAATAGTTATAATTAGTGAATGAATTAGGAAAAAAATCGTACTTAAAACTATTTTCTATTAAAGTTTTAAAAATTTCCATGTTTTACATAAATAGTGAACGTTTTTCAAAAATAAAAACCCAAACATTTCCGCTGATGATGTACCGTTTCAGAATGTTGAAACCAGAACACTTAACCATAGGTTAAATATTCTTTTTTTTTCGTTTGACTTTGGTATGAGTTTTTGTTTCAATTTTCAGTGAAAGAAAGTACCAAAAAATGTGACTTAGATATGCTTACATGAGCCTCAAGCAGCTATGTGCTATGGAGATTCAACCAGACGACAATTTAATTCTCAATATACGTCTATCCTAAGCTACTGCTGTTGCATTTCCTGTCTGCAGTACAATTCTAACAAGGTCCTGTTTAACATAGTCCAACTAGAGCATTATAGATCTCTCCCACTTTCCCCGCTGTCTTTAGGCACATTCTCCATAATTCTACTGAATAATCTTAGTTCTGTTTGTTGGCAATATGGTCAAGTAAACACATTCTCTCTCTGCACAAGATATGCTCACAAGTGGTTATTAACTCTTTCACCTAACTTTATCATTGCTTATATAGTCAAACCACTTAAAACCCAAGACACTGCGTAAGAATGTAGAACCAAAGGCATCAAGTTTCCGGTTTTCTTGCTTACAAAGGGTCCAAGTTTCATTACCATGCCACACTTCAGAAAGGATAACACTATTATATAGTTCAAATTTAGTCTCTGTTATATACGCCTATTTCGTCACTTTATCCAGATAGTCTTAAAGTTCCATTAGCAACGCCTATTCCCTTGTTTATTTTTCATGCCGAATATTGCCAATATCTGCAGCACAATTAATGCCCGGTATAATTATACTGAGAGACGTTCTCAAGAACACGCCCATTCAGAACTGGAGCACCACCTACCTGAGCAATTTTCACCCTTTCAGATTTCCCTCTATATATTACCAAAGCTACCCTATTACTAGTCTCATCAATAGCTCTATAACGAAACAATCCACTGAGCAAAATATTTTTCATAAAGGGTTAAATCATCAGCAAATTCTAAAAAAAGAGAATGCGC
Organism: Ryuthela nishihirai; assembly: GCA_038380435.1. Taxonomy (NCBI): domain Eukaryota; kingdom Metazoa; phylum Arthropoda; class Arachnida; order Araneae; family Heptathelidae; genus Ryuthela; species Ryuthela nishihirai. The sequence continues at coordinate 79,072,314 of JAWZYU010000009.1, read as the reverse complement.
ATTTAATGTTTAAATCGTTGAAAGGGTGTCCTAAACATTCTGAAGCTAGAGAATTTTATCATATAACATAAAATATAGAATATTAAATATAAGTCATTGTATGATAATAGAATATAGTAAATTATCCTATATTAAGTCAACAGCAATTCAAAATTTCGTATATTTAAAAAATCGTAAAACTATATCACTTCAGGAAAGTTTTAGATCAAAATTTAAATCTAATTCTTATTATTTTTTAAATAATATTCATTCAATATTTATTGACTGATATAAACTAGAACACTTAATAACAATGTCACATGTTGTAATTTTTTTTCAACACACTCCGAATTTTGAAAGAATATTTAAATGCATTGCGAAACATTCTACAAAAGAAACAGCTTGATACCGAATTATTATGTATCATTTAATTAGTTTCGGAAGTAATGTTTAGATAGAGGTAACCTAGTCGTGCAGACCTTTTCATCTCAGCTACAATAAATATGAAAAGAAATCACGATTGCGGGGATGCTTTAGTTTTCAGCAACAGTTCTAAGAAATCCGGAATGTGTGTATGAGGTATAGATGTATGCAATAGATGAATTGTAAGGATCCATTTTATAATGCAAAATGAATGCTTATAGATATATTTTAAGTGTGGTAAAAAGCCAAATAAACAAAACATTTGCCGCAAAACAAAAGCAGTAAATATATTTCATAATGCTTAGAAATGACTACAGACATTAAAATTAAATTTCTTAGAACCTAACATTTACTACGGCTGCTGTTCTTCTGAATGATGAATGCAGTAATAAAACTAACATTGAAAGATACAAATTGGCGTAAAGCTGACTATTTCATTTTGATATTACTTAGGTAAATTCTTTTTTATTTTGTGAAGTAAGCAAATCCTGACCACCCGTATAGCATGTCACATTATTAATGGAGATTTCCTGGTCAAGAACGCCGATTATTATTCTCTGGGAGAAAATAGTGAGAATGAAAGTGGGAAGAATAAAATAGGCAAGGTTTTAAAAAATCGCCAAATACAGCTATCTAATATTAAGTGAAAACATTTTTTATTCTTTTTGTAATCGTTATTATTTTATCAAATATGATTGAAATATCGAAAGAAAATAAAGTCACTCAAATATCATTATGTACCTTAGGAAAAACCCCAAAAAAAACTGTGAACTGAATTACCAAACACCAATAGCGATTCCTCTGATAATGAGATGAACATTGATGCTTGAAGTTTTCTGAATCTGCTGTAATTATGCAATTGGAAGCAACCTAGACCAATTTGCTGCGACTATTGAAAAACCTTTTCGATTAGAATTTCACCGCTGCAAACTCGGGGCATTACAAATTAAAATCGAAAAATTTCTCATTCCCAATGATGGATTCGCAAAAATATTCTGATAATGAAAATAAATCATTGTGTCATCGTTTTGCAATACTGAATACAATTATTGTGCTTCAATCTACAGAAGAAACTCGAAACTGTGATTTTGATGTCTTGACATAGTTTTCCGCTTCGTGATTTTATCGTGTGCTGCAGTAAGTGTTTTTCTTTTCATTCCTTCATGATCATCTTTGGAAAGACGCTCAGCTCTCCGCAATACACATAGTATGCTCTTCTGAACGCTATCACAGCCTTCCCATGTATTGCAAAGTGATATCTGAATTTGGAAATACAAGGTCTGCAATTCTTTATAGCTCGATATAGACAAATCCATTGACATAGACTCTCTTCCTCTGACTGCATGATTATATTTTCTAATGCAGAGAGGTTCCAGCGCTATCATGTCACATTTTCCTTCACTTGACATACTTGAGACTCGGAACTTCGTTTCAAACCTGAGGCACAATAAACAACGATCGAAATGAGATTTCAGAAGTACCCTTCTGTTCGGTAGAAAAATAGTATGGCGTACCTTTCACAGTAAATCAAAGTTGCTTGAGCTGGAGCTGTGATGTGTTTCAGGTCATCCTTCGCTCCTCGCCGCTTCAGCAATCATCAGACCAGAAATTCATAGAGCAAGGTCACGTTCTTTCTATCTGCAGACGAGTTTTCGCTTTATTTTCGGAAGCGTTCTCTCCCCCTTTTTCTGCTTGTTGAAAATAGAAAGCCGAGAGGTTATTTTATCAAACATTGCCTGGAAATGTGAGATAGACGTTGATGACGTTACACTAGATGAAAAAGTTAACATCGGCCACTGACATATCACTACGGTTTTTAGGAATTTCAAGAAAAAATGGCAAAATGAAATCCAATTGTGTGTACAAGAACATACGCCTTAAATTTAGTGGGGGATATGCAGGCCTACAGCAGCCGGGTAACAGAACGTGCACTACTGTAATAAATTGCAAGATTTACCACTTTGACACCACTTTGTTTCTTTGTTGAGTTGGGACTTTTGTTGTTCTTTCTTTTTTGATGTATTATCAAATTTTTTTCGTCATTTTCATGTCTCCCATAAAGAAATTGAAGTCGTGAAGAATAAATGAGAAGCCAACTCAAGGACTCTCTTTGCAATTCAAAAACACAAGCTAAATCGTAGGTGCTACATTTTTCATTAATTGTAACACGGTTGATGCAAAATCAGCAAGATTGTATTTTCTGTAAGGTTCCAGCTGATTAAATCAAAGCTTCTACTAAACTACTTATATAGTTAGTTATAAAACAGTAAAAATTGCAGAAACAAGTAATTCATATTTTAGACTCGGTTCCATGTCGTTCATGAATCAAAGTATATTAATATTAAGACCAAATGTACTAGGTAATATAAAAGTTATAAAAATAAAAAACAAATTACTCCTCAGGCACTTGTTTCTCAGTTTTTTTGCTTTTGTTCTGACATGATCCTTCAGTATAATACGATATAGAGAAGATCTGTGGGGAAGATGAAATATCGGTTTGGTATGATTTGTTCGACGGAAAAGTATTCGAAGGAAATTTCGAAACGTAAATTTTTTCGACGGAAACTTATTCGACGTAAAATTCTTCGACACGGAAATTTGTTCAACGGAATTTTATTCGAAACGGAAATTTATACGAAACGGAAATTTCTTTTCGAGCAATATTTTGTCTGAAATTCGAGAACTGAGGAATATTGAATGGCAGCTACAGATCATACTCATAAAGGTCTGTTCTAGTTTGTCACTAGGAAATCATCGTGGTGGGGAGGAGGTTTGAGAAGAGAGACGACAGAAAATGATGTTAGGCAGAATAAAACATGTTTTACAGACGATCTTGACACCGTTTATTTATTTCCTTTTCGTTTCCATTATTCATATAAGCTATATTCAGAACTTTGTAGAAGAGGTTTATGTTTGAAATTTAAAACTGGAGTATTTACCACAACTCTACCATGAGTAATCATTAAAATATGACCACCTGACCCCATATTATATCAATGGGACTCATTTTGTCATATTATATTAATGGGACTCATTTTGACATGTTATATCAATGGGACATCAAGTTTGAATATATAATAATAGCAGCGCTAGAGTTGGGTTGTTTTACCCATGAGCTGCACTTTTTGCACACAATGGACATTAATGGACAGAACACAAGGACCATGAGGACTCGGTTGGAGGAAGGGGACCCATTGAACATGTGTTCAATGGGTCCCCTTCCCCCAACCGACAAATGGTAGCCCCCAGTTAAGTCCATCCAGCGTGTTCTTTAATGTGCAGAGAGTGGCTCTCCCGCACGAGAATCACGGCTTAAGATCTCATCCAACGGATGACCATTTCATATATAATTACATATTCTAGAAGTGTGTACAAATAATTCCTTTATTATTCGTTTATTTTTTTCCGATAAATTTCTTAGAAGAGATTGCTATGTTTGTTTATACTTCCATACCTGCTTAAATACTGTAAAAATATTGTTGAAATTTGAGATTTAGATAGCTTTGAATAAGATCTTTAAATTATTCCATGCCATATTTTCTCACAAAACCCTTATTTTAGAAGCTATAGAGTTTCGAAGTCAGCGTCTCATTGACTTAAGATAGGGTGGTTAGCAAACCCCATCTTACGGAATAAACAGCTAATGCGCCATTTTTTCTAAGAAAAAACATCTTATGTCACTTCAACAAATCAATTAACATACTTTCTTATATTGAAATGACGTATTTCTCACCTGTTTCATCGAGCATTTTGTCTTGCTTTATCACAGCCGATTTCTTAACTCCATTTCGTCCCTCCTGGACGGTCATTTTGAAATATCACATAGTTATGTACATAGAAATGAAAATTTGGTTGGAGTCAAGTCCCTTGCGAACAAATTACAGTTGGGATATGAGTAGCTAATAGCACTCGTAACAGTTTATCATTGACACAAATGCTGCGAAGATTCCATTGTAAAATTCTCAAAAACAAGAAAAGAAAAAAAAAAGTAATAGGAAGCTCTCTAGAAAAAGAATAAGCTACTAAGATTTGTTCTCCTGTCAGAGCAAGAGTTCGATATTTTTTATTCTGAAATAGAGTTATTAGACTCTTACTGAATGAAATGGATGTCACGCGCAATCCATTGTTTGGTATTTTGTCTTCGTGGGTGTTGATGTATTGCTGGAGTACTCAGAAGTAGTCTTAAATTGCGAATTGGTTATGAGTCGTACTGGCTGAAGAGTGGTGGAAGATGTGTCAGAACACTGCTGAGCAACAGTTCTCGAGGTTGAAGGAGTTTCTTGAATTTCGGATAAGGTGGTTGTTCTAGAGATTTGAAGGACAATCTTAGCTAGTCCTTCTGCTTTTGGAAATGATGATATTGCTTTAGATAATAGTTCCGTGAAACGCAGTTTTAGTTTTTCTAATGCTGCTGCGACATAATCAGTAATGGTTCGCTAGAAAGTATTGAGAAAATTATCGAAGGATTCCTTTAAAAATTCTGGGTTGGGTTGTTTTACCTCTGAGCAGCAATTTTTTCCACTCAATGGATAAATGATCGGGTCACAAGGACTGAGGGCTCAGAGAATTTGTGGAGAGGATCCACTGGCAGTTGTTAGTAGACAAATGTAGCATCCCGTCAAGGCCATCCAGGGTGTTCTTTAAAGTGCACAGGGTATAGGCTCTCCTGCGCATGGGGCCATAACTTAACATCCCATCCGACCGATGTCCAAGCCCATCAATGTCCCCTACTGACTGTGGGCAGGTCAGGGAGTTTTGCGAATAAATCTCAACGCTTGCCACCCCCGTCACTGAAAATTCTGGGGTGGCATGTAAAGTTTTAGTAACTGATGTTTAAATAGGTTCTGTGCAGGGGCGTAGCTATGGGGGAGACGTGGAGGAGTCTCCCCCCCAAAGTAATTCGGAATTGGAAAAATTCGAAGCGACTTCGTTAAATCTAGGTGAGTTGTGAATATTTGTAATTTTTTTTGCAAAATTAAGGGGAGATGTCAAATTCGACGCAACTTGGCAAAATTTAAGGCATTTTGGAAAATGAAGAGACGGCAAAATTTAGAGAAGTTGGCAAAATTCGAAGCCACTTAGTAAAATGCAGGTGAGTTGGCAAAATTCGGAGTGACTTGGTAAAATCGTGGGGAGTTGGTAAAATTCAGGTGAGATGTAAAAATTGTTTTTTTTTTTCAGTAAAATTATGGCGAGTTGGCAAAATCTAGGGGCAGTTGACAAAATCTAAGGACAGTTGGCAAAATTTTGAGTGACTTGACAATATCGTGGAGAGTTAAAAAAATTCAGGTGAGATGTAAAAATTGCAATCTTTTTGTTAAATTATGGCGTGTTGGTAAAATCGAGGCAACTTTGCAATATCTAGGAGAGTTGGCAAATCTTGAGGGAGTTTGAAAAATTCAGAGTGACTTTGGAAAAATTAGGTGAGATGTAAAAATTGAGATTTTTTTCTGTAAAATTCTGGAGCGATCGAGGAAACTTGACAAAATCTAGGGCAGTTGTCAAAATTTGAATCCACTTGGTAAAATACGGGCGATTTGTGAAAATTGGGATTGTTTGTATGAAATTAAGAGCAGTAGACAAAATCGAGGGAAAATTCACACTGACTTGCTACAATTCAGACGAGATGTAAATTTGGGATCATTTCTGTGAAATTATGGGTAGTTGGCAAAATTGGAAGTCAAATAACAAAATGCAGGAGAAGTGTGAAAATTGCCAACCCCCCCCCCCACCACCACCACCACCACCACGGAGCGAAAATCTAGGGTTAAAACGTGAAAGAGACAATATTTGCTCAGTTGGCAAAATTTAATTTTCGAGTTGTAAAAATATTTGAATTCTATTCTCCCCCCCCCCCACCAAACCATATTTCTTCGTTACACACCTGGTTGTGTGGAAAGTAGTTTATCACGTGCCTCTTGATAAGAAACGTGATGTATAGACTTATAGCTTAAGATATAATTTTCTTTAATCCAATAAAGGCACATGTGTTTTACGAGGGGGGATGAAAAGAAAATCCTCCCGCTTCGTATTATTTTGGCCGTGATCGATTTCCAATACATTACGTTGTACCTTTTTTAAAATTTAGAGCACTAGTGTTATACGGGGAAAATATATCCTCTCACACAAAGAAGAATAAACAATGGCAGGTAATAGTTTTTGAACAAAAGACATATATATTTATTTACAACGCGCTATCTACGTTTCAATCACAATCGGTTCATCTCAGGAGTTTTTAAACAGCTTTGTATTGGAATTAACAATAACTTACATAGTTCAATAAGAAAACGTCCTTCCCGTCTCCTCCAAAACTGTTGGGCTCTGTGGTAGCTTCCAAACCATTCTCTACACACTAAAGACTGCTGGCCCCCTCCTTGCTTCCAAACCGTTCTGTCGCCTCTCCATCCTCCATGCTCCTTGCTCTCTTGAACACAAAAATCAGCTATCTACAGTCTGATTATTGTCTCCCCGCAATTCTCTCTGCAAAGGCGGGGGGGGGGGAGGATGGTGGTGGTAAAAAATGATAATCTGAATAGTTCTTGCCGCAATATCCTTGTCCGAAACTACTGCTGCCCGTTCGTGGGTTTCTTCTAGCAGCTGTCCAGAGGATTTCCCGGGGGCGTCCGATGTCGTATTGTCAGAGTTTCAGACTTGGTGCCAGGCACGCCACTCTGACAGAAAATTTTGCAGATTTGCTTAGAAGAAAGGACGTACCCTTTGTTCAAGTTACTTCTGGTAGCTGGATTGACCTTGGATTATAAGAGCCATCAATGCAAGTAAATGGCATTGCCCTGCTCTGCGACACGTCAAATAGAATTGTCCGCGAAGAAAATCACTCGCATGGCCCAGAATGTCAGACAACGAAACTGAAGGCAACGTCGAAACGGTTCTAGGTGGATATGAAAATCCACGTACAACACATATGTTTACACCTGATGCCGTATGCCATATGATCACCTGAATAATCACCTGAATAACTGCCCACATTTGCCGTATGATCACCTGAATAAAGCCAGCAGGCAGGAGTAGCATTGGTACACACAGATGCTACATGCTCGGCTTTGCATCGACTTCAGCGTTTTTTGCTGCGGCAATTTTTGGGGGTATGGCCAAAGAGTTGGCAGTGAGTACAATTTAGTACCTTATTACCAAAGATAGTCGATTTCTGAAGTTGCCACCATACAAAAACTTGTTTTGGACAATGAAGGCCTAGAATAGTCACAAGAGCACTGGATGTAGGAATTGAGGGAGAGCCTTCACGTCTCGAGAACCGAAGCAACTTCAAAATAATAAGTTTATCTGATTGGAGTTCATTAGGTAATTCTTCCATTGTGACATCAATGTCTATGTCATGTAGCAAAATAACTAGTAGATAAAGTATCAATAAGCAGCTATTATTTCAGTTAAGATTAAATTTGCTACGCTAAGAATGTCATATGCACAAAAAGGTGTAGTAATATAATGAATAATGAGATATTATTTCTTGCGAGGCGAAAAAAAGTAATGTCTTCTGGAACTTTCAGTCATTTAGATAAAGCGCTCTTTAATGCTTGAGGCTTAGTGGCTGGAATGTGATGACTTTCTCCCTTTCAGCAAAACTGTCAAAATTTCTAAATTCCAAAGTCTGTAGCAAACGGACAATTTCTTCATCCTGGAGGAGAGTTGACCCACATGCAAATCGTGAATTTATAAAAGGAGGTATTGCCTCACTAAATCTTTGTCTCTTTGAATCACCATGCTTCGCCATTTCTTAGTGAACCACGTTTTATTTAACTTTAGTGAATAAAATGCTTATATGAATTTGCACAAATTAAGTGCTAAGCTTGCACTTGAAACAAATTTATACATTAACGATAGATAAATTTAAAAACAAAATATCACTGAGTCCTATAGTACTGAAATAGCAGTTCGCTTCTTGATTTCACCTTAAATTATAAATTTATCAAAGTAAATGCAAAACTATCAAAATAAAGTACGAAAATTCTTACGAATTAAAAATCGATGAAACAGGTGCATACCGAGAAGGTCTCCGAGAGCACCATTAGTCAAAAGAATAATGAAACTAAAAGAAGTAAAAGTTACTATATTTATAGGAAACAAGTGTTTTATTATGCCTAATCTAAAACTGAGTGTTTTCTTCTGTCGCCTCTCTTCTCAGATTATTCCCTCTTCGATGATCTCCAGTGACAAACCAGAATACCTTATCGAGGAATACGCCCTCTAGCTGCGGCTCAATGTTCCTCAATTCTCAAACTGTCGACTAAATGATGATTGAAGAAATTTCCGTCGAATAAAATTCCGTTTTGAATACTTTCCGTCAAACAAATTTCCGGACACAGAAACATCAGTGTATGTGGGGGGGGGGGGGGGGGACACAGGATAACTGCGCCTTACACCGTGCTCAGATCTCTGGTCCCTTTGATTAGCAGTCAAGTACGTTAAATACTCATTTACCCAGACAGCGGTGTTAAGTAACAATTGTAGGAAATTTTCAAAATGGTCACTGACACAGTGATAAGAACTATGTGTACGAAAACAAAACCTAAATATTTCGGTACCAAATCCATGTTGGGGAAGAACGATGCAAAGCCTCTATTGTTCTGTTTGATGTTATTTCCTTACACACCTTTCCTTAATGATACTTTCTAAACAAATGATCAAATTTAAAATCCATTGAAATCATTAGATAATATTATTACAGTAATTAGGGAAGTCATTCCTAACGCTAATTACTTCTCTTTCATTTCATTAACTTTTAATAAGCTTTTCGAGGAGTTATATTTCAGGCATCAGCAGCGTGCGCAATGTTGCATTCTCGATAGAGATTAAGTTTATGGTGCATTTCACGAGAAAATCAAATACTTATTAAGGTTCGAAACATTAAATTCTGTAAAATATAAATTATTTACTTTACAATAATATTTCGCCTTAAGAGAATATATTGCTTATTTTAGGTTGTTTGTTGTAAGATCTAAAAAAATATGCAGAAGGGCTCCTATCTGCTTCTAGCACAGAGAAATGAGTTGAACGCCAAGTAAAGAGAATGTTAATGATCCTTCTCTGATATATCATCACTCATCTTGTTCTGCTCTCTTCTCATTTCAACAAACATCTCGTTGCTTCAATAATTTAATTACATTTACGTTATATATCATTTATTGCGTATCATTAGTATCTACACTGGTTTCTATACATTAAGGAAAAATGAGAAAAATCGCGTCTATTTGTGTAATCAGATAGAAGCATAAAATTCGGTGTTTTGCAGTGAATCGTTATTTTGTGTTGTAAATGTGAGTAAAAAATTCGAAATAGCCATTTTGTACCTCGAGACATCATTTGTCAAATGAACTGCTGTGGAGAGCTATTGGCCGGCTCGAAACAGGTCAAAGTCAGTTAGACGTGGCACGATGGCTGGATTTGAGTTTTTCTGTGGTCCATAGACTGTGGAATCAATTTCTTAACACGGATTCCGCGTCTCAGAGGTTTAGCAAAGGAAGGGCTAGAGTTACGACCGTGTATAAGATAGATATTTGCGATTAACAGCACGAAGGAGCAGGACGTCTACTCCATCTCAGCTATAATTCTGTCTTGCAGCAGCCACTGAGAGAGTTGTATGCATAGAAAGCATAGAGGGAGATACTGTGCATATAAGGCTTCATGAAGGAGGTCTATACACTAAAAGGTCAGTAATTTGTATACCCGTCACGTCATGTCACAGGAGAGAGCTGTTGAATTGGGCACTACACAAGTTAACTGGACTGAAGAGCAATGGAGGTCCGTACTCTTCACAGATGAGTCCAGATATTGCTTGTAGAGTGATTTCGGACATTGTTTGATATGGAAAAAATGAGGTACCCGCTATCATCCCAGTAACATCCATCAAAGAGACAGTTGCGGCGGAGGTAGCGTGTATTTGAGGTGGCATTTACTTAAGTAGACAAACTGATCGCTATGTGTTGACGAGTGAAAATCTCAATGCTCAAAGATATAGAGATGAAATCCTGCACCCTTATATACGTCCTTTACGCTGGTATAGGTGAAACATTCATCTGACAAGATGATAACGCTCGCCACACAGAGCTCGACTAGTGGAACAATACCTTCAAAAGGAGAACATTATGCGCATGGAGTGGCCAGATCGATCTTTTCTACCTAAATCCAATTAAGAATGTTTGGGATGCTCTAGGGAGACGTGTTGCTGCCCTCAACCCGCCACCTGTACCAAAGGGGAGCTTAATACTGCTTTAAAGGAACATTGGTCGTTACTTCCTACTGAGTTGTGAATCAACTCAGTAGGGAGATTTACTTGGCAACATCATAACAGCAAAAATGTGAAAAATCATAACAGCAAGAATGTGAAAAAGTGATCAAAAATTTACTTAGCAACATCATAAACAGCATGGAACATCGCTGTCGTGCCTGCATTGCTGTAAGGGGTGACCACACTTCTTATTAAACAACCTTGCCCATTGCATTCTGACACCTCATTTTTGGACAAGTTCCTGAAGTGTTATTTTTTAACGAAAAATAAAAAGTTTCTAGTCTAAAATATTTTATGCCATTCTGAAACTAGCATTGTAATTCCTGTTTACATCAAATTTCATTAAAATCATTCATACAGGTTTTTGCTTATCATAATTTTTCTGAGTTTTCCTTAATTTAGAAATCAATGTATTTGTATCCTTCTACATTTTTGGTATTTTGTTTTCTTAATTTCGGAAACTATGAACATGTAGTTTCGTTGCAGCATGATATTGCAAGCGAAGTTCTTTGCAGCAAATGAAATTTCAGCTCATTCCGGCGATTTACGATTAGTAAAACACGGAACAAAACTAATTCTTATGTTTTTGCTGTGACAGGTATTTTAGCCTGCTGCATTATCGTGCTGAGAAGTATTCGGATGACAGATTACCACTTCAAATAGACGTTTATTATTCGAAGTAATTGGCTCAGAATTACTTCGACTGAATAAATGGATCTGTTGACAATCAAGGGTGTCTTTTATCAACCACGAACAACGAGGAAGAAAAAAAACTCACATAAAGAGACAAAACACAGCAAATATAATCGCTCTTTAAGAATGCTATCAAGGAACTGTCAAGAAAGAGAGATACAATGATCAGTAGAGTGGAAACAATGGCGTCTGCATATGACTAAGCAAGTACATTAAGAAATAGTATAATTTATGACCTGTAATCGTAAGAAAAGCCGTCCCATGGCCGAGTGGTTAGCGCGCTTGGCTACTGATCTAAGGGACCTGGGTTCGAGCCCCGGGTAAGGCATGGATGTATGTGTCGTTTTTCTGCTGAGGTTCTGCCATCCTCTCAGACCTTCTACTGTGGCATATAAACTGACAGGCTCCTGTCAGACCTCTGTGGCAAGCAGCTGCTTGAGGGGTTATATATTTATTTTTATTTTATTTAATCGTAAGAAACCTATGGAATAAAAACATCATCAAGCCTTCATCTAGCTCTCTTTCACATTATCCTCTTACATGATAATAAACAAGAATAGTTTTGTTAATGCTAGTAATACTTACTATATATATATACAAGTGTTGAACTATGGTCTTCAAAATCTACATGATGATCGCAAATAATTTCATAGACCAGGTGGTCATTGAATTTTGACACCCTGTCCTATGCTGATCCTCATCTAAAGGATGAGATCCTCACAAGGAAATAAACTCTGCGAGAGGAATAAAAGCTCAATCAAAGCAACATTCCGTTTGTGGTGAAATTTGAGATATGTGTGAATTAAAAAGTGTCATAAGTTGTAGGCAAGAGGCTGAATTTATGAAAATTTGAAAGACACCTGATTATTGGTGCCTAGTGCATAAATTTTAGAACCAACACGTCTCATTCATAGACGTGCATAAGTGATGTACCGGGTTGAGACATTAGGCACACTATATAATGTCTCAAAAAAACTTAATCTGTTTTGGTCAATTCGAGTTAGCTCATTATCTAACTAAAGTTCATAAAAATTTACTATATCTTTGTATAAGCCTAATTATCACTACAATAACAATTTGGCATTCCGTGTCTCATTTTTTAAGTAAGTTCAGTTCTTAATTTAAAAAAATTTAAATTTATTTAAATTTTAGTTTCTGTTCTAGTCTTTTAAAAGTTTAATTTATAAACTTATAATTTTTAGTCTCAATGTTAGCCTTTAATAAAATTAGAATTAAAAAATACTCCCTGGGTTTCCATCCTAATGAAGTGCGCTGCTCACCTCCATTGTCTCATAGATTGTTTCAGATCAGCTGTTATTGTTTCTACTGTTTTACAGCGGCGTGAGATTAGCTAAGGAGTTTTTGCTACTCCAAAAATTGTATACTTATGGTATCCGAGGTATTACCCTTAAATGGTTTAAAATTATTTAATAAACAGGGTGCATGTTACTAAAATTAATGGCGTTTTTAGTGAGAAGAGAACAGTGTACACTGGTGTCCCACAAGGTTCGATTTTAGGTCTGCTCTTATTCATTATTTATATTAATGAGCTAGCTAACCTTAAACTGAAGGGCTCTCCTTATGTATAAGCTGATGACAGCGACTTGATTAACGTGATCACAATATAGGAGACGCAGCCCGAGATACACAGGATGATTTTAATAAAATTATTAACTGCTCTCACATTAATCGATTTACATAAACTCAGATAAAACCAAACGGATGAGCTTTCATTCACCAAGATATTATGATCTAGCCATAAATATCTTGGACTTTACGTGGATACAACCTTCCGATGGAATAAACATATTCAAAAGTTAGCAAGGAAATTGCGTCTTATGTGCAAACTACAATTTGCTGGAAGCACACTTACATGAATTTTGGTTTACAAAGCTACCTGTGAATTTATATTGGCTTATGGTTTGATAATATACGGCTCAACTAACCTCAAAAATAAAAAGAAAATAGAAACTATTCAATCATCCATTGCTAAAAATATAATCCCATACAACTTAAGAAATTCAGTTCATCATAGTGCAGAAAGACTAAATTATCTAGGCATACTTTCTTTTCACAACCTTTACAAATATAGAATCACTTTAAAATTTTTTTTCACAATCAATTTAAATCCAAAATTTCTCATGGGAAAAAACGAGGTTTATTTCCAACTTCAAAAAATATTAAATAATTACGGGAAATGTACAAGGGCATATACAGTACCTTACGTGCTCAATCAATTACCAAGGGAAATTATTTTATTAAATAAATTTAAATAAAATAAAAAATAAGACTAAAATTTTTCTTCTAGGCACTAAAATCAATATAAGAATTTGAACCACCACAATGGAGTTTCCGCTGAAACTTCACATAACTCTGACATTGTTTTAAACTATATCTATGTATTTTCATGCAACGTTATTATTCTTCTCTCCTGCAGATAAGCAGATGCTTTGCGGATCATTTGTTTAAACTTTTGTATAACTTACATTAATATGAACAAAGATTATTATTTGCACAAAGTGGGTTAAATGAACATTTAACAAGGATCCCCAAAGACTCAGAAAAAAATAAAGATCCACTGGACAGTTGTTAGGTAACAATGGTAACTTCCCATTAAGGCTATCTAAAGTGTTATTTATAGTGAATACTTTATGGCTATGATGCATACGGGGCTACGTTTAACGTACCATTCGACTGATGGCAACCTTTCCAATCCCATGGGTTTCCCGTTTCTCACTGAAAGCAGAGTTAAGGCTAACGGGGATAAACCTCAACACTGGCGGAGTTGGGACTCGAACCTGGAGACATCACATTACTATATGCTACAGACTGAACCAACCCCTGCCTTATAGAGACTAAAATTGTGAAGGAAACGTAACCAGTAAGTACAAGAACTGTAGTGGGAGACACAAGGCAAGTGTGAGGTAGGAGACAGGTCCAACGTTCGCTACAGCTCAAAAGCTAGGCAACTGTTGAGCCGCATTCACCTGTGAATACAATGATACACAGTCAGCACAGATTGCTAGTATAACACTGCATCATGCAATCTATCTTTTAGGGCAAACCTGTCCAACTGGAGGCTCATAAAACAAATAATCAAGATACCAAATCTGGCTCATTTTTATTTTTAATTTACTTGATCAAACAATTCAGGAGTATAACTAAACGATTTTGCCAATTCATAGTACTCATTAAAATACATTTTTATTTCTTAATCAAGATATTTTCTTGATTCATTAAAAATATAATTTTTTTAATTTATTGTTCATTAGAAATGTATGCTTTCGTGTTTAAGCAGATAATTTTTTCTATGGTTCTTTAAAATTATAGTGTTTGTTCTCTGGGCTCTTCAATAAGTTTGAGAGGGTAAATTTTTTAGGATATGAGATTAAATATTCTCAACAATGATATCCGACATCATTGAAAAATGCGACTTGCATTGTGCCAGTGACATAAGTTTGGACAGTGGATGATTCAGGAACGTTTTGTGGTTTATGGAATTTACGAGTGAACTCTTGTCTCACCCCTTCGAAGGACACACCTCGCATACGTGCCTCAACTACTGCTATTCTTTCTTCAGTCGTCAGCATGTTTCACAAAACCTGGAACAGAAAACGATCAGTCAGCGTTTTCAGGAAAATGGATAGTTAATTTATAAACACCCTGTATATATATATATATTCCCTACTCTGCCCACGATCAGTAGGGGACACCGATGGGATTCGAAAGACCGCCATCCGTCAGATGGGACGTTAAGCCGTGGCCCTGTGTGCGGAAGAATCATACCCTGTGCACGTTAAAGAACACGCTGGATGGCCTTGATGGGAGACTACCATCTGTCTCCCAACAGTTCTCCAGTGGGTCCACTCCCACCAACATTATCTGAGCCCTCGGGATCCTTGTGACCTGGACGTTTAGCTCATTGTGTGCAAAAGAGTGCGGCTCACAGGTAAAACCACATAACCCAACCCTACTGACTTATTACAATAAACTTTTATACACACAATATATATTTCACAAACACTAGTGAGATTTATAAATCTGTGTGCTCTATTGTCTACTTGAGAAATGATTATAACAATATAAATAGCGAACCTTACCTAGCGAAATGGAAGTCATCATTTTCAATAGTTCGCCATCATCTGTCGACAAGTTCGAAACCATGCTTGGTCCTTGCAGGTGAAAAACTCCCAACATTCGTTTCGACTTCCCGAAATGTTTGAAATCGCCTACTTCGAAGAAAATCTGCGATGGAGCGAAAGAAGTGTCAATCGGAATGAGTTAGGTCCGGACTATAAGCTTGGTGAGGAAGAAGCTCAAACACCAGTTCTATAAGTTTTTCTTTGGTTCCGAAGTGCGATGTTCGGTTTCGTGATTTCTTTTTGGAGGAGCTCCTGATGGCTGTTAACCAATCCTGGGTAGCGTTCAGCATCACAAAGTGCACGCGCCCCAGTTGTGCTGCGTAGAAGTAGAAATTGATGTCACGTCCATCGGGAACCAGTTCAAAGTGTAACATAAACTCAAAATTCCACCAAACATCCAGTATTGCCTTCATTTCGAATCGCCTCTTTGGCACAGGAAGTGCGGGATGGCCTGGGGCAAGCCATTGCTTTTGGGAGTTCGGATTGTTGAAAAGGTTCCATTTTTCATCTCAAATTGCAATTTACTTGATGACACGATGGTAGCGTGGATTAGCGAGGTGTTTTCTGAAGACTTCGATACGATGGTTTTCTTGTTCAGTAGTAAGTTCATGTGGAACACTTCGGCATCACCTATCTACCTTACCGATTGTGTAACAGACGCCTTATTATATAAAAACTCCCAACATTACATAGTTTGTTGTGAGCAGTCAAGTTCGAACTAGAACCTGCGAGTGTTTGTCGATGGATCAGCCTCAATAGAGAGACACAGAATGTTGCGATCTACCGATATTGACAGTCCCGATTGCCACTTATTTTCGTGACTCATGTCATCACCTTTGAACTTCTTGAACCAGTCTTGAGCAGAATGAATGGAGACTTCCCCCTCACTTCCACTTTGCATATTTCTCGGGCTGCTTAGGTAAATTTTAAATCTATTTTTCTGCAATGGCGTAAAATTGCACGAATTTCAATACTTAACTCACTAATTGTATTATACAACGTTTCGAAGAATGAAAACCAAAACCCTTATACTTGCAACATGTAGTTATGGACCGATGAAGTGGATTTCATATGTTCCCTTAGTACTACGTTCAGAAGTATGCAAATACAACACGGTGATGTGTCACCGTACACATTTCGTATGGCGAAAACGCAAAGACTTATGTAGCTCCCTGGTATTAATCTTATCAATAACTTTAATTCACTATAAATGTTGTTTGGCTTTGTAAAGATCACATCTAATTGGCTAATCTACCTTCATTTTTAATCCTGACTAAAATTACATTAGTTTTGATGTTTTTCTACCATAAATTTCGTCTTGATAGAGATATGTTAATTCGATTTGAACACTAAACAATTAGCATGAAATTTCCAATAAATACTATTGTTACGACAGATGAACGTGCTACAATGGACTTATTGTAGATGTGTCATGAACGAAACGAAAGATAAATTGGAGTATTAAAGATATAGTGTGCTAAATTAGTGTTGTGTGTTGCTACGTAAGAAGACTGCTCTTATTTGATTCAAGGTGAAGCCTGGTTCCGATGGTGAAAGGGAATCAACAGTAAAGTTTGTTCTTGGGTCTCTATCAGGGAAGATTAATGTTAGATGTTTCTTCCCTGATCACCGACGTGAGGGATCTCAATGGTCCTGTCATACAAACGAACGAGAGGGCAGATATCTCGTCCGCATGGTTATGAATGATCGTACAGCCACATCAAACACCTTAGCTTAACAGTTAGGGTGTGTTGCACATCAACCAGTGTCCATACTTACTGTTCGACATCGTCTGTAGCATCGAGGTATCTTTACTAGGCGGCCATTGCTTCGGCTACCATTGACTCTACAAAACAGGTGTATGCGACTGCAATGGTGCCAAGAATGTCGTGCATGGATGAGTGAATGGCATCGCATCGTCTTTTCAGGCGATGCGATGTATCCACTTCAGTATGCAGAACTGTGATGGACGAATATACCTATCTATACAGGTCCGGCCCCTGGTGTTATGGTACGGGATGCCATTGGACTTCACTCACAGACACCTCGTATGCATTATCGGTACTTTGAACAGCCAGCGTTACATCACTGAGATGTTGGTACCTGTGGTCATACCTTATCTTCAGGGGCTCTCTGGTGCCATTTACCAATAGAACAATGCCCGACGACATGTGACATGCATCGTCCAATAATTCCTGGATAGTCACCATATGACACTTTTGCCTTGGCCTGCGCATTCACTGGATCTGTCCCCAATTGAACATGTCTGGTCCGTGATCTCACAATGACTAGCACACCAGACACCAGCAGCTACTACAATATCCGATGTCTCATCTTCTCAATGCCGGACTGTGTAGCAGCGGTTATTGCCGCTCATGGTGGCTACACAAGACACTGATTTCTTTGTATTCCACAAATCTAATCGAGTTGAATTTGTAATCATTTGATCCTTGTAAGATATATATTCACTAAATACGACTTTGATATATCTTGTCTTTCTGGTGTTGCACTTTTAATGGCCAGCAGTATACTTATTACTCACTAACCTCGATCTCTCTCCTTCACTAGTGTTCCCTCTCGTTTCACACTTCAATGTTAGAAACAGGAGCAACAACAACATCGAAATTGATCGCTTGGCGAATTGTCGGATGCGTTGTTACAACACGTTTGTACTGATCAAAATCAATGGAAAGGAACCAACAGAAACAGACCATGATTAATGGTACAAATACGACATTGGTTTATTATTAAAGCTGTCTAAAAAGATGTTTTTGGAATAATGAGGGAGAACTCGTAATATGTTTTAGGATAGAGAGCTGTTAGAAATGTAATTATGTTCATGAATAAATAGGCAAGAATTCGATTTTAAGGAAGGTAATTAAGTTTTTCTTAATTCATATGAACATCAGTGGCCGAAATGCTGTATGAATAACAAAGGAGCAAAGGGACATACAAAAATAGCTGTTAAAGAACAAATTGGGTAAAAGAAATGAAAATTGAAATTGTCTCTCAGCAGGTAAAGGATTATGCTACATAAAAGGAAGAAAAAGAGCAGACCAAAGCGCAATTGGTATTTTTCAAGCAAATGTTAATCTAGCCTGCTCTTCGCTGTCGTAGATAGTAGATATATTCATGTTAAATATTTTACGAAAAACGTATCTGAATACAAGTTTTTGCATAAAGATGTTTTCCGGTTAAAAAACCTCGAAATTATTGCGTGACGCAAACGAAATGCGAATGAAAAAAAATGGAAAACTGAAAAAAAAAATGAGATTAAATGTGTTAGGGAGTTATGAAAATATTATTCTGCTACATTAGGGATTATTCAACTAGTTTTATTAGGTGTAAGACAATAAAGTTGTTTTAAGAGATTATAAATCACTTAGGGTTGAGGATGTGGATGCTGATATGAAGAAGTACAATGGTAGATATTATGCAGATGGATGGACAACAGAATGTTTCAGAAAATAAAAGTATCACGAGACTAAAATGTAATTTCGATTGTAAAAGGGAAGACAAAATAAAGATTGTAGAAATCGTTGCTTTTAATAAAATTGTCATTTAAATAAATATCTAATAAATGTGTGGTATGAATTTTATGTTGCATGAGTATGTGAAAATGGATATCTGCCGAATATGGACACAAACGCCGCAGACAAAACGCCGCATGAGCAATACACCGTCAACACAACAGCCGATTCTACATAATGCTCCGCAATAAAACGCCGTACAACAAAATGTCGCCTACGCAAAACGCCGTGAACAACAACAAAAAAACGTCTCCTGTACAAAACTCCGTAAACAAAAATGCCGAGAGCAAAAGCGCCGCCCTCTTTTCGCTCTTTTGTGCATGTAGTAAAATATTTAAAGCGACAAAAATTGTAATTTGGGTCCGGTGGGTATTATGAAAAATTATGATTTGCACCTTCCGAACCTTCCAAAAGTTGAAATTGCGCCCTCTGACGGTGGAAAAATTTGGAAATTAGAACATTTTGAACGAATATCGCAAACGATGTATTTACTAGAAATTTAAAATTTTGATGATGGAATGTGAAGGTCATGAAGTTTGCTTTTGCGACAATGAGTTGGGCTGTTATTCCAAGGAGGGTGGGAATATGTAACTTTTTTTGTTTTAAGAGAGAATTTCGAAAATTCTTTTTTTAGTTGGATTGTTACTAATGAAATATTATTATTGGCATTTTTGAAAACCTTTAGTAGTTTGAATTTATATCGTTAGAGGTCACAAAATACTGAAAAAGCAAAGTTTTTAACGAATTATGCAAGTGATCTGTTTAGAAATTTGAAATTTCAATGCCAAAAGATATTCCACTGACTGCAACAATCTGCTCCCATTTTTTCAAAGGGATGTGAGAAAAGCAAAGTTTTAATTTTAAGAATAATAGGCAAATACTTTTATGCTATATAAGTACTAATAGAATAGAAGTATTTTCATTTTCCCAATCACCCATTAGTTCGAATTTAAATTTTAAAGAGTAAAAAAGTAAGTAAACGGAAAATCTTGTGAAAAATTTAAAAATGTGAATCATAATATTTTACCATCCATGCAATGCAAAAAGAATTTTTAATTATTCACCAATCAAAATTGCAAAAAAGCAAAAATTCGAATTTTAGTATAAATACATCGTTTTGTAATATTTGTTTGCAATTTTGCAAATTTCAAAATTTTCTACCATTAGAGGGCGCAATTTAAACTTTTGGAGAACAAAGTGCGAATCGTAATATTTCATCATAACCTATCAGATGCAAACTTTTTTTTTTACCATATATCTCTAAAAACAAAACTGCTGAATGTACAGATGGAGAGAGAGAGATGACACGGTGAAAATTTTAATTTAATAGCAAGAATAAATTTTGTCGGCATTTTGTTCCCGGCGAGATGTTGTGATGACGTTTTTGTTCTCGGCATAATGTTGCGACGGCGTTTTTCTTTCGGTGTTATGACGCGATGGCGTTATGACGTGATGGCGTTTTTGCTGTCGACGAATTGCACAGTCGGCATTTTTGTTGTCGGTGTTTTTTCTGTCTGCGAATTGTACAGTCGGCATTTTTGCTGTCGGCGAATTACACAGTCGGCATTTTGTATCGGCGTTTTTCTGGTGGCGTTTCGTCGTGATACCCAAGAGCACAGCAGTTTGGGGCAGGCGAGAAACGTTCAGTCAAAACAATACATAATTTATTTTTTAGTAGGTTCAAAAATAGCTTTCCTACAGGGCACCACGATTTAACGATTCGTTCAAAGGACAAACAGGACAGCGCCGGATCTAGGAGGGGTAGGATAGTGGAAGGGGACACGCCAACCTCCTTTTAGAAATTTTTCCATATTTCACGACTTTTACGAGATATTTTTTAAAGACCTCTAAAACGGAGGGGCAATTGTTCTGCTGCAATGAAAATCCAGTCTCTACCCTCCTCATACATTTTTTCTGTTCGATTGCGTCATCCCCCCATTAATATTTTTCTAGATCCGCGCCGGAAACAATAACATTATATCACAATGTACATAAATATCACAAAGCGGTGTCTCTCTCCGTACCTCAGCCGAAAATTATTTATTACGAGTAGATCTGATTCAGTTTCAATATGTTTCAGATTGTATCAGTTAACTCTCTAACACTAACTATAGGGCTAGGCGTTTTGCGTAAGTAATCGAAATAAAGGAATGATGACTCGAAATGTGATGGCCATATACATTCAACCATTGTTTTTAGAGATGGATTAAAAATCATTTTGGGTTATATTGGTATTGATGAAATATTACGATTCACACTCCGAATATTCCAATAGCTATCATTGCGTCCTCTAAAAGGGCAAAAAGTTTAAAATTACAAATTTTCAGACGAATATTGCAAGCGATGCAATTAATGGTAGAAATTATAAAAATTGAAACGAATATTGGAAACGATATATTTGGGCTAGAAATTTTATATTGTAGTGGTGGAGCACGAGAATCAAGGGGTTTACATTGGCAACAACAATTTGTCCCTTTACTGGCAGGTGAAGGTGGGAAAACGCAAGATTTTTGAGAGATTAATGAAAACGTCTTTTTGAGTTGAATTGGTACTAACGAAATGTGATGACTTATAATTTCAAAATCCTCCAAAAGACTTTAATTTACATCGTTAGAGGGTGCTAAGTGTAGAAAATGTAAAATTTTAAGTAATATTGCAAACGATATATTATTGGTCTGTAAATGGTAGCTAGGTAGTCACTGGAAGGAAAGCTATGCACCAATCCCCTGTGATGATGCATAGAACCGGCCAGGCCTTCTCGTGGTGCAGACCGTTATTACCTTTCAAAAGAGATACTCTCTTATAGGAATGAACGGAAGGAGAGGGCTGCCAGATTAGTGTGGCCTACTGATCAGGACAACTATGACTACTTTTCTTTTTTTTCTACCCTGCTGAGGAGTGGTCAACCACACAGGGTCCTGGTGCTGACCATATAAACCTACTGGACTGGACAGATATATGGCTCTGAGCTTGATTATGGATCCTGATTTTGCTGCACTGGTGGGCTTCTGTGGAGGGAAAATCTTCCGCTGTGTTTTCTGTTTGTTTGTGGGTTGACAGCAACAAGTGAATAGATTCACAGGATATGTTTATCAGCTGGTGGATAATCCAGAGCAGAAGTCATCGCAGGCACCTGAACTCTTTGCTTCTATTGGCATCGTCAAATTCTACATTGGAGGAAGTCTTCCAGTGTAGATGGCTTCAGCCTTTAGTAGTGGGGGAACGGGTCTTTGCCCCATGTCTGCGATTAGGGGGCTGTTTGATATTGTCGGCATTCCCTCTCTCAATAAACATAGTTTCTTTAAACATCCCACTAACCATTTTCTCTCCATAGGTAGTTGGAATGTGAGGACTCTGCACAGAGCTTTTTCTCTTGATGTCCTCACATTATTCCACCGTTATAATTTAGATATTCTCGGCTAGATAAATTCCACCGTTATAATTTAGATATTCTCGGCTTGCAAGAGACCAGATGGACTGATAAAGGTCAGATTCTTAAAAATGATCATAAATTTCTCTTTTCAGGGAGGGACGACAATAAGCATCACCAAGGCGTGGGTCTGCTTCTCAGCAGACACGCTAGCGATGCTCTTCTAGGATATGAGTGCATTAATGAAAGGTTTCTTACAGCAGAATTTCAGACAAGCGTTAAAGACTTGAATGTTATCTGCTGTTATGCCCCCACTGAGGATGCTGATGAGGATGAGAAGGATAGGTTTTATGAACAACTTCAGGATATTTTGAATTCTGTCAAGAAAGGAGATATTACCCTTGTTCTTGGTGACTTCAATGCCAAAGTTGGTACTGACTCTAACCTTTGGGGAGGAGTAATAGGCCCTTTTGGTAGCTGCAATGGCAATGGGCAACGTCTCCTACAGGTAAGTAAACTCAATGGATTCAGAATAACTAACACTTATTACAAACACCGCGACATACATAAGTACACATGGGTTTCACCTGATGGGCTGCATAAGAATATGATTGATTACATATTAATTAACAGCAAATGGGCTAGTTCTGTTAGGAATACCAGGGCATATAGGGGAGCTGAAAGTGGATCTGACCATTACCTTGTTAAAAGTGTGTTGCAACTTAAACTTAAAAAGTGTTGTGCTAGGGTTAAAAAATTTACTTTTAATACTGAAGCTCTGAAAGATCCAGTTATAGCCAAAGCTTACCATGATAGCTTACTTAGTCATTATGACAGTCATGGTTTGCTTACTACTGAAGTTGACGAAGAATGGGATCATTTTAAACAGGCTTTTTTGGACACTTACAGTACTCTTTTAGGAAAAAAGGAGGAGAAGAGGCAAAATTATCTGACTGATAAGGCACTTGAGTTATTTCGGAAAGAAAGAACTGCAGGAATGCCCTTAATCAATACCCTACTAGTACTAATAGAAAGCATTACAGAGACCTTAATAAACTTGTAAAGGATCAGTTAGCTGCTGATAAGAATCTCTGGCTTGATGGTTTGGCTGACAAAGCCGAGGAAGCAGTTAGACAGCACAACAGCAGAGAGCTGTACCAGATAGTTAATGTTTTGTGTGGTAGAAAACGGACAGGCATACAAGGATTGAAGGAAAAACAAGGTAAGGTTATAGAAGGGGAGGATTCTGTCATGGCTAGGTGGGCTGAGCATTTCAGTGATGTTCTAAACAATGTAGTTAGTTCTACTCCCATTGTTTGCAATGATGATAGAGGCATTGGTGGCTTTAATGTTGGCCCTATAACACAATCTGAAGTTATTTTGGCTGTTTCTAAACTTAAACTTCATAAATCCCCAGGGGTAGATGAAATTATTACGGAAATGCTTAGAGCTGGGAATGTTTCGGTTACCACTTGGATGACTGAAATTCTGAATATCTTTTATGATAAAGGCATGGTTCCTAAGGATTTTACCAGAGCTATTGTTATCCCTATTTTCAAAAAAGGTGATCGCAGTTCTTGTGATAACTATAGGGGTATCAGCCTACTCTCTGTTCCAGGTAAAGTTCTTTCCATGATTGTGCTTAATAGAATTAAGAATCTGGTTGACAGTCAATTGCGTGATGAGCAATGTGGATTCAGAAGTGGTAGGGGATGTGTGGATCAGATATTTTCACTTAGGCAGATTCTTGAGAAATGTTTAGAGTTTCAGAAACCTTTGGTTGCTAGCTTTGTTGATTTCAAAAAGGCTTTCGACTCTGTTGATCGTCATAATTTGTGGTTGATTGTGAGATCATATGGTATACCAGACAAGTTAGTTAACATTATGAAAGCTCTCTATAATAACACGGAGTCGTGTGTGAGAGTTGGTAAGGCTTGTAGCAATTGGTTTAGCATTACTTCTGGTGTTCGACAAGGGTGCATTTTGTCTCCTTTTCTCTTTAGCTTGGTTATTGATTATGTTATGCGAAATTCACTTCAAGGGAAAGATTTTGGCCTTAAATGGGCTGGAGATACGAAAATGTCTGATTTAGATTATGCTGATGATTTAGCCCTTTTGGCAAATGATGTTGATGAGATGAACTCTTTCATTCGAGCTGTTGATGAGACTGGTAATAGAGTAGGTTTGGTTATAAACAGAGAGAAAACTAAAGTGATCAAAATTGGTCAGGCAGGCTGTGATTCAGTTAATCTGAATGGTTGCAGTCTTGAGCAGGTGTCACAGTTTAATTATCTTGGGAGCTATGTAACAGATAATGGTGATGTGCGGCATGAGATTAACAGACGAATAGGGATTGCTGCCGGGACTTTTAAGAATCTATGGAGAGTGTGGAAAAATAGGCGTATACACCTAAAGACTAAACTTAGACTGTATAATAGTTTGGTTCTTTCTAGGGTTAGTTATGGTAGTGAAACTTGGACACTTTGTAAACAAGATAACAGGAAACTAGATGCTTTTGATTCTAGATGCTTACGCAGTATCTTGGGTATTAGATGGTTTAACTTTGTAACTAATGATGAGGTTAGGCAAAGGAGTCTGCAACCTCCTTTAAGCAGCATATTGTGCAGAGAGAGACTCCGCTGGTTTGGCCATGTTGCCCGTATGGATAATTATAGATTGGCGAATAGGGTTATGAACAGTGTGCCTAAAGGCCTGAGAAAGAAAGGGAGACCTAGGATGCGGTGGGCAGACAATGTCAAACAGGACCTTGTTAGAATTGGTGTGCAGTGGCCAGATGCAGTAGATGTAGCTCAGGATAGACTTGCTTGGAGAACTAAATTGCACGGTCTGGTTGGACCTCCGTAGTCCATGGCTGCTTGAGGAGGAGGATGATTATGATGATGATGATGATATTATGCTAGAAATTCTTGTGAAAGAATGGGTTGGTGAAGAAAGGAACCCAGTTGACTTACTAATAGAAGTATAATATGATATACACTGAAAGCAAAATTTATTATGCACCCTACTCCGCCACAATAATGCTGCCAGCCAAAACCCCTTGCTAGCTATAAATAGGTTAGATACGTACCTGCTGTATAGTGTACCCGCTACTGTTATGATGGGTAAATATAGCGACTGAGTGAGTTCGATTGTGGGTGGATAGTCGGTGCGAGGAAAATGAGTATATATAATATACTCCATATACGCGATTTCGAAACATGTGGATTTCTGCATGCGACTATCGCACATTTGTACCAGGACTATATCAAAACTGACAAATCCTGCAGCCAGAGGGAAAAATGTGGCCATAACTGGGCCATTGATGTTCGAGTTGAGTGCCGCCTCTCCTGTATCGTAACCTCAGAATAGAGGGGAATAGTGAAGATGATGATGTCAGCATTCAACGACAGGATAGCTACAAAGAACACTTGAAGTCTGATGGCACGACTGGGCTATGGCAGCTGACACCAAGCTATGATGCTGCAGTGGGTGAAGGAACATTGCCAATGGACCATCGAAGACTGCAAATGGTAGCTTGGTCCAACGAATTGAGGTTCCAACTAAAATGTGCAGATGGGAGGTTGCGTATGTGTCGTAAACCACATGAGGACATGGACCCCAAATGTCTAGTCAGGGTGTTAGGTGGCAGTGGAAGCGGTGTAATGTTCTGTGACATGTTTACATGGGGCCCCTTAGGTCCCCTTGTACCTATTGGGACCCCCATCACCACTCAAGGCTATGTTGACGTACTCTCTGACCACCTACATCCGTTCATGGCTGTCCATTCCCCACAGAAAGATGCCTTCTTTCAATAAGACAACGTCCAATCTCATCACTCCCATTTGGCGAAGGACTAGTTAGAGTAGCAATCCTGTGACTTCACAACCCTCCAATAGCTCCCTCACTTACTTCATTTGAAGCCTATTGAGCATCTGTGGGATGAAGTGGAGCAACGCATCCGAGTCAAAAAATTTTCAAAAAGTTTCCGGTAGTATTTCATTTTTAAAAATTAGTACTAAATTCCAAAATTTTAAAAAATAATTCAATGTAATAACAAAAATAAATTATTTTTATATGCACTGCTTCATTTGCCCCTTAATCTAGATGAGAAAGCGCAACTTCTTCATTTTAAGGGATAAATAAGAAATGCTTCTTGCGTTGTGTAGAGCTAATAACGCATTATTATTTGCATTTTCTAATGATCCATTAGTACGATTTATTACTGTTAAAGGGCTCAAAATTCGGAAAACGAAAAACTAAATTTTCTTTGAAAACGAGCATCCCATAGTCGCCAGGGGCAATATATTATTCTACAAATTTCAGTTAATTTGTGGTTTAATTTCTCACTCTCTTTTGTTTCGCTGATTTCCATTATCATACACACAGAAATCTAAACTGCTTTGTGAATTACTAATAACACTTTTAATCGCAGAGGAAGCCTGTAAGATGAAATTATGACTAGTAATAAATGCTACTGATTTCGTGTACAGTAAGTGATGTTTTGTTTCTTGAAATCGTAAAATATTACTCTTATTGATACTTATTATATATTTACTACATTTAGTAAAAGGAAACCATAAACTGGAATTCTTCATTGTTATTTTAATCAAGACACTGTTATCACCTATTCTCTGCAGAAATGGTTCTTTTTTATGGGATCTTTTTAGGCGACGGGATAAAACATCTTTATTTACCATTAGCTTTCCCTCAGGACTACCGTTAAAACAACATTAATGTGTTTTTCTAAGTGTTCCCGCAGGTAGCATAAGAGAGTAATTGACATACCTCGAGATCAAGCGGACCATAAAGAGTAGTAAGACAAAAGGAGGCTTCTTGCAGAAAATGGGTAAAAGGCACTAAAATATTGATCTGCAGAAAGAAGCATTTTCTGACCGAAAGCGTAACTAGGTGATTTCTATCTTACGTGTTTGTGTTTTGTTTATAGTGTTTAACAACGGTTCTATAAAGTATAATACGAAAAAGTTTTTGCGTCCTTTTTAATTAGTATATTATGTTAAAAAATAGTAGTCATCTTCAGTTTTATATAAATGCATCTCTTGTTTTTAAGCTTACAATGCTAACAAAATCATGTAATAATGCAAAATGTATTTTTTTTTTATTTTTTTTTTAATATACATACCCGACTAAGGAATTCCAGTATGACATTTTGATAAATAATTAAATCTAACAACATTTAAGTACCATAATCATTATAATGCAATTTATACCTATGGTATTATTGTTATATATATATATAATTAAAAGGTATAATTCTGAGGCTTGGGTTTTGTTACATTAGCTATAATCCATAATATTTACAGATTTGTAATAATTTACACTTCTCTATAAAAATCTTTGCACTAAAACCGAACAAATTATTTTATATGAGAGATGCAATTTTCAGAGAAAGAGGAAAGTTGAAGAGATGAGATTGAGGATGCATCTGGCATGGATGGTAATTAGTGAAATTATATTCTTTTTCCGCTTTTTAAAAACGTTATACGGTGCAACATGTTAATTGTAAAATTCTTCTGATAATATGTGTTTAAAAATAAAACATAGCTTCAAGATCGGAAACAAATTTCTCTAAGAGCTGTAAAAATTGCAACAAATCAATATCAACATAACGTGTAATCATTCCTACGTATCGATGTATAAACTTAGAAATTTGGCAGTTGTAAATTTGAATATTTACGTCAATGATCGAAAGAATATTGACGATTGATGCAGCAGATGGCATTCTGCGGTGAAGATAGCACGAATATAATTGTCAGTAAAGCAAAAATTGCGATAGCGTTTATGCAAAATAGCAAGTCATGTGAAAGAAATTTTGGGAAGAACCCGAAAGATAATAAACACAAAGCATGATACGGAAAAATATTTTTCATTCTCTTTAACTAGTATATAAGTTTTTTCGAAAGGTACATCCGTCATATTAGTTAGCAATTGCTATCACTTGTTGCAACATAACGTTGAATTAGATGCTATGCATGAAGTTAAATCATTCCTGACAAAAGAGACATTTTATTAATCTTTAAACTGTAGAGTTAGCCATTTCAGTACAGAAACATGTTTAATATTTATTCTCCTCTTATATGAAGGGTGCAAACGAAATATTTCTCAAGTATCTCCGAGTGTTAATAATATCCATGCATGTTAAACATGGTTCTCATAATTATCAGGTCTGAAAAAAACATTAATCAGCTTCCAGAACACGACAGCACAATTTCCCAGTTACCCATCAGTTGCTCTACCTGTTGAGCTAAGGCGATGTCGATTCACACTTGGTTAAGTACGATTATAATGGTAGTTTGATACTATGAAACCCTGCCATGTAGTTCAAATTGTCAGGCAGAATCCACGTGCTATTTATACCTTGCCGATAACCTGAACTACATGGCAGAGTTTCATAGCATCAAGCTACTATAGTAATCTTACTTAAGCAAGTACTAAGTGCCCCCGCCTTAACTCAATCGATAGAGCAACTGTCGTATTACCAGGATATCCGGCTTTGGGGTCCGGAAGGCGAATTGGTGGCTTCTTCATATTTACTTAATTATTACAACTAAATGTCTATTTAGTTCTAATAAGAAAAAATACTTCTGATTCCTTGCAATTCAAACTCTCGTAAGAATCATAATCGTTTTATATGAAAACTAGACTGTCGAGAAGTTGTGACTGGAATCTGCTTCGAAAAAAGTTATCATAAATGCGAATATCCCTCACGTACTACTTGATCTATAAAGTTTCCTTTTACTTTCTGCACTTTGAAATATTACCGATAGAAGTCGCAATCCACATGAAGGCAGGATTGATCCTTTGTAGACTAATGATATCTTGCTATCTATTTAGATATTGTTGGAATGTCCTCGCTTGTGTTTAATATTAAATATGCTTTCTAGGTTGCTCGGTAATAAGCAAATTCTCACATCTTCTGTTGCTAAAATTTAGTTAAAAAGTAAACCACTGCGGACCTGAAAACATTTATGATATTCTTTAGACTATACGTTCATGATTGAAGTCTGTAATATTAATCAATTGTATAACAGAGAAATAAAATCAGCAGACTCATATTATCACTAAGCGCACGCTATCATCAAGCTCCTTATCACGCACATATAAAGCTCTGTTTATATGGAATGGATGTCTAGCTGAACATATCAAACTGAGGCTTGTGATGTAGGTCACAATGGGCTAATTTAGTTCTAGCAGTGGTGTTGCTGCGACGTTCAGTAGACGCCGGATATTTCGAAAAGATCTCAATAAAAGTTGCTGATGTATTAAAAAAAATTGAAATACAATACGCTAGTGCCAATTTTTAAACAATTTCAATTGCATTTGAGTTCTTCAACTCGTATATAAATGATTAATTGTAGTTCTAAAAATTCAAAGTTTTTCTTTAAATTATAATAAAAAATACGAAAAGTTTTATATAATATTCTTAAATATCTTATTTAAGTAAGATTTATGAATTCGTTTTAACTGGAGCTCAACGATTAAGGCCCAGAAGTAGTTACAAAAGTAATGAAGTAGACGGAAAACAAATCCGTTTCTTTGTAACCTTCAAAAGGAATATAGTTTGGGGCAGAATTATTATTTTTCTTTTCAATCCCAAACTGAAAGAAAACGCTAAATCTAAGTGAGAGGCGAACACAACCATATTTCATCTTCCTTACTTGTTATGGAAAATAGAGAAAGCGCAAAAATATGACCATTGCCTGCTCTTAGAAGAAGAAAAACAAGAAAAAAAAAAATCATCTCACCGAGATATGCTCAGTCCCAGCTCCAGGCCATCTGTAAGGGTCCAGCAATTTCCACACGCCGAGGAACTGACGAACTTCGGGTCGAGTCTGTTGCAGCATCTGGAACCCTGTGGCGTTCACTGCCCCGAACTTTAGCAGATCGGCATTCCAATGGTCCTCTATTATCTGGAGAGGAATAAAGAAAGGAAAAAAATAACAGCTACGAATCTCAGAATTCTGTAAGCTGCCCGGGGAGTTGTTATTATAGTTTCAGCAACTGCAAGATATACGACACACTCTTTCTAAAGTCGCCAGCATGAAAAGAATGACATGTTTAAATTATTTGGGATGATAACTGAAATATACGATGAAAAGGCCGATTTCTATGTCGTTGGCAGACAATTCCAGAGAATCATTTTATTTTTGGTTTGAAATCATTTCGTCTTTTGGAATGACTTTTCTGAAGAAAAATCTCATGATAATTTAATTTGTTTTATTGATATATGTTTCGCTTTCAGTAGTAACGGAAAATGAATTTTATATTATACATATTCGATACATCTTAACCATTATTTATATGAAAACATCCAGCGTTATTTTTTTTATACGACTTTCATTTTATATCTGTTTCTTTTCTTTTTTACGAAACCTAAATAACAAAGATAAACGTTTCTTACATGTCCAGGGGTGGGTATTGCTCAGTCGGTAGCGAGTCAAGCTCGTAATGTGAAGTTCCAGGTTCGAGTCCCAGCTAGGTCAGCGTTGAGATTTATCTCCCAAAAAACTTACCGCTCTGGCCACTGTGAATAGGGGTTACCGATGGGCCTTGGAAAGATCATCGTCCGTCGGATGGATGTTAAGCCTTGGCTCCGTGTGCGGGAAAGTCATACCCTGTATACGTTAGAGAACACGCTGGATGGACTTGACGGGAGGCTACCATGTCTTCAAACAGCTGTCCAATGGATCCCCTCCACCAACCTTCTCGGGGTCCTTGTAACATGGTCATTTAGCCCATTGTATGCAAATAAGTGCCACTCAAAAGTAAAGCAACCCATATATTTTATGTGCAGCACCTCCGTTTATTTTACATAATTAGTTTGTAAAACTATATTTAAATGTTGGTTATCGTAAATAAAATTTTCATATTTTTCAACATTATATTTTTTAAATGATATAAATTTTTTCCCGTGAAAGGTATGTGGTAGTCAAAGTTCAAATCGTGTTTGTGAAATATGTTCTTTTTATTAAAATTCCAAAATAAAAGTTTTTCCCCTAATTATTCTAATATTACAGTTTAATTAATTTTAATTGTCTAATAACCCCGCGCAAATTATTTGTAGCTTGACAACTCACTTTACAAGGTAATAATCACATTTCTAAACGAATTTAGATTGCATGAAGAAAAGAGAATTTAGTATCTCGTGCAAAATTTGTAGATCTGGAAATTAAAAGTTTCTAAGAGAAAGAAGCCTCAGCTGCGGAATGGTGCATCTCCGAGAGGAAACTGATGTTTCAGATCCCATATAAGGGATGGACTCAACACTAGTCTCCTCTTTTATAGATTTGCATTGCTATTTGCCTATCAAATATTTGCGACAAATAATTGAATATGGAATATTTTGTTTCCATTTTGGATAGAAGAGGCTAAAAGAGTTTTGACCGAGTGTTAATTTGTGAATCTCTCTCGCTACTAGGTATCTAAACTATGATGAATGGGTCATGAAACTTTGATTTAGGTATACAAGCCACCTAGTAATTAAACTTAAACGGCGACAACAGTAATAAAAAGAAAAGGGATCGTTTTCTACGTTTTATCGTTTGCCTTTTGAATAACAGCTCGAAGTCATCTAAGAGAATTGAATGTCAGAAGTATTCTTCCTAAGATCTTATCAATGTTTCAAAACAAACTATTTCAGAATCTCGTTTCAAGCTCCCGTTAAAAATGAAATTCGCATTACACCACGAACTTATAATGAATTTTTAGTAAAAAAAAACAGTTATTATCATTTGTAATATATGATGTATTGAGGACAGTGTATGATTGAAAATTTTTGCAATTTAAATTGAATAACACCTCATCAATTGAGAAGCCACTAATATGGAATTCTTGATAATCCAAATTTGTCAACTGGTAACGCCAGTGGTCCTCAAGGCCTATCTCTTCCTTTGTACCAAGATTGAGCGAAACTGCTGCATCATTATTTCACTGCGGAATGTTGAAAATTGTTTGTGTTGTTGTTGTCTCCATCGTGATTGATCGCATTTTTCCAGATGCTCAATAGGTAGCCAATCATAGGCAAACTGCTTTGGCTCTCCTGTCATTCATAAAGTTGTTCTCCGTCACTCATAAGTTGCAAGCTCCATTGAATATAAGGGTACGAAAAGTGTTGGTCACCCCTGGCCAATTTCAAAGAATCTATTTCAGGATTAAAAATACTATAAAAACTAATTAAAAAACAATTCTAAATATAAATCCATTTTTTTTAATCTACATTTTTATTTGTTCATTAAGACGTTTTTATTTCTACTTTTGAATTCCGAAATTAATGTTTGTTAATGTTTATGATGTATTATTCTGCAAGCTTATTGTAAAAAATAATTTTTCTTTAAATTATCTCGTTTTGTTTATTAATACTCAGTTATATCTTAGTTTATGGAATTTGAAATTAAAAAGAAACGGAATCTCTTTAAAATTACTTTATAATTTTATTATTTTGCTAATTTGTGACGGATATCGTATATTTATTGCAGATCAGTGAGATTTTAGGCTAATAAGATTACAGAGTATAAATAAAAAATATTTAATACTTATGAATAAAAAAATACATTAAAAACACGTCATGCTGAAAGGAAAAGGAAGAAATTGAAAAGAAAGGGACAAACATAAGATTGAAAATTTCTTTTTAGCAGAAAGTTTAAGAAAGACTTTTTCCCAAAATGAAGAGAAATTCTGCAAACGATTAAGAAAACTTACGAACGAGTCTGATGATTGTATATAAGCTAAATTCATTCATCAAATTATTCTCTGAGAGGAATATTAAAGTAATTTAATTAATTGTTACAAGCTGAAATTAATGAGGCATTAAAAGCCAAATTTTTTCCGACACATAGCAAGATAAAATTATCTTCATTCAATTCAGTAATTGAGAAACGAAATTAATTATTGCTCGTAACTCAAATTACAAATTATGAAGTGAATAATTAAGTCATGGTAAAAAGCAGGTTAAGCTCGAATTAAATAAAATCGAAACAGTTTTTGAGTACATTTGAAGCGAAAGATATGATGAATTTTAATTTAATTCAAAAGTAGATTTAGAGCAAACATTTATAGCAAGAAGCAAGCACATTATGAAGAAGCAAATTCGAACATTTAGAGCAAGAAGTAAGTGAGTGTGAAAAACCATATTTGCATTTAGAAATATACATAGAGAAGAAGCGAAGAGTGAAATTTTTTCACACCTTTATTCATCGCTGCGAAGGAAAGTAAAATTTCTTGGAAACAGAAACACTCAATGACCGTAAATAATCATAAAAAAACTACGTTCCACTTAAGTTGAGAACATAACAAATAATAAATAGTTTGAACAGTAACAAAATGGTTTGAACAATGAACATAAACGAACAGTACGACACAAGCGTGTATTTCGTAGTATCAAGGCGCACAGAAGTAATTGCTATTGGTTACATTTTTTAAGCACATGTAAAACCTGTAAGATATAAATAAACACCATCTTAATATTTTCCAATTGAAGATTTTTATTTTTACACTATTACTGATCTGAGGGACCTGGGTTCGAGCCCCGGATAAGGCATGATTGTATGTGTCGTTTTCTGCTGAGGTCCTGCCATCTTCACAGACCTTCTACTATGGCATATAAACTTACAGGCTCCTGTCAGACCTCTGTGGCAAACAGCTGCTTGAGGGGGTATTTATTATTTTATTTTATTTTTACAGTACAATAATTTTTCACATGGCCATAAAAATGTAATTGATCATGACATTAGCACACGACAAAAGTAAAACAATTTCTATAAAATACCGAAAATTAAAAATAACTAAGGAAAGAATATTAAAAATTATGTGGTCCATTTTCTCTTTAACTACTAACTATCCAGAGCATTACTAAATATTCCTTCTTACTCTACGCTAAAACCGTAACTAGAAAATTGGTTACTTCGAAGGTGAAAAAAAAACTAATAAAACAAATACCATGACTTACACACTTTTTTAACCATAGGTTATATTTCCGGCGGATAAGCCTTATCAGGCTTCGCGGAGATAAACAAATGTTTGTTCTCTTCACTGCTCTGACACGCAAGTACTTTCTCGATGGGAATTGTGTAATGTTAATGCTTAGAACTTTGCTTCTTTCTTCATTTATTTCAAGATCTTATAAACTTTACATGATATGTAATAGCAAATGCAACGTAAAT
Source organism: Ryuthela nishihirai (assembly GCA_038380435.1). Lineage (NCBI taxonomy): Eukaryota > Metazoa > Arthropoda > Arachnida > Araneae > Heptathelidae > Ryuthela > Ryuthela nishihirai. Next base: position 79,037,740 of record JAWZYU010000009.1, on the reverse strand, counting down.
GTATGTCTTTTTGTTGTTGAATAAACTTAGTGTTGTTGTTATTGTTGAAAAAAATACCACAGATGTAAGATCTTGTATCTTCAATGGTAAATAAACATCAATGTTCAATTACGTAAATGTTTATCAATAAATATGAAACAGTTAAAACGATATAAATGGAATCTTTTGAACAAATTTAACTCTGAAAATGCAGTTAAGTCCGCGAGTGGCTGTAAATCGCTATCATCTAATATAGGGGTTCTCAACGTGGGGGCGGGGCGGGGGTGGCTCAGTCGGTAGCGCGCCAGGCTCGTCATCTGTAGTTCCCAGGTTCGAGTCCCAGCTGGGTCAGCGTTCAGATTTATCTCTGCAAAATTCCCCGCCCTGCCCACGGTCAGTAGGGGACACCGATGGGCTTGGAAAGGTCGCCGTCCGTCGGATGGGACGTTAAGTCGTGGCCCCGTGTGCGGGAGAGCCATATCCTGTGCACGTTAAAGAACACGCTGGATGGCCTTGACGGGGGGCTACCATCTGTCTCCCAACAGTTGTTCCAGTGGGTCCCCTCCCCCAACCTTCTCTGAGCCTTCGGGGTCCATGTGACCTGGCCATTTAGCCCATGGTGTGCGAAAAAGTGCCGCTCAGAGGTAAAACAACCCAACTCAACGTGGGGTACGCGGTAAAATGTTTTGGTGTACGCCGTGAGAGCTCAAAAGTCGTTAGATCTAATAAAATAAAAATAACCATTGTTATACTATAACTATAGTTTTATTTATCTATACAAGGGGTACGCCAGTTACCATGGGCGTCCGCAAAAAAAATTCCAGGGGGGGGAAGCTTGGAGACAAATAATTACATCAATAAATTTTTAATTATTTAATTTTTTAGGGTTTTTTTCACAAGTAGATTATAGAATACAGTGCATCAATACAAAAGCACATACATAATAAAATATAAATTAATTACGTTTAAATTGTTACGATTATAATTTGTGGAATTTTTTACTCGATTCCAGGGGGGAGCAAGTGTCCCATTTGCCCCCCTCTGCGGACGCCCATGCCAGTTACATACACATTTCCAGGGGGTACGTGAAGCATAAAAGGTTGAAAACCACTGATCTAATACATTACATACGGTATCGTTACTGCTTCTGCTAAGTCAACAAGTTTCAAAATCTTGTCCGCTGCAACACTTTAGAAATCGTTTGGCCTGAATTTTCCTAAGTTTCATCACAATAGTAAATATTCCTCTTACTTTCACGATATGCTATAATTTTCCACAAATAATTCCGTCTCCAAGCTATTATATCGCTTCGTTCAGTTAAAGCAGCTTCGTCTTTGCGGGCAGAAAATCTAAAGTCGTATCTATATAATGTTAGAGTGAAAGTAAGTAAATCGAGATATCAGTTTATTGATATTAATAGTTTATTTAAATTCGGCAGTTTATTTTACAAGACAAATTTCGGAACCCTTTTCCTGATAGTTGTGAGAGTATATTGGGTGCATTTTTATAACAGCTTAATTACTTGTCGATGCTTACCTGAGTACGGAATATCTAACTTGAATCAAATTGTAAATAAGGAACTTTTAGAGACCAGATGCTTTAAGAAATTCCACTTGCAATACCCTTTATTGACGTTTCCTCAACATTCAATTAAAACTTGATTTATAATGAGCTTCCCTTGTCTGTAGCCATCTTGTCTTCTTCGAGAGTTGATTGTTTTAGTTTCGTTTTGCAGTTGAAATTAATCTTTCCTGATTATTAGTATTAAGTGCTAATGAAGTTAGAGTGCATCATCGAGTAACCAAATAAAGTATATTAAATATATTTTTCTTGATCATTGCTTTGTTGAAACAAATATATCATAGAAATCTTTACATTTTGTTTTTATGCAGATAATTATATTTATAAGTAGTGATGAGGTCCTTAGCCAATAGTAAAAGAGCTGTTTATTATATCAGGTCTCACGTTAGACGGAGTGTACGTGGCCAAAGTATTGTGATTCGACCATTTTTTAAGTGTACGAGTATTTATATAAAACCATCGATGATTACCAGAGAGTTTTGTCATATTTATAAAGAAAAGGCTAAGTCCTTTACTCAGGAAAAGCTTCTAATCGTGGTTACAATTTTTTACTCTTTGTTGACCTTTTTCTTGATAGAAAGGCATTTAATTGGGAGATCCTAGACAGAAAAAGCCAGGCATCGAGTGATGTGTATTGTATAGGTTGTGCACACGTCTCTCTACAGGAGCGTATTTCTGTGCTTTGTTTAACTCGACAATTGAAATTCAGGAAAATATCTATATATAACCATATACGGGCAAACGGATAAAAGCCACATACCAACCGTTTCTCCGAATTGAATTCGGGATCTCCAAGTAAGTGCCAATTATTTCGTATGTCATACATAGCGTTTGCAGCACTCCAATATTGGTTTTGAGTATCATCTGCTAAGTATATATATAAGCGATGTATAAAATTGAGCTAGTTCCTCGTCTATTTTTAAAAGTGCACGATCCCCTCTCCTCAAACATATGAGCTATTTGGAAGAGAAAGTCTACCAACACTTCCTTCTTATGGAAGTGTGAAAACCTTACTTATGAAAGTGTGAAAACGCTATTACCTCAGTTTGGGAAACGGATAATTCGGTCTTTTCACCCTTGCCGATCTCTGAATCACCTATTTCTTATCAAATATATCCTTACTCACCCTCTCAGAGAGTTCGCACAAGAAAAGCAGATTGGTAGACTTCTCTTGATCTCCCATTTTGTGTTCAAATTATATTCCTTCTCAACTATATGAATTAAAGTTTGCTTTCGAAATTTTAATGTAAATCCTTCGCCTACTTAACAAAAGTTGTCATGCTTATCAACATTAGTGAATATATTGCTAAAATGGTCACTAATAATGTACAAACACAAAAATAATCCCCTTTTGCTGCATAACTCTTATTGTCATCACAATAAATTCAAGAGGATTGTATATTGAGTGCTGAGATCACGATGGCATGAAGGATATGCCGTAACACAATAAAAATAAAGATATAATTACTAAAGAAATTGCACTGAATAAAATTGCAATAAATCATGCAAATAACTTGAAGTGCCTAAAAATAAATCGCTGCACTGAAACTAAAATGTCAGTAATCTCGAAGGCTAACCTTAGTCCCTTCTTCTCACCTGATGATATTAAATGATTGTATTGTGCAGCTGGACGGGACTAATTCAGCGATTATACTTGTCCTTGTCGTGTCAGTCCCATATTGAGCCTGAACGACTCGTGTATGCCACCTCATTTGTGCTGTTGATCTCATCAAGTTCCTTTAGCTGTTTGCCAGTAACTAAGACTTCCTCAGTGCTTTAGTGAAAGACAAAAGTCTAGTGTCTTGATTACCCAACTTAAATCATGTTTGTGAAATCGCTTTGTTCCCAACCGTGATGACTTTCCTGACCGATGGTTGTTCACCACATGCTGCTAAAACGATAATAACAACACTAATGATCTAAACGGGGGTGGCAACACTGCTCTTGGTGTATGTGGAGGGTTGTGTCTTTCACATTTTTTATTGATTGTCTTTTGCGTTTTTTTGCATTTTTTTGTCATCCGTTGCTGGAAGTTTTAGCTACAGTAAGTTTAAATTTGTATTTGTTTCGAATAACTTTCGATTTAGTGTTTATACTAATGTATACAAGGTACAAAGTTTTGCTGAAGTCGTCGCCATGGCTGACGTAGTAACGTATTTGTAGCAAGACAGCTGCTATGGGATATTGCTTCGCCTGCTAGGATGGAAATGTTTTCAGTTAGTGAAGTTTTATTACTTTCTGTAAGTTATACGAATGATATAAATAAAATTAATTCATCAATAACTAAAATTTAAGTTTTTTAAGGTTAGACATTACTTCATTTCATGGTACAACAGCCGCCATTTTTTTACGCAACGCAATGATACGTTGCGTTTGTTACGTAAAGTTGAACGTTACGTCCTAGCGGCAACCGGTAAAAGCAATATTTTAAAGCTATATTTATTTTCCAATAAAGAAAATTAACACTAAATATAAAATAAGCATAGAAACAGCACGAATAATTAATACGAACGTCAATTAAGCATTTGAACAATGCCAAGCGACAGTACTTCTAGCACTGTAAATCATTAACCAATAGCTATTCCATCTGCATTAAAAAAAAAACCTCCAGCAATCTATAATCTCACTAGACACAAACCATTTAGACTACAGCATATCACAAAACAAAAAACATTTCGTTCCGCATTCAAAAAATGTCCTCCAAAAAATATTATCTTATCGGAGACAACAATTTTTACCACAGCATATAACTAAACAACAAATTTTCATTCCCTACTAGAAAAAAAGCCCCAAAAATAATCTAATCGGAGATAGTTTTAATCAGAGCATAGAGTTAAGCAATAATAGGTAGGAAAAATAAACCGTATAAAATCAAAGGAGAAACACACATAAAATCACTTACCTGTAACCACCTAATAGTCCAAGAATTGCTGTTGATAGGGGTCTTCTACCTAGATAGTCTCCACTGCTAAACACATTTTTTAACTCGTAGTACTCGTAAAATACATGCTTAAAATCTACGGGACTAAAGTTCCCCTACATGATATTTTAAAAAACCCATAAATATTCATTTTAGATCGTACCCATGACTTTTTGTGAACCTAACAAAATATCAAAATGAAACATTCATATGCCATAGCAAATCTCAGCAGCAGACTATGTGCACCGTTCAACTCTGTAAGAAAAATATGTTGGAATAATCATACGTTACTCTGCTTACGTTGCGTTTATTCACGCACGCTCTACTTATGTTGCGTTTATTCACGCACGCTCTACTTACGTTGCGTTTATTCATGAACGCTCTACTTACGTTGCGTTTATTCACGCACGCTCTACTTACGTTGCGGTTCTAAACGTAGGCGTCATATTGTACTCTGAACTGCAGGCTTAAATTTTGTACCTCGTCGTACACATTTGGAATTAAATAATACGGCTGAAGTAGACTGGAAGTGATTTTGGCTGAAGATGGCGAACAACACACTGACCTAAGTTAGAATTGCTGCTTCATGCTGGTAATACAATTGTTTTAGTTATTATTTGTATAACTTTCTAAGAAGTTGAATATTCTTTCTAAGGTGATGTTGAAACGCGTTTTTCTTAAGTCGCATATTAGGTGGGTATTTTTGTTACGGAAATAATTTTAAGAGATTGTTTTGTATGATTCGTCAGCAAAAAAAGAATCCTAGCGGCGACTGATTACAGCAATTTTTTTTTGCCATCAGTCGCCCCTAGGAGTCCAGAAGTCGAGCGTTCCGTCAAGGTGCAACGCATTATTATGTTGCGTTTAAAAATGGCGGCTGATATCCGTAAACTGCAAGTGTGTGTGCGCAAGCTTGTCAATTGCAAGGTCTTTGTTTACAATTTTGAGGAAAATATGTTACAGAATCTTTCATTTAATGTGCGTGATCCTTGTTTGACTTAACTGTTAATAATGAGTTCCTGAGTCTCAGTGTCCAAGTCACGTGGTTGCTACTATTTTATTTGATGTTGGTCAGATTTCTTCTGGGAAATGTTTGAAAACTATTTCTCTCTAAACTTTTACATTCCAAGTTTTTGTTCCTTAATATTATATTAATACCGTCCTGTGGCCGAGTGGTTAGCACGCTTGGCTATTGATCTAAGGGACCTGGGTTCGAGCCCCGGGTAAGGCATGAATGTATGTGTCGTTTTTCTGCCGAGGTCCTGCCATCCTCTCAGACCCCAGACCTTCTACTGTGGCATATAAACTGATAGGCTCCTGTCAGACCTCTGTGGCAAGCAGCTGCTTGAGGGGGTATTTATTTTTTATTTTAATATATTCATAGTATTTTTAATAAAATCTTTTTCGTAAATTTTGACATTTTATTCGTAATGCTGATATTTTTGTCTTGTGGAAACATGTCACTGAATTGATTTTTGTTTTATCGACTTAGAAACTTTGACTCAATATCAGAGGGAGGCTATTAGCGACACAGGACGTGAAAAAACAAGTGGAGGATTTATTTTTGGGTATGCTGGGAAATATGGATAGTATTAAACTATTTACTAAAAGTAAATATTAGAAAAATTTGTGTATATTGGTATTAAAATGTGCTGATTTAATGTGGCAGTAAATTCGATAATGGCTTTAGGTCTACGCAAATGAATTCACAGCTCATCGTTGGTGTACTTAGTATTTAATCACTTAAGCTGTTTTAAGTAACAGGATGAAGATGGATGTAGAGGAAAGACCAGGTCTTCGTCTAATTCATGGGTATCGTATTTACTATAACAAAGATATGTATCGATTTTAATGCTTGCCTGGGTGGTGAAGACTGTTCTCTTTTATCCTTTAACGTTGAATTTTAAACAGCGTTTTAAATGAAGCAATGCCACTCTTAGCATTCGTGGGGTCCGGGACAAAAAATATTTGTGGGACCTCTTGTTTCTCCTTTGAACTAGAAATCTCGAGTGGGGGAGGGTCTTAAGGCATGTTTCACGTTTTCTTGTCATGCTATTTTTCTTTACATTTGTATATTTTAGTCGCGTTTATTCTATTATTCTATTTTTGCCCATGAATTTTTACTTTTCACTGTAGAGGGGGGCCGAAGACGGATTTCCCTTTCGCCATGCATAAGTGCATTCCCGAGATGAAGATATTATTTTTTATTTACTCTTTTATAACTACATGCAAGAATATTCGTGTGATTAAGTGCCCGAATTTTGAAATTTTTTTAAGCAATCATATTTTCAATTTTATTTCTCTCTATAACAATGACTGTACAATCGCGTAACTTGGAAGATCATCTTCCCCCTCACAATATCCAGTCATCAGTATTCTTGACTAGTTGTTTTTTTCTGTGGTCAGCAACGGAAAAACTAAAGAAAAATATCTGAAAGTACGTTTTTCACCCACAAACTCAGCAGCTTGTCTATAGGTTACGAACTGACACCACCATATCTACAACTCGAGTGATATCACATCGAAACTGAGGTGGCAATTTTCGATTCTTTAATATTTTGTGGAGCCAATGTTTAATTGTCAAGTCCTTAGTTTTCTTATGAATAAGAGCTATAAGAGCAGTATCATTGGCATATCAACGTCATTCGCATCCAGATTTTCTCTTTTAGTAGTATCAATTATGTGTTATTTCGCATCGATATCCAAATAATATATCTTAAATAGTTTATTTTATTAACCGAATTGGTTAGGTTGTTTTACATCTGAGCGGTTGCGCACAATGTGTAAATGAACAGGTCACAAGGACCCCACGGGCTCAGATAATGTTCGGGGAAGGGATCCACTGTACAACTATTAAGAGACAGATTGTAGTTTCCCATTAAGCCCATACAGGGTGTTCTTTAAAGTGCACAGCGTATAGCTCTGCCTCACACGGCTTAACGTCTGATCTTACCGACGGTTGCCTTTCCAAGGCCATCAGGGTCCTCATCCCCGAAGGCAGGGCGGGGAGGTTTGCGGAAATAAATCTCAACCCTGGCTCAGGTGGGACTCGAACCTAGGAACTGCAGATTACGAGCCTGGTGCACTACCGACTGAGCCATCCCCTCTCCCCTTATAAACCGATGTTCTTATGCTTTTGGAACTATCTACTGCCAACCACATACTCAGCAGTTAAATTCCTGATTTCATTCATTATGCAAATTATCTCTTATTTTTGACAGAGGTTTCACTATATGGTAATCATACTTCATGATGATTGAACTCTCTAAAATTAAATATATGTATATGGAAATCTGTAGAAAGTAATTCAGGGCAGTTTGAGGGAGTTTCATAAGTGTAAACTTTATTTTAAATTTCGTGGTTCTTAGTAATCATGATTAGAAAAGACTGGAAACATGTTTGAGGCAATTAAAACATAAATATGAAGCAAACAATATTCCAAACCAGATTTGGGCTGGTAACCTGGATGTGGAGTTCAGACTATTTAGACGTCAAATACGATAAGGAAATATTTGAAAGTTAAAGTACGATTTAATCCCGAGAGATTTTTATCAGTTCATTGAGAATCTTCAAAGCGACGAAATTTTGACTAAAAATGGAAAGTTTAAATGAGTTGACAGAATACATATCTCACACATTCTGGAGTATTTCACGAGATAATTTACATTTGAATTGCAGTAAAATTTCAGTGCCATTTATTATGTGCATACTTATGAAAGTTGTAATTCTCCAGAGGCAATAAATATTATAGAACAAAGGAAGAAATATGCTAAAATTGTATGTGGTCATTTATTGGATTGAGAAATAACGTAGGGCATGACAAAGTAACTTTTCTGTGATCAAGAGCCTCTCACTAGCTAAACTTCTCTTTTTTTACACTGGAAAAACGATGCCAGTGTGTTAATGGGAGCATGAGATTGTTTTATTTAACAGCTCTTCTACCTCCGGTAGCGGGTTTGGAAACTCAACACAAAGGACAGCTCTCTGATGGCAATCTGTTACTTCGGAGTGTAGCTTCAGTTTGCGAAATTAGAATCTGAAGTCTGAACCAAAACGATTTGGTTGTTGCTTTGTCTATTATTTCTAACCAAGATTATTGATGTAAAAATAAAGCTAAAATACCGATGGCGCTTTTTGATACAGTCCCATTCAACAAGCAACATAATTTCTATAATACTAAATTTGCATGAAATAAAATGCTAACTAGTAAAATGCAAATTGATAAAGCTACATTGGCTGGTTACACGTCGTGCTCTGCAGTTCGGAGACTCTCGATTAGGTTTATTTTCATTATTTCGCGCTTAAAAGATGTTTTTTCCACATCATTATAAAACAAAATTTTAACTAGAGCAGCAATAGAGGTCTAGCATACCCTTGTATGTTAATTTTATTATATTTTCCTCAGGTGGCTCTCAAGGAATCTGACTGTTGTCAAAGACATCATCTTTATATGAGAAACTACAAGTCAAGAGTAGTTCTAGATTTTCCTATCTTCTGTGTAGCATGTGAAAAATGTAAGTGATTACTTTTTATCTGTTGTTAACTGAAATGGGAACATATGTTTTCCTTCTGTAAAAAAGAGATTTGGGGAGGGATTCACTCAGTCGATAGTTCTACAGACTTAGCAATATGATTTCCCAGGTTGAGTCTCTGCTGAGGGTGATTTGTAATTTTCTCCATAACCCCCTCCCGCCATGGTGAGAAAACAGACACCGATGAGTTTGGAAATGTCCATTGGATGGGACGTTAAGCTGTGGGCCTTGTTCAGGCGAGATATACCATGTGACCGTTAAACGACATGTTGGATAGCCCTAACGGGAAGCTTCCATTTGGCTCCTAGCAACTGTCAAGTAGATTTCCAACTAACATTTTCTAAATACTTGGGGACCTTGTGACCTGATGGGGGCGGGGGTGGCTCAGTCGGTAGCGCGCCAGGCTTGTAATCTGTAGTTCCCAGGTTCGAGTCCCAGCTGGGTCAGCGTTGAGACTTATCTCCGCAAAATTCTCCGTCCTGCCCACGGTCAGTAGGGGACACCGATGGGCTTGGAAAGGCCGCCGTCCGTCGGATGGGACGTTAAGCCGTGGCCCCGTGTGCGGGAGAGCCATACCCTGTGCACGTTAAAGAACACGCTGGATGGCCTTGACGGGAGGCTACCATCTGTCTCCTAACAGCTCTTCCAGTGGGTCCCCTCCCCCAACCTTCTCTGAGCCTTCGGGGTCCTTGTGGCCTGGCCGTTTAGCCCATGGTGTGCAAAAAAGTGCCGCTCAGAGGTAAAACAATCCAATCCAATGTGACCTGATGATTTGTGTGCATAAAAAGTGCGGCTCAGGGGTAAAACAACCCAACCGTCGGAAAAAATAGTTTTCATCCATAAATATCAATAATTGTTTAAAATATATTAATGACACCGAAAGAGAAAACATCTTGAAATTTTATGACGTTATCTCCAGAAGAGAAAGTTAAGTTGATTTAGATATCATAAAGTAAAATTGGCGTTCCAGTTCGGCCTTGGATGCATTGCATCTTTTAGCTACCTCATAAATTCGCTGTCAGAGCAAATATCGTTACCGCGATAGGTAAGATTTATCTAGAGTAGGCTGCAGTGTCTCTGATTAATGGCCTGCTCTCTGGTCAGTAGTTCATCTAGGGATGGCAAATGCCAACCTCTTGGGTCTTTAACCTCACCAGTTTCGCCTTATTAGCACTTAGTGGCCTCAGCTTAGAATGAAGGACATATAACGAAGTAATTGAGATTGCAATCGACATTTGGAAGTTCAGAGCTGAATTTAGTGGAGTCGGTCGTAAATTATATGCAATGGTCAACTGATGAGCGTAAATTTCAATTGCATAACCTGGTAAACAAATCAAGATATAGAACAAAAAAGACATCGTAATTTAAGTAGAAACGAGAAAAACAGAAGTATCATTGATATTCGTTTATAGCCTCCCTTTTTATGACCTTTTTGGATTGAAAGAGCTGCATATTCAAATGTTTTGGATACAGTTAACCCTTTCACGACCAAGGGAAACATTTTTCCCATTTTAAAATTGGTGATTGTCATATTTAATTATAACCTTAGCTGCATTTTTTATACAGAATGTCAAAATAGAACGTATGCCGAACGTAATTACGTAAACGGGAACGTTTAGAAAACAAAAACAGAACTGTCGGGACGCATAATATATGTACTATGTGCAATGTCCATCTTTGCCTCACTACCAAAAGAAATTGCTTCGCAGAATATCATAATTAGCACATTATTTTGTATAGTAATTTTATTTCATAATTTTGTATTATTTTAGTTAACATTTTGTTCTAATAAACCAATAAATAAAAGACATTGCATAATAAGCCTAACTATAATTTGTGTTACCTTTATAGTCCATTGGGAAAAATATTTCCCATAAAATTCCAAAAAAACTACACATTGTTATGTATTTTTCTTATGATTTTTATTTATTTTACGTCTAAACAAAATAAAATAAACCGTTACATACTAATATTTACTCTTAGAAACCTTATGCTCCTGAAAGGGTTAAAAGCAATATTAATTTGGCCCTGTTTTTGTCAAATTTTCATTTTTTGCATATTTCAACGAGGGCAACCCTTTGCCAATGCTCTGAAAATGGGACTAACTGTTACAAAGGAATGTGATAAGAGATCAAAGGAATGTGATTGGGAACAAATTTCAGCCGAGCAATGCAATCCTAATTCATCCTGTACATGTTGGTTCTCTTCGGATAACCACTAAATAGGGAAAGCTATTATGGAAATCACGATCAGTAAAAGAGGCTGCAAAAAATTTCAATCAAACACGTGCAACGACAACAGCAAACAAACAGGAGTTCGGCGTTTTACCAATATGAACATTTTACAGTATTGCAGTTCTATATATTGCAGTAAATAGGCCATTTCTGATACAATTATAAGCAAACATTCACCATGGAGATGCTATAGTTCCTGTCACGCAGCAAAAACAGCAGGAATAGGACATAAAGTCTGAGACGAGTATTAAGACGGTTTACACTTCCATGCATTACTGGCCCCAATAACCGACTGGGAACTACTGGCTCAATGGAACCGTCGAAACGATCTATGCATGCGTAAAAGAGTGTTAGAAAGTCCCCACTAATTGAAGCCAGTTGAATTGGCGTCAGTAATCATGCCAGTGTAAACTAGCCTTTAGACCGGTCTCAATGGAAAAGCAACGATAAGGAATGGAATAGTAATTTTTTTAAGGTCTATATTATAAGCGTTTCGTAAGGATGGTGCAGTGTTTTGTAACGTTGCGAAATTTAGCATTGGTTTTTGTGAATATTAAATCGCAGCTAATTGAATTTCAGATATACTAAGAATTTAAAAATCGGAAAGGTTTTATTTTGTTTACATTTATTTGTAAAGAATTCTTGGATTAAGAATTCATGTATGTAAAACATTTGTGTAATTTGTAATTTATGATTGTAAAAATAACGAAATGCAAATCGATAGATTTATTTTGTATTTTGCCATTCAATCTTTACAAAGTGTAACAATATAGTCAATGATTCCATAGTGTGTAAGACTTTAATCTTGCATAGCATACACAGTCTTTATTTATACATTGCTCGTCATTGAAATTGCCCCTCCTAGAAAGAATGAACGGATTGACCTGACTATTTACATACAGGTTGTGACGTATATTGACGTGTTTCATCTGCATGTCAAGTCGATCGACCCGACAAAACGTCCAATAACTTGCCCTGTACGGCACTGACGTAGGAATCTGAATGGGCTTCAAAAATGGGGATAAAAGTCAGTGGGCAACAAAATGGTGCAAAGACTTGCAAATGGCTTGCAAAGAGTGTACAATGTTTTAACATGCATAACGTGTGTAGCTGACTGAATTGGAAAGGCTTCTGGCCATTGGGTTTTCAGAAGCTACGTGGTCTACAGAAATCGCCGTTCATGTAGGTCGTGATGCTCGAATGGTTGGACACTGTTGGTAACAATGGATATAGGAAGGTACCTGGACACTTCACCAAGGGAGGATCAATGGATCTGCCTACAGCGACAGGAGATAGATCTGTCACAAGCCATCAAATTTCCATTGTAATGCTATCGTGTCTGCATCTATGTCGGAAAACACGATTAGAATGCGACTGCAAGAATCGAGGTGGCATTCGCTCCATCTTTTGGCTCATCTATCTTTGTTTGGGATTATGAAGGCCGTATATGCGTCTGGAGACATGTTGAGGACAGAGGTCCAACCTGCATCAGAGAGCATCATACTGGGCCAACACCTGAAATCGTGGTATGACGAGCCATCAATGACATTAAGTAGCTCACGTCTTGGTAATTACTGATGGAACGTTGATGGCAAAATATTATGTTCGAACCATTTAGGGCCCAGTACTTCTGCCTTTTCTACACTGCATTCCAAATTTTATTTTTCAGTAGGGCAATGACAGCCCACGTATTGCCACATTTCTCGACAGTGCCTTTGTGATATGGCTATGCTTAATTTTTTTATATATATATAGCATATTTGTAATGCGATGGAACGTTCATTGACCACTGCCTCTCAAGCCCCTACCACTGTTGCCCATTTCATCGTACAAGTGCATGAAGCATGGCTCAATGTTAACCAGGATGACATTCGCTATCGTTGTCGACTCCCTACCACGACGTTTGGCCACTTGTATTGCATTGTTCATGGAGGTCATATTTCTTATTGCTGCACAAAGCACTGTCGTACGTAAATACTCTGCTGATAAGAGAAACAAATGTCATTTCTTCTCTGCATTGCTATCTGTCATTCCACTTAAAGTGGAGCTTTCAAAGAGAGCTCTCCTTGTAAGTTGAACAATTTCTATGACGAGCGATGTATACATATATTCTGCGTGATGATTAAATGCTTTCTAAATTACCTTTAGTAGCAAATATAAGTGGAAGTAACTGACATTTGAAATTGTTTTGACAGCTACAGAGAATAACAGTCTATACGTTGTGGTGTAGTGCATTGGTTCCAACCTGTGTTTCATGATGCCATTGTAGGTGGATCGCGGTGTTATTTGGAGTCGGATACTGATAAACGTTTGACTGAAGGCCAAGGTTAATATTAATAGACATATCAGGAGATAAAAAGAACTTGCAGTAAGTTTTTTTACTTATCTTTTTATTTTCTGTATTTTAAAAATGTAAGATATTTTTGCATTTTATTCAGAAACTTAATATATTGATTAAAATATTTTTAGTGAGAAATGGTTGTTTTACTCTTACTGATTATAAAATTAATATGCAAACTTTTTAAGGAAGGCTTGCAGTTTCTTGGTAAAATTTGAAATGGTTCGTAACTGAAGAAAGAGTGGGAGCCGTTGATATAATGTTAAATAAAATGGAGAAAGATTCTAAATGAGTGCAATGCATCAAAACTGTTGTTTTCTTCTAATCATCAGATATGCTGTAATCACAATGGAGTAAATTAATTCAACGTGCTCACCATAATCTGTATTTATAAAGATACAAAAAAAGTTTTATCCAAATATAAAGAGGTGTTTGTAGATAATAAATATAGGTAAACACTAAATCAGTAGTAAAGAATCACAGGATATGTCCTGTAGACATGGAACTCATGAAATAATAAGCTAGGAAAAGATTATCCATTGGTGGTGTAGTGATAGCATAACTGGCATGTTTGCAGGAGACGTGGGATGAAATCTCACTCATGGCAAAACCAATTTTTTTCAGCTTATTATTTCAGAATTAAGCACGTTTTTAAAATACATATGTTACTATGCTGTCCATACGTGACAATGGAAGTAGTGTTTGTATTTTAAATTTGCATTTAAAACACTTTACAATGAGTGAGGAAAACGCATCAGCTCCTTTTATTCTCAAGGGGTGGAGAGAGAAAAGCTTATATTGTGGTAATTTGCATATCATTTTATCGCGTCAAGTAACACTGTATTCTGTTGAAAGGTAATACCAGAAAACGGTGTAACGGTGGTGTAACGTTACACTTGGAAAACGAAATATAATACTACAGATAGCTGTAAATTTGAGAATGTTTATTTTTTTTTAATTTTGAAGCACGTTTTATTATAAAAGGACTGTATGTTGTCTAATGCTTCGTGTGCCTGACTTCTTAACTAAGAGACATATCCCAGTGTATGTGTTGGTATGTTGTATTAAAAATTAGGACAATTCCAACAAAGCTTCTAGGTTCTCTCCTTCCTTTGTGTAGGGAAATACCTTCTTCCCTTTTTAACAAAAGAAATCTGAAATAATTTCCGTTGGTACGGAATAATGATACACAATAAAAATTAAAAAGAAGAAATGAAAACGAAATTCAAGAGTAGGATGAATGAATGAAATCTGTAAAAGGATGTGAAGCCCTGACCTTATACCATGATCTTGTATAAGACTACACCATTAACAGATGAAAATCTGTGCTCTTTTCTTGTAGTGTATGCAATAAGCTGTAAACCGAATGAGTTGGTGACTGTCCGGCTAAAATTATCACTGCACTAGAAAATAAAAGCCTTAAATATTTCCCTCTTCATAAGCATTATTTGCTGTTACCGACGCATCAAAATGTAAATATTTTCAATGACCTGTCTATAAGGTTGCAACGAAATCTTAAGCGACATAAATGAAATGTTATTTATTACAATAACTGAAAAATGCCCTACATGTATGTTATTAGGAGAGAGAAAAAACTAATAATAAATTCATTGTTTTATAACATTTTCGACTTTTTTTATGTTGCTCTTTCTGTCCCTATTTTAAGCAACAGTTTTAATATTCGATTATCATGACTAAGGATTTTTAACAGTTCGGTTAAAAATTGTTTCCTTGCATGTTTTTTGTTGTTCAAACAATTTATTAACAGACTAGTTGAATTCCTGATAATGTATATCAAAATTTAGAGTATTAAAAAGTTTATCTTTACTAACTCTGCTGTGATTACGACCCATCCAATCACTTCTCTAGATTTTTTTCTGCATCTGCCCTAGAATTGGTTAATTTTCCATTTTTTTATAATGTTATAAAATTTATTTTATTTTATTCGAAATTGATTTTGAATGTAATCTCAAATTATAATTTTTTATTTGCTTGTGGATGCTTGGTTAGTAGAAGATACGTATAATTCTCATGGCATAAAACATTGTAAATGTTTTATGCCATTAATTCTTACGGCATAAAACATTTACAATGTTTTATGCCGTAAGAATTATAAAAAACTTAGCTTTCGAACTATAAAGCAGTTTTTAAAACAAAGGAAGAAGCAGAAACAAGAGTTTTTGTTTTCCTTGAATGCTTTCTTTGGAATAGTTCTTCGAAGTTTAAAAAAGTTTTAATAATGAAGGTAGTAATAAAGAAAGTACTTTTCAGCATTAGAATTAGCAATTCTCTAAGCAAGCCGCATCGTATCGCAGAGTTAAATGAAAAGGCTAATTTTGTAATTGCTTAAATATCTTATAAATGATTCAGAATGCTTCAAAGTTGACCTGCAAACATTATATCTTTTTGCAATATTCAGAAGAATTATGAATTATATTATTTTCAGCGATCAATTTGTTATATTATTTTTGTGATTATGATTACTGGTACATGTATTAAATTACATTTATTTTGCTATAACTTCGTTGTTAGTTCATATTTCATGATTTTTTTATTAACCCCCCAATTTCAAAAATTATGCATTTAAATTTTAAATAAGAATAAATTCGAAAGTAAAAATTATAAAGTATAAAAATTTACCAAAAAATTATATAGATATATTTCTATTCAAAACTTTGATTAAACTTACCAAGCTGGTCATGAGAAAATGATAATTCCTTCTGTTCATATAGGTGTCTTTAACGTGATGTTCTACTATAGCTCTGGCAGTGTCGGCTTCCGAATCTAAGACCACAAACTTCAGTCCATCACGATCGTGTTGTTCCAGTGATCTGAGAAACTCGTTAGCGTCAGTAGCATTGGCAATCCTCCTTACTACCCGCATTTCTAGCTTATAGCTATCTGTCGTTAGGTGGAAGATGTGCTGAAGTTTCAAAAGACCTGAGGTAAGACAAATTAAGTAAATATGTTTCATTGAATTGCATTTTGCTGACAAATCAGTTGTCGCGTTTAACGTTATATACATACATTCTACAAGTAATGAGAAGCGAAAATTTCTGTCACCATGATAAACATTTCATCGTAAGTGCTTCGCAAAGAGAAATATAAAATAAATCATTAAAAGAATAACTTTTAATATAGTTTATTTAATATTTGATTTCATTTCCTAGAACAAAATCTGTAGTTTAGGTACCAGTTGCAGGAACAACCTTATAATTCCATATATAGTAATGTAGTTATATTTTTATATATGTATTAAATATAAATATTGTTTTAAAATTGTTAATAGTTCCCCAAAAGCCTGGCTCTTTTGCTATGGCACGGGTACTAGTTATCTAGTGCGTATGGTCCAGACATTTTATGCTTTCAGCGTACTGCTTTTTTTTGGCGCTCAATCCATGTTTTCGCACAGGGACCAAAACTAATATTTAAATTACTCAAAGATTTATAATATTGATGCACTCGATAAAAAATGCAACACTGTTAAAAACATGCATATATGAGACTAGTAGCGTATCATTAAAATAATTTCATTCTCAGAAGTTGCTAGCCAATTTGTATAAGATGAGACGTAGTGGATCCCAAGCATTTAAGATTGAGATCATTGCACAAAATAACCCAAGGTCTCGTAAATCTTATTGTTCAACTGAAGATTTACTCCATCTGCGTTTAAAATGGTAATTAAGTCCTTGTCGACTTGTTCTTTTACCAGGCTTTCTGTTGTAAGTTTTCCCCCTCAGTGAAGTATCTTACTGTAGATGGAAAATATTAATCAGTTACTGGTTTCTCATTTTGTTGTAAACGGAAAATTATAACGAATCAATAACTAGAATGAATGTGAGATTTCAGTCACATAAAAAATAAACGATCACTCTATACCTTTGAGTTTTCCAGTTCTGTACTGCAATAGTGTCCAAAATTAACATCCCATTTTATGTCAAAGGGAAACGAAGTTCGAAGCTGCATAATTTCTAAAATAAGTTTTTTGTTGATACTCAGAACTGAAAATATATTAGAGATTTCAATCAATTTTTGTCTTAAATTTTAAATTTCAGTAGTTCTCCTTTATGAAATCTGCACTATTTAACAGCAAAAATGCCAGACCTAACAAACATAATAAAACATTGATAAATACTGAAAGAATTATTTAAAACAAACCACTAAAATGCAAATTTATTAAATGGTTTGAGACAATACTTGTTATTTATATTTTAATTGACATCCGAGGTAAATTATTAGAACTGGCGTTGCTGTTGATAAAATATCCAAACCTTCATAATTCTAAAAAGTGAACGAAAACTTTGAAAATTGAGAATTAGAGGCATTCGATTGAAATCTTTTATTTATCTTCGGTCACGTTTTTTCATAAAAAGAGTATTTTAAAAGTTATAGAACTTTGAAGTTAGCTTGACATTAACTTACATGTTTTCATTTAAATTTTTAACACTGGCAAGGTATTAATAATAAAGCTGCAATGTTGCCTGTGCAGTATGCTTCGATAGGATAAGAGAAATATCAGTTTGATTGTACGTTTGAAGGGGTCCCGCGCTTATTCCATATCTAAAGACCTAGATATAATTTACGTGTTTTAATTTTACAGGTCGATATTTTTTTTACCGAGAGTAAATGATGCAACCAGTGCAATCAATTAGCAAAATGCGGTCAATGAATGACATCCTTTCCAGACATACTATTCCGGAGGTCGTGGTTTCGGTTTTCACTCTCGCCGATACTAAGATTTTTCAGCAAACTCATCGCTTGTTATTCGGTCATAGGACATTCATTACTCGTGTGTTGCTGAATTTGTCACTGAAAACACTCAGCATATCTGGTATAAAATATATATATTTCTGTCGAGGGCTAGGCTGTTCTAATTCCCGTTCAACGGATGTTGCCATAATCTTGGGATCATGGATAATAGTCACCAGTTAGCCGGAGTTTAATTAGGCATTGCGATAGGTCAATAGGAAGGGAAACTGATGTATTTTTAGGAGGTTGTGGATTTGGTTCCCATCACGCCGAAACTCAGTTTTTTCAAGCAACTCTCCAATTGTTACATTTCGTTCATAAAATATTTTTATTATTTCAATAGTTATAAGTAAATATTACGATCCATCAATTAATAATACTTATTGAACAGTTTCAATTGAATTTCCATGCAGGATTCTTATGATTCATTGCCACAAATTGTTCAGTTATGTCGTCGTCTGACATTCGCACAATTTGTGTTCGACGAAACCAATTTTTTTATTATATTTACACTGAAACGAAAAAAATTAGTTGTTTTAGTCCTGGGGAGTATTAGAAAAAAAAAACGTTTTTTACCTTTTCTGCCTGGAAAAATCAGTCTTACAGGAAAATAAATTTTCTGTCAGAAAAACAACCACGGTTTATCATCATGAAAACGAGTAAGAGCTTTCTTCCGCTCATAGAGCTCCGTTTCTTGTTAGTTAGCCATTGGTGCTGGCGAAAACATTTCTGAGCGCATAAGTGAATGCTTTTTTCGTATTTATAGAGGAAAAAAACTGTATTCTGTGTATTTCCAGGGAGCAAATATATGAATGATCAAATAATTAAGTTTATTGCTAGTTTTCAAGAAGGAAGGGCTATCAGATTCTTCATTTTCCCCCCTTGATTTTCTCTGCTTTCCGACACCCATATGGCTAGCTAAGCTATTGGCTATGGTTATTAATTCTTTCAGTAATATATTAGTATTAAGAAATTATTTAAGAAAACATACGCAACTCACAGAGCAGAAGTTTCTTTCAACGAAGCGCGAAGAAAACCACTAATTACAACGTCCGTAAAGTTTCCACCTTCAATAGCTGTGCCTTATTTTTTCTATGTGAAAAGTTGAAAAATGGCACACCTACACTGTTCGGATTCATTACTTTTTGGAAAATTTCTTTTTTTTACCTGACAAGGTGAGGTGAACACAAAAAGCAACTGATAATATGACATAAAATAAATATTTTGCTGCAAGTAAACGTTTGTATCATCTATTAATTGAAATTATGCAACCAAATTGGTTTCCGAATTAAGGTTGCATCTTGTTTTTGAATAAATAGCAGATGTATCAAGAAATTAAAGCCAACTGTTTAGCATTTGTTTTCTTTGTAAGCCAGTAAAGCGTATTGTATACGATACTTTTTTATTAACTATTTTATTCTCTTCGTATCTTCTCATTTATATGCGATGAACATTTTCAAGAAAGCATTCTACTGATTAAGGAGCATTTAAAAGCATTATTCCGTGTCTAAAGACCTAAGTATAATTTACGTGTTTTAATTTTGAAAAATTAATTTCTCTCTCTGATCTCTATCGTTATGTAACTTTTTAATTTCAATTGCATTATTTTCGTCCTTTTAACAACTAAGAGAATAGAAGGCTATGATTATTTTTCAAAACATTCAGCAGTATTAAGATGTTTAGACATTTTGCTATTGGTTGATTTAAATATTTAAATGTGTCTTATTTAAAAATTATAATGTAACTTGACTTTAAATTACTTTCGGTTTTCTAATGTAAATTTTTGAAGAAATTGCTTTGATGTTAGTAGAAAAGAATCCTTAATTGTCACGAGCAGTAAGTCAATTTCGCACTTTGCATCGTTAACAGCATGTGCAAGCGTTTCCTAATTTTATATACAACGGAATAATATCAAAAGAAATTCAGAAATTCAAGTGAAAACATTTTAATATTGCCCCGATATTATTAAATTTGAAAAAATATACTCTGCATTCCCTTTAAAAATTATAACTTGTTAGGCAAGTTTTCTAGTTTTGGCAGTTTACGGAATTATTGCTATTTATCATGGGTTCGAATTCAAAGTGCCTCTTATATTACAAAAAATGTACCAAGACCTTAACTTTTATTGTTATTGAGCGCATTGAGTTTTCTACAGTTTTTATTGAAATGAATATCTGATTATATGTGAGCATTGATTTCAAGTATATTCTTTACACATTTTTATAGCCAGGTTTTCTTTTCGTTATGGATACTTTATTCGAAAATGTTTTCGATTTCCTTTTCTTGAATTGCCTCCGTTTCCTATATCAGGTCATTCTCTGGTTTCCTCTCTTTGTTTCTCTGATCTCACCAAGCAACTATCAAAACACTTCCTGTGATCAATATAAGCCTCGAGTTGTTTTGAACCACTGAAGTCCAAACTGAAATCACAGCGCCGTGGCTGTTAAAGGGCAAAACAATGGACACACACACACATCACTATATTCTTTTTCTCTTATCACGGTTACGTGATAAAGAGCGCGCAAAGGCTGCAGTTCTAGCGTCGTATGTCGTAGTTAGGTCATCATCTCCAGATACAGTCCAGCACTGACTGTCTTCTAGCAGTACAAAAAGTGTCATTTTATGTCAGCAGACATTCGCAGCTCAAAAGTAGAAACGCGAAGAAAGAAATGAAGTCGTGAAAGGGCGAGTAAGTAGGGGAGGGGTGGTGGTAGAGATAAGCGCGTGCTCTAACCTCCTCCGGCAGATGATGTCGAAAGTCGTGCTTCTTTCTCCTTATTATTTTTTTTCACTTCTTTAACCGTTACACCTATCAAATTCTGAGATAAGTAAGCAACTGCACGATCCAATTTTTCTTCATACACTCTCATTTTCTTTTATTTTCTCTGCTTTTTTTCCCCTTTTTACCAAACTTCTACAATCGATGATCTTAAGAAATTGCGTTTCTGCAGAGCATGGTTGGTGCGGCAGGCATCGGAGCAACGTCTTTTGTTCACTTTTCTCCAAAAGTTATGTTCGCTGCTTCAGAAGGAAACGGGCAAAGCTGTTGACGTTGATGTAATGAATTTTGTCTTTTTTTTAACTTGGTTAACCTGCTCACTGATACTAACCAAATTTTCGTAAGCAGTCTTCGCTCTTCAGCTTGTGAGTAAAAAAAGAGAAGTGTTTCGATAAATCACTCAATTTTGTTTCTCTTTTCAACCAAATATTTTGCATCACTATATATATATATTGAAATTATTTATTTCTCTATAAATCCATAATAAAAATATTCAATGAGTTCGTGGAATTAAATTTTACAAAAGCGTTTTATAAATGATTTCAAATACTATTTTTTGTATTTTATTATATATTCATGCTTGGGTCACTTTATTTTGTTTTTTGTTTCGGCTCTTTTACGATAGATATCACTATTGTAATTCAATTAGCAATAAAGAAATGAATAATTTAATACCATTATTCAGCAGCTAAATTGCTTAGTAGATAGCGCGCCAGGCTCGTAATAATCAGTTTCCAGATTCTAGTTCCAAGTGGACTAGCGTTGAGATTATCTCCACAAAACTCCCCTACTTGCCCTCGGTGATTAGGACATCGATGGACTTAGAAAGACATCCGTCCGGCGAATGGGACGCTAAGTCGTGGTCCAGTGTCCGGACACGGTTTAACACGGCTAAGAGTCATACCTTGTGTACATTAAAAAACACGCTGGGTAGCCTTGATGGCAGGTTACCACCTAGCTTCTAATAGCTGTCCAGTGGGTCTCCTCCCACCGACCTTCTCTGTGAGGGGCGGGGGTGGCTCAGTTGGTAGCGCGCCAGGCTCGTAATCTGCAGTTGTCAGATTCGAGTCCCAGCTGGGTCAGCGTTGACATTTATCTCCGCAAAACTCCCCGCCCTGCCCACGGTCAGTTGGGGACACCGATGGGCTTGTAAAGACCGACGTCCGTCGGATGGGACGTTAAGCCGTGGCTCCGTGTTCGGGAGAGCCATACCCTGTCCTCGTTAAAGAACACACTGGATGGCATTGACAGGAGGCTACCATCTATCTTCCAACAGCTGTTCCAGTGGGTCCCCTCCCCCAACCTTCTCTGAGCCTTCGGGGTCCTTGTGACCTGCCCATTTACGCTATGGTGTGCAAAAAAGCGCCGCTCAGAGGTAAAACAACCCAACCTTCCATGATTCCTCGGGACCCTTGTGTCCTGGCCATTTAGTCCAATGTGTGTAAAAATAGTGCCGCTCAGAGGTAAAAGAACCAAAACAACAAACTAAACCATTATGCCAAATAAGAGTTAGTCGTACTCTATCTATCTTCTATGTATTTAAGTTATTGCACACTTTAAAATTATTTTGCATGGTGTCACAGTTCTTATATTAAAGCATTATTACACCGCAGAAAACTAAATTTAAAACAGCATCCTAAAATATTTTGCTTTAAGAAGCCGTTCCAGTTAACCAAAACGTATGGTCATACTTAGTTATGAGATTGCCGATAAGTTAATTAGCATGATGAAGTCTCTCTGTAATAACACAGATTCATGTGCAAAAATTGGTAAGGTTCGTAGTAATTGATTTAGCATTGGTAGTGGAGTTCAACAAGGATGCATATTATTCATTTCTCTTTAGTTTGGTTATTGATTATGATATGATGAATTCAATGGAAGGAAAACGTTTGGCCTTAAATGGTGTAGGGATGCGAAATTTTCTGATTTAGATCATACTGATGACATGGCCCTTTTGTCTAATGATGTTGATGAGATGAACTCTTTCAGTAGAACTGTTGATAAGCCTGGTAATAGAGTATATTTGGTGATTAAAAGAGAGAAAACTAAATTATGAATAATGGTAATGTGGATGACGTTCTAATATTTTTGATCAACCTGCTACGAGGCAGGTTTCTCATTTTAATTTTCTGGCGAATGTTGTTACAGGTACTGATCATGTGCAACATAAGATTAACAAGAAAATAAACATTGTTGTTAGGACCTGTAAGAATATCAGTTGAATATGGAAAATAGGCGTTTACACCTGAAGACCAAAACTAGGCTGTATAATAGTTTAGTCCTTTCTAAAGTTTGTTATAATAGCGAAACTTGGACACTTTGCAAGCAATATAACAGGAATCTTGATATCTTTGTTTCTAGACCTTTAGTTTCTTGGGCATTAAGTGGTTTGACTTTGTAATTCATAATGTGGTTAGGCGAAGGAATCGCAACTTCCTTTGATCAGTAATTGTGCAGAGACAGAGATTGCGTTGGTTTAACCACGTTGACGGCATGCATGACTAGAGATTAGTTAACAGGGTGTAAAATAATGTGCCAAAATTGTTTCTAAAGGACAGAAAAAGGAGAAGACCTAGGATAAAGTAGCAGGTAACAAGAGCTGATTGAAGGTTCTGAACAGCCCGAGAGTTTTTAAATAAAACGGCCCATATTATAAATTGTTACTTATTTGATTATTTTTTACATATATTTTAAAAACCTTCCATATATTTTATTCCTATTTTCTAAGATATCGATTATTTGCTCTTCACAAATATTCTCACAGAAAAAAATTATAGAAAGCAGTCAATAAGCGTTTTATTAATCCGTGCAAATATATAATAATTTGAAATATTATACCGCTATAATATTAGTAAAATAGGCTACAGATTCATTTGGTTACAATAATAGTTTTAAAATTATACTTTTTATGAAACCGAGAACAAAAAATTTGTACAGACACTACGTCAGTGAATATGGTGGCTCACTGAGGCAATGTCAAACAGGACCTTGTTAGAAATGGCCTACAGAAACCAAATGCAGCAGTTGTAATTCGGGATAGATGTGTTTGGAGAAATAAATTGCACAGTCTGGTTCGACGTCTTTAGCTCATGGCTACTTGAAAATTATGTAGGGTAGGTTGTTTAAAAGGGTCTGTAAATTGTAGCTAGGCATAAACTGGAAGGACAGCAGTGTACCAATCCCTAGTGATGATGCACAGAACCGGCCAGGTCTAGCACCTAATGTTCGACCCCGCCTTCTCGTGGTGCAGGCCGTTAGTACCTTTCAAAAGATATATTCTCCTTTGGAAGGGAACGGAAGGCGAGGGCTGCCAGTTTAGTATGGCCTACTGATCTGGTCATCTATGGCCACTTTTTTCTTTTTTTCCAACTCTGCTGAGGAGTGGTCAACTTCACAGGGTCCTGGTGCTGACCATTCATACCTACTAAACTGGACTTGTTTATGGATTTGAGCTTGATTATGGATCCTGGACTTCCTGCACTGGTGGGCCTCTGTTGAGGGAGAATCTGTCGTTGTGTTTTCTGTTTGCTTCTGGGTTGTCAGCCCTAAGTGAACAGAGGCATGGGATACCTTTATCAGCTGGTGAATAATCCTAATCAGAGGCCATCGCAGGTATCTGAACCTTTCTTAGCTTGTTGGGCATCGTCAAGCCTAAACTGGAGTAATGTGTCTCAGGCAGGCCATATGACTCTTGAAAAGGTCCACTTGAAAAGGTGGTGCCAGAAGTTCCTACCAGCATCGGTGACTTCAGCCTTTAGCGGAGGAGGAACAGGTCTTTGCCCCATGCCTGCGATCAGGGGGATGTTTGATATTGTTGGCCCTACCTATCTCAATAAACCTAGTTTCTTTCAAAAACCTACTAATCATTTTTTTTCTGCAGAAACGTGGAACATGAGGACATTATATAGAGATTATTCTCTTGATGTCATCAAGCAGGAATTCCAGCGCTATAACCTAGATATTCTAGGCTTGCAAGAGACCAGATGGACAGGTAAAGGTGAGATACTTAAAAATAACTTTAAATTTCTCTTTACAGGGAGGGAGGATGGAAAGCATCACCAATGCGTGCGTCTGCTGCTCAGCAGACATGCTAGTGATGCTCTTCTAGGATATGAGTGCATTAATAAAAGGTTTCTTACACCAAAATTTCAGACAAGTATTAAAGACTTGAATGTTATCTGCTGTTATGCCCCCACTGAGGATGCCGATGTGGATGAGAAGGATAGGTTTTGCGGACAACTTCAGGATATTTTGAATTCTGTCAAGAAAGGAGATATTACCCTTGTTCTTGGTGACTTCAATGCCAAAGCTGGTACTGACTCTGACTTTTGGAAAGGAGTGATAGGCCCTTTTGGTATTGGTAGCTGCAATGGCAATGGACAACGTCTCCAACAGGTAAGTAAACTCAATGGTTTCAGAATAACTAACACATATTACAAACACCGCAACATACATAAGTACACATGGGTTTCACCCGATGGGCTGCATAAGAATATGATTGATTATATATTGATTAACAGCAAATGGGCTAGTTCTGTTAGGAATACCAGGTGATATAGGGGAGCTGAAATTGGACCTGACCATTACCTTGTTAAAAGTGTCTTGCAACTTAAACTTAAAAAGTGTTATGCTAAAGTTAAAAAATTTGCTTTTAATACTGAAACTCTGAAAGACCCAGTTATAGCTAAAGTTTACCGTGATAGGTTACTTAGTCATTGTTTGCTTACTAGTTTAGTCATGGTTTGCTTACTACTGAAGTTGAGGAAGAATGGGGCCATTTTAAACAGGCTTTTTTGGAAACTAACAGTATTCTTTTAGGAAAGAAAGGAGTAGAGGAAACAGAATTATTTGAGTGATAAGGCACTTGAGCTTATTTCAGACAGAAGAAACTGCAGGAATACCCTTAATCAGTACCCTACTAGTCCTAATAGAAAGGATTAGAGAAAGTGTAATAAACGTGTAAAGAATCAGTTAGTTACTGATAAAAAACTTTGACTTGATGGCTTGGCTGACAAAGCTGAGGAAGCAGTTAGGCAGCACAACAGCAGAGAGCTGTACCAGATAGTTAATGTTTTTTTGTAGTAGAAAACGGACAGGCATACAAGGATTGCAGGATAAACAAGGTAAGGTTATAGAAGGGGAGAATTCTGTCATGGCAAGGTGGGCTGAGCATTTCAGTGATGTTCTAAACAATGTGGTTAGTTCTACTCCCATTGTTTGTAATGATGGTCGATACATTGGTGGCTTTAATGAATATGAACACAATATGAAGGTATTTTGGCTATTTCTAAACTTAAACTTCATAAATCCCCAGGGGCAGATGAAATTACTACAGAAATGCTCAGAGCTGGGAATGTTTCGGTTACCAATTGGATGACTGAAATTTTGAATATCTTTTATGATAAAGGCATGGTCCCTAAAGATTTTACCAGAGCTATTATTATCCCTATTTTCAAAAAAGGTGATCGCAGTTCTTGTGATAACTATAGGGGTATCAGCCTACTCTCTGTTCCAGGTAAAGTTCTTTCCATGATTGTGCTTAATAGAATTAGGAATCTGGTTGACAGTCAATTGCGTGATGAGCAATGTTGATTCAGAAGTGGTAGGCGATGTGTGGATCAGATATTTTCACTTAGGCAGATTCTTGAGAAATGTTTAGAGTTTCAGAAACCTTTGTTGATTTCAAAAAGGATTTCGACCCTAATCGATCGACATAATTTGTGGTTGATTGTGAGATCATATGGTATACCAGACAAGTTAGTTAACATAATGAAAGCTCTCTAGAATAACACTGAGTCATGTTTGAGAGTTAGTAATGCTTGTAGCAATTGGTTTAGCATTACCTTTGGTGTTCGACAAGGGTGCATTTTGTCTCCTTTTAACTTTAGTTTGGTTAATGATTATGTTATGCGAAATTCACTTCAAGGGAAAGATTTTAGCCTTAAATGGACTGGAGATAGGAAAATTTCTGATTTAGATTATGCTGATGATTTAGCCCTTTTGGCAAATGATGATGATGAGATGAACTCTTTCATTCGAGCTGTTGATGGGACCGGTAGTAGAGTAAGTTTGGTTATAAACAGAGAGAAAACTAAAGTGATGAAAATTGGTCAGGCAGGCTGTGATTCAGTTCATCTGAATGGTTGCAGTCTTGAGCAGGTGTCACAGTTTAATTACCTTGGGAGCTATGTAACAGATACTGATGATGTGCAGCATGAGATTAACAGACGAATAGGGATTGCTGCCGGGACTTTTAAGAATCTATGGAGATTGTGGAGAAATAGGCGTATACACCTAAAGCCTAAAATTAGACTAAAATTAGACTCTAGTGTTAGTTATGGTAGTGAAACCTGGACGCTGTGTAAACAAGACAACAGGAAACTAGATGCTTTTGATTCCAGATGCTTACGCAGTATCTTGGGCATTAGGTGGTTCAGCTTTGTAACTAATGATGAGGTTAAGCAAAGAAGTATGCAACCTCCTTTAAGCATCATATTGTGCAGAGAGAGACTCCGCTGGTTTGGCCATGTTGCCCATATGGATAATTATAGATTGGCGAATAGGGTTATGAACAGTGTGCCTAGAGGCCTCAGAAATAGAGGGAGACCTAGGATGCGGTGGGCAGACAATGTCAAATAGGACCTTGTTAGAATTGTTGTGCAGTGGCCGGATGCAGCAGATGTAGCTCAGTACCGATATGCTTGGAGAATTAAACAGCATGGTCTGGTTGGACCCCCGTAGCCCATGGCTGCTTGAGGATGATGATGAGGTTGTTTCACCTCTGAATCATCTCACATTTTTACACACAGTTGGCTAAATGGCCAGGTCACAAGGACCCCTAGGACTCTGAAAGAAACCACTGGACTGCTGTTAGAAAGCAGATGGTAGTCTCCCATTAAGGCCATCTTGCATGTATTTTATCTAAATACATGCTGGGTAATATATTTATATAATGCAGGGTAATAATATAACACAGGGTATGGCTCTCCTGAAGATGGATGCACGGCTTAACGTCCCATCGAACGGCGCCTATTTTCTATATTCAATTTCCTATATCAGTCGTATCGCGCCAGGCTCGAGTCACCTGGCAAGCTACGACTGAGCCACCCCCGCCCCAAAATTACGTTTGTTTATAGGTAGATATTTAGAGTCACCGAAATTGGAATATTTAACATCAATAATATCGGTTGAAGTAATTGATCTGAAAAGTTTAAACAGAGTAAAACAAAAGTCAGTCACCCTTATAGTAAACTTTGAGTGTAAGAAATATTTTAGCAGTTCGCGTAATTGTGATTGTAATTTTCGCCAATTTTGAATCAATGTTTTTCAATATGAGTTTCTAACTGTTTAAGCTTCCATAATTCCTTAAATACTGAACACATATTATTGGAAATCGTAATTTATATTAATTGAATTCAGATCTTTAATTTTATCATCAGTCATATTTTCCTTTAAAAAGGGTATGCAAAGATGATAGTGAGATCTGAATCGGCCTATTAACTTAATATAGAACTGTAACTAATAAAGTGGCCTTTGAGTGTATATTGCTTTCCCAGTACAACAGTAAGATATCTCGAACGTTGAAGTTTTCAGTCGTACTTAAGATATGCACCTGTACTACTGGAACTGTACAGAAAATTTCATGGAACTTGTAAAAAATACAAAAGTAATTTTATTCAAAATATAAGTTATTTAAGACAAGTAAAAATGAAGTTATATAAGTACAAGTAGAACAATCATTTTCCAGAAAACGATTATGCAATCAAAATATTAGTGGTTAATTTTCTCAAATACGCAACAAAATTTTAACAATTGTGATGAAATAGGGAAACATTTACAAGAGTTGTTGCATAGCCATTCTTATTTTCTTCTTCATAAAATTCCTTTCCTTAATATGCAAATTTAAAATTTTTGGTAGAATTATACAGTCTATTTGACACCTACACGTAACGTTTAGTACGGAGGGCGTTAAAAAACTTCCTGACACGTGTCTGAAGATTTCCATTCGTTCCTCCGAAGTTAACCATCTACGACTTGTTTGAAAGTTTGTCTAAACTTGTGAATACGTGTTAAAATCCAAGGCCGTATCATCATTTCTTTCTTCGCTACCGTAAATTTCGATCTACGAAATCTGTGAATTGTTTCTATAGAACCTACTAAAGACTGGGAAAGGTTTTTGTGTTTTCACAAGGATGCAGCTTGGAGACGATGCAAAAAAAAAATCATGCCAATTTGTCACATGTATCCCGTGGCCGATTGGTTAGCGCGCTTAATTACTGATCTAAGGGACCTGGGTTCGAGATCCGGGTAAGGCATGGATGCTCGTGTTGTTTTTCTGCTAAGGTCTGCCATCCTCATAGACCTTCTACTATGACATATAAACTAATAGGCTCCTGTCCGACCTCTGTGGCAATAGGTGCTTGAGGGGGTATTTTTATTCATTTTTTATATGGTGATCATTCCTATTCATATGGCACAGTTAAGAGATGGATGCGCAAATTCAGAGAAGGACGGCAGAGTTTCGAAGACCTCTCTCGTGCAGTAAAATCGAAGGAGGCTGTGAATGAGAGATCCAACGAACACATCACCATTCAGGTAATACGTTTAAATATCAGTATATCTATTGGCAGTGTTGAAACAATTATTCATCAATATTTAAAATTCCGAACGATCTATTCCAAATGGGTACCCCATAAATGACAGAACAGCAAAAAGTGGCTAAAGTTTGTAAGGAGATGCTGGCAAAGTTTGAACCTAATAGCCCCAAACTGTTAGTAGACATTGCCACAGGTGATGAGATGTGGTTCTATTACTATACAACTCCCAGAAAGATCGAAATAATGTTTAGGTTGCGGAAGATGAACAGCGTTCCCAAATCCTCCTACAAGACTTTCGCTCAAGGAAGAGTATGTTTACAATTTTTTTCAATTCCCAAGCAGTGGTATTCATGGACTCTTTTCCTAAAAAAATGGCTATAAATGTCCATTACTACATTAACATAGTTTTGCCCGAAATGGTTAAGGAGATGAAGGATCAACGTCCAGCAACAGGCGTGTCAAGGGTTCTCCTTCTTCGTGAAAGAAGGCCAGGGCTCACAAAACCCGACAAGTTACAGTCTATCTGGAGCAGGAAAAAAATCAAACAGCTACCCAAATCTTCTTATTCACCCGATCTTGCATCATGAGATTTTTAGTTATTTTCAAAAATTAAAAAGGAAGTGTTTTTCCCGGTTGCAAGACTTTGCAAAATGCATTCATTCAGAGTTGCAGAGTATTGACCAATAGGAGTAGCACCAAACGCTTCATAATTGGCGTAGGCGTCTGAAACTTTGCATAGATGCTGGAGGGGAGTAAAAGTTTTGTTGAGGTAAGTACAATGGTTTTGTTCTGCAGATGCATGTGGAGAACATTTCGGACTCCCTCGCAATAATGCCTCTATCTGCCACAATTTCCTTTAAGAGAGCATATTCTCTGAACTGGTGAATACTCAATGTTTTATATTCTTAATTGTTTGGAAACGTAACTCTGTCGTAAGATAAAACCCCATGTAATAATAAATATTAACCCATGCAAAGTAAATAATTTTAAGTAACGAAAAGTTAAACCTTCCACTGAAACATATTTAAAAAAATAAGATAACATTATTTATTTTCATTAATGTGGCCTTAAGGCGCATGACACATGCTTTAAACATGAAGTAATCTCCAGTATTTTTTTTAAATATCTCACTTCTGCACTGGAGCGGCGATGTATTCTTTTAATTTATTTGCTCTTGATTCTTCGTGAAATACCACGTTGTTTATGCCTCTCCTTGCATGCAGCTTAATTACTGGTATCAGTGGACAAAATAGGCTGTTTTATGTTAGAAACGTCTTATTTTAATAATCTTATTAAAATGATTCAGCTATAAATTTAATTCTGAGTATCGTTATTTTCACTTTTGAAGGCGCTCAAAACAACCACAGCATCCATTAATTTTTCGTTTGCTGTCTAAAAAACGCAGAAAATCTTAATTTCCAGCCTCGATGTGGGTTGCAGATCGCCTTCGAGTGATGGAGGTGAGGCCATCATTATCCGCTTCACTAATATGGAAGTAAAGGGGAAAACAGAGAAACAGAGAGCAAGATTACGTCATGGACACTTACACACCAAGTAATAAGCATGCATTGCTAATGATAACGTGGCTTTCGTTTTTTTTTCGCAGTCACTCATTAAAAGCCCATTAGTGGGAAAGACAAATAAGTTCTGCAGCCTTTCGTACTTTTCCTCCTTAAAGTATTTTAATTATTGATTCCGACTCTTTGACTCGATGGAAAGCAAAAAAAAAAAGGTAAGATTTTGAACTGACAGTAAAAGTTAATGAAGATAAATCCAGCTTTTCCGAGGCAAGAAATGAAAGGCAAAATCAGAATAAAAGAGGAAGTGTGGTGTCAATCGTTTACCGTTGCCCACAGTTCTTTATATTTCAAATAACAATTCAATAGCTACAAAATTCATATTTAATTTCATACATTTTTTATTATTCTCTTTTGCTATTTAAAAAGTTTACGACTTTTAAATGATTCTGTAGTATAAATGCATTCTAGAAAAACAATATTTTTTAAGTATTGCTTGTACTAATCAAGTATTAAATCTAATACGTTAAGTAATAATGACATATCATTAATAGCAGTAACTATAGATAATTATCTTATTAACTTACAATAAGTGTAATTTTCTGAAAACTAGAAAAATATTAACATATCGCCTCTAGCGAATATGAGGATGCCCGTTTTAAAAATGAATGAATTTTTTGTCTTTAGCAGTTGGGGCAGGTATGGCAGTCGGTAGCGCGTCAGGCTTGTAATCTGAAGTTTTCAGATTCGAGTCCCAGATGAATCAGCGTTGAGATTTATCTCCGCAAAACTCCCCGCCCTGTCCACGGTCAGTAGGTGGACACCGATGGGCTTGGAAAGACCGCAGTCCGTTAAGCCGTGGCCCGGTGTGCGGGAGAGTCATACCCTGTGCACGTTAAAGAACACTCTGGATGGCCTTGACGTGAGGCTACCATCTGTCTCCCAACAGCTGTTCCAGTGGGTCCCCTCCCCAAATCTTTTCTGAGTCTTCGGAGTCCTTGTGGCCTGGCCATTTAGCCCATAGTGTGCAAAAAAGTGCCGCTCAGAGGTAAAACAACCCAACACTTGTCTTTAGCCCCTGCTAATAGTCGCAATTCGAGGTAATGGACGATTGGGAAAAAGCAAATAGTAATATTCTTTTGTTACGTCTAAAACACAACAAGATTTTTCATTTATCTGTTAAAACAAAAAAGTTTAGTTTTTCCACCCGCCTGGGGGGAAGGGGGAAAGTCATTGCTGCCAATGTAAACGGCTTGTCCTTTTCGCACTACACTGGAATTTCAAATTACTAGTGTAAAAAGATTGTTTGCAATATTCGTTTGAAGTTTCGGCATTTTCCAAAATTTTACCCCGTTAGAAAGTACTATTAAAGATATTGGGAGAGTGGAAAATGCGAATCATAATATTTTAATATCTGCTCAACCCAAAACAAATTTTCCAATTACTTGTAAAAATAGAGATAAATGTCTACATACGGAAGGATAGACAGACGATAATGTGAAATAAGCAGATTTAAAAAACAAAAGAGTTAAAATGATCTTTGGTAGGAGTATGGGCCGAGTCCACCTCATGATCCGATTAAATATCAGGTGACCTTACTGTCGTATCCCTCGCAGATTCGATTAATATTTTTTAAAGATTAAGTTTTTTTAAAGATTAAGTGATATAAGAATTCAAATATACATATTTGATTAATCTTTAAACACTTAATCTTTAAAAATATTATTTTAAAATAATATTGCATTGATCCAGTTATTTTGTTTATTGTTAATTATTGTTATTTCTAGTGTATTATTTTGTGCTTTATTGCAATTTTGTTTCAGTAATTTTTAACATGATCACAATTCATGCTCTTTGTATGCTATTCCCTGTTTGGCGAGAGTGTCTAATTTGTAACACCACATATGTAGAAAGTGTTTGTCGGAGGAGTGAGAAACGTAGAAGAGAATAACGACGACCTGTAATAAATATAGAGGGAAGTGTTCTGAACATGCCAGGCGGTGGAGGTAAAGACTTCCACCCCCACCCCCCTCTCCACCGATTCGCTATGGAGGTGGGGGCGGGGGTAGCTCAGTCGGTAGCGCGCCAGGCTCGTAATCTGTAGTTCCTAGGTTCGAGTCCCAGCTGGGTCAGCGTTGAGATTTATCTCCGCAAAAATTTCCCGCCCTGCCCGCGGTCAGTAGGGGACACCGATGGGCTTGGAAAGGCCGCCGTCCGTCGGATGGGACGTTAAGCCGTGGCTCCGTGTGCGGGAGAGCCATACCCTGTGCACGTTAAAGTAGGGGTTCTCAATGTGGGGTACGCGGTAAAATTTTTTGGGGTACGCCGTGAGAGCTCAAAAGTTGCTAGATATATGTTATATATACAGGGTGTCCCTGAATCCATGGCCCAAATGTGAAGGGATGGTAGTACACACCGAACCCACCAATATTCGCCATAGAATATGCGGCCGCAAACGCAGTGAGGAGTCAGAAATGAAGGACAGACACAGAGGTTTCCAGTGTGACATTTATTGGAGATCATTACAACAAATGCTCAAATGTCCGCCCACCAACGTTGATACAGGCGGCACAATGGCGGAGTAGTGATCGGCGTACCTGCTTGTAAACACCGGGCTTGCCGCGCACATCGGCGGCTGAGAATGCTGGGGTTTGGCCGATCCAGCGCTTTTAAGCCATGCCGCCTTGTCTGCGCCCACTACCAGCACTGGGCTGCATTTGCGGCCGCATATTCCATGACAAATATTGGTGAGTTCGGTGTGTACTACCATCCCCTCTCGTTTGGGCCATGAATTCAGGGACACCCTGTATATATGTTTTACGTTATTCCCATTGTTATACTATAACTATAGTTTTATCTTTCTATGCAAGAGGTACAGTCGGTCAAAAAAGTATCCGAACATTGTGGTTGATTACAGAATTCAGAAAAAATATCTGGCAACGACTTTTTAGAAATTAGTGATCTGGCAACCTTCGTATCACGTGACACGAAGGTTGCCAGATCAATAATTTCTAAAAAAATCGTTGCCAGATATTTTTTCTGAATTCTGTAATCAACCACAGTGTTCGGATACTTTTTTGACCGCCTGTACGCCAGTTATATACACATTTACAGGGGGTAGGGGGTAAGTGAAGCATACAAGGTTGAGAACCACTGGTCAATATTATGGTTTTTGTGTGCCACATAGTATCATCTTTCCACGTTATTACGTAAGGCGAACTATTTCTAATCTTGCTTTATTTTCCGCTAATTCCATTTGAACGGTAGTTTGCAATGGCTGTCTAGAGCGTTATTAAAAACAACGTATTATAGAACTTCCTTTTTGCTCTTGGACGTTAATTCTGGTAATTAAATTTTGCAAAAAGCTTCATTGGATTGCCGACTTTGGTTTTCTAATAATTCGCAACACTTCGGACAAAGAATCCTACTCCTAGATTTTCTAGGACTTCCAGTACAAGGACATGCCCTATCATTAACTATATACTGTTCAAAATATACAAAGCATACTTTCAAGTGTATACAAAGCATACTGACTATGCTCATCAAACTTTAGAGTTTGTTTGACCACTGCATCAATCACAACTAAAACAATGCTTGGCAGTGTAAAGGAATTGGAGGCAAGGTTACCTAATTCCGTGTTATTTTGCTTTACCTACGTTGTTTATTGTTAAAATTAAATACAATTATTCGAGATGAAAGACTACACCATGAACTAAATATCCGTGAAAGGTTTTTGACTAAGCAAATGATACATCCTGACTTAAAATCTTTTTAATGCATATTCCGCGCAATGGTTTCTAAATCCTTGATAGTATTTCGTATTCCGTTATAATGGTGTCTTAACTCAGTGACAGCGTTCCTAACAGTGACGTAGCAAGGTGACTGGGCCTTCTCGCGATACTTATTTTTTGAGCCCCTTCCCCCTCCTTAAAAACATATTTTGGAAAAAAAAATTAGGAAATCATTTTTTTTAATGAAATAGAAACACCTTTGTTTTATAGTTTTCTTAATTTAATTTTGCAGTGTACACATATAAATCACGAGATATCATATCAGTATCATTCAAGCCAGGATCTGAAAAAATATAAGGATGGAAAAAAATGGGGGGGAGCGAGTGCAAGTGACTCAACGGAGCCGAAAAAGGTAAAAAAAAAAGGGGGGGAAGACAAGAGACTGGCTATGCATTGAAGTATAACATTTTCCCCTCCGCTTTAGAGGTCTTTAAAATTTTTTGAAAAATGTGTGAAATATGCTCATACGGGCTCTGATCTAGAAAAGGGGGAAGGAGCAGGAAATACAATCGAGTCAGACAAACGTAAAGAGGGAGCAGGAAGCTGGTTTTCTAATGCAGCATAAAATTTTTCTCTTATTTTACAAGTCTTTAAAAATTTCGTAAAAAATGCAATGAAATATAAATAAGTTTAATAATTTTTTTGCATCCATTACACATACTCATTCTCAAAGGGTGAAGATATGGCCATATATCGAACACATTACTGTAGTTTGCTCCCACCTGAATCAGAGTAATTTTTCAGTTGCTCTATTAAGCTTTTTTTATACATCCTAAGTATACTTATTAACTTAGTGTTTTTTTAAGATTTCTATGATTTTTTTTTTTCGTTATTAGAGTAAGAACAATAATTTTAATCTCCTCAACGTAGCAAAACTTTTGAGAGTTAAAAATATTTTTATTTTATAGACAATCTTCTAGTAACGAAAAAAGAAAACAGACACCCATATCATGTTATTGTACCCCTCGATGCGAGAGCCTGTCCGTGGTGAGGGGACCACCCTGTGAAGGTTCCGCTGGCTTGGTTACCTTCACAGGGTCCTAAACGCTCGCCCGCGTGTTTGCCGTGCGCGGAGACCCGTGTCCCTGGAAAGGAGGATCCTGGCAGTTGCTCAGGGGTCCCCGTCTTCTCTCCCCAGCTCATGACTGGTGGGGTCCCCTTTGGCCGTTTTGCCATTGGGGAGCCTGTCTGTCGCGGGGCTGGGCAGCGACTTCCGGGGCCTCTGCTATACACTGCTTTGGCCTCTGCTTCAGGTAAACGGGAGGTCCTGGGGCGGCCCCCTCAGGATCAATCGGCTGGTGGGCTGGTCCTGCTAGGGTCAACTATGCTGTTCAGTGAGTAACCTTGTCCACCGTCCGGACAACGGTTTGCGAGTTTCCCCACACATTTACTAATTTTGTAGTTTTCTTTCTTTTGTGAGGCCAGCTCTTGCCTCACACTTTATTGCTTTGTTGCTTCTTTTATTTTGTGGGAACTCCGACGAGTTTCCCACCGTTTCTCTTTTCCTTTTCCTTTTTGTTTTGTAGTGAGGGCTTGGCTCACTGGCTGTGTGGGTATGGTGCCCGGGCAGCCCTGGCGCCCAACTGGGCGTCCCCTTGTTGGACTCCATGGTGGGTGGGGACAACGGGCACTGAAATTTTTAAAAACAAACATGAGTTCTCCAACTCCTATAAATCCGATCAATGCCGCCAAGAGGGCTCGCCATGAACCCCCAACTTCTCTGTCTTTGCCTTCGTCTTCGTGTGTGTCTCCGTCTCCGAAGTTCCTGATCATCCACTCTACGGGTGATCAGGTTCTTGGGGACATGTCTCCGTTTTTTATACACAAGGGTATTCAAGGTCTTGCGGGAGAACCGAAATCTGTCAAGCGCCTAAGATCCGGTGACTTGCAGGTGGAGACTGCATGCTCCAAACATTCGGAGCTTCTATTAAAGGTTACAGCGATTGGTGGAGTGGCAGTCGAAGTCACTCCACACAAGACGCTCAATTCCTCCCGGGGCGTGATCTCCGAGTGGGGCCTCCTCAAGGTTTCTGAGGAGGAAATCCTCTCGGAGCTTTCGGCCCAGGGAGTGATCGCAGTCCACCGGGTTTCGTCACGCCGTAATGGAAAGTTAGAACCCAGCCGGGTACTAATTCTAACTTTCAACACACCACACCTGCCTACTTCCATCAAGGCAGGATACTTACACTGCGAGGTGCGGCCATTTATCCCCAATCCTCTGCGTTGCTTTCAATGCCAGAGGTTTGGCCATGCCCGCACCGCATGCCGGGGCAAGCCCACCTGTGCTCGTTGTGGCAGTCAGGATCATCTCGAACCTGACTGCACAGCAGATAAGGCATGCTGTGTAAACTGCCGTGGTGAACATCCGGCGTACTCCCGCGACTGTCCGAAGTGGCTGGAGGAGAAAGAGGTACAGCGCCTCAAGACCCTACATAACATCAGCTATCCAGAGGCGAGAAAGCTCGCTGCACCGCCTGCCCCACCTGGCAAGGTCTCCTATGCCGGTGCGGTTGCCGGAAAGCCCATCGTTAAGATGGCTTCCGTGGCGGTGCAGACCGACATCAGCGTTCCACCAGCTGAATCTTTCTCGCCTGCTGCTAAGTACCTCTTGACGCAGGCGAAGCCGACGTTGGTGTCAACCTCGACATCGACACCGGTTTCTATTCCTGTGTCTGTGCCTTCCACATCCACCTCCGGAAGGCCCCCTCCACCCCGCCCACAGACAGCAAGACCTACGAAACCCAAGGGGCCCCCGCCGGGGCCCAAAAAGAAAATTTTACCTCCTCGTTCGGCGGTCTCGGATCCATGTTGCTCGGACGACTCCGAGGACATGGACACCGACCGCCCTAATTTTCCTAAACCGTCGCTGGCGATGGTTAAAATAAATCGAAAGACGTCCGCCAATTCTTCCAAGACCTGAGATGGCCACACTCCTTCAATGGAACTGTCGTGGATTCCAGAGGAATATTGACGACATCAAGGCTGAGGGCACACCAATCTGAATCTGAGGGCACACCAACCCCTTTGCGTGTGCCTTCAGGAGACATTCTTGCAGACAGCCAACAATCCCACGTCCGCCAATTCTTCCAAGACCTGAGATGACCACACTCCTTCAATGGAACTGTCGTGGATTCCAGAGGAATATTGACGACATCAAGGCTGAGGGCACACCACCGAATCTGAGGGCACACCAACCCCTTTGCGTGTGCCTTCAGGAGACATTCTTGCAGACAGCCAACAATCCCACTATCCGGCACTTTTCTCTGGTTCGCCGGGACCGGGATGGAGATGGTCCAGCTCACGGGGGTGTTGCCATCCTCGTGAGCAACCATTCTCCATTTCAGGTCATTCCCCTCACCACCGACTTAGAGGCGGTCGCCATCCGCCTCTTTGTGGGATTTTCGTTGACTGTCTGTTCTGTCTATCTCCCGCCCGGAAGCGTCATTTTCCGGGATGACCTTGATGACCTCGTCTCGCAGCTGCCGTCCCCCTTCCTCATCATGGGGGACTTCAACGGCCACAGTCCGCTCTGGGGCAGTGCTGACACCAACGGGAGGGGCCGGGTCTTGGAGCAGTGGCTCCTGGATCCATCGCTCTCCCTGTTAAACACCGGTGTCAGTACCTACTTTCACACCCCAACCCGCACATTCACTGCCATTGACCTCACCATCTGCTCCTCCTCGATCCTTCCACTCTTTACATGGGAGGTCGAGGACAATCCATATGGAAGCGATCACCTCCCCGTGGTGTGCACCATCTCTCGTGGGGGGCCCTGCAGCCCTTCGCGTGTCTCCCGGTGGAGGCTTGATCGGGCTGACTGGAGTGACTTCGAGCTCTTGTCTGAGCTTGATGATCACTCTGTCAGCCAGGAGCCCATCAATGTCGCAGTGGCGGAGTTGACGGACTGCATCGTCCATGCAGCTGCCTCTACTATTCCTCAGACCTCGACTCGGTTTCCACGGTTCCCAAAACCGTGGTGGAATCCGACTGCACCGCAGCTCGTAAGGCTCAGAACAAGGCTTGGGGGGTGTTTCGGAGATATCCGACGTCCCCCAACCTCGAAGCTTTCAAACGCGCCAGGGCGAAAGCCCGTTTCGTCCGGCGCCAGAGCCAGAAGGAATCTTGGATGAAATATACTTCTTCTATCACCCGCACGACCAGTTCTAAGGTCGTGTGGGATAAGGTCCGGAAGATGGGTGGGAAGTACACGTCCCACTCATTATCGATCCTGGAGCACAATGGACAGGCAATTGCTGATCCTCGTGCAATTGCCGACACTCTGGGGGAGTCATTCTCCTCCATCTCCTCCTCTTCCTCGTACTCCCCCGAGTTTCTGGCCCAGAAGAGCAGGGCCGAACGCTCTCCGCTGTCCTTCCATTCGAATGGCCTGGAGTCTTACAACAGGCCATTCACAGCGGAGGAGCTTCGCCATGCTCTGCACACTTCTCGTGCATCTGCTGTTGGGCCAGACAATGTCCATTATGCCATGCTCCAACATCTCTCACCATCGAGTAAGGATCGACTGCTCCGACTCTTCAACCGTCTTTATATCGAGGAGCAGTTTCCGGACTCCTGGCGGGAGGCCATCGTCTTGGCCTTCCCTAAGCCAGGGAAAGATCCCAAGATTCCTTCCAATTATCGTCCAATTGCGTTGACGAGCTGCGTCTGCAAGGTGTTGGAAAGGATGGTAAATACCAGGCTGGCCTGGTATTTGGAACATCACGGCCTTCTTTCCAACACCCAGTGTGGCTTTCGCAGGCACCGGTCTACCTTAGACCACCTGATCCGCCTCGAATCGGCGATCAGGAATTCCTTTTTACGTAGAGAGCACCTGGTGTCCATTTTCTTCGACATCGAAAAAGCGTACGACACGGCATGGAGATTCGGCATTCTTCGTGACCTTCACAGCTTCGGCTTGCGAGGTCACATGCCGATCTTCATTGCAAACTTTTTATCTTCTCGTCTTTTTCGAGTTCGTGTCGGCAACACTCTGTCGCGGCCTTTCCCCCAAGAACAGGGGGTGCCACAAGGCTGCGTCCTGAGTGTTACGCTTTTCGC
This sequence comes from Ryuthela nishihirai, assembly GCA_038380435.1. Classification (NCBI taxonomy): domain Eukaryota; kingdom Metazoa; phylum Arthropoda; class Arachnida; order Araneae; family Heptathelidae; genus Ryuthela; species Ryuthela nishihirai. Next base: position 78,997,665 of record JAWZYU010000009.1, on the reverse strand, counting down.
TGTCAAGATAAATTCCATTACACGGCAACTTCCTCCAACTGTAGGCAATGCCCTTTATGTTGATGACTTTAGCATCTTTTGCTCATCGTCCAGCATGAGGGTCATTGAACGACAACTGCAAACTGCCCTGAACAATCTCTCGGTTTGGGCGACGGCCAATGGGTTCCGGTTCTCCCCACAGAAGACCGCTTGTGTGCACTTTTGCCGCAAGCGTAATCTTCATCTGGACCCCGAGCTGAGGCTCGGGGGTAACATCATTCCAGTTGTGGCGGAGACCAAGTTTCTCGGTCTCATCTTCGACCGGAAATTGACCTTTTTACCACATATTCGACATCTCAGGTCCACGTGCACGCGGGCATTGAACATCATCAAGGTCCTCTCCTCCCTCTCTTGGGGGGCGGACCGATGTTCTTTGCTCCGCCTTTACCGTGCACTTGTCCGGTCGAAACTGGACTACGGATCCCAGGTGTATGACTCCGCCCAGGATTCGGTGGTGAAGGTGCTGGACCCACTCCATCATCAGGCCCTCCGTGTTTGCACGGGGGCCTTCCGCACTTCGCCGGTCCAGAGTCTCTACGTTGAGACCGATGAACCATCTTTATCTATTCGCCATCAGCAGTTGTCCCTGCAGTATGCATCAAAATTGCGATCCCTGCCAGGCCATCCCACTTGGGACTGCGTTTTCAGTCCCAGGTGGGAAATGTTATACCAGAATCGGCCGACTGCCATTCGTCCTTTCGGTTTGCGTGTCCAAGGCTACCTCAGAGACATCAACACCAGTCTCGATAGCATCGCACAGTCGACAGCTGAGCCACTTCCACCTTGGCTCGCTGTTTCCCCTTCCTGCGATTTTTCCCTGTGCAGGACGGGGAAGGCCTTTACACCTGACTGTGTGTACCGGCAACTCTTTGCCAGCCATCGTGCTGAGCACCCGGACTTCTTGCCTGTCTTTACAGATGGCTCGAAGTCCGGCACTTCGGTGGGATCAGCCATGGTCTGCTGTGATGTAATCATTGCAGACCAGATCCCACAGCAGTGTTCCATCTTCACTGCTGAGTTGCATGCTATCAGCATTGCCTTGGACCATATAGCAGCTAAGCACCATCGTCGGTGTGTGCTTTACACCGACTCGCTTAGCTTGCTACAGGCTTTGATCTCGGTGAGGCATCGGCCTCACCCTGTTCTCTCCAAGATCCGCCAGCAGCTCCATCGTCTGGCAGCCACCACCACGATTCTCTTCTGTTGGGTGCCCGGTCATGTCGGAATCAGGGGCAATGATTTGGCAGATTCTGCTGCCAGGTCAGCCACGCCCCTGTCCGACTCTCCGTTGCCGGTTCCATATGTGGATTTCCGGCAGCGTTTCACCATCGAGCTCCGGGCACAGTGGCAGAGATCTTGGTCGGAACAGCTTACCAACAAGCTCTTTGAGATCAAACCTATCGTCAAACCGTGGCAGTCTTGTTACCGCAGGAATCGTAAGGAGGAAGTTGTCCTTGCTCGGCTCTGCTTAGGTCACTCGTTTTTAACTCACTCTTTTCTACTTAAGGCGGACGCAGTACCTAAGTGCGAGTTTTGTGACACCATTTTAACCGTTAAACATATTTTACTTCATTGTCTCGCTTTTAACCTTGAACGCAAAATGTATTTTAGCTTCCACAATTTTATGGCTGAGCCTCTTACACTCAGCCATCTTTTATCTGATGAATCGTTTTTAACTCCTGTTTTCGACTTTTTACGTTTTACAGGTTATTTTACACGTCTTTGATTTTTACCCTGTTTCCTGGTTTTTACTCTTGTTTGTGGTTTTAAACAGGTCCTATACACCCATTTTTATTGTTAACTTCTACACTTGTTACCTTTTACTCTTTTTACTTGTCGTTTTGTGCCGTTTTGTTTGTGTTCATTTTAATTTTGGTTGTGGGTTATGCGACTTTTATCCCTTTTTATCGTTTGTTTGGCGCAATATAGCCTTAGTTGCTGTTGCGCCAATAAACCCCAAACAACCAAACCATGTTATTGTAAGGTAGGTTTTAAGGAGAGTAAGATTACATTTGTGTTTTCAAACTAGCAGATGAGTCTGCGAATTTAGATATCGTTTAACGATACATCAGAGCATTTTATTCTGATATGTGTGAATCTTTACAGAATTGCAGGGAAAATATTTGCCTTCTATTTCAGCCACTAAGGTCTTTGGATATATGTTTGAGATTTATCTAGCATAGTTTCAGAATCTGACATATGAGAATGACTAAAAATAAATTATGAATCTGAACTTCTAATAAACCTGTTTTTCGTTTTAAAAGTCATAACAAAGCGATAATCACTTATTTGATTTCGTCAAATAATAATTTAAATATGAAAATAATTTTGAAATAAGCACTGAGATCTACCATAGCAAAGGTTTTAAAACAGAAAACTATTGAACACATCAGAGCAGTTTTGAAGACTAGAGGTGACACTGCTCTTCTCTGTATATCGAAAAGGATGGGAAGGGGAGACGGGAAGATTTCTGCCTGAAGGTCGGACACAAGGAGTGGCGTTGCGGTTGGTTCAATTAGCGGCTGCCTATGATCGGGGGCAAGGAAACAAGCAGGAGAGAGTTGAGGCGGCAATCGGCCGGACCGGCGTTTTGCATGACGGCCGGCAAATATACGGAATGGCTTTCAAAAGGTTAAGAAAATAAGCGCAAAATTGCGATGGTATCAGTTAATGTCGGATTGAAAGGGATCAATGGAGTAAATCTACCCATCTTGGACAAGTTTGAACTGGCAATCTAAGTGATAGGAGCAAAATTTGTATACTCTCTCATAGCAGTAGACAAGGAATTTAGTGGAAAATATGAAGCCATATTTGGTTATGATTTGTTGAGAGCTCAAGGTTTTGTGTGGGATTTGAAGAATCAAATGTTAGAAAGAGAGAGCGAGTCATGCCCCCTTCGCTATGCCCCTGAGCCCAAGGGAGATCTACCCTGTCATAATTTGGAAAATGAGTCACGGAATTAATAGTGAAGCCATTTCGGCCACGATGGAAAAAGCTGTAAATAAGATAATGATAGCCCCTCCTACTGAAAGAATTGTTTTGGTGAGGAGCACTCAAGGAGACCTCGCTTCCAAAACAGTCTTAGCACAGCAATAGGAAGGAATAAGAAACGAAACAATAAGATTAGCAAGGTCCTTAAATGTTGTGGATAACAATGGACTACTAAACATTAGAGTCGCGAATGTCTCGCAGCAGCCAGTGTGGATAAACAGGGGTATGAAACTGGCAACTTCAGAAACCCTGCAGGCGATGCAGGTGAAATATGTAAATGCAATTGAGAAAACTAAGTCTGAGCCCCTGTTCATTGATGACTTTGATTTAACACATGTCTCACACAAGATGCGCAAACCCTTGGGAGCCCTTCTAATGAGAAATAGAGATGTTTTCGCTGGAGATATAAGTGAGCTTAGTAGCACAGACGTTATCTATCATGAGATACATTTAGAGGATGATAGACCTGTTAGACGCTCTGCATATCGAGTGCACTATGCCATGCATTCAGTATTGGATGAACAAATAAAGGAACTCCTCGACAATGGCATAATTCGTGAAAGTGTCTCGCCATATGCTGCGCCTATCCTGCTAGTAAAGAAACGTGATGGAAGCTACTGATTTTGCGTTTGATTATAGAGCCCACAATGCCAAAATCATCCCAGACTCCTACCCCTTACCTTTGATCAATGAGGGCATTGATTTATAGCAGATGCGAGCTATTTCAGCTCATTAGACATGACATCTGGCTATTATAAAGTGCCTGTACATCCAAGGGATATGGAAAAAACAGCATTCATCAGTAAAATGGTCTGTATGAATTTACACGACTTCCGTTTGGCTTTAAATGTGCACCCACCAGCTTTCAGCGCTTATCAATGCGATGTTCTTGGACTGAAAAGTGATCAGATTTTGATATACCTTGACGATATCATCGTGGCATCAAAAACATTCGAGCAACATTTGTCTAAATTACAGACCGTCTTTGGTACGTTGCGAAAATTTAAGCTCAAGCTCAAGCCTCAAAAATGTCAATTCTTAAGAGAATCTGTATCCTATATGGGACACCTGATTACCTCCCAGGGAGTTAAACCCAATGCGCGAAATCTTGATGCAATCAAAAACTTCGCCATTCCGAAGTCAGTGAAGAAGGTGAGAGCCTTCCTGGGTTTGACTGGCTACTACCGCAGGTTTATTGACAAGTGTGCTGAGATCGCCCTACCTTTGATAAGCTTGATAAAGAAAGATAGATCCTTTGTGTGGACCGCTGACGCAGAGAGGACTTTTTAAGAACTGAAATTAAAACTGATGACGGAACCCGTGTTTATCTATCTCAACTTTTTTTTTTTATCCATTGATGCCAGCGGAGAAGCTGGGGCTGCAGTAATTGAGCAGGAATGAAAAAGCGGAGTTAGACAAGCAGTTTCCTATGCTAGCCAGAAATTAAAGGCAGCAGAAACCCGATATTCCACCATTGAAAAGGACGCTCTGGCAGTTAAATTCGGCATAAATTATTTTAAACTTATTTATATGGGAAGAAGTTTACAATCATCAGTGACCACGCCCCACTGTCATACCTCTTGAAACTAAAGGACACGTCAAGCAGGTTCGCAAAGTAGAATTTAGCCCTTCAGGGCTATGACTTCTATATTATTTATAGACCTGGGAAACATAATATCCCCGATGATATATTACCTCGTAATAAAAATACCAATGAGGAGAATGTAATTTTGTCTAACAAGTTCGCAGACAAGCAACAGCTTCGGGATCTACAGAGGGAAGACACCCAGATAAGGGATTTAACAGAATTTTTAGAGGGAGCTAGCAGCAAGCTTCAGCAAAAGATGCCTGATTTACCTGGAAGACGGGATGCTTTTCCATTATTCAGGCCACACAGGAAGGATGTCAGAAATGAGCTCGCACAACAACTAGTTATATCCAAGAGTTTAGCTGGACAGATTTTAGAACTCTGCCACGACCTGCCATGCTCTGGTCATTTGGGGGAACTGAAGACGCTACAACACATTCGATCTCAATATTTCTGGCGGGGAATGTATGCAGATGTACGGAAGACTTGTGCCTCCTGCTTCGAGCGACGAGGCTACGTGGCCAGGCGAAAGTCGAATCTAGAAAGAGTTCCACTTGCTTCCCGTCCATTCGAAAGAGTTGCAATGGATTTCCTAGTGCCGTTACCCATGACGGAAAAGGGTAATAAATACATACTGGTAATTACTGATTATTTTACGAAATGGCCCGAAGTCTGTCCTATGCCGGCTCAGACAGCAAAAGGGGTAGCGAAAATATTCGTGGAAGATTACGTCGTCAAAAGCATCTCGCAGTTTGTCATCAGTGACAATGCAAGAAATTTCACTGGAAAAGTAATGACTTCCGTTTATGAAAAGCTAGGCATTTGCAAGTGCCGAGCAATTCCATATCGGTCCCAAAGCAATAGATTATGCGAACAGATGAATGCAAACATTCTCAACATAATATCGCATTATGATTAGATTCCGCGCAAGTACACTGGGATGAGTTTATACCCTTTATATTATTGGCTTATCGGAGCGCAGCTCATACTTCCACCAAAGAATCCCCTTATTATCTGACCTATGGATGCGACTTGGTACTTCCTTATCGGATTTGGGCGACGCAGAGGGCACCCCTGTATTTCGCATCAGAAAACTATGGAAAATACATCATGGCAAAGATGCAGACGACGTATAAAATCGTAAGACGTCATCTATGACGTCACACATCCGCTTACGTCATAGGTACATTATAAGCAATTAATTTTTTTAATTCCTTATAAGCAAAATATTTGCATCATGACATTTGCTTATTAAACGTGCATGTTTTTGTTTTTATTAATTCGTTTAATTATATGACTTTGTAACAATATCAAAGGCTTTATGTTATTTCGATATGCTCCTCCTATCCCAAGAGAGTACCGTATTTCTTCGATTCTAAGACGCACTTTTTTCCCACATAAACGTCTCTAAAAACGGGGTGCGTCTTAGAATCGATGGCGTCTTAGAATCGCAGAAAAGACGGCTCAGAAGAATCAGACTCTGATATTGATTCAGAAGGAAGTGATGAATAGAATACTTACTGATAAATAAGTACTATTGTTGTTAGTAAATTGAATTCTATTATAATAAAAATATTTGTTAGATATATTTTAGCAATTTATTTATTTTTTATTTCTTAGAAGCAAAACTTTTTGTCTGTTGGTGGTGCTGAAATTAAAGTGCGTCTTAGAATCGATGGCGTCTTAGAATCGAAGAAATACGGTAATACACAGTTAAGGTAGAATTTAACCATAAACTTTAATCTAAACATTTCTGTTCCACTGAAGTTAAATTCCCGGAGTCTCCCCCAAACTGAATTCTCGGACCCCCCTACCGAAACTTAATCTTGCGCACCTGCCTGGTTGGACTATACATCTCTCCCCTCCCTCCTCCGCCGTCCCATAGATCCTGCCTGGGGCCCGTTATACTTAATATAAAATAATAATAATGTAAAATGGTTTAGAACATATTTTTACCACAAATTTCAAAAAATAGCAAAGACCTTCATTTTCCATTAAATTTTCCAATCCATATCAATAGTATGTTGAATATTATTCTCAAAAATGCAACATTCCACAAATGGCTTATCATTCAATTTTTCCATTCAAATTCAATATATCAATTATAATTTCCAGGTCAGAACATCGTATCTTTGTGATGAGAAGTTTGCGTCGGCACATGCTACTTATGAATAAACAGCAAAAATCACTCTTTGAGCAGTTGACCAAAATTAGTTAGATGATTCTTCATCTGAATTTCGAGAGAGTCTCAGCTATTTAAAGAGTGGGGTTGCACAGATAAGTGGAGTTTGAACTGTCCCTAAGGCTCATTTCTCATATTAGATCTAATGCACGTCATGTGATCGACAGTATTCTCGGATCAGTCAATGCGGTGTCCCATATGGCTTTGGTACGACAAGCAGGATAAATATTGATGATGCGGGACAGTTGGCAACACTAGGCGTACCCAAGTGTGCTTATGTTGGGGGGTGTTAAGGTTGTGGATCTGAGTATCATACGTTTTTTAATGGAGTCTCCAGAAATGAAACACTCAAGCATACAATAAAAGAAATTACAAATAGACCAAAACATGTTAACTCTCATTGAAATTTTCTGAGTATACCTTTGGCAACGCAGATAAGACTTTGTAAATAACTAAGACATCAATTGCGTTGACTTCACTATTGTTATACGTAACAAACCAAGTCGTAGAATAGTGTTGTACGCAACAGAATAATTCATTACGAAACAATGAAAAATACGTTAACGTTGGAGAAGAGGCCATGTCTCTCTGTTAGAATTGCCTACAACTCCTCGTCGTCGAGGTCGTTCTCCTTCGCATCCTCATCTAATCAAAGTAGGTCTGAACTTCAATATACCATTTATCTAGTTAGGGAACTTATGTGTTTATGCAGTAGTGAATTTATGTTAGTGCATACTTGTTGTATTTCTTTTAGCCAATATCCTTGCTGTTTGTCGAGCGTTGGACGCTCAGAAGATTGGTTGCACCGCATTAAGTGCGGACGTCTGTAAAATCGCGGTGGTAAGAAATGGTAATATATTGGGAGTTAAATGGGGAATAAGATTTCTGTTATTGTTTAGGTATACTTTAGCTCAGGAGTTATTTGTTATGTGTTCAGTTACATGTTATATCTATGTGTTAACCGAGTAGACGGAGACGTGCAAGGCTTACACCCTTGGTAATCAAACCTTCGTTTAGCCGGTTAACAAGACGTTCAATATACTAAATAGTAAGTAAATATATTCGGGTCGATTTGTAGTAACCCAGGTGGATCTGATTTATACCCTCCATTCACAGAAATCGATATTTCATTACATCTGGTCTGGAAATCGGGTTTCAATTATTTTAAACATCTTTCTGTTCTTTATCATTTAACAACAGATAAAAATGCCCAATTATTTTTTACCAAATGTTTCGAAATATATTCAATTATGGCAAATTACATTAATAACAATTGCATTAATTATATTAGTATTAATAATATTTACATTAATATTAATAAAATTGCATTAACCTGTAAATAATGCTTTTCCTTTTCATTGTATATTACATTATTAAATATAATAAATAATAAATACCCCCTCAAGCAGCTGCTTGCCACAGAGGTCGAGTACGTACAAATTTTCTGCACAACTTAAACCCACCATAGCACAATTTGCCCATATTTAATTTTATTTCGTTATAGAATTTTCTATGACTGACAAATTGTATCCAAGTGCTGGAACTTGAATTGAAATACGAAATTATTTGAAAAATTCCATTTTGTGAATGAGACAATATTGTTTTTTCGGGTTTAGAAACTTCTGACGTGGAGACTATGTTCGGAATCCCAAAATACATCCATTATTTCCTCCCCAAAAAGAGGGGAGGCAAAATTTTATTAGTAGAGGAGAATCAATCGTAAGCGTTTTATGCGAAATGAAAGCTTGCGACGTGGAGAGTGAAATCCCATATACTTTAGAGCAGTGGTTCTCAAAGGATGTGCCGAGAAATTTGGGATGGAATTGTAGATAAAAGGAAATTTAGAAACCATTTTGTTGCTCCTTCCTGAAACTGATTCTTCATTTAACTTTTTTCCGTTTAATAAAAAACTTATCCATATGAAAATGGGATAACATGCAGGGCACAAAGCGGGGACGGATCTAGGGGGTGCAAACGGACCAACCCCCCCCCCCTTCCTTTTAGAATACAATAAGGGTAAAAGAGGGAAAACTTATTAAATTTATTTATATTTTATGCATTTTTGAAGATTTTTTTTAAAAACCTTCAAGTAGAGGATGAAATGTTAGAGTGCATTGGAAATGAAATCTCTTGGCCTCCCCTTTGACATTTCTTTTTTTGACTCGATTTTGTTCCTTGGGGCCTGCCTCGATTTTTTTCTAGATACGGGCCTTACACAAAGCATACCGTTAATACACACAGCGTAGTACTAACCTTAATACACGTCAGAACTTAAAAAAAAGTTCTCTGCGTTTACAAACGACTCCACAAAAATGGCTATTATTGAAGACAAATTGCACATGTGCGAATTTCCCGTAGTATTACCACCAAATTTTTAGTGCCAGCAGTATTCACGGCGAAATATACGATGTGCCGTGAGCAAAAAAAAAGTTTGAGTATCACTGCTTTAAAGAAAGAGAAAAACCCGAGCAACAGAAGATAAATTTGCTTGTTAATCATAATGCACGAAAATGTGAAGTTCTACAATAAACAAAAGATTATATATAAATAAGTCAGAGGACCTAAAGATATCCTAGCTTTGGGTTTCAAGTAAGAGTCATCTGGCCCAGACTGAAAGGTTATAGTAGCGTCCAAAGGATAATTTGCTTTTGATAGAGTCATAAGCGAAAGGCTTCCTCTGGGAGACTTTTTTTGTTCCTTTTCAGAAACAAAAGAGCGAATGCTTCACTTTGTCGTCAGTCTGTCAAATTCTTTGTTTTTAGAAACGGATCAAAAATTCTTTTGTGTTGGTTAGGTATTGTGAAATAGTACGATTCGTACTTGCGAAATCTCCATGCAACTAATTGCGCCATCAAACAGTGAAAAAAGTTGAAAATGGCAAACATTTCAATATTGTAATCGATGTAATTATATTAGAAATTTTTAATATTAATGGTAACATTTCACCATCAGCACAAGCACAATTTTTCTTGTTTTTAGTGATAATATTTATTTCCAAAAGCAAAGAATTATTTTTTCGTTGAATAGGTATTTGATAAACTATTATGATTCATAGTTTTTGAATCTCCCAAAAGTTTTAATTGCAATCTCTGACGGTGGAATAATTCCAAAATTTCAAACATTTAACATATATTGCTAAAGATATGATGTTTTACTGATAAAATATCACAATCAAGGACTTAACACGTGCAGCAACGATTTGTCCCTTCACTTCGGGAGGGGGGGGGGGTGCAGGGAGTGACGAAACGTTTTGTTTTAAGAGATTAATGAAAGTTCTTTTTGAGTTGAACAGGTACTAACGAAATATGATGATTCATATTTTTCAAACCCTTCAAAAGGCTTTAATTTACATCGTTTCATTTTCACTGAAATGATCTTATTAGTGACGGTAATTGATATGTGCTGGAGTCATTCGGTCTAATGTTCAACTGCTATTAGGGACAAGACTACAGTATTAATTTTTTTCCCGTCAATTAGGTGAAAAAAATGAATAGCCTTAAAGTCCAGCCAGAGTTTTACCTCGCTGACAGAGAAACTGAAAGAATTAACTGAAGCTGAATTTTGTTGTGGTTGCGGTTGTTTACCTCTAAGTGACACTTTTGTGCATTCAATGGGCTAAACCGCCAGGTCATAAGGACCACAAAGGTTCAGAGGAGGTTGGGGAAGGGGACCCACTGGATTACACTTGGCAGACAGATGAGAGCTTTCTGTCTGGGCCTTCCAGCATGTTCTGTAACGTGCACAGGGTATGGCTCTCCTTCATACATGGTCAGGGCTCAACAACCCATCAGAATGACCGCGACCTTTGTAATCTCATCGGTGTTCCCTTTCACACCGAGAGTAGGGTGGAGCTTATGAGAGATAAATCTCAACGCTGATACAGTGGGAACTCGAAATTGGGAATATCGCATTACTAGTCTGGTGCTGGTGATTATGATTCAGGCAAGACATGGTGGCTACCTCAAGTACCAAAGTTTCAGTTTATGCTTCTGTTCAGGAGACTTCAAAATAGCTTGTTCCCTTCAATCGGGTTAGCTAGATAATCAGCGTTATCTGCTCTCTGATTGGCCCATTCAACACACCGAAATTGTCTTTCATTTTGAGAGTTTAAACTCTCTAGATCGCTCCTTGAGCTGAGTTTGGTTAAATTGACATCGAATGTCAGAGAATACACTGATGATCTTTAAGCTGATCGCAGTGCTATGACTTTACTCTTTTTACCTACAGGGTACCGAGATTTATGAAAATTACATGATAAAATTCAAAGCAGTATTTATATAGCTTACTAGTTATAAGAGACAAAAAAAGTAACATCAAGTACCAGGTTACCAATTAAAAACCCATTAACACCTGATAAATAATGAATAATGACGTAACTCAGATAAAACATGGCGATATGTTTTGGCAGTTCCGGAAGGTGGTCATTCTCAAGTGTAAAAGATATATTTCGAAAGACATGGAGCTGGCCATTTCGTTGCAATCCGAGAACACGGTGCAATTCCAAGTTATCATGCAAACTGCCTTTGTGTTTCACATAAAGAATACGTTATTTTTATTTACTTTTTATTGCGTGCAAACTTTAACAGCTTTAGTACAATACAGTGTTAAGATGATTTTCAAATATGATTTAATACACAAATTCCATGTGATTAATTTTTTAGAGAATGCGTTTAATAACAAGTTAGTTTACCTCACGACTGTTTATGTAGTGCGTACTCAACATCTTCTCATGTAAGAAAAGTTGAGGGGTTTTGATACTTTGGCGACTAGGAGCTACCATATTCCATAAATACTTCTCTTAGTATGCATAAAGTATATATTTAAGTGGGTAATAGAGAATTACAACTTGTATCCTAATCCTTGCGTACTCTACCAACACGTTACCATATGGAGACAATAAAATCTTAGAATTTATATCTTGGGATGAGTTACCTGTTTTCGTTTTACAATTATCACTTACAGATCCACAAGGGTTGATAGGAATGGCATTCTGTGTAGGTTAAATTTCTTCAGAACAATCTGAAATATATTCCATAAGACTGGAATCAAGGATTGAAACTGCCAAGATAGATACAGCAGATCACTGGGATGCTCCCGAAATCACTCATGACCAGTTGAAATATGGACGTGATCATGACTACCATTTGAAAGGGAACCACGTCGATCTCAGTCCTTAATAACTGCCATTTTGTCCACAGATACAATGGATTCCAATAGAAACTTCCCATGCTATAATATCCCTACCATCAGCCAGAGGTTTGGGATTGAAACAATCCGAGCGATGCTTCACTTCATCTGCAACACACTTTGGACGTTCTTTATGAGATTTTTTTTCCATTATGAGAATTTGAAATGAGAAGTGATAATGGCTGAATTAACAACGCTGCATGCAATCAATTGGTCACTTGAAGGGATTTAAAGCAATTTACTAAAGAAATTCGCAGCCCACTGCAAACGGTTGCCTAGTTCCTTATCTAAGTGAGCTCTTTACGGTAAATCCACGGCGAGAACTTCATTCACTTTGGAGATGGCGAAATCATTTCTTCTCTTACAATATTTAAATGTGGGCTCAGATAGGAAAGATTTTGTGCAATAATATTAGAATGATATCATTGGTGGTCATTGCATCTCTTTCGTCCTCATAATCTATCTGCAGAATCATCACATTGCTTACAAAATCACATTAATTATCTTTACCTATTGTAAGAGATATGCAAACGATTCAACCCTTCGCTTAAAAAAGCGTGATCACAGAGCCAGGATGGGTCTTTCTCCTGATGCTTTAATGGGATATTAATTATTTGAATAAATGTTTTCGTACTAGGGGTTGTGTGCATGACTAGGTAAGTGTCATTTGAATACACATTGTGTATTCAAATGACACTTATAAGTCAGATTGGTTTACACTTGCTTCATCGATTCGACTTTTTAAAAAATACTTTTAACAGATCGGGGATGTTTTGCAAGGGATAGCCGAGATTAGATATTTGTTACAAATCATCGACATCTATCGAAACTACAATGATTATTCCCTAAAATAATGATGATGCTTATGGGCCTAGAAAGACTGTCATCCATCAGATAGGACGTTAATGCAAGGCCCCGTATGCAGAACAATATTCTGTGCACGTTGAAGAACAGGGAGACTTCCATCTATTTCTTAAGAGCTGTCCAAAGGATCTCTTTCACCAACCTTCTCTGAATCCTTTAGATCTTTTGTGTCCTTTAGGTCTCTGTTCATTTAACACATTGTAGGAGAAAAAGTGTCTTTAGGAGGTAAAAAAAATCGAACATTTCTATGTTTACATTTTAGGAAAAATAATTATTTCAAAAATAACCCTGGTGTTCGTTTGAGGAAATACTTGAGATTTCTTCTCGTGTATCATGTCTTCTTTTAAAGTTTATATCTTATGATGAATGATTTTTCTTTAATTAGTAACATACGGCAAGCAATTATAATCTTATTAGTTCTGTTTGCGATTTATATTCACTTGTTGCCGAATGTGAGACTCATTATTATTTACTATTAAATTCTGACAGATTGAGCAACATTTCATTCTCTTTCTCTGTTTTATGTAGGTATGATGTGAAGAAGCAGCACGAACACCCCGAGCAGTCCGGGGCGAAAAGGACTTGCCACTGGAGGAGAGCAATGAGCGTGCCTCCGGACGAACGCCAGCCATACGAGCACTTGACGAGGAAACCCCTGCTAGGAACACAGAGTCGAACCCTCTGCCCCAGCTACAGGATCTGTTGGCAGCCTTTCCGCTGTGTCAGATCCAGGCAGATCTAGTACGTTTGGGGGAGCGCCTCCACCAGATTGAGGGACAGCGAGAGAGGAGCCATACCAGTCAGCCCCAGCAACAGCGGCACCCCTTGGCGGATCACCAGGGTGTCTCGTGCTTTACGTGCGGTGGAGTGGGCCATTACGCCCGTCAGTGTGCGTCGCCCCCGACCCTATGCCCACGTGACCCGCGATACCAAACAGGACGAAACCGGCAGCAAAATCGAGACCGAGCAACTCCACGGATTCCAACCTCGGACTTCAAGATAGTAAGACGTGTTCGCTAGTGCTCTCTGTTTTCCACGTGTTTGTGAATTCAGCTAACAATGGATATCAATAAGGACTCCAGATTAAATCGTTGTTTCACGGAGGACCCGCTGGACGAGAGAGAATGGATTCCCCTTTACACCCCCTCAGCGAAACTCGAGATCAGGGTAGTAGTAGTAGAACACATAACATAAATTGAATATTCTTGCTTTATAAAAGCAAACTCATTCAGAGGCTTTTTGAATCTGAATTAAGTTAAATAGATGGTATAGTATTAATGATGGTATAGTACCCTGCTGAGGTGTGGTCAACTTCACAGGGTCCTGGTGCTGACCATTTATACCTACCAGACTGGACTTGTTTATGGATAGGTGAATTTTCATCACTGCATAGTATGGCACACGGGGCAATGCGGACGGCTGACGCTTCGAGGGGACTCTGGGAAGTGCATCCGGGGCTTCCCTCCCGTTCTAGTTTAAAGGAGCCGTATGGTGGTTGGCTTGTCGTAACTCTTCTCTACCCTGATCCATTCCTTACTGGACAACATCTTTTCCGCCAATGTTTAATAAAATCCCAGGTTTCTCTAATAAAAAATCACATGACTCCACAATTATAAAAGAATGTCGCGGTGTTTGTAATATGTGTTAGTTATTCTGAAACCATTGAGTTTACTTACCTGTAGGAGACGTTGCCCATTGCCATTGCAGCTACCAATAACAAAAGGGCCTATCACCCCTCCCCAAAGATCAGAGTCAGTACCAACTTTGGCATTGAAGTCACCAAGAACAAGGGCAATATTGTTGGCCCTACCAATCATGGAGGACACGGAGGTGTCGGCCCTTGTCGATACCGGCGCCATTGTGTCCGTCATGAATAGCCAGTGTTTTCAGCGCTTGAGAGGCCGAATCCTGCACAAAACGGTCCCCCTCCAACATAATTTGAAAACTGTAGATGGCCACCCCCTTCCAGTGATAGGCAGATACATGGTGACCCTCACATTTGACGGGATTAGATTTGAACACCCCATAGTAGCCCTTGACATAGACACTCCACGATACGATATGATAATGGGACACGATATCCTCAAAAAGCATCGATTCATCATAGATTGTCATTCAGGCACACTGCACAAGAAAAAGGACGAGGCAGCGGGCATACAGGGTGCCGTTCGCGCTGCAGGGCGAATTGGACCGACAAGTGGATGAGTTGTTAGAGCAAGGAATAATAAGAGAAAGCGCCTCTCCTTTTGCGTCACCCATCGTCTTAGTGAAGAAAAAAGACTCCACCTACAGATTCTGCGTCGACTACAGGGCCCTAAATGCGAAAACAGTCCCAGATTCGTACCCCCTCCCCCTCATAAACGAAATTATCGACCAACTAGCTCACGCCAAATATTTTAGCTCACTGGATATGGTATCCGGTTATTGGCAGGTTCCCGTTCACCCACGTGACGTGGAGAAAACTGCGTTCATCAGCAGGAAAGGGTTATTTGAATTTAACTACTTACCATTTGGACTGAAGAACAGTCCCGCTACGTTCCAGCATTTATTGGACCACGTATTAATGGGAATGCGACAAGAGCAAGTTCTCGTCTACCTCGACGACATAATGGTGGCCTCCCAGACATTTGAACAACACACAGAACGGTTACAGAGGGTATTTGACCGCCTAAGGGCCTACAATTTAAAGTTGAAGCCAGCAAAGTGCCAATTCACGAAGGAATCCCTCACTTACTTGGGACATTTTATTTCCGCAGAAGGGGTCCAGCCGGACCCGTGGAACGTCCAGGCCATTGAAGAATTTCCTCGCCCCCGTAGTGTCCGGAACGTTCGAGCCTTCCTAGGCCTAACCGGCTACTACCGGCGTTTTATCGATCGCTACGCCGATCTTACAGCCCCCTTGGTCCGTTTAGTGAAGAAGGACACCCCTTTTAGATGGTCTCCAGAAGCGGAGGAAGCGTTCGAAGTACTGAAGAGGAAATTAATGACCGAGCCCCTTCTCCTGTACCCCGACTTTGGACGGAAATTTTTCCTGTCAACCGGTGCGTCGGATATTGCGGTAGCCGGCGTACTCGAGCAGGAGATGGACGACGGTTTCCGTCATCCGGTAGCTTACGCCAGTCGGAAATTGAAGCCCCCGGAAACACGCTGTCTCAGTCACGTCTCAAGAAGAAAAACTTAAAAGGTCAAATTCTGAAAATATTCGTTGTCCGACGCGTGGTGCAAATGGTTAGCACGCTCTGGCATGAATCTGGAGAGATGCGGGTTCGATTCCCGCCGTGGCGGCGATGAATTTTTTTCAGAATCTATTAATTATTGTTTCTTAACAGGGAATACTGTGCATTCACTTTGGATTTCAATTATATATTTAACGCGGTAGCGTTAGCGCGTCAAATGTATGGTCACCATGTATCTGCCTATCACTGGAAGGGGGTGGCCATCTACAGTTTTCAAATTATGTTGGAGGGGGACCGTTTGGTGCAGGATTCGGCCTCTCAAGCGCTGAAAACACTGGCTATTCATGACGGACAGAGTGGCGCCGGTATTGACAAGGGCCGACACCTCCGTGTCCTCCATGCGGCCAGACACAATAGGTGAATTTTCATCACTGCATAGTATGGCACACGGGGCAATGCGGACGGCTGACGCTTCGAAGGGACTCTGGGAAGTGCATCCGGGGCTTCCCTCCCGTTCTAGTTTAAAGGAGCCGTATGGTGGTTGGCTTGTCGTAACTCTTCTCTACCTTGATCTCGAGTTTGCTGAGGGGGGGTAAAGGGTAATCCATTCTCTCTCGTCCAGCGGGTACTCCGTGGAGTTGCTCTTCTTCTTTCACATCCCTCTAAATGCTGGTCCTATTTGTAAAGCAAGCCTCGGCCTGCTTATCATCAGGACCACGAGCCAATGTCTTCTGTGGGTGATAGAGTGAGGGAGAAGATGTTAAAAATTGGAATTTTAATTTTTAGAGGCAAGGGTGGAAGGAAAGGCCGAAAGTTTGCACAGATCTTATTTTGCTCCAAAGTTGGTAAGTGTCGCGAAAATCGTGGAATGAGAGAGAAAAAAGGGGGAGAAGGGTATAATTTAGTGATAATTTAGTGTTAAGTAGGCTAAACATTAAAATTGTGGACGGGGGAGCAATAATTTGAAGGGGGGGGGAGAAATAAAGCCAAAAGTAGCGTCAGAGCAGCGAGATGATGGAAATCGATCGCTGACGTCACAGCCAATGGGATTGAAGGAAATTTGGCATTGGCTGAGAGCGGGAGCTGGAAGTTGGTTAGGTTTGACGCTAGCGGAGACGAGTGGGCAAGAGGGGTCTCAGCCAATGAGGATAAAGGAATTTTGGGATTGGCTGAGAGTGAGGAATGGAGAGGAGGCAGAATTTTGAGCCACTCACACACCTCACTGCCCCTTTGCCTTTCCACCCCACTTTCTTTTTATTTCCCATTTTGCTGAACACCCATCTCCCACTCACCCCCATTTTACTGACACAATACCCACCTTTTCCCCATTTCCTCACTTTCTTATTCATTTTGCTACTTTTCCTAATGATTTTAGTAAGGTCCTTGGTCTGGCCTTTCTTCACCCTACCCCTATGCTTAGTTTTCTCTGCACTACGGTGCACGTGGTTTTGCTTTGTTCCCAAATGTTAATTTCCCCTTCTCCTCCTATTTTTTCCTGATTATTCCCTCATTACTTTGGGACTGCCACCTCCCCCCCCTTCCCCCTACCCACCAAGATTCACCCCTTGGGCAAGCCCTGCCTGAGGAGGTTGAAACTTGGTTTATTTTGATTTTTATTATTTTTATGGAAAAAAAAATTTTTTTTTTACAATTAAAAAAAAATATTTTTTTTATTAACTTTGTCCCCCATTGCTGAACCTTTTGGTTCTCTCCTTGTTGCCCTCTCCTTACTCCACCTGCCCCCTCCTCCCCCCTCCCTTTTACAACCCCATATTATTTCTCTCCTATGAGATGAAAATTTTTTTTTGTTGTTGCTAATTTTTTAATTTTTTTTTTTTTTGTTTTTTTCTTTCTCCCTCCCCTGAAAGCCCACACTGAACACACGCTCTTTTGACCTGTTTCTGGGAGATTGTGAACACTCTTTCCTCTCCACCTCTTTTCATTGGACCTGAGTCACTACAGCCCATCATTGTTGCCTTTCCCTCTCTCATCAAAAGGCGGCCTGTGGCCAAACGCCTTCGCCAAAATGTAAGTACACTGTGCTACGCTACGCTAGCTTCTGTCTTGCATTCCATTCAGCCTCCTCTGACGACCCTTGCATATGGACCAGATGATCCTAATTCCACTGGAATGTGGTACAAAGTGGTCCAGATATGATGGAATAGGTTTATGTTTAAGCAGAATTTTGAGACGCTAGCTTCTGTCTTGCATTCCATTCAGCCTCCTCTGACGACCCTTGCATATGGACCAGATGATCCTAATTCCACTGGAATGTGGTACAAAGTGGTCCAGATATGATGGAATAGGTTTATGTTTAAGCAGAATTTTGATCGCTAAATGAGTAAAAAAGATGGAAAAGGGCTAATTTTGAACGGAAAATAATTTAAAAACGGAAGAATAGTGAATTATTTAAGAAGAGGGAGGAGATTCTTTACTAATTGGAGGAAGTCCCAAATAGAAAAGCACTCTCTCTGCGGGCATTTGCCTAAAGCAGAGAGGTAAAGGTCTCGATACTTCGGCAAAATGCAACCGTCCTTGGATAGCGTTATTTTAGGAGCTTTAAGGTGGGGAGGGATTTCCCATTCGGAGGAGGCTAATTTAGGGTTAATAAGAAATTTTAGAAAATCAAGGAGGTCCTCAAAGTTTTCAAGAAAATCAGGGGGGTCAGAATTTAGAGTAATAGAGGGGGAGGTGGATCGATCTATGATGAAATTTTGAATATTACCTATTAATGAGGAAGGCGAGTCAGGAGCTGGCTGTTTTTTCTTCTGATGGGCAGTAGACTCAGAGGCAGAAGGTGAATCCGATGGAGAGGGAAGGTGCTTTCTTTTTTGTTGAAGGGGAGTAGAAGGAGCTGACTCTTCAGGAGCGGGAACTTCTTTTGGAGCATCCTGAACTTCTTCTCTTTGAATGGAGGTTGGTGCCAGCAGTTGCGAAGAGTTGGTGGTCGAGATAGAGTCCGAAATTATGACCGATTTTGATGCGGGAGGTGGCAGGTTCTTCTTGGCGAAGGCTTC
Source organism: Ryuthela nishihirai (assembly GCA_038380435.1). Lineage (NCBI taxonomy): Eukaryota > Metazoa > Arthropoda > Arachnida > Araneae > Heptathelidae > Ryuthela > Ryuthela nishihirai. Next base: position 78,978,621 of record JAWZYU010000009.1, on the reverse strand, counting down.
GCAGTCCTTTATGATGTGGCCTGGGAGTCTGCACCACTTGCAAAGCCGGATCATGCCAGAGTATTTAATTGTAGCCGAAAAGGTAGAGATGTGGAGGAAATTGGGTACCATTTTCTTCATCTCCATGTGGACTACCCTCGTACCCGTCCGGATGGATTCCAATCCCGGGAGGTTCAGGAACTCTTCTGCAATGCTTTTTACAATGCCATATGGCTTGAGGGCGTCCACGATGTCACAGTTAGGGATGAAGAATGGTAGTTTAGAGATGAAAACTTTTTCTGGGGATATCCTAGGCGCTTGAATGGTCCGTGGGAAACACCAGGTTCGGATCAGCGGCAAAATCATCCGCAGCGTCTTCAGAGGCAAAAGTAATAATAGTGATATCTTTGGAAATACTTTGTGCGACTTCAATAGCAGCTGGGTCCTTATTGTTGGCCAATATAGTCACGAAAGTCTCATAGCTGAGATCACGATGTAAAAACTTGAAACAACGATTTAATCTGGAGTCCTTATTGATATCCATTGTTAGCTGAATTCACAAACACGTGGAAAACAGAGAGCACTAGCGAACACGTCTTACTATCTTGAAGTCCGAGGTTGGAATCCGTGGAGTTGCTCAGTCTCGATTTTGCTGCCGGTTTCGTCCTGTTTGGTATTGCGGGTCACGTGGGCGTAGGGTCGGGGGCGACGCACACTGACAGGCGTAATGGCCCACTCCACCGCACGCAAAGCACGTGACACCCTGGCTATCCGCCCAGGGGTGCCGCTGTTGTTGGGGCTGACTGGTATGGCTCCTCTCTCGCTGTCCCTCAATCTGGTGGAGGCGCTCCCCCAAACGTACTAGATCTGCCTGGATCTGGCACAGCGGAAAGGCTGCCAACAGATCCTGTAGCTGGGGCAGAGGGTTCGACTCTGTGTTCCTAGCAGGGGTTTCCTCGTCAAGTGCTCGTATGGCTGGCGTTCGTCCGGAGGCACGCTCATTGCTCTCCTCCAGTGTAGCTTTTGCTAAAGCCTCCTCAAATGTGCGGGGGTTATGAGACAGTACGAACCGTTGAGCCGCGGGTCCAGGCCCGCCAGAAACTGGGCAAGGCGCATCTGATCGCCGATTCCCTGATCCTCGCTGTCCATGTTTCTTCCTGCTGTTCACAAAAACTGATAGGCCCAGGTCCGAATGCGGGCAGCATACTCCCGGACACTCTCATTCTCCGTTTGCTGACAGCTTGTGAATTTGTGTAGGCGGGTGGCTAATGGCGCCTCACTATCGAACCTTTTCAACACCGCCCTTTTGAAAACTCAAACAAGAAGAAGAATATAATGAACACTTGGAGATTACAGCAATTGTCGCCAGATCCTTCTACCAAGACATTTCTTAAACCACCACATTTGGAAATAGGACATCTTGGTAGTATTCAAAATCCTGCAACATAGAACAGTGTAAACAGTGAAAAAGATAAGATAATGATGAGTTGGAAAAGTGAGATATTGTCAACAGATCCTTCTACTAAGAGAGTTCTTAAACAGCCTCCTCCAAAGCTTGGAAAAGTGTATCCTGGTACGATAAAAGTTCCTGCCGTGATAACAAAGGAATGAGTGCCAAGGAGAAGATCTTAAAGAGCTGGAGCGGAGAAACATTGCCAAGAAATCCCTTCTGCGAAGAGACCTATTAAATCGCCTCCACAACAGTTCCCAAAGGTACCTTCTGGTATGATAGAAGTTCCTACCCCAGAATACAGCAGAATGAGTGCCAAGGAGAAAATTATGAATATGTGGGGAAAGGGAGGACAGGAAAGTTCAGACAATTATACTAGAGGACAGGTCAAACGGCCAAGTAAGATGAGTGAAATGGACTATAATGCACTCTATAAGTCGATATTCGTCCCAGTGCCCTTGAAAGGAAAGTCCCAGCAGGTTCCTAGATTAAAAAAGAAGGAAACTCTTTGCTCCAGTTAAGGCGGTTGACTCCATGATGAAGACATCGAATAAATGGGATGGAGAAAGGAAAGAAAACTGTTAAGAAAGCTTATTTATGATCCCTCTTTTTCCTTCCACATTAGCTGCCTATGTGTGGAGGGGTTTTCTCCTGGGTTAGAGCAAAAAAATAAAAAAATACCCCCTCAAGCTGCTGCTTGCCACAGAGGTCTGACAGGAGCCTGTCAGTTTATATGCTACAGTAGGAGATCTGAGAGGATGGCAGGACCAAAACACTCTGACATATCAATAATGACATTTAATGGAGCCGGTTCCCTCTTTTTCCTTCCACATTAGCTGCCTATGTGTGGAGGGGTTTTCTCCTGGGTTAGAGCAAAACACTCTGACATATCAGTAATGACATTTAATGGAGCCGGTTCCCTCTTTTTCCTTCCACATTAGCTGCCTATGTGTGGAGGGGTTTTCTCCTGGGTTAGAGCAAAACACTCTGACATATCAGTAATGACATTTAATGGAGCCGGTTCCCTCTTTTTCCTTCCACATTAGCTGCCTATGTGTGGAGGGGTTTTCTCCTGGGTTAGAGCAAAACACTCTGACATATCAGTAATGACATTTAATGGAGCCGGTTCCCTCTTTTTCCTTCCACATTAGCTGCCTATGTGTGGAGGGGTTTTCTCCTGGGTTAGAGCAAAACACTCTGACATATCAGTAATGACATTTAATGGAGCCGGTTCCCTCTTTTTCCTTCCACATTAGCTGCCTATGTGTGGAGGGGTTTTCTCCTGGGTTAGAGCAAAACACTCTGACATGTCAGAACCGGATCCCTCTTTTTCCTTCCACATTAGCTGCCTATGTGTGGAGGGGTTTTCTCCTGGGTTAGAGCAAAACACTCTGACATGGATGGTGCCTTGATGTGGCGTCAGAGCTTTTCACTAAACCATCCGGCAGATAAATGTTGCAGTGAGAGCTGTAATCATAAAAAAAATTCTACTATGAGTGAACATATAGTCGAAGGGGGACACCAACCGCCAATTCTTCCCTAAATTATAGTATGGGGGGAAAAAAAAGGACCGGAACTAAGAGGCTTTCTGCAAATTGAACAGTTCATTCTGCAAGAATCATGACCTCGCCTTGGAGCAGAAGACAACTTGGATAGACGACAGCGATCAGCGTCAGCTCTTGCAGTGCATCACCTCGGTCGAAAGTTTGGGCGAGACTAGTTAAGCTTAGTTTTATTGACTGTTTTGATTTTCTCTCAGTGTTATTGTGCAGGGGCATAGCGAAGGACTATGGTTGTAGGGAGGGGATGGAAATAAAAAAAATTCCAACTCGGAAATCAAATTTTGCCAACTGAGCAAATAATGTATAGATTTTCGCTCGGGGGGGGGGGATTTTCACGTCTCTATTGAATTTTGCCAACTAGCCATAATTTCACGGAAATTATCCCAATATTCATATCTCGTCGGAATTGTAGCAAGCCAGTGTGAATTTTGCCTGATTTGGCCAAATCTCCTTAATTTCACAAACCTAATACCAGTCCTATCTTTGTATCTCTCCTTCTTTGTCAAGTGACTTCAACATTTTCAAAGTTCCCAATATTTTGCTAAGTTTTCTCTATTTTGTCAACTCTTTTTAATTTCACAAACCCAATCCCAATTTTCATACCTCGCCTATATTTCATCAAGTGGATTCGCATTTTGCCAACTACCCTAGATTTTGCCAACTTGCCTATATTTTACCCAGTGGATTCGAATTTCGCCAACTCCCCTAATTCGCCATAATTTTACAGAAAAAAATCGCAATTTTTACATCTACCCTGTATTTGCCAAGTCACTTCGAATTTTATCAACTCTCCTTAATTGCACAAGAAAGGCACAATTTTCACAAATCCCTTGTATTTTACCAAGTTGGCTTCGAATTTTGCCAACTCCCCTAAATTTTGCCAAGAGTTCTCGATTTTGCCAACTCTCCTTAATTTCACAAAACCAATCCCAATTTTTACCACTCACCTGTACTTTACCAAGTGGATTCGAATTTTGCCAAGAGTTCTAGGTTTTAGCACCTCTCCTTAATTTCACAAAACAATCCCAATTTTACATCTCTCCTGAATTTGCCAAATCATTTCAAATTTTTCAAACTCCCCAAAATTTTTCCAAGTTTTCTCGATTTTGTCAACTCTCCTAAGTTTCATAAAAACAATCCCAATTTTCGGAACTCGCCCGTATTTTACCAAGTGGATTCGAATTTTGTCAACTGCCCTAGATTTTGCCAAGTTTCCTCGATTTTACCATCTCGCCACAAATGTACAGAAAACAAAATTCAAATTTTTACATCTCACCTGATTTTTGCAAAGTCATTCTGAATATTGCCAGCTCCCCAAAGATTTGCCAACTCTCCTAAATATTGCGAAGTTGCCTCGATTTTGCCAACACGACATAATTTTATAGAAAAAAGATTGCAATTTTTACATCTCACCTGAATTTTGTCGTCTCCACGATTTTGTCAAGTCACTCCGAATTTTGCCAACTTTCCATAATTTTACAAAAAAAATCCCAATTTTTATCTCATCTGAATTTTGCCAACCCCCCACGATTTTGCCAACTCCCTACGTTTTGCCAACTAGCAATAATTTTACAGAAAAAAATCCCTATTTTTATAGCTCACCTGAATTTTGCCAACTCCCTACGATTTTGAAAAGTTACTCCAAATTTTGACAACTCCCCACGATTTTACCAAATCACTCTGAATTTTGCCAGCTTCCCCTAGATTTTGTCAACTCCCTAAGTTTTGTCAACTCGTCATAATTTTACATAAAACATCCCAATTTTTACATCTCACCTGAATTTTGCCAACTCCCCACGATTTTGCCAAGTCGCTCCGAATTTTGCCAACTTTTCATAGATTTTTGCCAACTTCCTAAGTTTTCTCAACTCGCCATAATTTTACAGAAAAAAATCCCAATTTTACATCTCACCTGAATTTTGCCAACTTCCCACGATTTTGTGGGCGGGGGTGGCTCAGTCGGTAGCGCGCCAGGCTCGTAATCTGTACTTCCCAGGTTCGAGTCCCAGCTGGGTCAGCGTTGAGATTTATCTCCGCAAAATTCCCCGCCCTGCCCACGGTCAGTAGGGGACACCGATGGGCTTGGAAAGGCCGCCGGTCGTCGGAGGGGACGTTAAGCCGTGGCCCCGTGTGCGGGAGAGCTATATCCTGTGCACGTTAAAGAACACGCTCGATGGCCTTGACGGGAGGCTATCATCTGTCTCCCACAACTGTTCCAGTGGGTCCCCTCTCCCAACCTTCTCTGAGCCTTCGGGATCCATGTGACCTGGCCATTTAGCCCATGGTGTGCAAAAAAGTGCCGCTCAGGGGTAAAACAACCCACCAACCCAACTCCCCACGATTTTGCCAAGTCACTCCGAATTTTGCCAACTCCTTAAGATTTTGTCAAGTTGTCCCAATTTTTCCAACTCACCTGTATTTTGCGAAGTGGCTTCGAATTTTGCCAACTGCTCTAAATTTTGACGTCTCTCCATTTTCCAAACTCCCTAGATTTGCCAAATTGCCTCGATTTTGACAAGTCCCCTTAATTTTGCAAAAAAAGATCACAAATTTTCACAACTCATCTAGATTTTACGAAGTCGCTTCGAATTTTACCAACTCCGAGTTATTTTGGGTGGAGCCTCCCCCCATCCCCCCCGTGGCTACGCCCCTGTACATAACAATATGCAAATGGCCACACAGGTTATTCTGGTGATGTAATTTCACAGCTCGCGGAGTTGCGCGCAACATGGATTTAACTATAAAACCCTTCACAACGTTCCGACCTATCATTTTTCAACTGATAACGAACATCTTATGTTCGTTATCAGTTGAAAAATGTATTGACGTGTGTACACCCATCAAAGATCATCTGATTTATCGGACGTTGAGCCTGCAGATATCTCATGCAATAGTTATGAAGCATGATGGTATAACCATTGCCATCGGCCAAATATATTTTGCTAATGATTGGTACGGGTCCTATGCATCCTCAGAAGTCATTTCTTCCGCAAAAATATTCCTTGAATTCTATTGCAACAGGAAATCTCTGCATTTGCTACTGATTGATAGAGCAGCGTATTGAAATAATGATAGGCAACATTAGTACACACCATAGATTGCCTGTAGAAATAAACTTCAGTAATTTTTCATCTGAAAAAAAAAAAAAATATCGGTCACGCGGGGGGGGGGGGGATTTAACCCGTAACTTTCTAGATACATACATGCCAGAGCGCTCTACCGTTAAACCACGCATTAGAAGCTAATGATCTTCCAGGATTTATCCAGCTCTCCTCTATAGGTCTTAAGGATCCCAAAGTCTCCGAGAAGGACACCAGACAGCTCTTAGAAGACATATGGTGGCCCTGTGAACAAGAGAGCCATCTCCTGTGCATGTTAAGGAACACGCCGTCTTGACGGGGGGCTTCCATATGTCTCCTAAGAGCTGTCCGGTGTCCTTCTCGGAGCCATTGGGGTCCTTAAGACCTATAGAGGAGACCTGGATAAATCTTGGAAGATTATTAGCTTCTATGCGTGGTTTAACTTCTAATGCGTAACTTTAGATCCGACCCATCGAACGGCGGCTTTTCCAACCCCATCGATGTCCCCTTTCTCACCTTGGGGAGGGGGAGGATTAGCAAAGATAATTCTGAATGCTCTCATAGTCGAAACTACGAAGTGCAGATAACGAGGCTTACACGCTTCCGACTGAGAGACCCTTCTCTTCTATGTATCAGTGAAATATCCGGTGCTGCCAAGGAACAGCAAGAAGCAGATGGCCTTTATGGTTTATAACCGGTGCGTAAAATGCTTATTTTTACTTGTTCTGTATCATCATTGGTGTTTAAAATACTGTTGCGAATTACAAAATACGGATATGCACTGGACGTGAGTAATAATAACTATATTTTAAAGCCAAATGTAATGCAATGCAAATCGTTACAAAGAAAATATGGATGTAGTTTTTCATAAACAAATCGACTACTAACATGCAAAAGTCATTAACATTCCTGCACAGAGTACACAACTCAGTCTATACTACTAAACTTTTACCTCTATACTGTCTGTTGTGTCTCTTGAATACCTTATATACCAGGTATAAAGAATCCTTCTTCTTGTTAGATCACTAGACGTATCCTCTAGCAAAACATAACTACCGCCCGTGCACACACCAATACAAGATACTTCTTGACTTTTACTTATCGCGCACAGACTCAAACCATCTGAACAACCTTTCAGATCTCAGAACTTTAACACACTGCACACTGCTATATTTTCATTCTTCTTCTTCTGAACTGTTCTAAGTTCCAAATCGTTGGCTAATTGAATCTCACGTAGAAGCACACACGAGGGTTACAATCACGTTAACTCGTGAAGTCACTGTAGCGCGTTCATCTGTCGTAACACTGCCCCCTCCTTAGGTCTTGTTCGTCCCGAACAATTCTGGATTCCGAAGCTTCTTCAGTTCTTCGATGAAACGGGGCCAAACGATTCATGGGAACCACCTTGCACTTTGTAGTTGAACGTCGACGAATGCGATACATCACGCCGTTAATCCTGTTAACTACTGTGTAAGGACCTCCCAAAGTTCTTTGTAGTCTCGGTGAAAGTCTCCTCTTTCCACGTGGAGTAGTTGGACGTCGACGAATGCGATACATCACGTCGTTAATCATGTTAACTACTGTATCAGGACCTCCCCAAGGTCTCTGGTGTCTCGGTGAATGTCTCCTCTTTCCACGTGGAGTTATTTTCTCTACAGCAGTAGGTGAACACGTATTTTGTTCCACTGTATTCAAAATACGGACGGCTGTCTTCTTTAGGAAGGTGACGAGTTTATTGCTTTTGTTTTGCTTCTGGTGATAAAAAGAACATTTCATTATCACGTGTTTCCTCAGTTCATCCCACATGTTTGTGTCAAAATGGAAGCGAATCACATTATGACGTAGATTTTCTTTCTCACTGAAGCCTCGTCCACAAGCAGAATACGTGTAAGGCCTATAGCCCTTGTGAACACGTTTATGTCTGCGCAGGGAGGAGAATCGACTAACAGTTTTCGTGCAAAACCTGTAAAAAGTTTTCTTCTTTGTCGAAAGTTTTCTCCTTTGGATTTTTAATTCTATCAACAGTAACAAGGAATGAAAGTCATTAGTGACATAAAATCTAGGGAGGAGTTTCATCCTCCAGTCTGACCATTTTGTCAGTTGACTTTCACTTAATTCAGAACTGTCGTGATGAACCTTCAGCCATATTTCACCCGATTCAATTTGATCCCCAAGGTGCTTCACAAATATAATATCAGCTCCATAATTCTTTTTAGCGCTTCGGTCCATCTCCTCCTTCCATACTCTTGCTAGAACTGCAGCTTCTAATCCGACAACCTTACCTGTTTCTCCTGTATAAGTGAAATCAGTGATGTGTCGGGCTGCTAGCAATATTTTTTCTGTTTTACCTTCACATAGCCAGCTTGCAACATCTTCAGATACTCCTTGTTCTATTAACATGTTACGAAACTTGTTCAAAGCATTGCCGTTATGCAGAACCTTGCGGGCACGTGATGCTTCATCTACCCTATTATCCACAATGTTCACCAAACGCAGAAGTTCTCCTCCTAACTCTTCGACGAGCTCTTGCAGTTCCAAGGATCCGTTACCAAGGAAACACTGAACAGCTTCCATCACTTCCAGAGAGTTGTCAACAGAGTTTTCAAGAGGTGAATCCATGTTGCTGATAACAGCTGAACAACTCAAACTCTTCATTCCACGAGTTTGTGATGCTGCAACCATTTTCTTAACTAAATAAACAGCAACATCTTCTGTACTGATGAGATCAATAGCTCCTTTTCCGAATTCAACATCATAAACCAAAGTGCACACTCCTTCAGCCAGCTTTTTGGACACAATTGAGCATCTCATTAGAGGAACGCTATCTACGGTAGCCGTCAGATCCTTGCAGCGGTAAATCTCCTTATCTGTTGGCACCAGCTCCTCTGTCTGTCCTACGATGTCTTCCATCATCTGCTCCGACGTCTTCCATCATCTGCTCGATTTTATTCTACGATGTCTTCCATCATCTGATCCGACGTCTTCCATCATCTGATCCGACGTCTTCCATCATCTGCTCGATTTTATCTTTAGTGCAGTCGACTGTGAAGCCAGGGACGGATTCCAATTTGTCCAGAGTATCTCCCGTCAATTGGAGAGCACGACCGGAGATCATAGGGACCTTGAGACCTAAAGCAGCAAGTGCAGGAGCCAAGACAAGACTCACTTTGTCGCCGACACCTCCTGTGCTGTGTTTATCTACCATCCGATGGCGACACTCGGGTCTCCAGCAAAACACATGACCCGAGGAGGTCATAGTTGCTGTTTCTTCCGAATTCACTTTCTTGGAGCTCTCATTGTAATTAGCCAGGCCCCCCCAATAGGGGACCACCTTGTCGTGGTGGGGGGGCCTAGGGCCCAGCAATCCGGCTGAAGGCTGTGCCAGCCGGATTAGGGTACCGGTTGGACATGGCCAAGGCCAACCGAGGTCGAAGACGCTGCTGGCCGGCTTGATTGCCGGTCGGGTGGTGACGGCGTCGGAGACCTCACCTCAGGGACCTTGGGTGGTCAGTTCGACGGCTCGGTCGAAAGGTCCCTCCTGCCTAGTAGGCACGAGCCGTCCAAAAAGTCTGGGTCCTACTAAGAGTCTCCACCCCGGGTGCCGATCGAGCTTGGATCTTTATATCCTTGCACATTTGCAAACCGGGGAATAGATTAAATTTAGGTTTCTTCCGGTGGTTAGCTTTCCTTCTATAGGACTGCTGCCATGTGAGGCCGGGGTTGAGGTGCGCCTATAGGGCGTATTCCTTGCCCCCGGCTCTAGATAGTCATGGCTTTTCTTTAACCAGGTAGTGCTGTCAGGCGGAACCGGGAATTGCCGTGGTTGCACAAGATCGCAACATAGAGATCAATTGTAATTAGCCAGGGAAATATCAGTCATGATTGCCAAATTGTTCATTCTGGAGATCAGCGACGAGTTTTGTAACATGAGCCACTTTAGAGCTCTTGTAGTCGTGATAACATGAGTCCACTTTAGAGCTCTTGTAGTCGTGATTAAACTTTTCTATATCCTTATAATCTAAATGGTTATAATGTCCAAATCTGCGCATTGACTTTTCAGAAAAGAAATTCAGCATGGCTACGTTGAGATTGTCTGAGGGCTTCACTTCTCTCTGATCGTAACTCTGAGGCTTAGTTTCATCCAGAAAGTTAGTCTTTGAAGTACTGTCTCTGCGTGAAGCTCCTTTACTAGCATCACCTGTTACGCTTCTAAGCCATTCTTCGGAATTCTTCTTTCTTAAATCCCCACTTTCTATAAACGATTCGAGTGTGGCTATATGCTTCGGAAAAATCTCTCCGACTTCCCCAGTAACGTCGAATGGCACTTTGTATCTATGATGAATGGACGCCTCTTCTTTACTCGGACCACTCTGCGAAACGTAATCTCTGTTTCGTTCCCCCTCATTACCACTCGTTACTCTGCCTTTGCGATAATTGTCCATGACGCATTTTGCTGACGGCGAGGAATAGAATACCTTTCGGGTGGATCTCTCTTCAGATCTGCCAGACTTGTATACCTAGGTATTTTGAAGTGCAAAGCGTACTGTATAGTCTCACAGCTCTCTGATCTGTGTGATTGTTCTTCACAGTTCCTAGACATGTCACCAGCGACATAGACACTCTGTCATGCATTACCAGTAGTTGCGTGGTCAAAGGCATTATCTGCGCTATCTCTACGTTTCTTGATTTCCAGTAGCAGATCCACATTTCGAGATTCTCCTTTCTTGCGAAGATTCGATTCTTTTGTAGTCTTCCTCTCGCAGTCCTCTCGCACTTTCTCCATCTCTCTTGAGATCTCTTCAATCCATATGAAGGCTTCATCAGAACGCCGCTGCCCCAGCGAGCTTCTCCTGTCCGTCGAATTTTGTAAAAACGAATTGAATCTACATTGCTTCTTTTTCAGATAGCGAAGAATCCCGGAATGTTTTCTGGTTCCGCATCGTTTCTTAAATTGCTTCTTTTTCAGATAGCGAAGGATCTTGGAATGTTTTATGGTTCCGCATCGTTTCTTTCCCGCATCAGCATTATATTCATCTGTACTATAGCTCCCACTGCTGGAGATATATTCACCTTCAACCAATTTCGTTGTCTTAACTGTAACAACATCTCTACCAGCTCTCGCTTCTTGCATAATTTTGTTCCTATAATTTTTATACTGCCCAACAATATTCTTATGGTTAGCATCTTTAAAACATTGTTCATCTATACTGTTACCTCCAGTGCTGTTAGTTTCGCAAATTTCACCTATTGGTTTTGGATTCACATTTTGACATGCGTTGCCTTTCTCTTTTCCATGTTTACAATCTAACTTAACACTATCAAGATCATCTTTTTCACTGACAAATTCAACATTTAAGCCATTGCATTGTCTATTGAGTTCGGTTTTAATATCCTTGAACTGATCAATAATCTTACCAACTTGAGAAGCCACTTCAGCTCTCATCTCAGTATTTTGTGCGGCTATTTCGGCTTTCAAATCATCTTTTTGAGAAACTATCTCAGTTCTCAACTCATTATTTTGTGCGGCCAGGTCACCTATTTTATTTCTCAACTCATTATTTTGTGCGGCCATTTCGCTTCTCTGGGCAGCTATTTCACCTTTAATGTATGTTTTCTGTGTAGCCATATCGGCTTTCAGGTCAGTCATCAGCTTTATTAACTCATCCATACTTCTAGTGAAAGGCATTCAATTAAATGATCCCACTCCTGACACCAAATGTTGCGAATTACAAGATACGAATATGCACTGGACGTGAGTAATAATAACTATATTTTAAAGCCAAATGTAATACAATGCAAATCGTTACAAAGAAAATATGGATGTAGTTTTTCATAAACAAATCGACTACTAACATGCAAAAGTCATTAACATTCCTGCACAGAGTACACAACTCAGTCTATACTACTAAACTTTTACCTCTATACTGTCTGTCGTGTCTCTTGAATACCTTATATACCAGGTATAAAGAATCCTTCTTCTTGTTAGATCACTAGACGTATCCTCTAGCAAAACATAACTACCGCCCGTGCACACACCAATACAAGATACTTCTTGACTTTTACTTATCGCGCACAGACTCAAACCATCTGAACAACCTTTCAGATCTCAGAACTTTAACACACTGCACACTGCTATATTTTCATTCTTCTTCTTCTGAACTGTTCTAAGTTCCAAATCGTTGGCTAATTGAATCTCACGTAGAAGCACACACGAGGGTTACAATCACGTTAACTCGTGAAGTCACTGTAGCGCGTTCATCTGTCGTAACAATACTCTCTATCCACCACTGCTTTCTATATTCAAAACTCGCATCATTTAAAGTTCCAAATCATCATACCATGTAATGATTTCTGCTTTTGAGCTTGGAGAAATGGATTAATGTTTTGTTGCTTTGTTTGCAACTTTTATACATATTGTCTTTCTGACCTGTCCGAAAAGTATACAATTACTCAGGTTTAATTTGAACTTCTTCGTTTAAAAAATCAATTAAATGTTAATGAACAGAATGAACTGTTGTGAATGATTATGATGAAAATAATGGGATAGTATAACAAAGCTTTCATGACAAATGTTCTTAGTTCCTACTAATAGTAAACTACGAAAAGGTGCACTGTGGCCTGTGCATTATTCCAGAGGATTCCTTTTTGTCTCATAATATGAATGAGGAATTTTAAGAAGTCGCAAATTATGATGCTATTTAAAATAATGATCGTTTACCTGAAATGCATTTCTCTGTTCTGCTTGAAATAATGATTGTTCGATGGCAATAAATGAATGACCTATCAGAGTTGATAATTTTTCCTTGATTTTGAAAAATTTTTCGATATCTTTGGTTAATGGTTTTAAGCGTTGATCTGTCGACTGTTGTACGTTATACGTTGAATGCATTCAATTAAAATTATCTGTAAGTCTTGGGCACAGTAAACATTCTTCAAGAAGGCATCTTAGGTGAAAAGGGTCATATATGAGATCCTTGGATAGTCAGCCGTAACTATCATTACTGGCAGTTTAGATGCAATGAGCAGATATTTAATGGATTAGAAAAACCGCAAACGCTATGTGTTCCATTTCCCGAGCTGAAATAGTTTTTTTTTTACTGCAACTCATCAAACTTCGAAAATCCAATAGAAATAACAGTTGAATTCATAACACTCTTAGAATAAGTATTTAAATTCAATACAGGAAAAATATAACTTTATTTACTTGTGATTTCTATCCCTGACAGTGATCGTTCTCCGAGGAAGTTACAGTCCTGTTGGAACTCTCTTCTTTCTTCCAACAAGACTGAAATTCCTCGGAAAGCGATGCCAGTCGGGGATAGGAATATAAGGAGTAATTGTTCACAAGTGAATAAAGTTATTTGCTAAGTGTTACCTATATTGAATTTAAATCCAACAGAGAGATATGGATTATTCTTTCTAAAGAGTGGTCAGAAGGCAGGGATGGCTCAGTTGAAAGTGCATCAGGGTCGTAAACTGCAGTTCCCATGTTCAAGTCCCAACAGACCAGCGTTTAGATTTATCACCGCCATGGCCACAATCAGTAAGGTCCACCGATGGGCTTGGAAAGGCCGCCATCCATCGGATGGACGTTAAACCTTGGCTCCGTGTGCAGGATAGCCATACCTTGTGCACGATAAACAAAGTATTGTCTTGACGGGAGGCTACCATCTGTCTCCTAACAGCTGTCCAGTAGGTCCCCTTCCCCCAACCTTCTCTGAACCTTCGGGGTCCTTGTGACTTGGCCATTTAACCAATTGTGTGTAAAAAAAAAGTGCCCCTCAGAGGTGAAAAAAAAAACAAATTTAAAGAATGCATATAGTTATTTAAAGCAAGCTTTTCTAAACATGCTGTATTTTACCTTCCTTTCTAATAAATACAAAAGAGTTTCTTCATTCATGGTTGTTGGGTTGCTTTTACCTTTAAAGCTACCCTTAGAACTGTTTTGCACACAATGGTTAAATGGCAGGTCAAAAGGACCGCAAGGGTTCAACGAATGTTGGAAAGGAGCTCACTGGACGGCTGTTAAGAGACAGGTGGAAGCGCCTGTCAATGTCATTCACCGTGCTCTCTAGCGCACACAGTGAATGAATCTCCTGCCACATCTTTGGGTCTCATCAAAGGAGGGCGGCCTTTCCAAGCCCATCGGTGTACTTTTTCTGACTTAGGGAAAAGGGGGGGGGGTAACGCTGGCCCAGGTGGCACTCGAACCTGGAAACTGTAGATTACGAGCCTCACGTGCTATTGAATGAGCCAACCAGCCCCTTTACTTTCATGACATAATCATTTCTCTTTCACAATCTTTGGCATTTCTTATCTGGACGTTTCCAGATAAGAATTATTCTTACTGGACGTTCCAAACTCTTCTTGAATTTATCTTATGCTCCATTTCTTTGCCAAATTGAAGTTTTTGTATTCCACTTATTGTTCAACAGTGTCACTTGTCATAGATTTCGTATTGTTGTTTTTGGTCAGATACACCATCCATTGTAAGTCAGGTCTTAAACAATTTCTTACATCATGTTTTCTTCTCTAAATGGGTTATAGCAATGTACAGGGTGATTATAATTAAACTGGTATTACTCAGAGCGATGTAGAGAAGGATCTACTCGGCTGATCACAGCGAAAAGTGGTGGATACCTTAATAAAAACATAGAGTAGAGAATTTTCGAATAAAAAATAGTTATTTTTAATGCCATCAGGTGGCGTGGGTGTGCTAAAATAAAGAACATACGAAGTTGAACAAACACAACCTTTTTTAAAAATCAAGATTCTCATAATGTGAACCCTTCGTATGCAACATGTGCTGGAAACGTTATACGGCATGATCCACAGTTGCTTGAAACATTGGCTGCAGCATGCTTTGCTATTCTTGCGTTAATTTCAGCAAGCGATTCAACATTGCTTTAGTAAATTCGTCTTTTCAAATAACCCCATAACCAAAAATCGCATGTGTTTATGTCGGAGGAATGTGGTGGCCAAGCATTGGAAAAAGTTCGAAAAATTATTTCATTTGGTGAAGACCACGGAAGTCTTCACCAAATGTGGTACGCAACAATTGCGTTGCCGTAAGTGCAGTATGGGGTGGCTTTTCTATGGGTGAATTTCTTTCTTACAAAGCCGGAATAATCTTGCGGTGGAGAAGGTCTGTGTCACGTGATCCACTCACCGATCGACGCACGGAGGCTTAAGGCGTGATCTCCTCAACGAAAAATGACTCGATTATAAATTTTGCGGTAAACCTGAACCATACAGTTACATAGTCGGAATATAGGGACACATCATATACAGCATGCGGATGTGTAGGTCCCCATATTCGAAAGTTGTGCGTATTCACTGTTCCATGTACGAAAAAATGCGCCTCATCGGTCCATAAGACTTTCGAAGGGCACATTTCATCCACCTGCATCCTCGCCAGAAATGGCAAAGCGAAGTCGGCGCCTTGTTTTTTGTCACGTGGTTGCAGCTGCTGCACCCTATACATTTTTAAAGGATACCATTTCAAGATGAACCGTATAACTTTACAGACAGTTGACCACGGAAGTTGCAGTTGCCGGGATACCTGTCTTGCACAAACTACGGATAGTTCCGATTGTGACTGGATTTCTGCAACGGTAAGTGCGACGTCTTCCATATTGCTTTTTGCAACAGGTCACCAGCCTCTACCCGGAGCCACACCCTTGCCTGTTCGTCCTGGTCCACACCCTTGCCTCTTAATGCTGCTTCAGCTCATTTGTTCGCGCTGTAATGCGACAACGAGAAAATATCTCCTCTTGACTACTACTATAGATGCTGAAGTGTCGGTGGTTTGACTAAGCAAATAATGATGTGGTTAGAAGAAGGAGACATCAACAACTTTTGACTAGCTTCTTGTGTAACGAGAGAGACAGGGACATACCCAGGGGGCTCGGAATATTGTATTGTTTTGTGCGTACAAATTTGTATTGTTATCCACCCATTCCGTTTTCCGTGGTCCCTGGTCTTAGGTTGGTACACGCTGACTCTCCCCCTCCCCTACACACACTCTGCCATGGTTACTGGCTTTAGGCATGGGCCATGCTCTTGTCCTTTTCCATCCTCTCTGCTTGTTTTAGTCATTTGCTTAATTGAATCACTTACTGAATTACTTTCCAATGTAATTCAAAAATAATGATACACAATTTCATTCTTTGAATTTTTTCATTTCTTGGAGGCTTTTCACCCTCCCAAGTTCAGGTTGTGTGGTCCAGATCAACTCTCTCTCTCTCCACTTATATTTATCTTTGCAATCTTGGTCTTGTATTATTCATATCTCAGACTTCTCTACCTGCTTTGAAATCCAAAACATTTGTATTTGGAACTAAAAATAGATAGAGTTGCATTTGGAACACTAAAAGTAGATTAAAAATAAACTAAAAAAAATTTATTATTATTTATTAGCATGTTTGTCTACTGATCAGAGGGACCTAGGTTTAGAGCCCCGGATAAGGCATGGATGTTTGTGTTGTTCTTCTGCTGAGGACCAGCCATCCTCACAAATCCCTTCTACTATGGCTTATTAAACTGAAAGACTCCTGTCAGACTTCTGTGACAAGCAGCTGTTTGACGAGGGTATATAGATAATATCTACCCTGCCCTCGGGGAGAAAATATGACACTGAGGGGATTGGGAAGGCCGACGTCAGTTAAATGGGAAGTAAAATTTTAGCCTTGTGTGCAGGATAACTATAGCCTGTGCCATTAAAACAGTAAGATCGAGGCAGGCTTCCATCTGTCTCCTAACAGCTGTACATGGGTCTTTGCTGTGACCAGGACATTTAGCCCATTATGCAGAAAACAGAGCCGCTCAGATGAAATATGTTAACTCAAGCATCATTCCATCCTCCTCACCCCAATAGACATGAGCAGACCCGGATCTGAAAAAAAAATCGAGAAGAGAGGGAAACAAGAAACACAATCGAGCAGAAAAAACGGAAAGGTGGGGGGGGGGGGGGACAAGAGGCTGTATTTCCAATGCAATATATCATTTCCCCCTTGTTTTTTAAATTTTAAAATTTTTTTGAAAAATCCATGAAACATAAATAAGTTTAGTAATATTTATTTCTATTACCCTTACTATGATTCTGAAAGGAATAGGAGATGCCCCCCCCCCCTCCCTAGATCTTGTTCATGGACTCGAGTATGTCCACCCATAAGACTTTTTAGGCACATTACTGATATCTGAAATGTAAAATAGAACAGACTACTTTTGATTTAATCATTTGCTGAATTGAATCACTTACTCAATTACTTAACAATGTATTCTATAAAAAGTATAATGATAGAAAATTTTATTCTTTTCACCCTCCCAAGTTTAAGCTGTGTGGTCCCAGTCATCTCTCTCTATCCACTTATTTTTATCTTTGCAATCTTGCTCTTGAAGTCCTCTTTTCGGCATTCTTTTTTTCATACCATTTTTCCATCTCTTTCACCGTCTTCTTCCAGCGGGTTCTAATTTCCATATTAAATTTAGCCCTCTTCCTTTATCCATCATATTCATAAGTCTTTCTCATTTTGATAATATATTTTACACCTCCAATATTTTTATGTAATCTCTGATTGCTTTAGTTTCTTTATTTCCCATTTTATCTAGTCTTTGCTTCCTCGGATATCTTTTGCAATATCCACTTCGATTACTTTTATCTCAGATGCAAACCTTTCTCACAAAATTATTTTTGATTCTTATGTTAGAGTACTATCTACAATTGTATTAAAATCTATTCTTTAAAAATCAATTCAGCACTCTTACTGCTTTCTATTTTTGGTCTTCTATTTTAATAATCTTTCTTTAATTTTTTTTCATCATACATTCGACTATTAATAACAGCTTTCTTTTTGCTGGGTGTTAGAAAACTGACATCAGAATCCAAAAAATGGAAACATTGGAAACTTTTTTCTTTGAAAAATTTCAAATCATGACATCTATTTTATGTAAAAAGATGTAATCCAAGTAATTACAACCTTATGCCAGTTTTTAAGTAGAAAAACAAATTTAAATAGCTTTTAAAAGTTATTATTAAAAAATAATAATGAAAAAACTTTTCAAATATCGACAAACATGCATGCGTTTTAAAAACTGTTTTGGGAAAGGAGTTAAGAGTAAATGTCACAGGAGTCTGATATCTCGTGTTCAATGGGTAGTAGCTCATGACCATATGGGTTTCGAGGTGAAGGGATGCTCAGCTTAATGAGAGGCAATTTACGGAGTGGAAGGGAGCTCTGCCTGGCTTGGCTGCGGTTAACTCCTTCGCCCTTCGGGTGAAGGAAGGGGGGACGACAAACTAGGAAGAGTCCATTTCAAAAGTCGGCCGGTTTGGTATTCTGAGGTACTTCGTTTTCCAAGGTCTGTGGTAGTTAAAGGGTTAAAGAACACGCTTGATGGCCTTGACGGGAGGCTGCTGTCTGTCTTCCAACAGCTGTTTCAGTGGGTCCCCTCCCCCAACCTTCTCTGAGCCTTCGGGGTCCATGTGACCTGGCCATTTAGCCCATGGTGTGCAAAAAAGTGCTGCTCAGAGGTAAAAGAACAAAAAACAACAACACTATGGAGGTGTAAGCAGGTAACCAGACTTTTGTGAATCATGCTGTGGGGTACGGTCCGCTCTAGATAAGCGTATTCGTAGATGGCAATTACAATGCTGAAAAAAGGGGTTTCTGAATATCAGCTTCGTACTAGAAGCTGAGGAATTAAGGCTTTCAGTTCTAGGCAGATTAAGTCGACTCTGTCTTTATAGATCGAAGAGTTCTATCTGGGTGAGATCAGATATAGTATCTAAAGGTAGAGTTCGAGATATTTCGATCCGAGCATATAATTTGTCTGTGTGAAAATAATGAGGAAGCAGTACACACCATATCTGTGGCTGCAGAAGGTAAAAGTTCAGCCAAGAATAAACCTCTACATAAAAAACAGTTTGTTGAACGATGGTACAATGCCCATTATATCTGTGAGAGTAATAATGAATGGCGAATTCCAGCAACAGGATAACTTGAATATTAAGGTCGTCCTTACTTCCTGGACTATTCGTTAAAGACTATTTGTTCTTACTTCCCGGACTATTCGTTAAAGGCTATCGTTCTTATTTTCCGGACTATTTTTTAAAGGCTATTTGTTCTTACTTCCCGGACTATTCGCTAAAGGCTATTCGTTCTTACTTCCCGGACTATTCGCTAAAGGCTATTCGTTCTTACTTCCCGGACTATTCGCTAAAGGCTATCCGTTCTTCTTCCTGGACTATTTCTTTAAAGGCTATTCGTTCTTCTTCCTGGACTATTTCTTTAAAGGCTATTCGTTCTTACTTCCCAGACTATTCGTTAAAGGCTGTTCGTTCTTACTTCCCGGACTATCCGTTAAAGGCTATTCATTCTTACTTCCCTGACTATTCGTTCTTACTTCCCGGACTATTCGTTAAAGGCTATTCATTCTTACTTCCCTGACTATTCGTTAAAGGCTATTCGTTCTTACTTCCTGGACTATTTTTTAAGGCTATTCATTCTTACTTCCCCGACTATTCATTAAAGGATATTCATTCTTACTTCCCAGACTATTCATTAAAAACTATTCGTTCTCACTTCCTGGACTATTCGGCTAAAGGCTATTCGTCCTTACTTCCCGGACTATTCGTTAAAGACTATTTGTTCTTACTTCCCGGACTATTCGCTAAAGGCTATTCGTTCTTACTTTCCGGACTTTCGCTAAAGGCTATTCATTCTTACTTCCCGGACTATTCGTTAAAGGCTATTCATTCTTACTTTCCGGACTATTCATTAAAGGCTATTCGTTCTTACTTCCCAGAGTATTTGTTAAAGACTATTCGTTCTTACTTCCCAGAGTATTTGTTAAAGACTATTCGTTCTTACTTCCCGGATTATTCGTTAAAGGCTATTCGTTCTTACTTCCTGGACTATTCGTTCTTACTTCCCGGACTATTCATTAAAGACTGTTCGTTCTTACTTCCCGGACTATTGTATAAATACATCCGAACTTCTGTATAAATACATTCGAACACCGTATTAACCGCAACGTCCTTTGGTTTCTTTATCAAGATAACAATTAATAAATCGTGAAGCACATTAATAAAATCTGATTTTTTTTACATTCCGCAGCGTGTTTTTAAATTCATTCGTTTAACATATTTGCATTGCAATGAATATTCAAAAGTGTTAAATATATTTAAAAAACTTAAAAGAATTTGCGATTTTTATGAGGAAATGAAAAAATAAAATGCTTTACACAAAAATGAGTGAAATGTTCATTATCCCCGGGCGGATGAAATGCCACGTTTGCTCGATATATTTCATTTCTAATGGTCCAAAATGAAGATGCAGCAGCATTTTTAGGTTCCCCCTCCCCTCCATATCAGGAACCAAAAACATGCGCGTGCAAAACTAGATCCTTTTTTCTATTGAACCCAAAAAGTGTAACGAAATCGGTTGATTAGTTGCAGAAACATTGCGTGCATAGACAGACGGATTCAAAAATATCTGCGTGCCAACTGAGCCTTTTCCTGCATCCAAGGTAAGATGGATAATCGAAATCGACTGATTGGATCCAGAGATATGGAATGCACAGACCGATGGACGGACCTAGCGATAACATTAGCTAATTTTGCTTTTGCAGAAAATGTGTTAAAACAAATTAAAAGAAAAAATATATTTGATTCACAATAATACCCATAAAATACAACATCAGACCCAGATCTAGAAAAAAAAAATAAAGGGAGTGTGAGTAACTGACTGGATTTCCATTGCAGTAAAATATTTATCCCTCCGTTTTAGAGGTCTTTAAGAATGTCTTGAAAATATACATAATATATATACAGTGTAAGTTTAGCAATTTTTCTCTCTCTTACCCTTCCTGCAATTCTCAGCCACATTCCTCCCAACCTCGTCCCCGATCTGGCAATGATAGCATTATGTTACTGTCATTGGCTATTGCACTTTTAAACGAAAGAGCTTTTGACAAGTTGTCTCATTGACTTTGGACGAATTGTCCCATTAGACGAATCGGCTTTGGAGCTAATTCCATTAGACCAGGGCCGGACTTACGCATAGCTAACTAAATTACAGTGTAGGACCTCACGATATGAGGGGCCTCAAAGAAATGTGTTTCAAGTTTTACTGCGTTGCAAAAAATTCTTTAATATTTATTCTGATGTAACACTGTTCATCTTTGCTTACCAATGTTACAATAATATTTTAACCACATCAATTTCGAGTGTATTTTTTAACGTTTCCCTCAATCATAATAACTATATATATATAAGCTCACCTGACAAAAAAATTAGTCACTCCTGGCTGAATGTTACCTAATAGCACGTAACACCTCCGTGCGACCGAAGAACAGCCGAAATCTTGTCTGGCATGGATGTTACCAGTGTGCAGATGTAGTTTACATCAATATTCATCCACTCTTCCAGCAGCAAATGCCGCATTTCGTCCAGATTGGCCCGATGGCTGGGACAGCGTTTCACTTGCTGCTCCAAATAATCCCACAAATTTTCTATGGGATTCAAATCCAGGGATTTGGCGGGCCATTCGAGATGTTCGAAGGCTTCAGAATGCTCGTCGTGCCAATCCGACACACTTGAACCCTGTGCACACGACAATTGTCATCTTGGAAGACTGGGGCATCCTTCTCGGTTCACTGTGGAGATGCTGCACAAAAAGCAACATGTCGTCCAGTAGCTCCATATAGCCCTTCTGGTTCAAGTGTGATTTACCGCAACTAAAGGACCCATTATTTCCTCGTACGTGAAACAAATCCAGAACATCAGAGTCTCCTCCAGCTTGAACAGAACCTTGCACACAGTCCGCACCGAAGGCCGATGTACCCGTCGCCTCGCATCATTCGACTACAAGCAAAAACGTGGCTCATCCAACCAGATCGCACGCTTTCAAGAGTCGGCAGTCCAGTCATTGTGGCGCCGCGCGCACTGTAGCCGTGCAACTTTGTGCAGAGCTGTTAAAATGAGTCTCTTCCACGGTACTCTGCTCCAGATATCCATGGCATGCAGTTCCCTTCGGAGTGTTCGTTCAGAAACTCCTTGTTATAGGCATCTGCACTGACTGACTGGAGAAATTCCTGCCTCGTTGCAAAGTGGTTTGCCCTTATAGTGTGTGATACACTGCGGCGGTCCCTATTAGTGAGCACAGTCTTTCTGCCGCAGTTCTGGCGACGATTAATGGTGGACTGCGATGTACGCCACTGCTGGAAGACCCTTTGGACAGTACGTTTCAACACACCTGCAAAGGCAGCAACTTCTTGTACCCTATGCCCTTTGGCTCGGCCAAACGCAATAACACCTTTTTGCCACTCATACACATCTTTGTCGCGACCCATGTTTCACGGAGCGACTAACCCACATGTAGCACCACCACTTCTTGTCATTGTATGAACCCCGTATAGGTCATAGGTCATCAATTCATTTGCGAAGTTCCAGGCAAAAGTTTGCCCATCACCTTCTCCATCGAAAGGTATGCCTAATTGGCTTCAGATATAAATCAAATGGTGAGTAAACCACAATAGTGGGCTTCGAGAGGCAGAAAAGAACTGATTGCAAAAGCAAGATAAGAGAGACAAGAGAGCTAAAGTGTATAGCTTTCTGAAGAGAAAACCATCATTTTAGGTCTCTTGAAAGAGTTAAGCTTTTCATGATCATAATCAAACAGTTTTGATATAATATCGTTTGGGTTTTTCAAGACTGCTTCATAAAAGTTTTTAGAGATAAACTTGATATAACTAAAACTATGATCAATACCCAAATCTTTTGCAATTGCTTGTTGGTAATAAACCATGGAGCATTAACTGCAGATCTTAATATTTTGTTTTGTAAAGTCTGAATCTTTTTAATGTTCGTAGCTGAAGTATTCGCCCATATTGGGGATGCGTAAAGTATTATAGGACGGATGATCGTATTGTATAACATAAGCTTGTGGTCGATCAATAGCACTGAATTTCTTCCTATAAGAGGACCCAATTGGCATCGTACAGCGTTAACTTTGGAAATTATGTCCACGTGATGATTCCACTTGAGCATTTTGTGCAATGTAATTCCAAGATATTTTACGGTATCTTGCCATTTGATATCTTTGCCTAAGAAATGTAGTGGAGTAGGATTTTTAATCCGTTTGCTGGTGAATAGTATCACATTGCTTTTATCTGTATTTATTTTAATCTTCCATCGATGATACCATTTATCTAACTCATCAAGGGATTTTTGCAAACGTCGAATAGCAAATTCCGATCCAAGTGATGGCGAGAAAAGGGCAATATCGTCAGTGTATTGCGCAACTTGAACTTGGTCAAATGATGGCAGGTCATAAAGAGATAACGAGAAGAGAGTAGGGCCTAGCAGAGAACCTTGTGGGACTCCTGCAGCCATAACTCTCTTCGTAGATATAGAAGACTTGACACAAACTTGGAAGGTTCGATTTGTTAAATAGGATTGCAGGAGAGATGCAAGGCCTGTGGGCACTCCCATTTTGTTGAGCTTGTAAAATCAAGCCGTCAGTCCAGACGCGGTCAAATGCTTTGGCCACGTCTAGAAAGACGGCTTCCACAGTTTCTTTTTTATTGAGAGCTTCAGAGATTTTTTCCACAACTCTAAGAATCTAGTGCTCAGTCTATCGATGGCGCCGAAAACCAAACTGAGTTTCTGGAAGGACTTGATGTTGAGTAAGAAAATCGTCCAACCGGTTTAATATTATTTTTTCAAAGAGTTTGCCAATGGATGAAAGCAAACTGATCGGACGGTAGCGTGATGGAAATGCAGGGTTTTTCCCAGATTTCTTGATCAGTCTGACTGATGCATTTTTCCATACATCAGGGAAAGTATGGGTTCGAAGTAAAAAATTGAAAATGGAGCACAGGTGCGTTATCGCTTTCATTGGCAAATTTTTAAGCATCCTATTAGTAATTTGGTCAGGACCACATGTTTTTTTCACCTTAAGTTTTGAGGTTACTTCTAAAATTTCCTGTGAAGAAGTAAATAATAGTTTGGTTCGTGTCCGTTGAGCGAAATGTTAAAGGGAGTCTTGAATTTCCATACATGTTTTCTCATCTGATAGGTCAACATTCTCCTGGAATTGTAGTTCTAAAGCATCTGCAAAAGAATTAGCTTTGTCATCGTTACTGAAACAAAGTCCAGTTGCTCCTTGAATGGGGGGTATGTAGAATATGGTTTCTTAAGAGTTTTAACCATTGTCCTGATGGATTTGTCACTTGTGCTAAGCGAAGTAATCTTGTTGTTCCAAAATTGACTACGATAATCTTGTAATTGTTTCTTAATTTCTTTCTTGAGGGAATAATATAACTTTTTATCCAGGATGTTCCTTGTCCTCTGCCAGGAATGTCGAACCCTATTCTTGTCATTGATAAGATATTGTTGATGTGAAGGTAGGACAAAACAGTTATTATCTGGGATAAATTTTGTGCTGGCTTCTTTTTTGGAGTCAAGTAATAAGTCAGTATATTTAGTAATTGAGTAATCAATGATTCGGATCAATCAATTCGTTACTGACTGAAATAGAGTAAGACAGACTGGGAAATGGTCTGAATTTAAAGACTTATGTATATACAGGGTGAATCTGAAAAAGTGGGCAAAACTTTACGGTGTGGTAGAACGCAGCTATACGAGCAATATTCGTCATAGAATGTATGGTCGGAACGCAAGCGGTGAGAAGTTAAAAGGTAGTTTTTCACTGTCACATTTAAAGAATGAACACAAGAAGGAGAGGAGATACTCTTTGCCTCACTTGCATTCCCGTCCGCCGCACCGTACACAAAGTGCATATCCACCATTTCGTGGTTAGTATAACCAGCCATCCTCTCGGCAATCCACGGTAGAAATGCCGTTGGGTGCGAGGACCGACCCTTTTATACCATTTCCAACGCCACCTAGCGGCTCGCCGTTTGCGTTCCGCCCATACTTTCTATGACGAATATTGCTCGTATAGCTGCGTTCTACCACCCCGTAAAGTTTTGCCCACTTTTTCAGATTCACCCTGTATAGTTCGTAAGTAGGGAAGAAGTTGCCAAATATGACAAGATCCAGAACATCAGGCTTATGTAAAGTGTTATATGGATAGAATGTTGGTTCCGATGGAGCGTCCACTATGAGATCCTGTTCAGTGGCATAATTAAGGAGCAATCTACCATTTTTATTACAGATTCGTGAATTGCATGCCACATTCTTGGAATTTAAGTCTCCCGCAACAATCGTTGGAATATGACTATCAAAAATTTTGTTAAAGTCCTCTAAGACAAGATCCGAATTTGGTGGCTTATAAACAGAGAACACATTAAGAGCACCAAAGTTTTCATTAGAGATTGCAATAGCAGTAGCTTCCAAAGTAGTAAAATTAGCATTTGGTAAGACATGATGCTTTATTGACCGGTTCACAATTGTAGCAGTTCCACCTCCGCCATTGTGCAAACGATCAGTTCTATATACATCGAAATTAGGAAATTTCAAAATGTCAGCTGCACGCAGGTGAGTTTCTCCTAAGAGAACTATATCCGCCTGAGAATCATACAAAAAGTGACGAAACTCTGGTAGGTCCGAGAGAATACCATTGCAGTTCCAGAAGAAAATTTGAATATAATTTTTCTTAAGGGTTGGCTCCATGGCAAGATAGCAATGAAAACAAATAATTGAAGGCTTTTAGGCCTACCGTGATTTTGCCCATAAGGCCCTGTGCATTTTGGTAGTCATTGATAAGTGTTTTTACTGTAAGTAGGACTCCAGAAATATTGAAGTTTTTAAAAATCAGGAAGAGCTCCTGAAGATCATTAAAAATTGTTGCATCATACTGTTCACTGCCACGGGATGTTTGTGTGGAAGGCAATGAGGTAGAAGATTTCTTTGTGGGTGCCAATTTTTTTTATTAAGTGGTGGAGTTGTATTTTTATTATTAGCAGCCACACTTGTATATGAAATGTGTGATGAAACAGGTCTGCTGGTGTGTACTGGTTTAGATATAATTGTTGCTTTACTTCTGGCAGTAGGAGATTTTTCTTTTTTAGGGTAGTAGGAACAGCCCTTATAATTAGCAGTATGGCCCATGATACAATTAGCACACCTTGGTGAACAGTCTGCTTTTTGTCTGATACTATTTTGAGTGAGGTGTTCGCCAGCACATTTTACCCATCTTGGAAGGTTATAACAACCGCCTTGGGAGTGTCCATACCGGTGGCACTGGGTTGGGCTCTTTTTCGCTTTATAGTTTTCAATTTTTATCTTTATGTGAAATAGATCAGAAATGTTAAAAACTTTCTTATTTGCATCATTTTTAGGTAATTCAATGAGGAAAACTGGGATTAAAGTTTTATCTTTACCTCGTAGAAGCTGTGATATTTTTATCACATTAAAACCTAGTCCATCATGAATTTCTTTAGTGCTTACATCTAGTGGGAGATTTTTTAGCACAACTTTCAGATTTTTGTCATTGAAAGTTGATAAGTGTGAAATTGTAACTTATTCAAGTCAAAAAATTTTACAAACGCACGAAAATCATCTGTGCATCGTGTTTGTATTCGAATGGAGTCACCTGAGCTTTTTGCAGTGAAACTTTCAACTGCAAGCTTAGTTAATTCTTTATGGGTGGAGGTCCAATTCTTGGGTGATTGAAGTACGATAGGAGGAGGTTTTTCCCTTTTTTCCTTCCTTCTATAGATCCCACCGTGTCTCTTCGATGTCCGATTCTACAGGATCCAGATTTTCTTCTTCCAATACAGAAAATCGGGTTTTAGAAATAAAAGTGTTCTCGTTTGATGGGGAGAGAGCACGTTTGTACCTTTTCCTTTTCTTTTCTAGCTTAGCTTGTTTATTATAAGAGTTTGTCATTTCAACAGTTTCTTCTATTTGATTTTCACTTTGAATATTTATGTCAGTATTTGTCATAGAATTTAATTCAATATGCTGATTGCCTTCACTGGTTTGTTCAAAAGTGATGTTTAATGCCATGTCTTCAGATTCATTAATGATTCCGAGACAGTGATCAGAACATTCATGTTCATTGATTTCTTTTTCAATGTAGAATTTGTTCAAAATTGTCTCATTATAATGAGCATGTATGTCTGGTGGAAGTCCATGAAACTCTTTTAGTACTGGGATTTTATCTATAGTGTCATTTATATCATTTAGCAATTTGTTTTTATCCTTGAGAAATACTCAAATTCGTGCATTATAGTCAGTGAAAGAAATTTCAGAAATCGCTTGGTTGGTATAGCTTTCCGTGTGGTCCAATTCACTCGGAAGCAGAAGAATACCTTCTCCTCTGTCCTCAGGAACAGTTTCAATCTCGTCAGATTCAGTCATATTAAGGCTTTAATTAAAAGTTCAATTTAGCCAAAAGTATTATAGAACAAATGCAAAGTTAATTAAATTTAATATTAGATAACTTGAACACATTAATTTACCAGATCAGAACTAAGTTTATGCCACTTTTACTAAAGTAAAGTTCGTTTAGTAAACAACAAAACTATCGCAATTGTGCTAGAAGCAAGTATGAAATTACTGTACATTCAAAACTCAGCACTAGAAATACCTCTTCCGAGAATTTGTAACGCACATAAAATTCAGGATAATACTAATCCCATAAAAAATCACGTAGGAAGAAGAAGACACAATCTGTAAGTAACGGTCAAAGTATATATCACGAAACTGACAAATAAAAGTTTTCAGTTAAATGCAGGACAATCCGAAATCTTCACAACTAAGGTAGTATCCTAATATCGATCAATTGTCAGAGACTACCTGTCTATGTGCACAATATATGGAAGATATCTCCACACCCTAACTAAAATGCTAACATTTTAAAGTAAAAGCAAAGCTAGGCCTAAACTAACCTGCCTACCAAAGGCTCCACCGGGGTTTATCCCGATCTCCCCTAAGGTTGTTAGGCAACTTAAGCAAAATATTAACTAACAGTGAACTAGATTCAAGAGCAATTCAAAAACATAACCGCTCACCTTTCTCTCTGCCAACGTCTCCCATCTTCAGGCCTGATCCATGAACCCCGTAGGGCACGGCACAGTTATTTGCGGACGCGTTTATTATTGGTGCGCCCTCTGTTGCTGTCGAACGGACGTAACCCTCTTACGGCGGGAGATGACTAATTTTTGGTCCGGTGAGCTTATTTCGACTTTCAAATTTTTGTGGCCTTTGGACGAATCGTTTTTTGAATCAGTTGTCCTTTGGACGAATCGTTTTTTGAATCAGTTGTCCTTTGGACGAATCGTTTTTTGAATCAGTTGTCCTTTTGACGAATCATCCCGTTAGGCGAATTGGCATTGGACCAGTTGGCATCAGACGAATCGTACCAGGCCCATATAAACAAATCTGCAATACATTTGCCATTGAAGGTATGAGTTTGACGAACGGCGAACTTTCCGAAAAGAAATAATATTTTGCTCCTATTCGAAAAGTCTGACATAAATACTTTTAATATATGATGATATAGAGAAGATCTGTGGTGAGGTGAAATCTCTGCAGGAAGATATAAGAAACACCCAGCTTTATACTGGATTTAATTTCTTATGTAATTAGATCTCAAGCTGCAATACATATGATTACTTATTTTTTTAAATTATAGTATATGGCCATAAATTTAAGTCGTTTGTATTTTCACGGGGAATTTTTTATTACTACTTTACGAATAAATCTGTATCACCTATTTACCAAGAAATTAATAACAGCTAATTTTAGAAAAATAGTTCTCATCTACGATGAATGTGTGAATAATATTTTTTCGGGATTTTATCACCTGGAAAGAGGGGCGAAAAATGCATTAATGTTTAATACCAGTGAAATGTAGCCTTGCAGACGAAAGCTTCACGATGTAAATTAAATATTCATGAGCAGAATTCTGCGAAAAGTTTTTCATTTTCAGATGTTTAATGACAACGTTTCATTTTTATCCATGTCGGCTCGGTTTAAATTTTCAAATGCAAATAAAAAGAGAGCTGGAAATTTAATTCGTGGGTAACTCGCAGCACAAAGCGTACCAAACAGGGAACTTTAGAAACTCATATGCTTAATGTTAGAAGTTTCAAAATTCGTGGTTTGCATATATTCATAACCTATATTTGCATCGGTACGGATACAAATGTTGAATATTTCGTGCGAAGCATCTCTCAGAGCTTATATTTTGGGCGAAAGAGAACAAATGGCAAATCTGAAGAATGCTTCCTTTGACGTTACTGTGATGCAACTGCTCCATTTCCATGCTCATCAAAATAAAAAAAAAGCATAAATAGCAGCTTCTACTGTAAACATGCAAAAGAAAGAGAGAAAAAATCTTGTTACACATGTGGCATCAAAGCGTACCGGATGTTTTCAGACCTTTGCTTTCCTCCTTTCTTGAAACTCGAAACAAAAATAAAATTTCGAGAGACTACAAATCTGGACTTTTAATAACTAAAAGCGATTTTTCGAGCCAACTCCAAAACCGTAAATTTATGTAATATCTATCATTAAATTAAAAATAAATCATTATGAATTTAAAACGTTTTCTTTACCGTTCTAGAAACAATTTCAAGAACACACTATCAATATTTTAGAAAATTCGTGAAATATTTGCATTTTATCAGCTTTTAGTAAAATATGGACATTGAAAATAGATGTTGCAAAGAAATTTGGACTCTTCATGTGTTCTGTTGCGTATTAAGACAATGTGATATAGTATAAAAAAGATATTGGTATTCTTAAAAATGTCAGTCCTTTCGTTGTTATCTCATTGCTTAAAAGCCACTCTAAAATGACGAAATTTTTCAGATCAAGCTGAAAATATCATGAGAAATTGATATGTACACAGGAGAAATTGTAGAAATTTGAGTAATTGATATATTCCTTGTTACTTGCATTCTGGAATTAATGAAGTATCTAAAAAAAAATGCTTCAGAAGCATAATTTTATATAATTGGATGGGTTGGTTCATGGTTGGACAGGCCACTTTTGCTGCACAAAGCTAAATGGCAACACGAGAAAAATCCCGAGTATCGTAATAATACGCTATGAATAATACCATCTGATTGGAATTAACGGCACTCAACATAATTTTTATGCAGTATTCATCTATCTATAACAATAAAAGGATATATCTGTCTGTGCATCCATAACTTATCGGGAAATCGAAGAGGCGGTCATAAGTCTCAAATTTGTATCAGGACATTTAGGGACATACGAAGGATTTTGTAGCCCAAAAATGACACTCTTTACCAATTGATTGTTTAGTAATCGAGATCCTTTTTTGAAGTTCTTCATTTGATCTCTGGGATAACGAGGACTTTTCTAAAAAATAAAATGGTGAAAAATCCCTCGCACAATTAATCCCTTCAGGAGTGCAAAAATGGCTGGTTGTTGGAAATCGAAAAAGCGTTCGCAGGTTTCTTATAGGGAAATTCTCTTCCCCCCCTAATGATCGCCACCTAGAAATCTTGGTAGAAGCTTCAAAATTTGACAGTGTGTGTTTGGATGTTGTCCAAGTTGCCTTGGCAAATTTCAAGTTGAAATTATTATTTTCTAGAGGCAAAACTATTTGCCATACTATTCCTATGGGAATCTCTGTAAAACCATTATTGCCATTTTTTCTAGTTTAGGAGCAATAATCTCCATTCTTCCTTTTCCGTTCATTTCATTTACTCCTATTAATGTAACATGTAAACTAACTTGGGATATATATATAATTTTCTTTTTCTCAGCTAAAGGCAAGACTTAAAAAGTATAGGTTAATGTAGAGTGTTTTTTCGGTAGTTTTTATGAACTGTTCAGCTTTTATTACGATTTTCCGCTATTTGTTTAGCGGATTTAATCTTTCACAGTTGGCAATACTTCATTTAATCATTTTCCATTTTATCACATTTTTATAATATCTGTACAAAAGGATGGGGGCAGGGGGGTACAAACGAAGCTTTAGTATAGTGAAAATCAGAATGTACAGATTGCAACTTAAAAGTCAACAAGAATAAAATAAGAATGGTGCACATCACCTTCAGAGTTTAAAATCGACATTTCATATAATGCATAGAACGACATTCAGCATAATGCATAGAAACGAACAATGAACCATTTCCCGATTTTGCAATGTTTGTTTCGATTGTTTTAAAGACTTGTCGCTTAGACTCAGGCTTATCTGAAGTTGTTTTATCTTTACCAATGCCCCGAGGTCATTTGCATATTAAAAATTGCATCAATGCACTCTATGAAACCAGCTCTGTTCTCTTGTTAAAATTTATCGGTACTTCAATACCATTCCACGCGGTTGAATCAGACACGTGCACGACATTTAATTTCGGGGATAGGGGGAGGAACGTTTCGAGATTTTAGTTTTGTGTCAGAAAGTTTCAGGAAAGGGTTCGGAAGTTCAGTTTCGGGGGGGGGGGGGGGGGGCGGATAATAAGACTTGAGAGTAGGGTGTCCCAATACTAAAATATTCCACTGAAGAGCAAAGGTTAAAATGATATTTTATATGCCATACGATTTTATAGTTGTTTTAAATCTACTTTTTGTGTCGGACATAAAATATAGGGCTAAAACAGAATTATCCAAAGACAACGTTTTGGATTTCAAAGCAGGAGACAAGTTTGATCTCCTGGGGCTCGGACCTCCTGGATACGTCCCTGCGCTGGATACTAAATTTCATGCTTTCTATTATTGTTCTAAACGTCGGGTCTGGGTTCGAGCCCCAGATAAAATATGCATATTTCTTTTCTATTTCTGATGAGATCTGGCCTTCCTCACATATCTACTCTATGGCATATTATACTGATAGGCTCCTTTCAGACCTTTATGGCAAGCAGCTGCCTTGAGGGATTAGAATTTAGTTTTATGATTGGTCAAAGAGCTGCGTGTGAGGTTATTGCTTTTGGGTTTAATTTGTGTTTCACCATGATACTCAGGGCCAGTGTAACTATTTTGCCGCCCGGAGCGAACTTGGATTCTGCTGCCCCTTTCTCCAAGTCCGATTTTAGATATTAATGATTAATTTACCTGAATGTAATATCATTTTTAAAAGCAATTGAAAATCATCCGTTTAAAAATAGGTCGTATTTACTGCAGTCAATCTTATTGCAGCCATTGTCGTTAGTTTGTTTGAGAATTTACCGCCCCTAAAAAGATCCCACCCAGTCATACCGGCTGTAAGTGCGGTAGCGCCGTCCCTGAGAATACTTCTGTACAGAGAATACACTTAGATATACAGGAATACTCAGGAATGAAAAGGGTATATGCACATGTGAAAAATGCCATAAATGATCAAATTCTTGGTATTTCACTCTGTTCATCTGTATAGGAAAGGAAATGCAGTTTTACTTGTGTCCCCAAAAACATTTTATCCATCTTATGCCATTTTTTTATTGCATAAGGTAACAACTCGCTTCTATCGGTGTAATGCTTGATCAGGGTTGGATATAGGGGGACGGGCAAGGAGGCCGTCCCCCTTCAGAATACTAGTAAGGGTAACAGAGGCAAAAATTATTAAATTTATTTATTTTTCATGTGTTTTTCAAGAAAAATTTAAAGAGCTGTAAAAAGAGGGGAAATGTTACACTGCCTTAGAAATCCAATATCATGCAAACTCCTTTACATTTTTCGGGCTCGATTACATTTCTTCTCCCTCCCCTCGATTTTTTTTAGATTCGGGCCTGTGCTTGATTAATGATTTTGTCATATTTAAAATGCATTTCTTTTTATATTTGATTTATATTTAAGGGAAAAACCAGAAGTTCTTTTAGTCGATATAAATATTTTCTTAATTTTATAATAATAATTAATATTTTCTAATTTAATTAATTCTTCCACATCACCATACGGGAATTGGACATGGATATCGTTACGCCAGTGTTATAACAAACCAACATAATACCACGACACAAAGTTTTACACCTGAACAAACGTTTTTACGACCCGCAGGTTGACAAACATTTTGTTTCCATTGCAGGAAATAAAAGACTTTGGGTGGTAAAGACGTGCAGATGAAGAAATAGGAAATTAGTAATAGAAAAAAACTAAGTGTTTAGTTCAATATTCTTTTTGGAACTGCTTAACTGTCGAAAGTAGTGTAATTAATACTACTATTAAGTAATTGCTGTGCAAAATGTTTTGCATTTCATTGAGAAAGAAGCGCAATTTTGAATAAGGTCATTATTTCTGAAACTGCATAATGTGATAAATTATTTAATTAAAACGGTTCGGAAAGTTTACAATATTTGTTGCTCCGTTGTTATTCCTATCTTTGTGTGATTGCGTTTCAGCAAAGAAATAGAACGATTTTAGTACTATTAAACCTGTAGCTGATTAGAGAGTTGTAGAATCAAATATCAGTGCCAACAAAATGCAATAATAAAGTATGAATTAATAACCAAGAATATAGAACAAGACTGCGCTTGATAAAATGGAATGAACTTTATAAAATAATAACACGATGTTTCAATAAATGCCCGTTTTCACATTCGACCGAAAATATAATCCTAGTTTTAACATATTTTGCCTAATAACTTGTGTATTATATGAAAATCCTGAAATACTGTGAGATATCGAAAGTATAGTCCAAACTTCCAATCGTCCATTGGTTGCTTGCAAAGAGTGATGAGTAGAAACATTTTAACGGATATTGATGCTTATATGATGTTTCATGATTTATTTCACAGTATTTATAAATTTAGAGAAAATTTAACGACAGGCTTCGTATGAAATTGTTGAATGTTTTATTAGAAAAATAATTAATGCCATATGCAAGTATAATGACTGAATCATGATAACTAATACATTGAACTATGATAACTGAATCATGATAAATATTTTTTTTAAATGAAAGAGAAACAAGAAAATTAATTTCATAACTTAGTCGGTTCTAGCTATAATTGAAATAAAATAATATTTTTTTTCTTTTCAACTTTTAATAAATTTTTGTGTATATGGAATCAATAAAATGAAAGCATTAGAAACCTACGTTTTTTAGCGTTAATACTAAAACTACTTGAAGAAATTTTGAAAATTAAAACTAATGAGCAATGTTTTATGCATCGAGAACATTTCGCCCAAATAATTAAGTGTGTATATGCAAATGTCAATAGCTTGTAGCTTTCGACTGATTTCTTTCACAAAAGTCTACAATAGTAAGCCACACAAAGACATGAAAAGATGACTGAGAAAAGAGAACGGGAAAAAAGAAATCCTCCCTGACATCTTTCCGTGTCGAAGAAGAACCGAAGAAGCATGCTCTTTCAGCCTTCCTTCCTCGTGCTAGTGAACAGCCTTTCCCTCCAGTAAAGAAACAAAAGGTTGCCAGAAGGCTTCAGCGCCTTGCCGGAACCGAGTATCGCCTGACGGGAGAAAAATGAGCAGCCTCAGGGAGACTTTCTTGTCACTGGAACATGCTACAGTTGCTGGTCGCTCCTATTGAACCATTAGTTGTTGCAAGTCCACTAAAAGCCAGTGTTGGTGTTGTAATTAGAGTACAAGGGAGCATCCACATAAACTAAAATCTGATTTAAGTGATGAATCCGTATCATGGTAGTGTAATTTAATATATTATTGGTAGATCTTTCAGCGGATTTTTTTTTTGGCAATTTTCTTTTCTGTTAAGAATATTTCGGCGTTTCAAAGGTTAAGTTTTTTTTTGAGTTTTTAAAATATTAAATTTTCTTTGCAATAAAATGCCTAACAAAGGGTACTCAAGCACTTTAGTTTTTTTAAGTACTTTGCTGATTCTCACATAGTATGCGAGCATATAATCATTATTAAATTTGTCATTTGATATTAAAGTTAGATAAAACGATTAGCATTCATTACACAAGATTCAACGAATAAACAGCTATAATTTTGTTTAGGAGTTAAGACTCTCAGAAAATTAGGTTTATGGTGTTGTTAAAGTAGTTAGGCTGTAGTTTGGAAGTACAGCAAGAACTAATGCATTTTAGCTGATAATCATGCAATCAAAACATTTTTCACTTTATTATGCAGGTTGTATATTTAAATATTTAGCTGGTTACTGATTAATTTTCCAGAAGAGTGTACTGGACTAAAGATGCCTCACTGAACCAGTGGTATCGAGTTGGATTACGTTGATCCAGCAACTGCTGGGGTCTGGGTTCGAGTCCCGGAATGTCATGGTTGTCTATTCGTGCATGTTTTTGCACAATGTATGAAAAACCCGAACAAGTGTGATAGAGCTTCTAGGTTATCTCCATCGTTTGTGTAAGGGAGTATCTTTTTCCCTTTTTAAATAAAACGAAAAAAGAAAACTACAATTGGACAACTTCTCATGACGCATTCGTTCACTTCGATATTATTTCAAAATTGGGTATGTATCATGGCAGTATTGAAATTCCTTCAGCAAGTACAACCGTATTCAAACGAAAAATGTTTTGAAATATGCATAAGCATTTGCTTCTAGAAATAGCTGCCTTCCAAGCAATTGACCCGGGTTCGTTTCCCGGCCGTCGCAGTAAATTTTTTTTGCGCCGTCCCGTGGCCGAGTGGTTAGCGCGCTTGGCTACTGATCAAATGGACCTGGGTTCGAGCCCCGGATAAGGCATGGATGTATGTGTCGTTTTTCTGCTGAGGTCCTGCCATCCTCTCAGATCTTCTACTATGGAATATAAACTGACAGGCTCCTGTCAGACCTCTGTGGAAAGCAGCTGCTTGAGGGGTATTTATTTATTTATTTTTATTTATAAGCATTTGCTTCTAGAAAAAAAGAAATTTACAGACCCTGTACCTAAACAGATTTGTTCCGCGAACTCACCCTTTGCCTTCGATGAGAAAGGTAATACCGATGGGCTTTGAAATATTGCCGTCCATCGGATGGGCCATTAAGTTGTAGTCCCGTGTGCATGAGATTTTATACTGTGCATATTAAAGAACCGTATGGATGATCTTAAAAGGAATGTTCCAACTGAGTTCTAACGGTTGTCCAGCGAATCCCCTTCCGTCATCCAGCTCTGAGTCCTTGATGTCCTTAGAACCTGGACATTTCTCCATTTTGTGAAGAAAAAGTGACGTTCAGAGGTAAAACAACCTAAATCATGTTTTTATTTACTGTTAGAATTTAACATTTACCCAGTTTTCAAAAAAATTAATTTCATATTTCGTTGCAAAGTATTATTAAATTTTTAAAGAGCAATAGATATTTTTTCACAGTTGAAACGTAGCCACTTAAAACCATCTGCCTGTGTTACTCTTTTTATTTGATAAAAGCTGAAATAATAATTTTTGCTCAAGTCGTTTTGTAGGAGAAAAAGATAAGTCTGAAAAGAAATGCAACAGCATAGTGGCAGTCGCTAAGTGCTTGAAGATAGCCGCGGAAGACATCGGCGTTCTGAAACATAAAGATTATGAGAAAGGGGGGGGGGGGCAGTTAAAGGGTAGAAACAGTACACCTCTCAACCCTCTATAACATATGGAAGTTGGCATTTTATTGCGCTATATGTATATATTTCAGCTTACTCTTCAATAAAAGAAAAAAAATGATAAAGTTTTTTTAATAAATTAGCATATATAGAATTGTTTATAATCAAATGACATTGGATCTGATAAATAATGAAAAATGCTTCATGATGGTAGTAATAATCATTTTGGAGTCGGTTCAGTATTATCAAAAGAAGACGAATCCTGTGGGAACATGCAAGGGGATGTAGAGAGGTGAAAACAGCAATATTCCAGGAGGCTTAAATCGGTGCCTTCGTAATGAGAATGCCTGCCGATTTCAAGACGTGAAGCGACAACAAGCGCTAGTTACATTTTCGCCCGCTGTGGCGCTGGCGATCCGTTGTTTTGCTTGCTACTTGCTTCGTTGCAGTATAGATTATTACGCTGTTTACCGCTTGCTTTAAAATTGGATTCTGTTACGGATTTGTTCATATGTGATTTATTTACTGTTCTGTCTATTTTCTGTCGTCTTGAACTAGAAGTCTGAACGACGATATAGTATTGTGTGATGTTTTGCAGAAACGAAACTTATGAAAAAAAACTTAGTTTCTATCCAAAATCTTCCAAACTAGATCTGCAAGACAGGTGGTTGCAGCAATATGTCGGCAACGTAACGTTGACATGAGTAATTAGAAAAAAATTCTGAGATCACTTTTGAATAAATAATATTTTGGAATCGCAGAAATCTTTACAATGTACGGAACTGAGTTGCACTGCTCTAACAAAATATTAAGAGAATTTCCGTGTTATGTGAAGGGAATCTAACTTCGAAGATCTATAACTTCTAAAATATTAATTTAATGAAAATATGTTACTGAAAATAAATGAAATTTCGTAATCTCATCTATTTAAATCTCGATTTTCAACAGCATTCGTATAGTATTTAAAGAATTATGGAAGCTAGAATATTTCACAATAGTAATGGGTCATAAGAATTTATTTCAGATATTAATTAAAACTTTATTAAGTATTTTTTTCCAAATCATTTAAAGAAATATGATTTTTAAAAGTTGCATAATAATTATTTCGATGTTAGATAATTATGAATAATTTTTATAAAACAAGATAATTTATCATTAAATATTCCAATTTCCATAATTATTTAAATGTTGAAAGAATATTGATATAAAACGAGATTTAAATAAATTTGATTATCTTTAAATTCAGTCATTTTTTCATTAAATGCGTCAAATAACATGGTAGAGACAATTACCCTTCTGCACACACGAGCGGCTCGAAAAGAGTCTAACCCTGACGGGTCCTTTTATCTCAATCACATTTCTCTATTAAATGCATATTTTAGATCTTATAGAGCAGAGATGGCCAAAAAGTCGATCTCGTAGCTGCCAGTTTTAGGTGGAAAACATTTTAATTAATGTAACAATGTCACGTTAATATGTTTGATGCTAAATTATTAGTTTATGCTTAGCTGGTCAAGCAGTGTAAAATCATTTTCTTTGTATTATGGTCGATCGCGAAAGATTTTTTGTCTTAATAGTCGATCGCAGAATCTAAAAGTTTGGCCCTCCCTGTTATAAAGCTTCGTAGTTAGATTCCCATTCAAATAACATGGAAAGATAATGCTATAGCTTTCTTTGAGCATAATATTGTTATTACCAATTTAAAAATTTTCACTAATTCAAATAATGTGTTACTTAAAAAAATAGTGCTAAGTATAGTAGTAAAAATGTACTTATTTTCTTCGAACCCGGACACTCTTGTCCCCCTCCCCATCTCTTCTTAAAGCAGTCTTGTATATAAATAGTGGAAAGTTGAAGTTTATAACAGTTTGTCAGCGTTCTGAACTGCACAAATATATGCTTAAACCAGGGCGCATTAAGCAATTGGGAGACCTGGAGCCACGTTCCAAATGGGTGCCCTGGAACAAGGTTCTAAATAGGAGCCTTAGATCTATATTCTCAATGGAGTCCTTTTATCCTTCTAAACTTAAAAATAATGAAAACTGACTAGTCTATATAAAATCGTTAATTGACGAGGTAAAAAATAACATTATTTTAAAACAAGCAAATAATTAGGAGGGGCCCTGTAGGTAGGTAGAAGTAATTGAAATAAAAAGACTAACGTATAAAGTGTCAATTCTGTACTGCAACATAAACTTTTCGTCTATTGCATTTAAAAAACTATTACTTTCAATCTTTAATTTTTTAGCAAATTTTCCATTTTATGCTTAATTAAGAAAACGAGTATTAATATCAAAAATAATCTTGCCTAAATCTATTGCTTATGAATTTTCCTTAATAATAAACTCTATTACAATAGTAATTAAAATTATTAAATTAGATAAAGAATCACTTCGAAAAAACATTAAATTTTGTTTTTTAAAGAATTATCGTTAAATAATATTATTGAGTAAACACTTGAAAATTTCGGATTTTAATGGATAATAATTTTCAAATGTAACACGATTATTTTTAAACATATATTTGTAAATCATTATTCCCATTGTATCTCCAAGAAAGATTCTAACTTAATGTATTTGATTCTTTACCATATGACTTCGACCAGATCGCTCATGTGGTGCCTCATGTGGCAAATTCTGAAGCTTCCTGTGCGTGCTTGCTAACACGGAGGTTCTCTGAAATCGGCAGGCATTTCCGTTACTTATAAATAAAAATAATATTTACTTAGACACCGCTTCAATTGTGATCATTAAGCTGCACTACCCTACCAAAATACAGGGAAAACAAATTGCAGCACCTGGAAGTATTAATGCTATTTTATTGAAACGCAGGCAGCTGTTAGCATACACTGAGATGTGCAATTGATTACATTATCAAAAACAAATAATGGAAAATTACTACTTTACCTACTACCTACTTTTACTTACTTTTTACTACTACCTACCTTACTTTTACCTACTACCCTGTAAAGTGGTATAATTAGTATGATGTGTAACCTCCTCGTGCAGCAATGCATTCATGAACACGGCAGGGGAGGTTGTCATACAGCTCTATAATATCCACCTGAGGGATAGAACGCCAAATAGCGCGAAGTCGCTGTTCCATTTCAGCGACAGTGGTTGGCGTACCTCATCATGGGTGTTGTTGGAACTGTTGGTCCATCATGTCCAGTTCAATAGGTGAAAGGTCTGGCGAGCGTGCTGGCCATGGTAGTACC
The DNA here is from genome assembly GCA_038380435.1 of Ryuthela nishihirai. Classification (NCBI taxonomy): domain Eukaryota; kingdom Metazoa; phylum Arthropoda; class Arachnida; order Araneae; family Heptathelidae; genus Ryuthela; species Ryuthela nishihirai. The sequence goes on along the minus strand of JAWZYU010000009.1, from coordinate 78,938,970 downwards.
TGAAAGTTTTGCTCGTGTAGATACTGCTGTGTGGGGATGGGCGTTATCTTGCTGGTAAGAGTTCCGTGCTATTGAACAAATGGGACAGTCACTGGCTGCAAAATGTTGGTAACATATCGTTTGGCAGTTAGAGATCCCCTTATGATGACCAGTTCTGACCGAGATGTCCGACTAATGGCACCCCACACCAATACACCAGGTGCTGGAGTTGTGTGACGATGTCGCACACACTGAGTGACATTCTTTTCCCCTGGATGACGGCGAACATGTCTACCGTCTTGCTGACGAAGACAAAAGCGTGATTCGTCACTGAACGCCATGGTACTCCACTCTTGTTCGTTCCATTTCTGTCTGAGATGACCACTGAAGACGTGGCAGATGTAAGGGGCAAACACAATGCTGGACGATAGGCTTGCAATGAAAGCTGCAAATGCCTGTTGTTTACCGTCCGCCTGGTAGGTATTCGATGTGTTACCTGTTGCCAATCCCTTTGCAGTTGCATTGTAGATTCGCGATCTATAATCGCGAATCTGTAGCACCCCACAGCAATACTATGCTACTATGTGCAATTGTATTGATGCTAAAACACTCGCTGTAGTCGCGAATTGTAGTCGCGAATCTGTCACGCAATGCCATGGTCGCAAATGGCGCTCCGGTCACTCCGTTGTCGTATTGTTACACATCTCCTCTGTTGGAGGTGCAATAACTTGCAGATAATTTGATCGCGTTGTGATTTCTTCTCTTCATTAACTGCTAATGGTTATACCGGTTAGCCAAGAGAAGTCGCATAAACCCAAGTCCTCCCCTTGGCGGAGGAGGTGTAGGCATCACAATTATGACCCCATGGCGCGGAGGAGGTGTAGAAATTTTGTGAATAGATTGGATAGTCACTCTGACTTTTCTAATCATTAACATAGAATTTATTACTCAAATTTATCATGGGATATATGACCATAAATTTCAAGAGATTTTATGCACACTGATATTATACTACTAGGTACTGCGAAGAATACATAATTTAACTTATATGCGACTATAATTTCGAACCAGAGGAAAAGCGATGTTCGTACCTTTTTTTTATTCACGGATGCCGTCGAGGGGTCCGCTGCCGGCTGAAGCGGACCCTTCGACGGCATCCCATTCTGCGATTGTCCCATGGAAACTACGGGTGGAAAGTTCCTTTCCGCCGAGCCTGGCTGGCTAGGTCTCAATTAGCTTCAGAGGCATTAAAGACCTGCAGCAAAACCCGACGATTTCAGTGCTCCAGCGACATGATTTCTGTCACCCTTCCTGGCTCTCGGGGGGCGGGGGTGGTTCAGTCAGTAGCGCGCCAGGCTTGTAATCTGTAGTTCCCAGGTTCGAGTCCCAGCTGGGTCAGCGTTGAGATTTATCTCCGCAAAAATTCTCCGCCCTGCCCACGGTCAGTAGGGGACACCGATGGGCTTGGAAAGGCCGACGTCCGTAGGATGGGACGTTAAGCCGTGGCCCGTGTGCGGGAGAGCCATACCCTGTGCACGTTAAAGAACATGCTGAATGGCCTTGACGGGAGGCTACCATCTGTCTCCCAACAGCTGTTCCAGTGGGTCCCCTCCCCCAACCTTCTCTGAGCCTTCGGGGTCCATGTGATCTGGCCATTTAGCCCATGGTGTGCAAAAAAGGGCCGCTTAGAGGTGAAACAACCCAACCCCTGGCTCTCGGACTCTTACGTGCGCATCCGAATGAGTCTCTCTGGGTGTATGTGTGGCTCCTTTGTTCATCCCCCATTTTATACGACTATTACCACCCAGTTTATTAATATAGCTGCTGGCCGAAACGTCTCTTGATGTCCTGGCTGGAGTTGTTCTCACGGGTTGAGCGGCGGTGTCAGATGTCCAGGGAGGGTCGATGAGCTGACCTTCAAACTGGGCTCACGCCACACGTGTCCATCGATATCTTGACTCACAGGGTTGTACAGCGCCAAATGCTCTGCGATCGTCAGCTCTCTGGTGTCAAGAAATGTGAATTTACGGGAGTCTCCATGTTGCTTCGTGCATATGGGGGTCATATTCATTGTGTGGAGCGGCCATTCATCCCCCAGCTCCTCTTGAGGAGAAAAGCAGATGTCTCTTGGGCGGATGCTATGCTTGGGAAGAATTTGGATTTAATTTAATTTTGTTCGTTAAGCCGGAAGAATAAATGGGGCATAACAATATGCCGTCTTCCTGATCCTTGTCGGTGCGCTGGATCCTTCTTGAATCCACTTCCGTCATATGTGTACGATGGTGCTGGGATTGCGGCCAACAAGGTTGACCACATTTCTGTACGACAAACCAGCTTCTCAAAGGCCGATGATTTTCCCACGCTCAAAGTCTGATAACTGTTGGAACGACCGTCGACGTCTGTGTAAAAGGCATCTTTAGCGGTTTAGAACAATTTCCATAACGTTTTGTCAACCAGGGAGCTTTGGTTGCCTTTATCTGTGTTGACAAGTGCTCCGCACTTGTGACGTCATCATGCGCCTGTCCAATCATTTCGATCGTCCTGCAAACCTAATCATTTCCATATACTACCGCCTCTCTAAATTTCGTTACAATTCCATAACTTCTTGCAAGTGTTGCATTTTTTTATTTCTTGTAGCGTATTAGAGAATTTCCATGTAAAGTCAATGGGAATCTAACTTCAAAATCCTATAACTTCTGAAATATGCATTTAATAAAAAATATCACTGAAGATAATCATAATAAATACTTTCGAGGAGAACTACAATTTTGCAACAAAAAGACTGAACAGTGCTTTAAGGAAAAGATAGTTTTTAAAATTCTTGACGCATTTAAAAATATTCGAAGCACACTAATAATACACTAAAATACAATAATAATTTAAATTTTTATGTGCTGTTTTAGAACTGCACATAAATATTTAAATTCTTAGTTTTCAAGTGCAAGAAATGCTATCATGTATGTGGTATGAGATAAAAAAAATAAATAAAAACACCAATTTCCAGAAATTTCAAAAGAGACAATTTTGCTTCAAATGTTTAAAATGACACCAGCTCTTTACTTTCCACTATGCCCCACGCAAGAAGACCAAAAAGAATGATTCACCGTAATTTCATTATAATTTGCCTTATAAGAATAATCAAATAAATTTGTTTTGTCTGTAAGAAGTTTCTTGCCAACGTGTTGCGAAACGTTTTCTAAGAGCTTTTCGGAAGATCAGATGGCGTCGCGTGATGAAGGAATAGATTCTCATCATCTCTAATGAATTAGATTTGGTGCCTTCGTGACTGTCACGGCTGACTCCAGGGGCTTAGCCCTGCAAGATATGAGCGACTCGTGATGCAAGGCGTAGTTTCGGATACCATTAGTATGTGGCAGCTTTATAAGGAATCTGAGCATTGCTGATGGATTTAATGCGGACTTATTGAACGGTAGCCGAAGAGAAAATATTCATTTGTGAAGCAATGTCTTGGGAGGAAAACAGATGGTTGTGAAAACAAAGAGTGAAATGTTTATGAAAGATTCATTTCCCAGCAATAATAACATTTGTAACTCAACTAGTAAGTTGTTAACAAATTGTTCAACAGACAAAAAATTTCTTCATTTTATCGTAGATTGTAATCGAACACTATCTGCATTGTCAAATAACACTATATTAAAAATACCAATTTATCACTAACCACAGACATCAAGCAGATTACCTTACAGTGTTTTAGCATCAATATGATTGCACTATATTTGAGTACTTTATTAACTCCTAATGCTAATTGGAAAAGAACACCGAATTTTTCGATGCCTTACCAAAGTCGTACTTAATGACGAACTATCACTGATGGTAAAGTACTGCCTAGCTCAGAAAAGCTTTTGAGTTTTTCCAGATATTAATTATGACACTAATACTTTTTTTTTCGAGGATCAAATGTGAATAATTATTTTTTCGAAACATAGAATTTCATTTTAATATTTATTCAATTTGCTGTGTAGTACTTTTTCTTAGTATACACAATCAATGAATACCTTTAGCTAAAATGATATAAAGTTCATATTAGAACTTTTGTTATTTTTCTATCCAGGAACTACTCAAACACCACCTAAATGTTCCAGAGTCTACACTTCTTTATCTATGGAAATATTTTAGCAGCTGGATATTGTTCTTTTAATATTTTCCAATGCATTTTAAAAAGTTATATATATATAAACACTGTATATTTTATTAAATTGGCTGATGTACAATTTGTAGGCATGCATTTCGTTTCAGGTTGAGCTATTTTTACGTTAATGCCTCACAGACTTTGATTATATCTTTGGAATATATTTTGCCATCTAATGCCATCATAAACACATTAGTAATTTGTGTCCATATCCAACAGAGAGACATAGATTTTACGTTTCTAACGATGCCAAAAATATATCCATATATTAGTTGTATAGATGATATTTATAAAATTATACTACAATTGCGTTACCAAGGGTTTTTAATCGATAATGAAGAACTGAAATCCTGATCTGCTCGACACAATAAACACGGGAGAGAAAAAAGAAACCATTGAAATTTAGAGTAATTATCAGCGAAAACGAGATATTAAAACGGAGACTTCACTTTTGGCAACTTCAGCATTTTAACCGACTCACTGGAGCTGAATAATTTGCCTCTGTTGTTAATCTTGTAAAGTAAGTAGTGCAATGCAAATGAGTTCTTTCGTATAGTTTTACGAAAATTAATCGTTTTAATATTGAAAACTACTATTTAAACTTTTGTTATTACCAGACTTGCAAGGGACATTCTTTGTGCATTATAATGACAAATAATAAGACTCGCGAGACTGACTGAAGAGGACTAAGTTTAAACTAATGAAGGCTAAGGACAGTTTATTGTTATACCATTTTGCATTATTCATTATTCAATACTGTGGAAAACTAGGATATAAATGCAAGAGAGGATCGTTAGCTTCATCTTTGCTGGAAGATCACTACTGCAACACGAACTCAACGCCTTCGGAAAAAAATAAAGACGAAATAAGCTGATTTATAGAATAGTGTGACGGAGTTTTTTCAAACAAATCTCTTAATTTCTGTGTGGAAATATGATTCTGTTATCTTCAACTGAAACAAACGGGAAGGGGAATAAATTACATGAAGACGTTAACTTTCAAGTTTGAACATAACTTTTCTAGCAAAATTATTGTTTTCTATAGTTGTGATAAAAACATGTTTAAGGATTTCAGATGAATTTCTACAACAAGACACTAGAATTGCCTCATCACTTACGGTTGCGAGTATAATATCTCAAACTTCGAATTTTGCAAATAAACAGATATCGTTGTCAGTGAGAAAGTTGTTTCTCGTAAAGGAATGACTCTGTAAAGTTGAAAAAAATCATTAAAATCCCTACGAACAAAATTATTGATCGTATAAAATTGTGCGTGCCCAAGAAAAGCTGGCTGTCAGCAAATCTCACATGCTTGGTGACAGCCAGCTTCATACGGACACACAAAATTTTATACCCTCAATAACTTCGTCTTGTGGATTTTCATGGTTTTTTTTATTGTTTTCAGCTTGGTAGATTAACTTGTTTACTGGGAACAACATACTCATAGGCAAAGATAATGATTTTGATGGAAAATTTCGAAGTTTGAAAAAATAACTCCACCTTAAGGGGTGATTCTGATATTCTTAATTGGGTGATTCTGATACATAACTTATTCTGCAAACTCAAATCAAATTCATAAAAAAATGTCTATCACAACTATGGAAAACCATAAATTTGAAAGAAAAATGCCTTTCCAACTTGGAGATTGACAACCTATATTAATATTTCTAAGAGTGAACAAATATGATCACTGTAGCATTCAGACAGTTTTAACAAAATTATGTTTTTCAATAATATAGTCTGTAGATCTTTAAAATGATTTTTTGCATTAGAATTAAAACATATAATGACTATATTACAACAGTGTGAAATCTTGATTAAGTGATCATTATAATATATATCTCGTAATATCAATGATTGCCGCCCCGGTGTCGGAGTGGATAGCGTGCTTGGGTACTGATCAAAGTGATCTGGGTTCGATCCCCGGTCTAAGATGTGAACGTTTTTGTTGTCTTTCTGCTGGGGTCTCGCCCTCCTTACAAACCTTCTGCTATGGCGTATACACAAAGAGGCTCCTGTCTAACCACTGTGGCAAGCAGCTGCTTGAAGAAGTATTTAATAAAAAATAAATACTATGAATGATTGGCCTGTATAATGCAACTAATCTGTATCAGAAATACAATGGTTTCCATAAATATTAAGAGAAAAATCGCAATAATTCGCCAAAAATTGTGCGATCCTCAGCAAACTTCTTCACGTAACCAGTAAAGTAATGCAGAGTGAGCATATCGTATGCAAATTAGTCTAGGTTGATTAATTTGCGTAATCGGATAGTGGCATAAAAACGGGTGTTTTGGAGTGGATCATTATTTGTGTTGTAAATGTGAGTAAAGAAATTCGAAATAGCCATTTTCGTTTGCCAAATGAACTGCGGTGGAGAGATATTAGCCGCCTCAAAGCAGGGAGTTTAGTCAAGGAAGGGCTAGAGTTACGACCGTTGTACAAGACCGATATCTGCGATTAACAGCACGAATGAGCTGGACGTCTACTCCCTCTCAGCTACGATCATCATTTGCAGCAGTCACTGGGAGGGTTGTATCAGTTATATGTGCGTAGAAGGCTTCAAGAGGGAGGTCTATACGCTAGTAGGCCAGTAATTTGTATACCCCTCACGTCACAGGAGAGAGAGCGGTTGAACTGGGCACGCACACAGGTTAACTGAACAGAAGTGCAATGGAGGTCTGTACTCTTCACAGATGAGTCCAGATATTGCTTGCAGAGTGGTACCCGCTATCATCCCAGTAATATCCGTCAAAGTTACAGCGGAGGTAGGGTGTGTGTTTGGGGTAGCATTTCTTTAGGTGGACGCACAAACCTCTATGAGTTGAAGAGTGGGAACCTAAATGCTCAGAGGTATAGAGTGACATCCTGGACCCTTATGTACATCCTTACGCTGACAGCACAATAGGTGAAACATTCATTTTACAAGGCGATAACGCTCGTCCACACAGAGCTCAACTAGTGGAACAATACATTCAAAAAGAGACCATTATGCGCATGGAGTGGTCATCGATTTCCCGACCTAAATCCGATTGAGCACGTGTGGGATGCTCTATGGAAACGTGTTGTTGCCTTCAACTCCCACCTGTAACAAAGGGGGAGCTTATTACTGCTTTAAAGGAACACTAGTCGTTACTCCCTATTGAGCTGATTCACAACGTAATGTAATAAAATCTCTATTTCCTAGATCCATTGGCCGCGCATGTGCCTTGAGCTTCTATCCACGTGTTGTATGACGTTATCTGGAGTGTTGGAAAGTACGAATTGTGGTGCTATTACATATCAATGTTATGCTTCTGAAAACATGTATCTTTCCCGGCAGCTCGTGCGGACAGGCAACTGATTGCTCGCCAACCACCACACTGATAAGCTCTGTAGTAGAGGACATTTACAAACATTTGTCTCATTTGAAAATGTCTTCAGCGGGATTTACTGTATTTTGGGTAAAATATTTTCAGCACTGTACAAATTTTCAATGGAGTACTTTTTGACTTACTTTAATATTATGTTTTTAAAACTGTGGGGCTCTTTTGGATTTGGCTGTTGTCACATAACATTCGGATAAACTGCTGCTCGACAAAACTGCAAAACATATTAGATTGACATTTTCCGAGGCTATCTAGCACGACATTTTCGCTGTAAATCATCACAGATAAGACATGGCAAATGCGCGAAATAATAGGTTTAGCTCTCTTCCTCAGCAGAAAGACAAGAATTCCACACACAAAAAAAAAACACTAACCACTCAGTGATACGGGACCTGTACCTCTTCACCACAGCTGGAAACCATCAACCGTTTTGAACACTCTTGTAATATATTTTGACGGTACAAAAAATAATAAAACAGTAGCAAAATCATTGCCACTAATGGCGCTCACCCAACAAGTTCTAAACCAACGGTTCTCAAACTGGGGGGTGTGAAGCAAAAAAAATTGCAAGGGAGCGAAAATTTTTTGTTTATTTATTGTTAACAAGGGAGTTTGCTGATGGTAAATGAGAGGTGAGGAGGCTTAAGGGGTCGAAAGGGGCCGTGATGCCTAAACGTTTGGGAACCTCTGCTCTAGATAACGAAAAATGACTACCCGCAGAGCTGCGACTTTCTAGATTCTTCGACAGTAGCGAAGAAGTGAATGAAGCCGAAGATGTAAGTAAATGACGCCTTGTATTGAAATACACCTGTGATGTTATTTACGTAAGTATTAGTTGTGAGACGCGTTTAAGATATAGTAAACGAACTATAATGCGAAACCAGTATTCCGGACACTTGGTAAAGCGATTAGCGTGTAATTGGGAAAATGGGTTGTGATAAGCATAAATGTCTGTGTAAAAAAATTACCCGTTGGCTATTGTTGGTCACTGGCAATAATTTAATATTAAATAAAGCCATTTTAATCCTTCAGAAGAGGTTTAATTTGAATTTTCAACAATATTTTATCTGTAATAAAATAGTACTTTTGTTTTATTTCGCCACTCATTGCAAAATAATTGGTATCTGAACTTGCACTCACATAATGCCGATTAAGGATTACCAGTGGAGAACGTTACTAATACTGGTGTCAAAGAAGAGTCCTAAAAATGAATTGCGTGGGCAAAGCATAGAGTAATCAGTATAACTTTGAATATGATTTATTTTAAGGAGAATTTTTGTTTCAAAATAATAGAGTTACATAATCTAAAATCCTTTAGTTTCTTAATCAGAATCAAATACCTTGAATAATCGCATAGAAAAAACTTTGCTTCAATAGAAGCCACCGAAAGTCTCACGAATATATCATCACTGTTTGAAGAGGGATTTTTAGGATAATACCGAATGCCCCTTTCAAAACATTCAAAATTGGAAATCTGGGTGGAAGAGAGAGTGCATAAATAACCACGCGCATATGCATATTTCTGTCCCAATTCAGTGGAATAGATGAAAACAATATTTATGTGCTTCTGTCCAGTGGCGATTATAAGGAGGGGGTCACGGGGCCATGCCCCCCCCCCCCAAGAGACCCAAGTGTTTCATTTTTTCCTTTCAACAATTCTTTTCGCCAATTTCTTTTCCAAGAAGGTAAACCCCTGACGCTTTCAATACCCCATATGAAGGCAAATGTAAGGACATATAAATGATTTTGTAGTCCAGAAATGACACGTCCTTCGTATGTCCACACACATCCTTCGTATGTCCCTAAATGGCCCCCTCCAGGATTGAGACTTATGGCCGCCCCTGCTTCTGTTAGAGGCGGCTGCTGTTGGTGATTGTCACAGTGAAAGGACACTCTAAAACACTGGAAGAATCGATACAAAGTGAGCAACCGGGCATGAAGATGCTTCATTATGCTACGTGAATCACACCTAACGCAAAATCATTTACCTCGAACTCTGATGTTGTTCATGCTGCACTCCTCTCCCACCCCTCCGTAAGACGTGCACAGTTTCCCCCCTCGCTTTCCACCCCATTTAGGTTTTATTACCGTCAATATTTGCTCTAGGAGTCCCGCCTGAGGGAGTCACAAGGGGTAGGAGGCAAAAGCAGGCGCGAGAGATACCCGGAAACCCATTACTGTTCTGTCACGTCCTTTGGTAATGAAGCGCAGATGCGTATCAGCGAAGCGATGCTATCGAGAGGTGAGGAGGCATGGTCACCTTGCCTGCAGATTGACAAGAGCGAAAGATGGTGGGATAAAACAACAGAGATATGTGAAATATCGCGCCTAACACCTCGGGATTACCGAGAGCTGGGGTAGCTGACTTTCATAATGCCACTAGGAAATGAGAGTAGGGGGAACATTCGTCTGTTTCAGTGTGGTGGCTTGATATTCGTGTCGAGGTGAGACGAGTTATCGATTGCCAAGAAGAAGCTAGGCCGCTCTCTGCGTTCCCTATCACAGGTTCGCGCTCTCATTGACAACTATAAAACGGCTACAACAACTATATATTAGATGTAAAAGAAACATAAGATACTAAGGAATCTTTGTTGTAGAATGGAGGTTCCCCAAACGGGTGTGGGAGAGAGAGGGGGGGGGGGGGTGCTCGTCCAAGGGGGCTCGAGGATGTGATACTTTTTGTTTATTTTTAATTCTTAATTATAAATTGAAATTGTCGTCAAGCGGGGAGTTTGCTGATGTTAAATCAGAGTTGGGAAGGTGTGATGGTTTCTCAAAAATCAAATAGAAAGCTTGATGCTTCAAAGTTTGTGGAAGCCCTTGATAGAATGTGTTCCATGCTCTTAGTTTTGGGGGTTTTGCAGTTTAGTTTATGCTGTTAGCGTTAACGTTGTAACAGGAAAATGTCCGAAATAGCGAAATTCCTAACGGATGAAAACTTAGCATGAAATAAAAAAAATAGTCGCGCAGATTTTTTATAGTAAATCAAAATGTATTAAAGAAAATAAATTTAATATCAAACCCACTCTCAAAGTTATCTTAATAAATTTTAAAACTCATGAAATATAGTTTATTAAATGTTTTCCAGATTAATAAAAAACACTCGACTGGAAACGAATGCTTTTGATAGTACTGTCCAAATATCTCACTTTCACATTAAAATGCAAGAAGAGAAGATTGTTTACCTACGAGTATAAGCAGATCTAATGTTAACTGAATAATTCTTGTAAAATTTCTGAACAAACTTCTTATAATAATTATTATTTCTTTCATATTACTTGAGTTGTTTAAGTATAGTGAGTACGAGTTTCTCTTTTGCCAAAAGAGTTGTTTGGCATCATTTTTTATTTTTCCTTAATGCAATTCTTAAAGCATTGATAATGCACAAAATTCTCGCACTCTGAAGCATTAATATTGCATAAATCCAGAGACTGTAGAAGAATGAGAAAATGTATTTACGCTGTCTGATTCAATCGATTGTCGTCCTTGAAAACATTCCGTGGACAAAATTTTCTGTTGCTTATTATACCGAGCTCCAGTCTAGAAAATGCTTACCCGTGGCATCATCAATTGGATATTTTCTACAGCTCGCCAATAGAGATATGCTTCTTCTTTTTTCAGAAGTGTTAATAATGCAGACTCCTTTTTATTCAGAAAATGACTCCAAGTTTATAATAGGATTTCGTTTCCTAAACTGTAAAATGGCCTCTGTATGCTTAAGCAAAAATAATTAGGAAAAATAATCGACACAGATGTTCCTAAAATTGAAAGTTTATAATATTGAGTATAGTTTCACTTCATTTTACAAGCACAGCAGTAGACCAATTGGAGGGAATTGCATTGGAGTATAAAAAGTTTGATAAGAATCCTGAATATTTTAAACAACTAATCAGTATAATAATTTTTGAATTTTCGACATGTAAACTTTATTAAGCCAAAATTAGTGTTTTTATTACGCTAGTTGTCAGACCTACGAACAGCTTAGGGTCAAGTTATGAAGGAATAAATGACTAAGACATCAATCCGGGATTCGAACCCAGAACCCGGTAGTTGCAATGTCGTTGCGAGCCAACACAATGACACAGAGTTGTGAACGAAAAAATACTATGAAACAATCATATGAAATATTACATTTTTTCAACCAATATGAAAAAAATTGTAAAGCTTTTATGTAATAGATATCATCAGTTAGGTTTTTTTTTCAAAAATATTCCATTTCCTCTAGAAAAAGCACAAAATTTAATTTTCGCAGTCAATGTGAAATCCGTCAGTTTATAAGAGAGATAGAATTTCACACGAATGATGCTTAGAGTAAAACGGTTACCATCGTGAAGCAAAATGATAGTGATTTTGCCAAATAACTCGAGACGGACTTCGTAACTGTCTTCAATAATTTCAGTTCATAAGAGGATATATTTATATACGATGGTCACTCCAAAAGCAATACATAAAATATTTTACAGATTAGTAACTATTCTACAGCATTGTTACCTGAATATTGTAATAGTTAGATCATCTACGAACAAAATCATCTTTTTCTTTATGATCACCATCACGCTTAACTGTCTTGCACCACCTCAGAACATGAGTCTATATAACTGGACTGCAAAATTTCTGTCCTTGGTATTTCAACCGCTAATTCGTAGCATTCACAAAGGAGTCATTCTCTGGAAAATTGTTTTCACTTATGGTGTTCTTCAGCTTACGAAAAATTGTGGCCCCCTCTGTATGATCGCCACTGGACAGAAGCACATAAATATCTTTCTCTTCTACTTCACTGAATTGGGACAGATATATGCATATGCGCGTGTTTATTTATGCACTCTCTCTTCCATCCAGAATTCCAATTTTGAATGCTTTGAAAGGGGACATTCGATTTTATCCTAACAAATTCCTCTTCTTCCATCCACTGGTGTCGACCGTTGTGAGAGGAGTTGTGAAGATCTGATGTCCTTCTTTTGCAGATATCCACTTGCCCCATTAACAAACTGTTCTGCTGCCAATAGCATTGGCCCTATACACTTTCTGCAGTCACTTGTAAATGTTTAAAACAATTCCTTATTATACACCTGGAATTCATTTATATCACATTGCTTCATGACGGCTGCTCTGTTTGATTAATAGAGCAGCGCCACCTGTCAGAACACTATACAGTTATGAGAAAAAAGAGATGGGTAGGATATGCCTATAAATTGTACAAGTAGCAATGCTGTGGAATAAATACTAATTTGTAAAATTTGGGGTATTACTTTTGAAATGACCTTCGTGTTTCAAAAATCTTTTACCCGTGTTGCTGACAATTAAATTACATCATCAATTAGATTTGTGTTTATAATCTTCAATTCCTTCGGTCAAACCCTGAAGTCGAAATCATAAAATACTGGTTGACAAAATTGATTAACACAGTGTTTTTCATCAATATTTTAATTTCACTAACGTTCCCGAAGGTAAAAATACGCTGTTATACTCAATATGAGACATAAATTTCGAATATCCAATCGAAATTGATCTAGGATCCCACAATTCCTTGCAGCTTTCAAATTACTAATGCTTATAAAAATATTGTTTGATAAATCACTCCATTTCAAATTTGATGCTTGTAAGGAGAACGGATTTCGTTACTTTTACTGAAAATAGGAAGCCATTAACGTTTAGATGTTTCCTTGCGATGGCGAGTTGTTGGAAGATTTGAACAAGGCAGTCGCAGACAAAGGTAAAAAAATGTCTCAATGTGTCGAGATAAGTAGTATCGACATTTTAGTAAAAGGTTCCAGAAGAGAGCAACCATTAGAAGAAGAGCTGGCCAAAGTAGCCCGAGAACTGACCGCTATCTGTCTCTAATGGAAAGACGAAACTGTACGATGATTTTGTGTGAACTGTGTCTCGAGGTTTCTGACACCACAGGTGAAAGGTTTTCCATCAGAACATTGTCACAAAGGCTTAATGCTAGTGGACTCTATGCCAGAAGGCCAGTGGTTTGGGTCCCGCTAATCTCTAACCACCATCTAAATCTCGTGTAAACTGGTGCCGCTCAAATGTTACTTAGAGCCCTGAGCAATGGGCTAACGTCTGTTTTCCAACGAGTCTCAATATAGCCTAGAGTCAGGTTTTAGACTTTGTTTAATCTGGAGAGAATGGGTAATGCGATACCATCCCTCCAATATCAGAGAATGGGATACTTATGGGGAGAATGGTGTGCTGGTCTGTGATGGCATAACAATCAAAGGTCTACTCTTCTTCATGTATTCTATGGAAGCTCCTAAACTGCTCAGAAGTACTGAGAAGAGATCCCTGAACCCTACGTGCGTCCTTTCAGGTGTGCGGTGGGCACTGATATACTGTTTATGGACGGTAATGTTGGTGTTCAGAGCTAACTAGGAGGAGTACTTAGAAAGAGAAGATATCCAACGAATGAGCTGGCCAGCTAGGTCACCCGACCTAAATCGCATCGAACATGAATAGGACGCCGTAGGGAGACTCATTGAAACTATCAACCACCTCCTCGATCATTCTACGAGGTAAAACTAGTTTCTCTGGGATTTGTTGCCCAGGTCCTTCTGAACAACCTTATATTGAGCATGGATCGACTCTGTTAGATCTATTTAGTTATCAGAGTGGATCATACTCCATAATGACGTCATATGTGCATATTATAAAGCATCTGAAGTTAACGTCTACAATGCACAACATTTTTTGTTTTAATGAATTATTGCATTCATTTCTGGTCTGAGGTTTTCGACGCATTTCCTCGTTATACTAAAATATAGTAAACTCCCAGTTATCCGGTGTTCGAGGATCCAGAATTCTCATACAACCGGCATAAATTTCAAATTAAACTTAAGTCAAATTTCAATGCATGTGGTAGTTCTTCCGGATGCCGCCGATGTTGTCTTTCACGCATTGTTATGCAGGCAGACATACGAAATTTATTCAAGAAAACTGCTAGAGCTAATTTTACGTCTTCTCAGCCCTCGACATCAGGTGCTGCTCAAGAATCAACTGCTAGTTTGGTGGAGTACTCAGATGAAATTCCATCCGAGTTTCTAGAACCTAGCCAGTAAACTATACTGAACATACATATGCATTGAAATTTGTTTTTTTATGTTTGAAATTAAAGTTTAGCCTTAGTTTCACTATTCTCGTGCCTTGCTCGGATAGTTCTTTTTTGTCTTGTCTTCGGTATAAAGCTTATCGGCTTTTATACAGAAGTGGTGTGAGCTATTTTGAGCTCGAGCCCATCTCTATTATACTCTATGAATACAGGCCAAATAGTGCAATTTCCATCGAGACACTTTTAATTTTTTTGTCAGTATCAAATGTCAGACAACTTTGAAACTAATGTCTAGTGAGGTTTTATTGTTTCAAAGCATCAAGATATCACTATTGACGTTTAATATAAACATCGGATTAAAAGCATTCACATTGCAGAATCCTATTTCTACGGATCTACTTTGCACTACTCAGTTACAATTATAATTATAATCATTTGCAATTGTAATATATAAATTGAAATTATAATAATATTCACAACGAATAAATCGGTTGTGGATATTATTATTTTTAAAAGGAAGAAGTTACTTCCCTACACAAAGCACGGAGATACCTAGAAGCTATTTTAGGCTTGTACTGATTTCTCATGCAACATACAAACTCTTACACAAGGGCATGCTCTTCACCCTGGTCTTAGTAGTCAGGTACGCTAACCACTAGACCAGATAGGGCTTGGTCTAGTGGTTAGATACCATATACATTATATATAATAATATCCACAATCTATCTAGATCATTTGTTTCCTTTGATTTGAAAGCTCTACTCTAGATCAGAGAGGGGCTATTTATACACCGTAACTCGCCACTAATTATGAGCAGCCCATCTTTTTTCAAATTGAAACCACTGCAGGTAAATGACAGCGTGTGTGAAGGTCATGAAACGGTATAAATAATACCTGATACTGAGCTCTGTAATCAGTGTTATTCTTGTTCTTCAGATGCGAAAGGTAGAGGACTTAAGGGAAAGGCCAAATTGTAATGGCCAGACGACTGGGTCAGAGCATTTTCGAGACGGCAAGGCTTATGGGGTGCTCATAGTCAGCCGTGGTTAGTACCTTCAAAAATGGTCCGAGGAGGGAGAAACCATGAACCACTGGCAAGGTGTGGGCCGACCACGGCTCATCGATGCTAGATGTGAGCGAAGGCTATCCCGTATAATATGAGCCAACAGAAGAAGTAGCTCAACCATTAACTTACAAGAGTTAAAGGATCTGCTGGTAACGTGTTGGTACCAGATACCACAAGACACCTTAGGAGTCTTGTAGCGTCCATGCCTCGCCCGGTAAGAGCTGTTTTGGCGGCAGGTGAAGAACCAACATCATATTAGGCAGGTGGTCATAATGTTTTGGCTCTTCGGTGTATATTAAGTAGGCCAGATATTTTGATTCTGTCAATTCTGAAATTTTTTTTCGCTGGCTAGAAACGATGACAAAATGCATACATCGACCAATGCCACATTTTTTGTTTGTTCTTTTTTTTTGGTAAATATTTTGTGAAAACAAATAGGTTTTTTGCTTTGTTTTCACTTTTATGTTTCTCACATATTCTCCAAAAATTTATTTTACGGATCGAATGAGAACAGCCTGCCATCATTTGAGTAGCCCTGTTTTAGAGAGTAAAGAACTCGAGATCAACGAATGACAAACATTATAAATTTTTCTTTCAAAAGTGATTTAATTTTGCCAATTTTTGAAAAGTTCTCTTGCAGGTGGTTTTGTTGTTTTTCGACTTTAGGGCACTTTTCAGTACTCAATGGCTTCGGAATAGAGTAGGGAGAGGCGACCCATTGATAGCTGTTAGGAGACATATGGAAGTCTCCTATCAAGACCATTTAACTTGAACATAGTGTGGCCCTCATACACACGAGGTCATGGCTTACCACTCCATCCTAAAACGCTGACTTTTCCAAGCCCATAGATGCCCCTTTTTGCCAGAGGACATTTCTTCTTTGAATCATATTTTTTCTAAAGCATATACGGCTTCGAAATCATTGCTGTATGCAAACGTATTGAGAGTAATATGAATAACGTAAAACGGGTCTCTCAGTTTAATGTTTTTCTTTCAGAAATGACCTGATCGTCATGTTTCGTTTGAATCTATCGCAGAAATAAAAAATGAGTGGCAAACAGGAACTTGAATAAAATTCTTTAGATATTTCATTTCGTCCATACGAGTATTTCTAAGAGCCTTTTAATAATTTCTTTACCATTCTGCTTCGAAACTTCTTTCTCCACAAATACTGACATTGACCGACTCTTTTCCGTGTCTGAAGAAATAGGGCTGCCCTTTTCGCCATATGCATCTATGTTAAACTGCAATTAAGTCGTGGCAGTGTTCCAATTTGGCTTTAGGCAAGATATGTCACTAACAGCAGCCATGTGACGTATGATGCGTGACACCTACTTACTAAAGATAAGAAAGAACCTCAGCTGCCGTAGACAAGATTTTGCGGCAGCTGTCAGTTACGAAGAATGCAAGATAAAGCTAGTTTTGCAAAAAAAGTCTGCTTTACAAACTTTATACATTAAAATTGGGAAAGACATATACATGATTTCATTTCATCCTATGATTTTAATATTCCAAGCTTAATATATAATCAATATTCATTATTAAGTGTTTAATAAAGATTCTTTGTAACAGTCCATGAAGAATCGGATGAATTGTTTCACTACTGATAGAACTTTTTAATGCAAAACATATTAATTGCTAGATACCAATACTCGAATTCTGAGAACAAAGTTAGACAAGAGTTGAACATTTCTAGCAGTTAGGAAACAAATTAGAGCAGTGAAAAATAGTGTCTTAAAAGGAAAACCCCTTTTATTAGGATTAGAGGATTATAGAAATTATATTAGTTCTTCGGGAAACTTTTGGTCAGTTTATAATATAGATACAGTAAATTATGCCATGGAGCTGGATTATTTAATCTTTACGTTGTTCAAATTCGGTCATGTAGTCAGCTTTACACCGAAATCTGCAGGCGTATCGAACCGTTTGTCTACAAGAGGCACTTAGGCTCACTCATTGTGCTGTGTACACTCTTTGCTGAATTAGTTTGCATCGGATGGTAACATTTACTGAGGCAGTATGCGGCCGTGTATTCTACTTGCTCGCAAACGCCCCTCATTGAAGTGATTGCCAACGTTGTGTAATCTCCTCTGACATTTATCCTAGAGTAACCGATCTATAGTCATCGAATACCGTGCCCCGTGCATGTAGTACAGGCAATTAACATCTGCAAGGTAATTAGTGTTCAGCCTCAACTCACCGTTGTCTGAATCGTAGAGGTAGATAATGGTCTTCCAGCCGTAGTGCTTGATCACGTCTACGACAGCCCGGAGGTATCGAGGTCGCAAAGTCGCTCCGAAGTGCGCGGGTCTGTCTGAACTGGTCTGCTGTGGAAAGGCAGGGCTGACCAATGGCATCTGGAACATGTTTGAATAGGCAGCGAAGGTATCATAGGACGGGTCGCTTGTGGGAGCTACCAGTGTGAAAATACCTCGGTTCAACTGCATACACACTAAAAAAAAAATACAAACATATAAATATCAAATAAAAAAAAAATGTACATTCATCTGCACTTAATACATGGATTCGGTACCCTGAAAACACTTCTAAACTATTCGAAACCATAAGTGTAATTATAACGTAGAATACGACAATATTAAGAGATGGTCAGGACTTTGTAAACCACAGATCTAAGGATAAGAAATTAAAGAAAAAAGCTCTAGAGTATGAGATCTTTCGTATTTTTTTGTCATGTTTTGCTACTTTCCAGTTTAAGATCCTTAATTGGTAAAGAAGCGTTAATTACCTTAACAACTTTATAAAGCAAAACTGAAATCATTATGATTATTGGGCATAACTACTGACAAAAATGGGGCGGGGGTGGCTCAGTCGGTAGTGCGCCGGGCTCGTAATCTGCATTTCACAGGTTCTAGTCCCAGCTGGGTCAGCGTTGAGATTTATCTCCGCAAAACTCAGTAGGGGACACCGATGGGCTTGGAATGGCCACCGTCCGTCGAATGAGACGTTAAACTGTGGCTCCGTGTGCGGGAGAAACATACCATGTGCACGTTAAAGAACACACTGAATGGCCTTGATGGGAGGCTACCATCTGTCTCCCAACAGCTGTTACAGTGGGTACCTTCCCCCAACCTTCTCTGAGCCTTTAAGGTCTTTGTGACCTGCCTTTAGCCCATGGTGTGCAAAAACGTGCCGCTCAGAGGTAAAACAACCCAAATGACAATAATTTTGCTGTCATGGTGAATGTTATAAGAAATTGTTATTATTAAAGCTGTCGGCAGTAACAGTTGGCCAATTCTACCAGCACAAATCAAATTTGATTTTCTCTTAACTTAGTAATCTTTTTTAAAGGTAGTAAAGTTTATATTTCAGATCAGATCTGTTCAGAAACTATAAGAGTTATGCTGATCTGAAATTCTAGCATCCTCCGCATATGTCCTCAGAAATACATTTTTATTCTAAGTTCTTTCTTTTCTTTTTTCAAAACACATTTCTATATTTTTCTGTCTCTATATAAGTACATGATTTACCTTTTAAATCATCAAGTATATGTTGTATACATGGAAATAAGTTTTATGCGAATCCAGTATCAAATGTCAAGAAACCCCATCATAGTTGCGACCGTTTGCCAGTTTGGAGCAGATATTTTATTGAACAACGAAACCTGTTCTTCAAGATTTATTCTCGGTATAAAGAAAAACTACTTCTTATAAAAGAGACTAAAAAATAGGATTCCTGTAAATTTACATACTGTGTTGAAGTTTTATAACGTGTCGCAAGACGACTGGTATATCTTTCATGCGGAATTAATACGATTTTGTAAAAAAAAAAATCGTTTTCGATGTTTCATTTCTAGTTTGTGATACAACACAATGTATGTTATCGCTTCCGATTTTTTTTCCATCAAGAGCAGCACTAAGAAAATCTACAGGATTACTGACGACGCAAAATAGAGATGTTTGGAGTAAACCTGATGTATTAGAAGTATAGAAGCCCAATTGCGCTCATGAGGGAGATGAATTATTCAGAGTTGCTTCCTCATATGTCTCATCCTCATCCATATGTATAAAAACGCTTCAGTGAGAATCCCCTATTGTCAGAAGAAGCTGATCCTGTTTCGCCGTAGAGAAGCTTTGAAGTATTAAAGTGCAAATTCATGTTTCACTAAAAGACTTACTTCTGCACTTGATGCGCTGGCCGTTTTCTTTCACTCCTCGAAGGCCAAATGTTAACGTGACCAAGACAAATGTCATTCGCTCATTGACAGGAAATCTAGTTTGGAGAAGAAAAATAAATGGCTATCTTGTAGAATTACAATTTTTTTCTTTACTTTGATCTCTGCAAGAAAACGCCTCTACTCTAAATTTATTTGCCTTATGCATATTTGATTTATAAATTCTTTTCCTTTCATCAGTCAAGCAGAAAACTAAAAATAGGGAATGATTCTTTCCTACGTAGCCACTTTTCTTGAAGGTCACAAGAAGAGCAAGGATTCGAGTTAAAGTAAATAACCACCAACAAGATCTGCCGGGATGGAAAACGTTCGCCAAGTACACAGAAAAAAAAGGTTCAAGGACTATTAAAAATTCGAGCCTCGATCATAATCTTTCTCAGAAAACGCAGAAGTTTGAACTTATAAAAATCCAATGATGACATTTTTAAGGCCAGAACCTGTGAATCTTGGATTACAAGAGCAGACCGCTGGAGAATGCATTGCCTTGCTCCTAATCTTATTCGTGAAATATTGCTGAAAGAATGGCAAAATATGAACAAAGATCAGAACAGTTATATTTTACCACTCAGTCATTGACTCCCTACAACATTGCGGAAATGGAAATGTGGTTGTGTTTACTCCGAGTAACATTATATCTAAACTTTTTTTATTTTGCTTCGATTTCGAAAGATGCACTAAATCTTCTGTAGTTGTCTCCCGTCTACTATATGTCACATGAGCTGTACATTGTATCCTAAAAATAATATTGGGGTTTCGAGAATCAGTACGTAGGAAAATAACGTGCATATTCATAAACGTAATATTTTAATTGAAAGTAATAATATTGTTCGTGACCCTGTATATGTCCAATCGGTATTCCACTTCTGCAGCATATCTCTTGCTAGTTGCTAAAATGTTTCTCTTATTCTGGCTTTCAAGTGATTAAGGTCTCGAATTATAGCCATGTAAACATAATTCTTTATAAAGCCCCACATGAAAAATTCAATGGTGTCAAATCAAGGCTCTTTGGTGACCATAGAATTAACTCGCACCTGCCAAAGCATCTGTCAGGAAATATTGTACTAGGAACTTCCGTAACATCTCTTGAGAAATGTGGCGGTGCTCCGTCTTCTCTGATGGCCGATCGTGAAACTGTTTGAGTGGAGTAATGTACAACTTCATTGTGATGCATTTTGTGAATTTAGGGACAGCAGTGCGTTCCGAAATCCTACCATTATTTGTCGGACACGCTGTATTTTAGACACCATAAAACACTGAAAGAACTGAAGAGTAGAACATCAAAGATTCGCCCAATGTTTTATTATGGAGATAAATGAGGAAATTGCTGGAAAACAATTTGAAAAAGATAAGGAAGCCAGAGAAAGAAAAGCAACGAATTTAAATGAAACTTTGAATTGCTTCTTTGCTGAATATTACATCGTGGAAAACAGATCGTCTTCATTAGATGGAAGATTCTTATTCTAATATAGAAAATCTTTCAAATACTAATAGATACATTTATATGGGGATATTACTATCTACGAGTATGAATACAGTACTAAGTGCTAAATGTTTAATAAATATTTAGTAGAGTTTTTCAGCAACATCTTTTATGAGGAAATAAGGCTGAGTGGATAACATGAGAAATGGCTTGAAAACCTTATGGAAACACAGCATCGATAAATCGTAAAAGTTAAGAAATTGGGACGTTCCCATGTTACATATAAAAACACAAGTCATACATTTATTCATATTTATTTAGAAACATTTATTTCAAAGAATTTAATTGCATTTATAACACGGAAATTAATTTTTTAAGCAATCGAATAAATGTCATTCTGATGGAATAATGGACACATATTGAAAAAGAACTTCAAGAAATGGAAAATTGAAAAATGCATATATCAGCATCCAAATTCTGAATGGGGAATATTTAATTTAATGAATGAGTTTTTGAAAGGCTGCCTTTCGTCGGATGGAATGGGAAGCCATGGCACCGTGTGCAGGAGCCACAGACTGTGAACGTCAAAGAATACGCAACATGGTTGTGAGGGAAGGCATCCCACTTCGTAACAGATGAGAGCGAGTCCTACTTTACTATCCAGCTGGGAACCCTTAAAATTCTTGTGACCAGGTAATTTAGCCCATCATGTACACAAAAAGTGCCACTCAGAGATAAAACATCCCAACTCTAATTAAATGAGCACTATAACTAATCTGTAATATATTCGTATGTATGACTTTTATGAATATATACGTAAAAAAATCAAATTTATTCAAATTCAAAGAAATACATAAAACACACGCGTGTGGAATGAACAGTATAAAAAAGGAACCGACAGAAAAGTGGAATCAAGAAGCACATAGTCCTTCTATTCCAAATACCAATACATAAATCTTAAAATTTAACAACAGTGGTAAGCGAAAAGAAAACTTAAAATTATATCCATTATATAAAAAATACATTTGAAATAATCGAGTAAAGAGAACAAAAATTAAACTGTTAAAAATTACGTTAATAAGCTCATACGTGCAACCGGAAACACGTTTGTTGCTGTTTACTAAGAAAAAAGAGAAAGCCAATAGAGGGAGGGGGAGAAACTCGATTGTTTCATTTGAGCCGAAAAAGCAAATGCCAAAATCTGCGGAGGGAAGGTAAACCAAACTGCTAATCGTCCAACAAAATAAACAAGCAAAGTGCTCCTTAAAGGAATAGGCGAGCACATCAACGCTGCGAACTTTAATGTCGTTGAACATGTTCTTCAGCGGGAAATATTCTCATGGGAAATCAATCGAGAAGGTGCACGTAGAGAGAGAATCCCATCTCGAATGCTTCACGATTAGCGATGCAACATCCTATAATGCTGCTCATTCCATCACAAACTAATTATGCCTCGTGAAACTTCACTTAGAATTCTGAAACATCTGTATATATAGCCCCTTTCTTTAGCTTCTGCTTATAAAAGTTAAGATCGAATTTTCTAAAATCTACTCGAAGTAATTTTATTCTGCGGACTTTCTAAAATTTAGATGCTAATGACATTCATGTAAGTTGTGTCGACAATTCATAACACTTAGAACAGTATCTCGCAAACTTTTTTACTCTGCAGCACACTGAATCTAATTTTTTTTCCGCGGCACACCTAAAAAAGAATAAAAGCAAACTTTATATATATAAAAAAAAATATATATATATATATAAATACCCCCTCAAGCAGCTGCTTGCCACAGAGGTCTGACAGGAGCCTGTCAGTTTATATGCCATAGTAGAAGGTCTGAGAGGATGGCAGGACCTCAGCAGAACTCTATATAATCGTCATTATATTTGCGCTTTGTTGAAGTCATCAGCCTGGTTTTACTTGAAGATTTGCTCTCGTTCTTTATTTCATAACTCGGTGTTTGTTTTAAATATTTGTCCATTCTATGGCTTGAAATAATCAAAAATTAATACCAAAATTTGGAAAAAGCTTGATAAATACTTACAAGATCCCAGTTGATAAAATCTGAAAGATTTTTTATTAAAGCACGTCGATAGCACGCCGATATTAAAGCACGTCGATAACACAAGTCAAAATGAAATCTTTGGAATATCTAGTGTCAATTTGAAAATCTCTCGCGGCACACTTGGAATCTCTCACGGCACACTACTGTGCCGCGGCACACAGTTTGCGAGATACTGACTTAGAAGATTTTGCCTAATATTTTAGTCAAGGATACTAAAAATCTCTTGCTAAAGTTCGCTTTCGACTTTGCCAAAAAAAGTTAACTGAATTTCTTTTAAAATTATTTTTCGCAATGAGACAATGGATTTCAAAGAGAATGACATAAATTGACTGTTACGTTTTGCTATCTCTCAGATATGTTAAGTAATATAATTTACTTCTGCACCATATATTAAGAGTATTCCGGAATAATTTATTGGATTACACTTTTTCGAAATAAAGTTTCGAGGAAGTGTAATGTAAATGTTTATAAGACATCGTGATATTAGTTTTTGCTTACTCTAAAATTGTCTTACGCAGCTTAAAAATTGTTTCGTTTTCTTGTTATCCATCTTTGTGTGTTCCTCTAACCAGTAATTATTGATTTATTCTATCAAAAAAAAAATGGGGCAACAATTAATAGTTTCTTGATGAACAAGCAATGATAGCTTTTATGTAAAAGGAGCGATAATCTCTTTTTTTTCTTTTGTAGTATAATAGCTGATTGTTCATTCAGATAAGATTATAGCTTCCTGTTAATTATCCTTAGAGTACATAACGATGTTAGAATCATTTATTGTTGTCTCTCAACCAATCCCATTATGAGAGGTCTTACGAATAATCACCTTGGTGAAGTTTGTCTCAGAGAAAATTTATAAACACGACAACAGGTAGCGACTGGTGGAGTCATTTATGGCACTTGGGTGTTGTCTGGCAGAGTGTTACGAGTAGATAAGGACCAAGACTGATATGCTCGAATCGCTCTTGACAGTCTGACAAAGCGTTTCGAACGAAATCGCTTTCCTCTTGTGGAAGGCGGGAATCCCAACAAAAAGAAAACCACAAAGAGAGAAAAGCTATAAATTTTTTGAAGATCACTTCATCACAGAGTCGGTAAACTAGTTCTATCTAGAACAAGAAAAATAATGCACTTATTTTAAAATATGTTCTTTATAAGTAATTTATTTGATATAAAAACTTCTTTTACAGTTACTCTCAAGATTAAGTCAGAAACTGCCCAGCGATTCATAAAAAAGGTTTTTATTAAGATAACGTTTCCTAGCAATAATATTATGATGCTAAATAACGATGCGCGTCGATTTTTTAAATGCACTGAAATCACTGTCCTCCAAAATAAAACTATACATTATTTATAAAACCTAATGATTTTTCGTAATTCTATGTAAAAAAAGAACTTCTAATATTCTGAAGTATTCAATATATGAAGGGGAAAGTATCAGTTACTCATTTGTATATGCATGTCATTAAATCACGAAACTGAAAGGAATCTCAATTGAAAAGAAATCAATGCGTGTTAAAAAAGAAAGAAATGAATGTTGTACTGATGTCGAAAACAGGGCTTTGCACGAGTTATCGGACTTGTAATGAACATTTGTTACGATTATTTATGTACCTATTTTAGAGTAGTGAAGCGTAATCTTTCTTTCTTAATTTTTCACATTTCATGATCGCTTTATTATTAATTTCGCAATATAATGAAATCTTTTCTCATTCTTAATAACAGTTATTACATTAAAGTAGTCTCAAATTTGAAGGTGACGAAATCGCTTTCCTCTTGTGGAAGGCAGGAATCCCAGCAAGAAGAAAACCACAAAGAGAGAAAAGCTATAAATTTTTTGACGATCACTTCATCACAGAGAGAATTTTTTGAAGATCACTTAATCATCTGTCTTTTAAAAAACTGGAAATGATAATAGACCAAGCTAAACACAACGAGCCAACAATATATTTAAAAGGTAAATAACTATCTTTTGTGGGGCGAGGGGGGCTCAGTTGTAGCGTGCCAGGCTCTTAATATGTAATTCTTTAGTTCGAGTCTCACCTGGGCCAGTGTTGAGATTTATCTCCGCAAAACCCCCGCCCTACCCTCGTTCAGTAGGGGACACCGATGGGCTTGGAAAGGCCGCCGTTTGTCGGATGGGTCGTTAAGCCGTGGTCCCCTTGTGCGGGAGATCCATATCAGTACCCGTGAACGTTAATAATCATGCTGGATGACCTTAACGGGAGACAACCATCTGTCTCCTGACAGCTGTCCCGTGGTTCCCCTACCCCCAACTTCTCTGACCCCTCGGGGTCCTTGTATTCTGGCTATTTAGTCCTTTGTGTGAAAAAAAAAAGTGCCACTTAGAGATAAAACAATTCAGCTCTCAATGGCGCTCGTGACTAAATTTTTTTCGTGGGACACTTTGTCTCCTAGAGACAGGGCCTGGCTATAGGAAAAAATTTGGGAGGCGCCTGATATTTAGTTAATCAAATGATCAAAGTTTGACAAAAATGTTTTTTGTAAAAAAAAACCTCGAAAAGGTGTTTTTACACTTCAAATTAGTATTTTGCCCCTTAAATGTTATAATTAGTTATTTATATGTATTTTTCCTCTCCTCTCTAGTGATATTTTAAAAACTATTCGTAAAAATTATGTCTAATATATAGGTTTAATATTTTTTGACTCCTTTCAGATTTTAAATTTATATTTATTATTTTAAACTGAATTACTCTTCGTAAATTATCACATGAAAAGTCGTCTATTTGGTTATATTTAATTTAAATATTAATTTATTATATATACATACATATATTAATTTATTTTACAACAAATTGTAAAACAGTGATAATGGCAATAAAATGAATTATAAAAATATGACGAAAAAAAAGCTACAATAACAGTGATCGAACTGTCATTAAACGACTGCATTTAAACGACTGAGCTATGTATCGCTGACGGTTTAGTATGTTCAATTCTAATATTAGCATTCTCTTGTTGCCCAAATGGTCAATACATTTTACATTTTCATACCTAATGCTGCTCTTAAATTCTTCCTACATCAGTCAATCAAGTGCCACGGACCACTACAAAATGGTGACGTTGCTCGTGCAGTTCATCACTATTGCATTTCAGAGACGGCGAATTTGTGTCATCGCGATACTAATAGACAATACTAAGATTCCGGACGGTGACAAAATGTTGAAATTCATATTGACTATAGGGAAGCAGTCGACGTAGCCCTGATTCGCAAAGTAAATTCTGCGATTGTCTATGTAACACGCTATTGTCTATGTAACACAGTTTATGCGCCATAGTAGAAACATCTATGAAGTTGGCGGCACCTCACCAGAAAGCCAGCACAAACATCCATGTCTTTCCTGGGCTCGAATTTAGTTGGTTCCTTTGATCAGTACCAAGCACGCTAACCACTCGGTCACGGTAAAAAATGAATATAAAAATGATATTATGTTGCAGTAATAAGGTATCATAGGAAAATGTCCTGTGGGCAAGAAACACTCTGGGGCGGGGGTGGCTCAGTCGGTAGTGCGCCAGGCTCGTAATCTGTAGTTCCCATGTTCGAGTCCCAGCTGGGTCAGCGTTGAGATTTATCTCCGCAAAAATTCCCCGCCCTGCCCACGGTCAGTAGGGGACACCGATGGGCTTGGAAAGGCCGCCGTCCGTCGGAGGGGACGTTAAGCCGTGGCCCCGTGTGCGGGAGAGCTATACCCTGTGCACGTTAAAGAACACGCTGGATGGCCTTGACGGGAGGCTACCATCTGTCTCCCAACTGCTGTTCCAGTGGGTCCCCTCCCCAACCTTCTCTGAGCCTTCGGGGTCCATGTGACCTGACCATTTAGCCCATGGTGTGCAAAAAAGTGCCGCTCAGAGATAAAACAACCCAACCCAAGAAACACTGAAATAATTGGCTGAAAAAATTTGGTTTCACTCTGAGTGGGATTCGAATCCAAATCTTCCAGAAGCATGCCATGCATGTCCACTAAACCATCAGAGACTCAGGGCCTGACTTTTATGTTCTGAGGCTCTAAGCTACGCAAATTGAAGAGGCCCTAAACTATGGCAAGATTAAGAGGGCCCAAAAATTCGAAAGTTGAAATATATATATACACACCGAAGACCAAAACATTATGACCAGCACGTCTTTATGCAAATCAAAGTAACTGCAGGTAAACGACGGCGAGTGTGAAGGTCATGAAACGGTACAAAAAGCACCTGATATTGGGCTCTGTTAATCAGTGTTATTCTTGTTCTTTAGATGGGAAAGGCAGCTGACTTAAGTGAGTTTAATAAAGGCCAAATTGTAATGGCCAGACGACTGGGTCAGAGCATTTCCGAGATGGCAAGGCTTGTGGGGTGCTCATAGTCAGCCGTGGTTAGTACCTTCAAAAAGTGGTCAGAGAAAGGAAAAATCAAAATCGGCGGCAACGTGTGGGCAGACCACGTCTCATCGACGAGCGAACAGAAAGGATACTGTGGTGCAACATACCCGTAATTTCAATGCTAGTGACGGGAGTAATGTGTCACAACATACAGTACATCGAACACTGCGGAAAATGGGGCTGAGTAGCCATAGGCCACTCCGAGTGCCCTGCCAACCTCGGTTCACCGTCGAAAGCGCCTATAATGGACACGCTAGCATCAAAACTGGACCTTGAATGGTTGGAAGAAGGTTGTCTAGTCCGATGAATCTCGTTTCCTGTTGCACCATGTGGATGGCCAGGTATGTGTGCGTCGTTTACCTGGGAAAGTGTTGGCACCAGAATGCACTGTGGTACAAAAACAAGCTGGTGGAGGAAGTGTAATGCTTTGGGTAATGTTTTGCTGGGAAACCCTGGGTCCAGTCATTCAGGTGCAGGAAATTATGACGTCTATCACCTACCTAAACGTCATTGCAGACCAGGTATATCCTTTCATGGCAACGGTATACCCCTCTAATAGTACCTTCTTTCAGCAGAATAATGGCCATGCCACACTACCCGGATTGTTCAAGAATGGCTCTCGGAACATGAGGAAGACTTTCAGATATTGTCCTGGCCTCCATATTCCCCAGATATCAATCCAATCGAGCATCTGTGGTTTGTGTTGGAACAGCATATCCGATCTGTGGCGGCTCAACCATGTAACTTATAAGAGTTAAAGTATCTGTTGGTAACGTGTTGGTACCAGATACTACAAGACACCTTTGGAGTCTTGTAGCGTCCACGCGTCGCCCGATAAGAGCTGTTTTGGCGGCACGTGGAGGACCAACATCATATTAAGCAGGCGGTCATAGTGTTTTGGCTCTTCGTGTATTTACCATACTGATTGAAGGGAAGTTTAGAAAACGAACATGAAAGTACATTAATTTAAATATTGAAATACTTAAACATATCTTAGTAAAACTTAAAATTTATTTTTTGAAGCCCCTCATATTGCGAGCGCCCTAAGCTGTAACTAATCACTTACTTTATGCGTAATTACGGCCCTGCAGAGACTAACCATTTTCTTCAACAATGTGACATATAAGAATTGCCGTATATTTTGTTGATTCGCCACCAGCGCCATCTGTGTCGGAAATCAGGCCACCAAGCTGCCGTGGGTTCGACACCAGCACCATCTATTTCGGGATTCAGGCCACCAAGCTGCCGTGCGTTCGACACTCCTCAGGAAGAAACCAATTTTTTTTCAACAAATTATTTCAAATGATGTTAATTTAGATATGACAAACGAATTTCAAATTTAGTATTCATTATTTGTTATTCCCAGGTGTCTTAATGAACGAGTCGCCCCTGCCAATTCTATTTTGATGACATTGTTACGTTCTGCCACTAAATAGTTAATCAAACATCAGTTGTGATACGTATTGCCAGCATAGCAATTGCCAAGGCTACACTTTACAAGCGCACAAAAATAAGATATTTGCATAAATAAATGCAATTACCGGAGATCTGTTACTCGTAACCAATTAGTCATAATAACTACGATACACGCAAACTGAAAATTAATAGAAATAATTTCTACGAAGATTCAATCTATGAATCCATAATTTATTTGGTCAGTAACCTAAATGATCACTCGATGTAACATAAATTCAGCTTAATTTTTTTCCTTTTTCACTTTTCTTTCTTCTACTGATTAGTATGATTTTCCAGCACCATACAGTTTATAAATTTGATAATATTTTGTTTCTTGACGAGAGATTTTCCTGATTGCTTCAATAAATCCTTCTCTCCAATATCGACAAAGAGTTAATATAGATTAGGTTCCTTTTGCAATAATTCTGTAATTTCTTAAGAAATATATAAAGATGATTATTGGGAGTTTCAGTCAAATTTAAAGACGACCCGATATTATAGCACGGAATGATTGAAAGTTCACAATATCTGTGCTTTCGCGCTGTTATCCGAGTTTGGCAATATTAAACGCTAATCACCGCTCGTTAGCGGTTAGTGGTTTCGGTAATAAACGAAACATGACATAATGATTGATTTGTTCCAAATACTTTTTCTGCTCCGTGTGTGAATGAATGTTTCGTTGTTAATTAGGAGTAAAGATAAAGGAGCTGCGGAATATTCGATATTGAGCAGGCAATGTGACGTAATGTTAGCGAAAGGGAAATGTGCGCCTCAGTAACAAGAGAAATAATTAAAGTGTTGTGAGAGATCCAACTGCAAATACCACTTTAGCCACTGTCACGTTAATGAATTAAGGCTTTGTAGCGTCGATGCCAAGAATTGATAAAAGGGCATTGTTTGCAAGTTCCTTTGTGACGTTACGCCACTGATTGTCTATTTCTGAGCAGTACACCAAACATCCTCGTACTTCGTAATGGTTATTTCGCAACAACGTTCGTATCACAGTAAGATAATGGAATTGTGGTCTGCAAGGGATTCTTAAATTGATTATAATTTGAAAGTATTTTAAGCTTCTACTAGCATTAATAAAAGTGAAATTTAAATTAAAGTCAGTTGAAAGCTATAAGTTCATACGAAAAGTGGACAAATTGAAATGAAGCGTGAATCATTTATTGATCGATTCAAATCACCCATGCCTATTGAGACATTAATCTCAACATGAATTTAGAACATGATATTCTCTTGCCTAGAGAGATTTTGGCTGTTGAATGAGAGATTCTGTGACAATGCACTGCATTTCTTCCTCCGTCGCCAACGTTCTTCTTTTCACGCTGTTTTTAGAGGTTCAAAATTATGAAAATATAATAGGAGTGATGCTAGACTAGAGACATGATATTTCAAGAATTACCATTATGCCTGTTTAACACTGTTACTGTTACTTGGGCAGTAATGGGAGCGGACATTGCCATGCAACAAAACGTCTTCTTACTGAAATGCCCTAGACATTTCGCCGTTATTTCCTACCTTCAAATGCCCATAGTTTCGCAAAATTGTTTCGGGTTGATGGTATCGCCACGGTCAAACACCTGGTTAGCGGATCCCGTTAGTCAAATCGAAACATCAGCAAGCTGCACGTGGTTCAGTTTTGGATGCTTCTGTGCGTGGTTTATCTGGGATCCATTCACGTAGAGTCTATCATGTTCAAACCGATACTTCTCAGTGATTCTGGTGCTGATGAGTTGTCTTTATGTATACCCGTTTACTTATGTGAGGGCAAATCATCCCATTTCCCAGACAAATTATTATTTTTTTTTCATTTGAACGACCTTTGCAGAAAATGTTATACAGAGTGATGGAAGATCATTAACGTTTTTTTTTTTAAATGTAATATACTTAGCACCATGAATATCCTAAACCATTTTCTTTAGTCGTAGAATGTTAATATTACAATGTAATATGTAATGAAAAACAGCACTTATAATGTGAATTTCATACTTGTGCCAACTTAAGTTGTTCAAACCAAATCATTAATCAATGCAAATGAATAATGGCAAAGTTACAATGATAGGAATTTTTTGAGTTGTTTACGTTGAGTCTGTCCCCTGAGTTACTGACAAAATGCAATTATTCGTGATAAAATTTGTGCTTTGTTAAATGAAACAAATAGCACCACATTTGCTCACGTAATACTTTCAGTTTCAAATGATAAATATAAGAAGAAAGTGAATTGTGAGAAGTTCCGGGAAAATTCTCTCAGAGTGCTCTACAGAAGCACTTTTTTTCAGTCAAATATCTGCAAGATTCGTTTTGCTAAAATACTTAAGTAACGCAAACGAAGCTATAGCTTTTTTTTATCTAATGGTGGTGTGAAGAAGGACCAATCAGAACATGCTCATAATTGGGGGTTCAATGCAGCTTTATTGTAGCAACAAATGATTGCAATATAGAGGCAATGCAGAGTTACATATCACGTTGTTTAATAATGACTGTGTCCATCTCTTGCTTGTATGAACTACTGTACATGTGAGCCATGGAGTCAAACAAATATTTGATACCGGATTGTGTAATAGCCGTCCAAGCACTTCACCCTGCCCAAAGTTCGTCTATATTTTCTGGGATATGATGGTATTGCCGTAATAGTTGTTTGACCATATCCCATACATTTTCGATTTGTGAATAATAAGGGGATCTAGTTGGCCATGAAAGGATATGCACATTGTTTTGCCTCAGGTGATCAACAGCGGCAGCTGTTGAGTGGCGTCTTGCATTGTCCTGCTGAAATGTGGCTTGTGGGACAGTATGTAAGCACTATTTCTGTAAAAATGTAAGTACTATTTCTGAAGATCTATTTCTGTAAAAATGTAAGTACTATTTCTGAAGATCTATTTCTGTAAAATGTCCTGGGTATAACGAGCGCTCCATCCGTATAATGGTGGTGTCCATCCGTAGTAAGGTGGATTTGCTTTCATAACTGATCGCACCACAATCCACGCATTGGTGCTGTATGCCTCGTACAAATGCACTCCTCTTGATATCTCTTACCAACCCATCGAAGGACGAGAAATCTGCCATCGGGTTTCAACAAACAGAATCAGGATTCATCACAAAAATGATGTACCATTCGTCATTCGATGCACTACTGTAGTCTGGTTGCTTTGTGTTGAGGTGTCAGAGGCACTAATGGCTGGCATGCGTGCAGTCCGAATTGTTACTGCCGACATTGGAAGATGTGTCACTGACCACCACTGTTGGGCCAAAACTATAAACAGAGCATAGATAGCTAGCCTCTGCTATAGCCAGCCTCCAAAGATGGCGTTCTTCCCATGGGGTTATCTGTGGACGTGGTCCAGAACTTTCCTAACGTGTTCATTGCCCATATTTGAACCATTAGCTGCATATTAGATGCACAACATGCACATTATGTCCCACATGAGCCACAATTTACCAATTAGAAAGTTACTTTCTCTCATACCAACAATACGCCCTCTGTCGAATGCGCTCACCTGGAGATATAGAGCTCGTACAGGTCTGCGTGGCATATCTTAACAATACCTGCACAAGAACTGATAAGCTGAACGTGGCTACAACCTCTTTAACACCCTATGGGAATGGTCCAGTCACACCCTTTCCAAAATGTTCTCATTGGTCTGTAGCTAACACGACTGCACCGATGACTTTGAAACTCTAAAAATTTCTTCAATAATAGATGATAAACAAGACCCTTACAAGTCACGAACCTTACTCTATTCCTTTTCGGTGTTCTGAGTTCCATGGTTACCAGCGTAGTTAGTTAATCACTGCATTCACCTGTATTTACACTTTTAAATATTTTTTTTACATAGACTGAAAGAAAAGAGCCTTTTAACTTTCTATGTCAGAACCATGCAACTCCACTACCTTAACAAAACAAAGCAAATGGCTAGTCATCTCATGGCTGAGTGGTTAGCGCACTTAGCTACTGATCTAAGTGACCTGGGTTTGAGCCTCGGATAGGGCATGGACGTTTTTGTTATTTTTCTGCTGAGGTCCTGCCATCCTCTCAGACCTTCTACTATGGCATATAAACTGACAGGCTCCTGTCAGACCTCTGTGGCAAGCAGCTGCTTGAGGGGAAATTTATTTATTTATTATTACCTAAGAAACCTACCCCGGAGGCAGCTTCTTGCTACATAGATGTGACAGAAACCTAAAAATATAATACACCAAATGGAAGATTCAGCTGAAAGGCAACCCAAGAAAAGAAATATATTTCCCTTATCTGGGGCTCAAACCCAGGTTCCTTTGACCTACAGACAAGCACACTAATCACTCGACTGTTGGGATGACGCACTGATGGTATTTCTCGCATCATCACAGGAATATCAGTCTAAACTTCATATGCTTAGACTGATATGCAACATCTTTCGCTAGAGATGCACGATTCAAAAAACCTAAGTTTTTTTATTTCATTAGATTCTGCTGTTATAAAAATTTGGTATTACCGCCGATATGTAACAGTGAATGAGAAAGGTATGGAAATTGCTGAATATATATAGTTTTGTCAGAGAGATTAAAAAATGCGGAAAGAGGCAGTGGCGATAGAGGTGGGGCCAGGTGGATCATTGCTCTGGGACCCTCGGTCTCCCTATGGTCCGGATGATGGAAAAATGCTTTGTTTTAGGTAAATAAAACATTTTGTGTGCTAATAAAAATTTTTCTTATTTTATCTCGTTATTTTTTATTGAATGCTATCCAAACACCATTCTTATCTATTCTAGTTATATATTGTTGAATTATTCCTAATTGTGTTATGCCCGAAAAAAATGTTCCGAGTTGGCTCTCGACGCCTCTAGAAAGAAAAAGGAATATTACAATTAGATGTACCATGAAAGGAAACAGCAATTATCTACCTTTTATTTTAATATTTACCCTCAAGAGAAGAAATGCGAACAACTAACTGGGCAGTTCCCCTACAGAAACTCCAGGCTTCTTCCCAGAGCCAACAGGCGTTGGAAAAATTCCTGTATATTCTGTAGACATTCCTAGACTTTACATAAACGCAAGCTGAGCTTATGGAAAGTACGAGGTTGCTGGAGCAGTTGCCGAAACATTTGGAAAAGCAACCAGCCTCCAGCAGCAGCGGTAACTAATGGGTTTCTGAAATGTAGGATGTAGCCATTGAACCTGGACGTATTAATCTTTTCAGCTTTTATTTTTTGTGTTATTGATTGCATTGAACGATAGACCTAATGATTTCAAATGATTTGTTATGAAAAAATGTGCACTCATATTTTGCTTGTTACATTCAGTCACGTTATTTATTTCTTGAACAATATAAGGATGGACCCAATTTATTTTATTTGTAAAGGAAATGTCTCCAGAGAGAAACAGAGATAAGTTGAAATGTCATGTCCATTCCTGAGATGACCACGAAAGATTTCTTTAAATGACCACGAATGCACAGAATCTCTTAACACTGATAATAGATCCATCGGTCCTGGCAAATCCATTTGACCCTGTTGAAAACATTGATAAATTGCGCTGAATCCACTGAAATCAATTACTCGTTTGCATGCTTTTGTGGGGGTGGGAGTGACTCAGTCGGTAGCGCGCTAGGCTCGTAATCTGAACTCCCAGGTTCGAGGCCCAGCTGGGTCAAGGTTGAGATTTATCTCCGCAAAACCCTCATCCTGCCTTTGATCAGCAGAGGACACCAATGGACTTGGAAAGGCCGCCATCCGTCAGATGGGACGTTAAGCCGTGGCACCTTGTGCTACGGCTTAACTACCGACCCGACACACGTTAAAGAATATGCTGGAAGGCCTTGACAGTGGCTACCATCTGTCTACCAACAGATGTCCAGTGGGTCCCCTTCCCCCAACCTTCTCTGAGCCCTCAGGGTGTTTGTGACCTGGTCATTTAGCTCATTGTGTGCAAAAAAAGTGCCACTCAGAGGAAAACAACCAACCATTTGCATGCATTTGTAGATCTGGAATATTTTACTAAGGTAGAAATTTACTAAATGATTGAAAAATAATTCAAACTTTTTAAATGTTTTCATAGCCAAATGAAATACACGGAAGAGCTGGAAATGCTTGTTCTTTCTAAACAAAATTGGCGTTAGATTTCAAGAATAATATATATTTGAAACGATTAGCTGAAAAGTTTTCTCTTTTTTTCCAGCTAATTATTTCTAGTGTTTCTTGTCTATAGAACATTTCCTGTGACACTTCATTACTGAATAAATTTAAATGTGCTTATAATGCTGAAAAGGAGTCCATAAGATTTTTATAAGTTAATGCAGAATAATATGTTTAGGTGACACATGGGAGGACAGAGAGGTAACAGTTTAGTTTAAAATGTCACATCTTATTTTATTGAAAGTTGGGGAAGGGAATCCACTGTACATCTGTTAGGAGACGGAAGCCTCCTCTTAAGGCGTGCATTCTTTACGTGTACATGGTCTGGCTCTCTGTCACACAGAACCACGACTTAAAGTTTTATACTACAGATGGCCGCCTTTTCAAGTCCATCGGCGTTACCTTTCTCAGCGAGGGCAGAGTGGAGTTAACGGAGGTAAATCTCAACGATTGTTTACTTGTCAAAAACATTCAACAACTTTTACGTTCCCTTAGTTTATTATTAATTGCACTAATGTTTATCGTCATCATCATCATCGTCAAGCAGCCATGGGCTATGGAGGCCCAACCAGATAATGCAACTTATTTGTTTGAACGTCATTGTTAGGAACGTCAAATATTAATTTAATACTAGCAAATCCTCTGTAGCATTTCAACAGTACTACAACTATAATTATTTATAAATCAAATGCCTGGGTACCCATACCTGTACGGTCGATCAGTAAATGTTTTAGCTACAAGATGATAATGTGTTACAATTTGTGCCTTTCATGCACTAGGTTGGATTTAAATGAGGTTAAATTAGGTTTTTCTGTTCGCTTTTCTCATTTTGCGGTTTTCTTTATTAGATTAGGGTAGGATACGCAAGGTGCTGCTATAACTAGAGAACTGCTAAATTGGTGTGCAATTTTTTTTTTTTTCTTTCTTAAAAATTGATTTGCCCATAATATAATCAGGAAAGTGCAGATCGAAACTGGGACCTATATAGGAGTTTTCTTTCTGATGGAACAAAGAGATGCAGCCCTTGTGGGTTGCATTGACTTTACCGCTTAGCCGCTTAGCGTACTTTTCCAAATTGCTTTACTGCTTAGCGTACTTTTCCAAATAGCCATGTCAGAAAGTTCTCAACAGCTCAGATCTGGATTGATAAGGGCGTTCACTGAACATCTGTTAGGTGGATGGAGATGGAAGCCCACTGTATCCTTTAACACATATATGAATATGACTCCTGTACACAGCGTCTGGCTTCATGTTGATTACGACAGACGGTGGCTATCATTTGTTCCCCATTTTTCATTTTCACCGAGGATAGAGCGGTAGTTAAAGGAGAATTTCTCGATATCGATAAGTGCGGTTGAGTTGGATTGTTCTACCTTTAAATGACACTTTTTGCTTACAATGGGTTTTTAAAGGGCAAGGCCACAAAAACCCGAAATGTCCAGTATTCTGGAGGGGTTAAGGACCTCTCCTGAACACTGGAAAGCTGTTAGGGGGCAGATTAAAGCCTCACTTCAAGGCCATCCAGGTTTCCTTTTAATGTACACATTGTATGACTGTACTGCATGTGGGACCATTCGATGACATCCGATAGAGGGTGGAAAGCTCTCGGTTCCCCATCTGACTTGGGGGCTAGCGGAGATAAATCTC
Source organism: Ryuthela nishihirai (assembly GCA_038380435.1). Classification (NCBI taxonomy): domain Eukaryota; kingdom Metazoa; phylum Arthropoda; class Arachnida; order Araneae; family Heptathelidae; genus Ryuthela; species Ryuthela nishihirai. Next base: position 78,902,082 of record JAWZYU010000009.1, on the reverse strand, counting down.
GATGCTGGCACAATTGGAACTGGAGTGTGGGAACATCAGATTACGAACCTGGTACACCATCAATTAGTAACGAACCCCCACCCAAAATACAGTGGGAACTGAAATCTATAAATAATAAGTTATGAGTCTGGTGATATCCACTGACCCAATCCTCGCCCCACAACTCGGAATTTCGTGGAATCTGCTATGGATATATTGCAATAATTTGTCAGTAATTTTTATTTCTGTCATAGGAAGAGTTATATAGTTATACAGTATTTCTGTCAAAGAAAGAGTTAAAGAGTTATAAAGTCATACGCTTGGGTGCCTGCTGAGCAGTTACCTTGCTGACGAAATGCTACCATAACAGCCATCATACGTCAGAGTACTCATTAAATATCACTATGCCAGTTTCCATTGCTCTTAGCAAACACTTCGCTCGACTATTTTATTTAACGTTTGACGTAACATCACCTTAATTACCCTTGTGCCATAAAACCCCAAACAGCCAACCAACCAACCAACCAACCAATCTTTTATAATAACGGTTTTACATAATTCTTTTATAGAAGCAATATACAGGAAGGATGCTTTTCTGCCTTCTGAAAGCTCATAAAGATTAGGCCTTCGTTCAATCTTTTGGGATTCATTTATTTGTGTTTTTCCGCCTAATATTTAGAATTTCTTCTTTCCTTACGTTAGGTTGTTTGTTCCGTTTTTTGTGTCTAATTGTTCCTATCCAAACTGGTCGGCATGCTACAATAGCGTATCATACAATTGTTCGATTATGGCCCATTTTTCACAGAGAAATAACAAATTTTACTTAGTTCGTTAAAGAAGGTATTACATGTAGTTTAACGTCGATATTAGATTTAGAGGGAAAATTTTCTTTAGCTGGGGTGATACTACCCATGACCTCATGATAACATGTGTTCGTTTGGCGCATTATAGCCTTAGTTGCTAATGCGCCAATAAACCCCAAATAACCAACCAACATGATAACATGTCAGGTGCTCTGACTGTGAATCCCAGCTGGGTCAGCGTTGAGATTTATCTCCGCAAAATTCTCCGCCCTGCCCACGGTCAGTAGGGGACACCGATGGGCTTGGAAAGACCGCCGTCCGTCGGATAGGACGTTAAGCCGTGGCCCCGTGTGTGGGAGAGACATACCCTGTGCACGTTAAAGAACACACTGGATGGCCTTGACGGGAGGCTACCATCTGTCTCCCAACAGCTGTTCCAGTGGGTCCCCTCCCCCAACCTTCTCTGAGCCTTCGGGGTCCATGTGACCTGGCCATTTAGCCCATGGTGTGCAAAAAAGTGCCGCTCAGAGGTAAAACAACACAACCCAAAGCTCTGACTGTGAGCTACCGGCCGCCAATCACGATCTCCTCTGATGATATAAAATTTCTACCTACAATACACAATTTTCATGTTCATCATGAACATGCTTACAAGCAGAAAATTGTGTAGTGTAGGTAGAAAGTTTATATATATATATTTAAATTCAAATTTAAATATTAGGTGATTTTTTGCAATATTTCGCAGATCTGTAATCATAATACAAAAGTTATAATTTTATCAAATGCAACATTTTGTTGCAAATTTTTTTAGTTTTAGTTTATTAAAATAATAATTTACATACATATAGCATATAATTGTAATACTCTTATTAACCCGAGAGCATCTAAACTCATGTAGATAAACATAGTGTTTTAAGAACATAATTTTGAAAATATTAACACTCAAATTGATGAAATGAAAAGAAATATTCAAAAATAATAAGAATATATAAAAACGAATTATTTTTTTTTACTTTAACACTGAAAACAGACTGTTAGCATTTGCAACACTTATTAGATATTTAGCAGGAGTTCTTGATCTGCCACCGGTAGCCACAGCTTAACGTTCTATCCGACGGACAGCGGCTTTTCCAAGCCCATCGATGTCCCCTAGTGACCGAGGGTTGGGCGGTGAGTTTTGCAGAGATAAATCTCAACGCTGGCTCAGGCGAGACTCGTATGTGGGAACTGTAGATTACGAGCCTGAACTGAGTCTCCCTCCGCCACTAAACACCGGGAATGAGGGCCTTTCTTTAATCTTATTTGTCTCTGTTGTGTTATTTCGGAGATCGAAATATTGAATATAATAAAAAAGAAATGAAATATAAATTGGAGATTTAACGAACAAACGGAAAAACCATTGATGTTATCTTAGGCTTGTTAACAAATGTATTTCCCTTTTTGTTCATCAAAATATTTTCATCAGCAGTAGTTAAATTGCCATTGTCGATGCAACTTTGGCTTCAACAGCGAACTATTGTTCTTTTCGTGCGACAGTGTTCTAAACTTATTTTATAATGTACTATTTTATTTTAAATTTACATAAACGATCTTTGTAATTTACAACTGAATGGAAAAATTATTATATTTGCTGATGATACTGCAATTGTTTTTACAGGTGAACACAAATCACTAATAGACAAAGTCAGAAATAGTGTGGGGATTGTTAGAAATTGGTTTGTTCAAAATAAATTAATTTTAAATGTTCAAAAAAAAAATCAACGAAATATATGTATATTAGACTATTTACAGGAAAATTAATATTTCGTGAAAGAGATTGTAATTTTACTATATGCAACTGTGAGGCCCTTGAGGGTGTTGAACGCTATAAATACCCAGGAATCATGTTGGGCAACAAAATGATATGGAAAGATCACATGTGTCTGTAAAAGAATTAATGCCATTGTTCCAAAAAGATATTATATCAGAAATTTTGTTGCTATTTTTTTGCTTAAAATAATTTATAATTCATGGATTGAATCATATTTGACATATGGGCTATTATCTTGGGTATGTATATTAATAAATATTTCAAGAATATTGAAATTGTTCAAAATCTTGTTTTAAGGTGGGGTTTGAAGCAAAAAAGAAGGGAAAATGTTAGTGAGAGTTATAGGTATCTTGGTGTTTTAGAATTATGCAAATTATATGCATTAAATTATTTGACACATTTAAATAAAAATAAAGATATTGGTAAAATTAGGAAATTTCCTGTCCATACGAGATTATCTGAAAACATGTTATTAACTGAAATACCGGTAAGAAAAATATTTTTACTAAACAGGGTTTCTTGGTTTACAGACGATATAACAAGTTGCCAAATTATCTTAAACTTATACGTAACGTTAAGAGTATTTTGTTGCTTTAAGAAATTAGATCATTTTTGATTTTAAAGTGAAAGGCTATTAAAATACTTCTATGTAATAATATCTATGTAATGATTATTAATGTTTAAAACTTAATACGACTCTACTTACAGCGTAAATTTTTATTCTTGTTTGTAATTCTTTTTATTCTATTAAATTGTTCGTGTCATTATCCCACAGACGAGTATTAACTCGAGTGGGATATTGAATCTGTTAATGATTCATAATTTGAGTTTATGTAAATGCAAATGTATTTTTCAGTATGTAATAAAATTTATCTATCTAAAACAAAACACGTTTCGACCAAAAAAATTACCCTCAAGCGACCTTTGAACCGTTGAAGTTTTTACTGTTATCTCGACAATGCTCTGGCTTCATAAAACAATTATGTTTTCGTGGAATGTCTAAAGCACTGTAGAAAGAAGAAAGTTGAAGGGAAGTAATAATGATTTGTTTTTTCACCAAATAAATAATCTGAAAAATGAAGACTGATGAAGAAGAGCAAAACGGCAAAAGAGGATTGTAGCGAGATCCCCGTTTCGGTGGAACCTAGCCCCAAGAGTAACACATTGGTTATCTCATAGACCTGGTGAAAAGGCAGACGAGAGAAAAATCAATCTAGCATAGAACATGAGTGCCCTGCTTGGAAGCTTTCGTGTTTTTGTATAGTTATGTAGCGCTTGATCGTAATGTGTATGGTTATGTAACACCTGATCGTAAACAGGCGTCGATTTAATCCCTTGGATCAGAGGATTGCGCACAACCATTTCCCTAAGATGATATCGTTCCTGTAAATTGCCTGAGACTAGGAACGTGTGCTTATACGAATGGATCCATTGCTGAAAAAATCAAACAGTAAAGAAAATATGAAGTAAAAGCATATCTGAGAGTTATTGACCGAACTGTAGTTGTTCAAGCAATATCTGCTCATCAACAAACTTTCTACGATAACATTCAGTTGAAATAACATTTTCTGTTATATTTAGCAATAACTCTCTAATTCATAGATTTTTCTTCTGTCTTTCTCGATTCTACATAGATATTTGAGTTCGGATTCTGCTCAATTATTTGTTTCAATATTTACACTTCATCTGTAAGCCTGTGCGTTACTGAAGGAGCTATGCCTTAGAAAAGGAGCTATGGTTTGGAAACAGATTAATCGCTAATTTAAACCAAACTACAGTAATGATATACAGTAGTGGAGTAAAAATTAAAATAAAGTGGAAAAAATAAAGTAAACCTATGAATTGCAGTTCATGGTCAGCTTCTGAAACTTGATGCATAATATTAATTGATTAAATCTGTATCTGAGTCTTACACAAGTCAGTTTCTATTTTGATTCTGAGTTTTAAAAAGATCCACTTGTAAAAGTGGTGCGTGAAGTTACCACTAGCTTTAGTGGCTTAAGACATTAGCTGTGAGGGAACAGGTCTTTGCTCCATCCTTGGGATTAGGAATTGTGTGGCCGTTTGATGTTATTTACGCACACTATCTCAATAAACCCAATTTCTTTAAAAATCCAAACTAATCATTTTCTCTCTGCAGATACATGGAACGAGAGGACGTTGCATAGAGATCATTATCTTTACGTCCTCACACAGGAATTCCAGCGTTTTAACTTCGATATTCTAGACTTACAAGAGACTAGATGGACAGGTAAAAGTGATATACTTAAAAATAATTTAAATTTCTCTTTTCAGGAATAGAGAGTGGAAAGCATCTCCAAGGTGTAGGTTTGCTTCTCAACAGACATGCCAGTGATGCTCTTCCAGGATATGACTGCATTAATGAAAGATTTCTTACAGCTAAATTCAAAACAAAGGTTAAAGACTTGAATGTCATTTGTTGTTACGCCGCCATAGAGGACTCTAATGAGAACGAGGATAGTTTTTACAAACAACTTCAGAATATTTTGAATTCCGTCATGAAAGGAGATATTTTTCTTGAACTAGGTGACTTCATGGCTAAAATTAGTACTGAGTGTGACCCTTTGACAAAGAGCGTTAGGTCCCTTTGGTCTTGGTAATTACAATGGCAATGGGGGAAGGCTCCTACTTAACGGTTTGAGAATAATTAACACCTACTACAAACACAAGGAGATTTATAAATATACATGGGTTTCATCTGATGGATTGCATTGGAATATGATCGATTATACATTAATTAACAGTAAATGGGATAGTTCGGTTAGGAATATCAGATCATACAGGGGAGCCGAAATTGTGTCTGACCATTACTTGCTCAAAAGTGTTTTGCAACTGAAGCTTAAGAAATCTTGTGCTAAGGTTCAGAGAATTACTTTAACACTGAAGCTCTGAAAGATCCAGATATATGTAGCCAAAGTATATCATGATAGGCTACTCAGTCATTATGGCAATCATGGTTTGATTACTGCTGAAGATGAGAAAGAATAGGACCAGTTTACAAGCTTTCCTTGAAACTAACAGTACTCTTTGGGTAACAAGAAATAAAGGAGAGAAAGTTATTTAAGTGATAAGGCTATGGAGCATATTTCTGTAAAAAGGAAGTGCAGGAATAATATGAATCAACACCCTACTAGTCCTAATGGACAGTATTACAAAAAACTTAATAAACGTGTAAAGGATTAATTAACAGCTTATAAGAATCTTTGACTTGCTGACAAGCAGAAAAGCAGCTAGAGCATAATAGCAGGGAGTTGTACCAGATAGTTAATGTTTTGTGTGGGAAGACACAGGCTGGCAAACAGGCATTAAGGGCTACACATGGTAAGCTATTCAAAGTGTATTCTGTTATGACTGGAAGTGCTGAGCATTTCGGAGATACAATACTGGCTTTAATGTTGTCCCTTAATCGCATTCTGAAGTTATTTGGTCTATCTCAATTAAAACTACATAACTCCCCAGGGGTAGATAAAATTACTGCTGAAATGCCTAAAGCTATGAACGTTTCTGTTGTCTTATGGCTGACTGACATTTTGAATATTTTTTATGATAAAGTTGTTCCTAAGGATTTTACGAGTCTTTGCTATTACAATTTTTAACAAAGGTGATGACAGTTGTGATAATTATAGAGGAATCAGGTTAATTTCTGTTTCAGGTAAAGTTATTTGCATTAATTGTGCTTAACAGAATTAACAATTTGTTGGATGGACAACTGCGTAATGAACAGCGTGGATTCAGAAGTGGTGGAGGATGCATAAATAAAATATTTTCGCCTGAGAAGATTCTTGAGAAATGTTTCGAGTTTTAGAAAGTGTGGTTACTAGAGCTTTATATAGATTTCTAAAAGATGTGAAAGTGTTCGAAAAGGATTTTGACTCTGTTGATCGTCACAATTTGTGGTTGTTTGGTAGATCATTTGAAATGCCTCACAAGTTGGTTAACTTAATAAAAGCTCTCTACAAATAACACTGAGTCATGTGTGAGAGTTCGTAAGGCTTGTAACGATTGGTTTATCATTGCAACTGGAGTTAGACCAGATGCATTTTGTCTCCTTTTCTCCGTAGTTTGATTATTGATTTTTCTTTTGTGGAATTCTGTGCAAGGGAAGGTTATGGTCTTAAATGGTCTAGTGATTTGAAAATTTTGATTTATATTATGAGAATGATTTGGCCCTGTTTGTTAATGATATTGATGAGTTTAATTATATAATTAGGGTTGTTGATGAAACTGTTAAAAAGTAGTGTTAGTGATAAGCAGAGTGAAAACTAAAGTGATGAAAATTATTCAGGTAGATGGTGCTTCAGTTGTTATGAATGGTTGTGTTCTTGAGAAAGTGTCTCAGTTTAATTTTCTTGGGAACTATGTTACAGATACTGGTGATGTGTGGCATGAAATAAGTAGAATAATAAGATAAATTGGGGTTACTATAAAAAACGAACTTTTACAGAGCATACTCGGTAAAAGTTCGTTTTTTTTTTCTAGGATTTGTTACGGTAATGAAACATGGACAGTTATATAAAACTTTTGTAAGTAACGATGAAGTTAGAAGAAGGTAGCAACTTCATTTGAGCATCATATTGTGAAAAGGGAGACTTCTTTGGTTTGGCCATGTTGCTCATATGCATAGTTGCAGACTGGCGCATAATGTTTTGAATTCTGCTGAGTTCTTTTTACCATTGAGAGGCACATTTTTGTTGCACACAATGGTCTAAATGGCCAGGTCAAAAGGACCTCGAGAGCTCAGAGAAGGTTGTGGACAGGAGACCTACTGGAAAGTTATTGGGAGACAGATGGTAACCTGCTGTCAAGGATATCCAATATGTTCTTTAACTGGCACAGGGCTAATGCACACGAAGCCATGGTTTAACATCCCATCCAACGGACGGCAAACTTTCCAAGCCCATTGGTGCCCACTACTGACAGAGGACAGGGCGAGGAGTTTCGATGAGATAAATCTCAATTCTGGCGCAGGCGGGACTCGAACCTGGAACTGCAGGTTACGAGCCTGGTGCGCTACCGACTGAGCCATCACTGCCCCAAAATACAGTGTTATGGACAGTGTGCCTAAAGGGAATATAACACGGAGAAACCAAGGGTTCAGTGGGCAGAGAAGGTCAAATAGGACCTTGTCAGAATTGACCTAAAGAGGCCAAATACAGCAGCTACTGCTCTGGAAGACTTGTTTGTAGAACAAAATCACAGTCTGGTCGAATCTGCCTAGACCATGGCTGATTGAGGATTCTGTATGCATGCATATATGTATTTACTTAAGTCATTCTGCATTGCGTTCGAGATCTGATATTTTGTTGCTTGCATCGTTCGTTCTCACATTAAATGGCTAATTAAATATGTAACAAGTGAATTAAGTTCTTTAGCAATATGAATGATTTTTCCGTATCATAACCACTGACCACCAATATCCTCACCAGCAGACCTTACCATCTTCGCCATACCACTCGCTCGGATTTCAGAAAATAGAAACATGTTTCGTAATAATTCCTTTTGCTTCGGTGTTGTCTCAGTCAGATTTTGTGACACGTGGCTGCTCTGCTTGAAGCGAGAGGTTCCAACGAAGCGTTGACTTTAATATGCTGCTACGCGAGTTGATTCCTGAGTCAATATTCCTTAAACATGTGTCGAGCTGACATTTTTCACATTAATTAACATCGATAACAAGTTCAATTTAGTAGCAGCTCATTTTGTAAGCTTTCAACGCCTGCATTAAATTTGTGATATTTTTAATAATAATAATAATATCTTTATTAAGCCTTAGTATGGTTATATACATAGATATATAAGTTTGTTTATCTGAAACCAAGAATTTAGATATATAAGTTTGTTTATCTGAAACCAAGAATTTCCTACATTATAGTCGTTTTGTGCACATCTAAATACTACCTGCATACCTGCGTTCAGCAGAACGGTATCGTCAGCAAACATAAACAAATTACCCTGAAAATTTATTTCTGCTAAATCATTTATATAAATTGCAAAAAACTTGGCCCCAAAACAGCCCTGTGGTACACCTGATTTTAAAATTTAATCTCTACTCTCACAATTTTCAATCCTAGTGATGATAGTCCTATTAGACAAGTAAGTTTTGAACCATTTATTCAGTGAACCTAGAATTCCCACCAATGACAACTTTTTTAACAATATGTCATGGTTAGCCGTGTCAAATGCTTTATTCAAATCCATAAATATAGCACAAACCTTTTTTCCAGAATTGAGTGCTGTATTAATGTATTGTGAGAAATGCTCTAATAAATCAATAGTTCCTCTGTTCTTCCTAAACCAGTACTGCCTATCTGTAATTATTTTACATTTTTCTAAAACATTATTAACATATTTGTATACATATTTTTCTAAACTTTTTTCAATAACTGATAAGATCATGATCGGTCTATAATTACTATATATATTTCGTGATTCCTTTTTAAATATAGGACGCACGATTGCAGTTTTGAGTGTGTTAGGAACAATGCCAGTGTTCAAAGTGAAACTAATCAAGCGTTGCAGGATCTCAGAAAAAACATCTGCATTGCTTTTTATATATGAAGTTTTCACCATATCATAACCCACTACATTACTAGTTTTTAAATTGCTAATGATCTGTACTACCTCATCTCTATTTGCTTCAGGTATAAAAATAGAATGTGAATTAGAAGGTGTAATAATATCGTTGACAGCTATATTTATATTTTTTGAATATTTCAGGATTACATTTTCTGTAACACTAGCAAAGTAATTGTTAAAATCATCGACTATCAACTCCATCGCTTTATTTTTACCAAAATAGCGTTTCATTTGCATGTCAACAGATAATTTCTTTTTGTCATTAATAATACCTTTTACCAGCTCCCAAATTTTCTTATTGTTATCTTTATTTAAATTGATTTTATTTCTATAATGAAAACATTTTTGTTTCCTTATCAAACTATTTACAGTGTTCCTTACTTTTTTATATTCATCATATAATATCGTACTTTGCATATTATTCTTATATTTAACTCACAACAGATCTCTTTCTTCAATAGCCTTAATTATCCCTTCAGTTATCCATTCTTTTGGTTTCCTTTTGAAATTTTTAACTCTAGATGCTTTTAAATAACACTGATTCCTAATTTCGTTAATTTTATCTAATATCAATTGTAACAAGTCTTCTGGATTAGTAACCTGAGTTCCAATAACATCCCAATCTATTAATCCTAGTTTTTGGGAAAGTTTTTTTATCATCGACATATGTACCTAAGTAAGCGTTATTCTTATTTGTAGGATTTTTATCTCTAGAAATTAAGGATTTTATTTTTGTTCTAATTAATATTCCACAGTGATCATCAACCTTGTTTTTATAGACTCTTACATCTGCTTCAAAGTTTAAAATTTTATGAACCACATGATCAGTTTGAGATTGTTGCAAAGTTTGCGTAACGACTTCTTCTCTAGTAAAACCTGATACCTTCTGTTCCATGCCATACTCCAATAACAGATTCAAGTATTGGTCGCTACCATATTTGTCTATATTTGCAGTATCAATATTAAAATCGCCAACCAAGAAAATATCATTTAGCTTTAAATTTAAGTCGAACCAATTTTTCAAATTTGACAGAAATTCTTTAATCTTTGTACTTGGTGATCTGTATAGAGCGATCAAGTTTAATAAAAAGCCATTAATTTCAATCTGTAGATGAATTACTTCCGCAAGTGAAATCGAAATGTTTAGTTCAGAAACATTCAGCTTATGTCTATAGAAAACTATAAGACCTCTGTCACTTGAAATATTAATATCAATAGTGATTTTATCAAAACCAGCTAAATTAACAAGTGAATTTTCCATAGTGTTAGTTGTACTTTCTACTAGAATAATAACATCCAAATAATCGATAAACGAATCAATATAAACAGTAAAGAGGTCCCAATTTTTTTTAACTGATCTGACATTAATATTAGAATATGCCTAATTCGTTATCATCTTTGCCTTGTAAAAAAATATTAGGTTTTAATTCTTGTGTAGTATCAAGGGCCATCCAAATTTAATTCATTATCTATTAGTTTAATAACCTCCATAACTGTTTAAAAATGGAAAAAAAAAACTATAATTTAAAAATGGCAAAAATTAATCTTTAGTTAAATCCTCGATAGTATGAAACATATTAATCCTAATAAATCTATTCCTAAAAGCACTCTGTTAATGTGTTTTTGGATGTTTTTATGTCTCTAAATATATTTAAGTTGTAAAAACTCTGGTATCAAGATTGAAATAGAAAGGGAGATGTAATGTAAGAAACGAAATCGTAACATTATATAGCTATGCATAGCAATCTCAAAGTGTTGTCTTCTTCTTCCAAGAGAAAAAACAGACTTCGTTTTTAATCGATGTACTAGAGATCAAGTGCCGACAAGTTAAACATTGTTTGCTCGAACGCTTTGGAAAATCTCAGCGTGCAACGATATTATTTATTTGTTCATTTCGTGGAATTTGAAGAAACATTCAATTCTCTTAAACGACTGCTAAAAATGGTAAATGGAAATAAAATATCGACAAATGAAATTCTGGTGCAGAAAGCACATATTGATCTGAATTCTTTGGCTAACACCAACAGCTGTTTTCAGGTTTGGCCAGCCAATAATGCCACCTTGATAGATTAAGGCGATGACAGATAGAAACCATAGGAATAATTGCAACGTATGCCGCATGTTATTGCAGCAAGTTTTATAAGAAAAGTTGATTTTCATTTTATTTGTGTTCAACAGTAGGGCATCAGTGTGTAATATTAAAATGTAACATATACAGGAGACTGCTTCTATTAATAATGTAAAGTTCACCATCTCCCGTTGCATTGAAAACATGTTATGAGACACTCCTACTTATTTTATTGCCATCATCTCTTCGTTTTCACAGTGATTACGGATCAACATTGATCAGAAACGCGTCTGTAAATTTTCTTAACATCAAGTAAGAGTTTGTCGTAGTGTGTAAGACGACGGTTGTTAATTGATCATGACGCCGATCTGCCGCGGACCTATGCCAGGAACCATTGACAACAACGAGAGCAAGAAACGACGGCCAGACAATCGCAACAACGCCAGCCATCTGTGCCAGAGATCGAGAAGACCCCTAACTCTGGTGACAACAACGTAACTGGTAGAGTACGACAGCAGATTTTCAAAGCAACAAGATGATAGTAAGCCTTACATTAATATTTAGAGAACCCCGTGATATAAGTTTAATATTATTAGGAGACTACTTCATATAAGGTCTATAAATGGTAGCTAGGTAGTCACTGGAAGGAGAGCTATGCACCAATCCCCTGTGATGATGCATAGAACCGGCCAGGCCTAGCACCTAATGTCCGACCCCGCCTTCTCGTGGTGCGGACCGTTAGTAACTTTCAAAAGAGATACTTTCTTGTGGAAGTGAACGGAAGGGGAGGGCTGCCAGATTAGTGTGGCCTACTGATCTGGACAACTATGGCTACTTTTCGTTTTTTTTCTACCCTGCTGAGGAGTGGTCAACCACACAGGGTCCTGGTGCTGACCATATAAACCTACTGGACTGGACAGATATATGGCTCTGAGCTTGATTATGGATCCTGATTTTGCTGCACTGGTGGGCTTCTGTGGAGGGAAAATCTTCCGCTGTGTTTTCTGTTTGTTTGTGGGTTGACAGCCCCAAGTGAATAGATTCACAGGATATGTTTATCAGCTGGTGGATAATCCTGAGCAGAAGTCATCGCAGGCACCTGAACTCTTTGCTTCTATTGGCATCTTCAAAATTCTACGTTGGAGGAAATCTTCCAGTGTAGATGGCTTCAGCCTTTAGTAGTGGGGGAACGGGTCTTTGCCCCATGTCTGCGATTAGGGGGCTGTTTGATATTGTCGGCATTCCCTCTCTCAATAAACATAGTTTCTTTAAACATCCCACTAACCATTTTCTCTCCATAGGTAGTTGGAATGTGAGGACTCTGCACAGAGCTTTTTCTCTTGATGTCCTCACACAAGAATTCCACCATTATAATTTAGATATTCTTGGCTTGCAAGAGACCAGATGGATAGATAAAGGTCAGATTCTTAAAAATAATCTTAAATTTCCCTTTTCAGGGAGGGACGACAATAAGCATCACCAAGGCGTGGGTCTGCTTCTCAGCAGACACGCTAGCGATGCTCTTCTAGGATATGAGTGCATTAATGAAAGGTTTCTTACAGCAAAATTTCAGACAAGCGTTAAAGACTTGAATGTTATCTGCTGTTATGCCCCCGAGGATGCCGATGAGGATGAGAAGGATAGGTTCTATGAACAACTTCAGGATATTTTGAATTCTGTCAAGAAAGGAGATATTACCCTTGTTCTTGGTGACTTCAATGTCAGAGTTGGTACTGACTCTGACCTTTGGGGACGAGTAATAGACCCTTTTGGTATTGGTAGCTGCAATGGCAATGGGCAACGTCTCCTACAGGTAAGTAAACTCAATGGATTCAGAATAACTAACACTTATTACAAACACCGCAACATACATAAGTACACATGGGTTTCACCTGATGGGCTGCATAAGAATATGATTGATTACCTATTAATTAACGGCAAATGGGCTAGTTCTGTTAGGAATAACAGGGCATATAGGGGAGCTGAAATTGGATTTGACCATTACCTTGTTAAAAGTGTGTTGCAACTTAAACTTAAAAAGTGTTGTGCTAGGGTTAAAAAATTTACTTTTAATACTGAAGCTCTGAAAGATTCAGTTATAGCCAAAGCTTAAAATGATAGGTTACTTAGTCATTATGACAGTCATGGTTTGCTTACTACTGAAGTTGAGGAAGAATGGGATCATTTTAAACAGGCTTTTTTGGACACTAACAGTACACTTTTAGGAAAAAAGGAGCAGAAGAGGCAGAATTATCTGAGTGATAAGGCACTTGAGCTTATTTCGGAAAGAAAGAACTGCAGGAATGTCTTTAATCAATACCCTACTAGTCCTAATAGAAAGCATTACAGAGAACTTAATAAACGTGTAAAAGATCAGTTAGCTGCTGATAAGAATCTTTGGCTTGATGGTTTGGCTGACAAAGCCGAGGAAGCAGTTAGACAGCACAACAGCAGAGAACTGTACCAGATAGTTAATGTTTTATGTGGTAGAAAACGGACAGGCATACAAGGATTGAAGGATAAACAAGGTAAGGTTATAGAAGGGGAGGATTCTGTCATGGCTAGGTGGTCTGAGCATTTCAGTGATGTTCTTAACAATGTAGTTGGTTCTGCTCCCATTGTTTGCAGTGATGATGGATGCATTGGTGGCTTTAATGGTGGCCCTATAACACAATCTGAAGTTATTTTGGCTGTTTCTAAACTTAAATTACATAAATCCCCAGGGGTAGATGAAATTACTACCGAAATGCTTAGAGCTGGGAATGTTTCGGTTACCACTTGGATGACTGAAATTCTGAATATCTTTTATGATAAAGGCATGGTTCCTAAGGATTTTACCAGAGCTATTGTTATCCCTATTTTCAAAAAAGGTGATCGCATTTCTTGTGATAACTTTAGGGGTATCAGCCTACTCTCTGTTCAATGTAAAGTTCTTTGCATGATTGTGTTGAATAGAATTAAGAATCTGGTTGACAGTCAATTGCGTGATGAGCAATGTGGATTCAGAAGTGGTAGGGGATGTGTGGATCAGATATTTTCACTTAGGCAGATTCTTGAGAAATGTTTAGAGTTTCAGAAACCTTTGGTTGCTAGCTTCGTTGATTTCAAAAAGGCTTTCGACTCTGTTGATCGTCATAATTTGTGGTTGATTGTGAGATCATATGGTATACCAGAGAAGTTAGTTAACATAATGAAAGCTCTCTATAATAACACTGAGTCGTGTGTGAGAGTTGGTAAGGCTTGTAGCAATTGGTTTAGCATTACTTCTGGTGTTCGACAAGGGTGCATTTTGTCTCCTTTTCTCTTTAGCTTGGTTATTGATTATGTTATGCGAATTCACTTCAAAGGAAAGATTTTGGCCTTAAATGGGCTGGAGATACGAAAATTTCTGATTTAGATTATGCTGATGATTTAGCCCTTTTGGCAAATGATGTTGATGAGATGAACTCTTTCATTCGAACCGTTGATGAGACTGGTAGTAGAGTAGGTTTGGTTATAAACAGAGAGAAAACTAAAGTGATGAAAATTGGTCAGGCAGGTTGTGATTCAGTTAATCTGAATTGTTGCAGTCTTGAGCAGGTGTCACAGTTTAATTATCTTGGGAGCTATGTAACAGATACTGGTGATGTGCGGCATAAGATCAACAGACGAATAGGGATTGCTGCCAGGACTTTTAAGAATCTATAGAGAGTGTGGAGAAATAGGCGTATACACCTAAAGACTAAAATTAGACTGTATAATTGTTTAATTCTTTCTAGGGTTAGTTATGGTAGTGAAACTTGGACACTTTGTAAACAAGATAACAGGAAACTAGATGCTTTTGATTCCAGGTGCTTACGCAGTATCTTGGGCATTAGGTGGTTCAACTTTGTAACTAATGATGAGGTTAGGCAAAGGAGTTTGCAACCTCCTTTAAGCATCATATTGTGCAGAGAGAGACTCCGTTGGTTTGGCCATGTTGCCCGTATGAATAATTATAGATTGGCGAATAGGGTTATGAACAGTGTGCCTAAAGGCCTGAGAAAGAAAGGGAGACCTAGGATGCGGTGGGCAGACAATGTCAAACAGGACCTTGTTAGAATTGGTGTGCAGTGGCCAGATGCAGTAGAGGTAGCTCAGGATAGACTTGCTTGGATAACTAAATTGCACTGTCTGGTTGGACCTCCTTAGCCCATGGCTGCTTGATGATGATGATGATGATGATGATGACTTCATATAATATGAAGTCAGTTTGAAAGCATCTTACCAGTTGAATGATGTATCTAATTTTCCTATATATTGTAGAACTTATATTGAATTCCTATGCTCTCTATCAAGATATTGAAAGAAGAAATCAATTATTTCTGAAACACGCTGAGTTTGCCACAGAGGAGCCTGTGAATGCAATGGCCATAGAATAGATCTGTGAAGAAGCGAGACTTTAGCACAAAGGCTCTGTGAACATTTGTTGATATTCAAACAATAGTGTCAGTGTTACAAATGTAAATAACAGTTCAGTTTGTTAACATCAACAAATGTAAGCCAATGATAATAACGAAAGTCACATTAAATGTTGTCAAATGTAAATTTTAAAAACATATTTGTTGCTTACTATTTGGATTTACCTGTTGGATTCCTTCTAGTTGATTATAAGGAAGCAAGAGTGCAGCTCAAATAATCCTCTTTCCTTCTTGACATAAAAACATGCATCTCATTCTCAATACGCAGATGAAACGAGTTTGTACTCGTCATAGTTGAAGAATGCGATATAAAATTTGCGATAAAATAGCACAAGTAAATAATTTGTTATGGTTGAAGGTACTGGTTTGCATCGCGAACGTTAATGTTTATGTTTAGCAGTAGTAAAAGGGAAAATTATTTAAAGCGAAATGCGATAGTGCCGGATTGCTCTCTTGTAATTTCCGGATTGTAAAAATGATGATTTTTAAATGTTCTGGATTTTAAAGTGTTTATTGTGTTTAGTTAAAACTTAATGCAATTAATAAAACATTTATTCAAAATATATGTATTCATTGCATGGAAGATATTGTAATTCTACGAAGCATATTTGCTGATAACGAAGCAGATCAGTGGTTGAGGAACAGTACTTAAGCAAGCAGCCTGTTATTACAAAGTTTTATCATGATAAGGGAATGTGTCTGGCGTGTTGAGTACAGTGGGAGGATTGATACGTTTGAGTCTGATGTGATTTTAATATGATTATTAAAAGCCAGGATTAAACGAGTGAATTATTGATATAAGAATATCGCAGCGGAAACATTTTAATTACGTTTTTTTCTGCTGAAGTTGTAGGAAGTTATGTACTTAACTATTTCTGTTTCCCATGGCGAAGCCTAATGCAAGATAATTCCTACTGAGAATAAAGCGCATTGTTACAAATGAGATTGAAAAATAATATCGGAAAAATAATATCATTTTGACGACAAAAATGATGAAATTTCTTTCCTCTTATTACTTAATAAAAGTTCTAATCTCTCAGGGAGTTTGCTAATTAAATCTCATGTTATTAAGTATTAATTAAGAATTTGGAGAATTATTTATCATGCTCTCACGTTAAAGTTATGTACACATTATGATACCGTTGGGGCTATGAAACGTAATTTACTCAAGTGTATTGCTTTTGACTGAAACGTCGCATATATCTTAGTTCTCAATATTTGGAATTACACTTCAACGTCGTTTAGCTGGTGACTAGTTTTATAGAAGACGTTTCTCATTTTTGCAATTTCTTGCCTATTTTAATCGGATTCAATTTTTTCGTTTCGCATTTTGCATTTCATGATTATTGATTTTTTTTCGTTCTTTACATTGGTTCTCCACAATCATTCCCCCCCCCCCCCCCCCTTAATTTCTACATTTTTTTTATCCTTAATGTCTTTAGATTTTTGCCTTCGGTTGAGGGTTCAAGGAGTGTTTTTTTTTTTTTTTTTCATTTTAATTTTCTGAAGAAATATAGTTTTAGTTGGACTTGCGACATAAAACCCCAAACAACATTTTACTCAGAAGGGATGGTTTCAAAAATAGCCTGTTTAAAATGGTCCCATTCACCCTCAACCACGATTTTCGTAATGATTAATCATGGTACTTTGGCTATATGAAAGTCTTTCAGAACTTAAATGACAATTTTTTTAACCTTAGTAGATCATTTTAAGATTCAGTTGCAAGACAGTTTAAAATGGCAACGTTCAGACTCAATTTCAACTCCATTATACGATCTGGTGTTCCTAACAGAGTTAGCCTGTTCACTGTTAATTAATACGTAATCATAAAAAAAAACATTAGGTGAAATCAATGTGTGTTTGCAAATATCCCTTTTGTTATAATAATAACTCTTACCAATTCTGAAATCGTTTTCATTTGTAGGAAACGTTCTCCTTTGCTATTGAAACTACGATACCAAAATTACCTATCACGACTGTTATCTGGTCGGAGTTAATATCAGCTTTGGCACTGAAGTCATCTAGTACAATTTATCTCCGCAAAATTCCCCGCCCTGCCCACGGTCAGTAGGGGACACCGATGGGCTTGGAAAGGCCGCCGTCCGTCAGATGGGACGTTAAGCCGTGGCCCCGTGTGCGGGAGAGCCATACCCTGTGCACGTTAAAGAACACGCTGGATGGCCTTGATGGGAGGCTACCATCTGTCTCCCAACAGCTGTTCCAGTGGGTCCCCTCCCCCAACCTTCTCTCTGAGCCTTCGGGGTCCATGTGACCTGGCCATTTAGCCCATGGTGTGCAAAAAAAGTGCCGCTCAGAGGTAAAACAACCCAACCCAACCCAACTCATCTAGTACAAGAGTAATCCGCCGAAGTGAAATTGTCCGCAAAACCTATCTTTCTGGTTATCATCAGAGTCTTCAGTGGGGACATAACAGATAACATTCGATTATTGAAATCCAAGTTCTAACGTTAGAGTGGCGTATCTGCTGAGAAGCCGACCTACCCCTTGAAGATAGTTTTCTTTCTACCGCCCTCAAAAGAAAATTTCAAGATTATTTTTATGTATCTCACTTATACTTGTTCATCTGATTTCTTGCAAGCCCAGAAAATAAAGGTTATAATGTCGTAATTCTTGTGAGAGGGTATCAAGGGTATATTCTCTGTTTATAGTCACACGTTCCAGGTATCTCTGGTAAGAAAATGGTTAGTGGAAATTTTTAAACATTTTATTGTTTTTTAATAAAAACGTTATCGTAAATAGTATCAAAAAGCCCCCTAATTGCAAGCGCAGGTCAAAGACCAGTTATCTGTGTGCTAGAAGATTAAACCGACAGGAACACTGACCACCATTAGGTTTTTTACTCTCAGAGTCAATTACAACCTTTTCGACCACCAGCAAGCAAGTGGATGAGGCATTCAATACATTAACGATCTACGATGCTAAAATTAGTTCAGAGGTTAAGGTAATTGCTATGGCTATCTGACCAGGTTTGTTTGCCAGATGATGAAAATTTTCTGTGCATGCATTCAGTTGGGATTGGTAATCTATCAACAATTAGAGTCCGCTTCAACAGAAGTCCTTCATTCAGAGATGAAACTACTGTTGGGAAAGGTGGGTGCAATGCACTAGTGCCCCATGGAGTGGTAGGGCTCATCTGGAATTGAACTTCCCTTTTATGATACGGGCTTATTTAAATATTTTGCACTGGGGCCCATGATGATCTAGTTTCGACATTGCTTCAGTGTAGTACGGTAAGGATCCAAAATCAAAATCGTAGTCAGTAAACAGTCAGGCTGGTTATAGTAATCAGCATCTAGGGCCTGTTTTATAGTGTAGCCAATCCTCTATAATGGTAGAGAAAAAATAAAAGTGGCATTTGAAGCCCATAATAATAAACCTAACTAGTCTAGGAACCTCCTCTTTTCTTTCTCTTTAGGGAAAGAACATCTCTCTGTGAGGTGCTAACTAGGCCTGCACCACAAGAAGAAGGCTGGTGACTCTAGGCGCTGTACCGTGGACGGTTCTGTGCATCATCACAGGGGAATAGTGCACTGTTCTAATTTTGTTTATTTCTTATGTATTAACTAACCAGTTGAATGGTTGTGATCTTTAGCAAGATTCTCAGCTTAATATTCTTGGTTGTGCGAGTTTGGTATTTAGCTTATGTTTTACGCATAAGCAACTAAGAGAGATAGATATATCATAATCTTGGAAATTATGTGAAAAATACAGGTCATGCATTAGATCAAAAAATGGGAGAGTAGGCATTTGCGACTGCGACTGTTAAAACTCCGTTGAAATTGTGAAGAAATAGAGGAGTTATATTTAGGTTATTCCGTAGTTTGCAATGCAATTTTCTATGGCAGTGTGGTTTGAACCATTTCTATGGAAGATATCAAATACGCTTGCTGATTTCGATTCTAGATGCTTGTGTAGATTCTTCGGAATTTTATTGTTTGATTATGCAAATAATGTCTTTAAGCAGCATGTTACCCAGGGAGAGATCGTTTTTGTTTGGCCATGTCGCCCTCATACAGAACTACAGAATGGCGAATGAATTTATGAACAGTTGGCCACAAGACTTGAGGAAAATGGGAAGAACTATGATGCGAGTGGCGTTATGAAACAGGTTCTTATTAATATTAAATTGCAGTAAACTAATATAGGAGTGCACGATAAGCGTATTTGGAAGCTGAATTACACCGTCTAGTTATGACTGCTTAGTATACGGCAATTTAATGATAAGTATGCATGCTAGAGAAGTTTCAGGAATAGGCAGACACACAGACAGAGAGTCAGGGAATGGATGTTGTCTTCCGAATCATCGAGCGTTTAGGGATCAGCATGTGAAAAGAATACACCAGATCTTGTACATTAATTAAAAATGATGCCAAAACATGTGGTCCTTTACGTGCTGTACACGTCTTTTAAGGAAGCCCAAATCCTTAGTATAAATGTAAGTTATCGACAAGTACAAAATGGTTAATTTAAAATATTGATTTAAATAATATTGTAGTGAAACTGTTGACATTGAAAATTTCATTGCAGACATAATAATTTCATTGCAGACATAATATTCTTCGACACTCCTCCTGTGTCAGTAGAATCTCAGAGCACGATGTGACACTCAAATGCTGGGATGCGCTTTCTAATCCTGCGTTGTATATGTCATAGTTCCAGTTGCGTATGTCACAAATAAGGATAGCTAGTAGCTTTTTTACTTAGCCACTAAAAAAGGAAGATGTTATTTTGAGGAACGTTACTAATATTGCTAATGACTTCTATTGCACCTCTACTTCGTATTTTTAAAAAAATATAATAATCTTTATTCACATCCCATTTAAAGCAATGATCTTTTGTAAGATACATATATTATGATGGGTGGGGCGGGGGTGGCTCAGTCGGTAGCGCGCCAGGCTCGTAATCTGTAGTTCCCAGGTTCGAGTCCCAGCTGGGTCAGCGTTACCCCGTGTGCGGGAGAGCCATACCCTGTGCACGTTAAAGAACACGCTGGATGACCTTGACGGGAGGCTACCATCTGTCTCCCAACAGCTGTTCCAGTGGGTCCCCTCCCCCAACCTTCTCTGAGCCTTCGGGGTCCATGTGACCTGGCCATTTAGACCATGGTGTGCAAAAAAGTGCCGCTCAGAGGTAAAACAACCCAACCCAAATATGATGATGATCTTAAAAAAGCCGCCATCCTACACATAAGGATAAAGTATTTTCGTTAGATAGGCAATACAGAGGTGAGACACAAAAAAAACAAAAAACGGAATCCGGTTTCGGACCCTTAACTCAGTTATAGCTAATACAGAAATTCAAACAGGTTTGCACACAGGAACAGTAGTATGCTTCCTAATAACCATTCATTGGTAAAAATTAAAAATCTTTGGTTTTATGTTCAACAGAGTCCTATTAAAATTTAATTACCTTACACATAGTATTTAAAAAGTAAATTCCAAATCTAAAATTAAAATAATTTAAAGTATTGAAGAATAAAATATGCTGAGGGAAATGTCTTTTTTTAAATACATTATAATTAACAAATTACATGCTACAAGTATAATGCCACTCTTACGCTGCAGTAAATAAATGAAGAGTTTGAATGCAGATTAGCCCATCTAATAGTGTAGTAATGGAGAGGTTAATAAGAGAGAAAAAGTAAGCAAGGCTTCATCTCAATTAGAGAACCTTTTAGTAATACGCTCATGCAATTTAACGTGACTTGCTTTGAAGTTGACAATTTCATTCACTCTACTTTCACTATTGCACTTTCTGACGAGTTAATGAGTACAAGTACTGTTAATTTTTGTGACGAGTTTGAACTTGCATTCTGCTTGTAAATCGTTTTCTGCAATGCGATATTCGAATAGTTTGATTTTTTGCGTGTTATCTCATTTCCTTAAATTGAAGATTTTATAGTTTAGTTAAACTCTAAAATTTTGCAGTATTTATATCAAATTTTGTGATTAACTTTTAGTGAATGTAAAATTGTGATACTTTGTTAGGTTTTCTCATCAGAGTTATACCCTTTCATTATGTGGTGAAACTTCCATTTGCCCTAACTGATGTCCAGTGATTTTTCCTTATATCTTATTTTTATGATCTTGTAACCTAGTCCTTTAGCACCCTCTGGAGCAAAAACCTTCATTATAACATTTTTAACATAAGACATGTAATTATTTTTTAAGGAATGAAACTCGTTAGCTACGAATAAAAAGTAACAATTGAAAAGAAAATGAATACTATAAAATCTGAGCTAGCAGCAAATGTGTTTTCTTCTTGTTGTTCCTTTGCTATTGGTTGCTTTTTATATGGTAGAAAAATTAAGGTGACAATGAAATTATTACCTTAATATTTCGATTTAAAGCTCCTTAGTGCAATTTCTTTTTTTTTTTTAATATTTTAACAAAACACAGTGCAGAAGATAAATCACTAGAGTATGCCTTCGTTTTCCTCATTATGAACTAAGAGCAGGAATATTTTTCGACAGATCAAAATCAAACGTTTTAATCTCATAAAGCCGCCTACCGTAAGAAGGCTAAACTTTAAAGACTACGAAAAAGAAATATTAAAGATAAAAGAGAGTCAAATTAGTGAACCGAAGAAGGTAAAAGCGGGCACAATGTTGGCAACATTAGTCAGTACTGCAATCTTTTTCATCCGTCTGGTAACTCTACATTCTTTGGTCTTCAGAGATTTATTAACAAGACCACAATTTCTAAATGCATCTCCTTCTTCTACGCGTATCAATCATATTTAAACAAACAACAGCGAAGCAGAAATAAAAGAGCTACACCAACAAATGATTCGTAAGGCTTTGTCTTAGTTTAGCAAGCTAATGATGCATCTGCTCGTAGCATCAGAGAAAGCGCGGCGGGCAGTCCGATCGATATTTACCCAACAACGAGAGGAACGAGGGAACACGATCCGCACCATATTAACAGTGGCAAAAGAAGAAAGTGGAAACGAAAAGAAAATCAATTTGGGCCAATTAACAGCAAAGAGAATGCAACACATGATAAAAATACTTCCGATTTTTATGAAATTGTACGGAAGAGAACCTTTTTCTTATAGTCTGTGCGCACTTTCTCTCTGTCGTTTGTATGTCTGACGAAGTCATCCCGAATTTCGTCTCTGAGCTAGACTTTATGGCTGAAATTCACAAATGATGTTTTTTCCACCCTCTGTCATGAAACGTTGTCATTAATATTCCAACGCCGACGCCATCATCATCACGCTCCGTTTATGAGAAACGAGGGAATTGATAAGGGATGCTTTGGAAATTAGTGACGTGTGATTAAAAGAAGCGTCCCATTTGCTGTTCATTCTACTATTTTTCCATTTCTTCATCAGCTATCTTTTTTTTTGGCGCTTTTGTTACATAAGTAATTACTACGTATTATTGTGTGTTTCAGTCTGTAGCATTTCAATTTTCATGAAAGGTAGCTTACGAGACTACGGAGGTAGACTCTCCTTTTTGATTAAGCGCTTTTGTTGTGCTCTTTATAAAACTTTTTACTTCCTTTTCAATGGCACATTTTTTGATGCACTCAAAAAGTAATATATGGTTTTACCCAACAAAACGCCTTTGAAAACTAAAACAAAGAGGCCGAACATTTTGGAATGAATCGAAAAATGTCACACGTTTTGCCAAATGATACCACATATTCAAAATTAATTATATAGGCATCGGCATTCAAATTTTAAGATTTGTTTATTTTTCATTTTATGTGTTTAATAAACAAGAAAAAAAATGCACACAATGAAGAGAAAGTTTCAAAATTTTGGAAATATAGCATAATGAAACCTCTTTTAACGGACACCTAAAACGGACATCTCTTTTTGCGAACACTTTCCTTCAGTTCCCTGCCAGAAGATTCAGAAATTTCATATTGAGCAACTTCTGTAAAACGGACACTCGCGAATATGGGATGGAGAGGTGGGAGGGGTCAGTCTGGCGCGCCATGATCTCAATCTGTAGTTCCCAGATTCTAGTCCCACCTGAGCTAGGGCTACTCTGTGATCAATCGTACTATTAAATAGACTGAGGCAGTTATTACATGCATACAGTATAATGACTGATCTAACTAAAATCTCATGTAACTTGGCACTATCATCCTTTACAAGTAGGGGCGGGGGTGGCTCAGTCGGTAGCGCGCCAGGCTCGTAATCTGTAGTTCCCAGGTTCGAGTCCCAGTTGGGTCAGCGTTGAGATTTATCTCCGCAAAATTCCCCGCCCTGCCTACGGTCAGTAGGGGACACCGATGGGCTTGGAAAGGCCACCGTCCGTCGGATGGGACGTTAAGCCGTGGCCAGTGTGCGGGAGAGCCATACCCTGTGCACGTTAAAGAACACGCTGGATGATCTTGACGGGAGGCTACCATCTGTCTCCCAACAGCTGTTCCAGTGGGTCCCCTCCCCCAACCTTCTCTGAGCCTTCGGGGTCCACGTGACCTGGCCATTTAGCCCTTGGCGTGCAAAAAAGTGCCGCTCAGAGGTAAAACAACCCAACAACAACCTTTACAAGTAAGGTGCGGTTTTTGTCATTGATTCAAGTGTGTGACTGATTTTTGGACAGCTCATAAAAATGTTATAGATCCAGACCCAGTTAAGAACTCAATACGTTTCCAAAACTGTTAGCTTTAAAAGAGAAAGTAGAATTATATTGCATATTGTGAAAGAAAAGTGTAGGAAAGGAATAAAAGTTAGTAAGTCAGCTGAAATGTTTAAAATAATTAGAACTCTGCAGCATTAACAATTAAAAATCATGATACTCTGTAAAAGCAATGGCAGGAAAATAGGAACAGAAAATAATATGTTACATTTTCTAATGACAAAGATTCTTCAGTGGCTAAATTAACATGAATGATTTTGTCTTTTACGTAGTCAAAAATAAAATTGCTACCTCTGGACTAGTTCAAACACAAGCTTTGGAAATGATGGCAGAAATCGGTGTAACTGATTTTAATATCTCAGGTTGATGGTTAGAAGAATTCTGTGAATGTCACAATATTTGTGGAGAGTCTGTTGTTGTAAATTTGGAAACTGTTGTTGAATGGGAAAAAAGAGCTGCTATAAATCATACTCTCCAGAAAACATGAAACAGGTCTCTTTTTAGTGCAATTCCAAAAAAAAAACATGACGTGCCTTAGATGACAGACATATATTTCTGTGGATAAAGTAGCAAAGAAACTTCTCACTGCACTTTTGTCTAAAAAGATAATAACTCTCGTGAAATGCTTCTTGATGTTAGTAAATTAATGAAACCAAGCTGATTTAAAGGTATTATTGACCGACACAAATTTATTGCTACTTGGAAAACAATCAATATGTGCATGAATCACTAGAGGCATAACGACAATAGTTTACCCAGATAAAAATTCTTCTCTAAAGCAGAAAAGATATTCTTTTCATTAATAATGCAGCATTTCATCCAAAGTTAAACGAAGTTTAAACAGTATTTTTGCCTCTCCAAGTCAAATCAACTTCTCAACCTCTAATTAAGAGATTATATAGTTTTTCAAGGTAAAATATCAACAGATGATTCTTAAACATTTGGTTTCAAAAATGCGTGAGAGAAATAGTGGGACAATACTTGGCAAAAGTATTCATGTACTGCAGGATATAATCTGGATTAGTGCAGCATAGAATGCAATCAACCCCTTTATGCTTAAAAACTGTTTCCAAAAAGTAGGATTTAACTCTAATTTGGGATTTCTGATGGTGACCATATTGAAAAGGCATCTGATTGGTCTACATTTAATGGCTTGCTACAGACATTAGGAAATCCAACAACAAGTGATGGAGAATGTTTCTATAGACTGTAAAGCAGGGGTGAAAGGTACAAGATATTGCTAATGAATTTGTGATCAGTTAAGAACATGAAGAAGAAAAGGCTTGAAAGGAAACGAGAATTCAAATTGTAAAAACATGTAGATGCATTACTTCCGCTAATAACTTTAAGGAACTTCTATGTAAGCAAAATAAGAGTTTCGACTGAAATTAAAAAATGAATTAATTATTCATAGTGAAAATGAAACTGAAAAATGAAATGCTCTAAACAAAGTAGTTTAGTATATCTTTTTAGTAAAAATTCATGATGATGATGAGCATATCACACAATGAATATTCCTGCATAAAAAAGGGTCTATGCAGACTCATCCAGTCACTTTTTTGTGGGTTTTTTTTTGTTATATACATAACTTTTTTATACATAATTTTTTCATACTTATACATATATAATTTTTTTATATTTATATGTATGTTTTTTATAATTGATCGAACATATTTATATTTTTTAAGAATTGTAAGAGGAGTTTATATAAAGTGGGCTTTAGTGATTTTTTTTGTAGATTCTAAAATAGTTTTAAAATTAAAGTTGTTAATATTAAAGTTATTTAATTTTTCAAAGTATTCTTTCCTTTCATTTCTGTAATAGTTACACTGAAATATTATATGTTAAATAGATTGAATTTCATTGCAGTGTTCGCAATTAGGAGAAGTTGCTTTCTTAAATTTAAATAATGTAGATTTAGTTAAAGTAAGATTAGCTTTTATCCTTAATACTACTTTTATTTCTTTTTTATTTAATCCATAATCGTTAAATTTGTTTATTAAAGGAGATATTTTACATTTATGTGTGTTTTGAGCTTTTACATCATACCATGATTGAATTTCATCTATTAATATTTTATTATTATTTTTTTATATATTGAATAATTAAATGGAGATTGCATAAGTTGATTTAGATTTGAAGCTTTTTTAGCTAAGCTGTCGACATATTTGTTGTGTTTGATATTGACGTGTGATGGTATCTAATGTATGTGTAGAATGTTGTGTTGATTTAGGTGTTTGAACATTAAAGTAATTATGTCATTTAAGTATAGAAAGAAATTACTTTTAAATATGTTATATTGAAAAATTTGTAAAGCAGATTTGCTATCAGTTAATATTATAATATTTTGGTTACGGAATTTTAATGACCAATTTATGGCTAAGATAATTGCAATTAATCCTGAAATAATAATTGGTTGAAATGAGTCGAGTTTAAAATGGTATTCAAATTGTTCTGCAGGGCAATAGAATGCTCCAGATACGTTAAGAGTTTCAAAATTTGTAGATCCATCTGTATATAACTGAATGAAGTTTGAATATTTATCATGGATGTATGTTTCAGTTAAGATTTTTAAAGTAGATGAGTCTTGTTCTTTTTTTGTTTTCTGTTCCAAATATTTTATCTTTAATTATAGGTAAAGGAGCAATCCAATAAGGAAAGTTAGGAATATAGTCACCATTAGTTTTATTATTAAAAATGTCTAAAGTTTTTTCTTTTTCAGGAAAGTTATATAGTGAAACATCAGGAAATTGCATTATTAATTTGTCTATTATAGAATGTTTCCTATTTTTAGCAAAAATGCGAAAGATTAGATTTTTTTAATAAATATTTTCTTTTTATTTCTATTGATGGTATTGCAGTTTCTGCATATGTATTTAGGTTATTTGTTGATTGCATTAAGCCTAAACAGTATTTTATTGTTTTTGTTTGAATTTTTTCTAACTTTTTTAATTTTGTTTTTGAGATGGTAGTTAGAAGTTCGATGCCATATAAGCATTTAGGTAGGATAATTGAATTTAAAATTAATAATAAATTTTTACTAAAGCTTCCCCAGTTTGATCCTCCAAGAAATCTTAAATAGTTAAAAAGTTTTTTAGATTTTTCAATTGCATTGTGTATATAATTATTCCATTTTAATTTTCAATCTAAGTGTAATCCCAAGAATTTAATATTATCCGTTATTGTGATATCTTTTTATTCAATTTTATTTTTAATTCGTCCGTAATTTTATTTTTTCTATGAAAATAAATTATTTTTGTTTTTTCAGTAGAAATTTTTAAGTTCTATTTTTCAGTATATATTGATAGTTTATTTATTGTATTTTGTATTCTTTTATTTAAAATATTTATATCTGTATCAAAAGACAATGTCATCAGCATATGTTCCGTAACTAATTTCTGGATTAAAGACTTCTGAGATGTCGTTTAGATAAATGTTAAAGAACAGAGGAGATAATGTCTCCCTGTACGATTCCATTTTCAAATTTATACTTATTTGATAATTTATTATCAAATTTTAGTGTGAAGTTTTTTTCTAATATGAAATGTGAGAGAAAATAAAAAATGTTTTCACAAAATTTTAGTTTTCTGAGTTTTGCTATTAAGCCTTGATGTGATATTGAGTCAAGGGCTTTTTCCATATCTATTATAGTAGCAACCATGTATAATATATTTTTTATTGTTTTATTCTGCATCTGATATAATGTTTAATAATAGGTCTTTTGATGATCTGCCAGGTCTGAATCCGAAAAAGTTATTATCTAAAATTTTGAATTTTTCTATGTACCAAATTAATCTTTTGGAAACTAGTTTTTCAAAAAGTTTAAGAACGTTAGAACTTAAACATATGGGTCTGTATGATGTAAGGTTTTCCGGATTTTTTTTTCTTTTTTTATGAATATCATATAATTATCTAGCCAATGTTGAGGGTAAGTTTTTGTAGACCAGAATTTATTAAAATGTTCAAGTAATTTAATTTGCCATTCAAGAGTTAATTTTTTTAAGAATTTATTGGTAATTCCGTCAGGGCCAGGAGCACTGTTGTTTTTTAAATTTTTGATGGCAGATCTCAGTTCCAAAAGAGAAAAAGGGAGATTTAGATAGTCTGTTTTATTATTATAACATAGCTTGTGAAATATATTTGATTTTTTAAATTTTTTAATTGTTTTATTATCAGGTTTGAAGTGTAAATGTATAAAATGTTGAGCTAAACCTTCTGTGGCTTCTTGTATTGTCTTATTGTTTTTTAAGGAATATGTATGTATTGGATTATTTGGTGTTAAATCATTATATAATTTTTTATATATTTTCCACAGATTTGTGGCTGTAGTTTGAGGAGACAAATTTTCTGTAAATTTCTTCCAATTTAGTTTTTGTAATTTTTTTACTTTTTAGATTTGGCTTTGTTAAGTCTTTCAAAATTTTGGATATCTCTGAATGTTTTTTCCTATTCATAATTCTCTCAGCTTTTCTACGTATTGCTATGAGTTTATTTATGAATATGGTTTGTATATTGCTTTTTGGTATTTTTTTTAATTGTTTCCGTGTTGTCATTTATTTTATTTTTTAGTATTTCTATAATTTCGATAAAATCAATTTGTTTATGTGATATATTTTTATTATTGCTGTTTTAAATTTTTTCCAATTTATAGTTTTTAACCTTGGTTTGGTTAAATTTTGATTTTTAAAAGAGATTGAGATGGGATAATGATCGCTCCCATAGTTGTCTGAGGATATGGACCATGTTAAGTCTTTAACAATTTTATTGGAACATATTAAAAGATCAATTATCGATTTTGTATTGAATCTATTTATACATGTTGAAACATTTTCATTTAATATGATTAAATTATTATTTTCTATTAATTTTATCAAATGAATACTTTTGTTTTCATTTTTGTGCGAAAACCACATTTTATTATGTGTGTTAAAGTCTCCCACGATTAATATTTCTCCTTTTAAATTTTCAAAAATTTTTGAATATTCGTTATATTTAATATATATTCCAGTATTATATATATTTATAATATTTGAAATTATGTTATTAATTTTTACCTGTACTATTAGAATTTCTAATTTATTATGTATTAAATCAATATTAGTCCTTCTTTGAGGAATGCTTTTATCAATAAAAGTGGCAACTTCCCTAGAATTTTCATTTTTTTTTGCACATAGGATATATAATTATTCAGTCTAAGAACCTTATCTGCTAAAGTCTCTTGTAGACATAATATTTTTATATTTTTTGTTCTTGTTAAATGTTTAATGAAATGAAATTTATTTATAATATCTCTGCAGTTCCAATGAATTAATCTTGGCCTATTCCCCATGACTCGTTATATAGAAAAGATAAGAGAATATCCTTTATAAGTGCCAATTCCGGTCCATTAGGTAGTGAGCAATCCAACAATTTTATCAGCAAGTTTATTACATGACTCTTAGAGTTTCCACCTAACGTTGAATTGTTTTCTTTTTCCATCATATTAAAATCATTTTCATCTGGTTTGTGTTTAATATCTAAAGAGATCCTGTTTGAGTTTTTTGTTCCTGTTTTATTTTTTTTTTCACTATTCCAGCGTAATTAATTGTTTTATTATGATCCGAATCTTGGTAATGAAGTACAGGTATATCCATTGATGTCGATGGTAAAGCGAGACAGTCCTCTTCCAGGTTCGTGAAAATTTTTAAAGGAGCTCTCTCCCTGGTCCGCATAAATGTGTGTTTGAATCCTTGAAGCATTTAAACTTTCCGTTTTTCGATCTTCAAAGTTTGATATGCGATTATTGTTGGGAGGATTGTTTTTATTTAATTCAAATTATGTTTTGGCTTTAGCAAAAGCTTGTTGCCAATTTATTCCTTCTTCTTTTTGAATAAACGAGCTTTCCATGCAATAATTTTTATTATGCACTCAGCCCATGTGGCTGGGTGAGGGCCAGCACAGTTGGGGCATCGAAGAATTTTTGAATTACATTGGTGATGGTGGTGATTTTCGCTACAATGTTTGCATACTTCTTTGCCAGTATTTGTCGAAATTCCGTGGCCAAATTTATAAGACCGGTAACATAAATTTGGAGACAAGGTATAACTCTCTACCGAGTGCCTGTTAAATCCAATATATACATAATTCGGCAACTTCTCACCCTCAAACTCAAGAACCACCTTGTGTGTGGGCGAGCAAGGGGTCTAGATTTTTTTGTCAGTTTTTAAATCACTCAGCCCATGTGGCTGGGTGAGGGCCAGCACAGTTGGGGCATCGAAGAATTTTTGAATTACATTGGTGATGGTGGTGATTTTCGCTACAATGTTTGCATACTTCTTTGCCAGTATTTGTCGAAATTCCGTGGCCAAATTTATAAGACCGGTAACATAAATTTGGAGACAAGGTATAACTCTCTACCGAGTGCCTGTTAAATCCAATATATACATAATTCGGCAACTTCTCACCCTCAAACTCAAGAACCACCTTGTGTGTGGGCGAGCAAGGGGTCTAGATTTTTTTGTCAGTTTTTAAATCAAAGTGTAGCATTCGACGTAGACTCAGTACTTTTTGATCAGATAATAGTTCTAATAATTCATCATCAAATACATCAGGAGTTACTCCGATAACTGTTCCAAGTATTGTTTTGACAAATTTAGGGTATTCTACTTTTACAGGTGTTTTTAGAATTTCTTTAAGATCATATATTTTATCATGTTGTAAAGAATTTCTAGGAAATACTAAAAGTCATCCAAATGAGATGAATTTGCCACTGATATGTTCTCCTAACAGTCTGAAGAAGAATGGTATTATTTTCTTTATGTTTATTGAACTTAATTCTGCCTTAATTCCTGTTATTACTAATGCATAATTTTCATCTTTGATTAAATTTTCAGGAATGTTTAAGTTCTCAATGTCTAAGGAAGTGATAATTGTGTATTGTTTGTCGGTCTCCATTTTTTCGTTATTACTCTTTCTTATATTAGGTGTCACTGTTTTTATATTAGGTGTCATTCTTATTTTTTCCAGTTTCCAATGCTTCATTATCCATTTCTTTATTATTTGTCACAGACATATTAGGTGTCCTGATTTCTTTATTTTTTTCCTGTTATTGATGTTAAAGTCTCCTTTTTTTAATTATTCTTCGTTATCTCAATAGGTGATGTTATTTATTTGTTATTTGTTTTGATGTCTGGTATTATGTTAATATCTTCTGTCGTAAGTTCTAAAGTATTTTATTTAGGAATTAATTTCGTACCAGTAGATTCTTCTTCTTTGTCTGTGCTATTTTGAACTTGAAAAGTATGTTCTTCAACAGACCCTGCCGGCGACATCTCTGATTCGGAACACAATTTTAAATCTTCCGTTAAAATTCAGAAATCTTTTCTATTGTCTCTGGTTTCTTTGTAATTTCTGTTTGAATAGTTATAAACTCTTGATTTCTTAACTTTTATTTTTATCGAAGAAGGAGAAGTCTTTTTTTCCTTATTTCCGTTTGTCATATTAACGGTTACTTATGCACGTGCACCAGTCTAATAGAATGATTCTTTGAATGTCAAAGTCACAAAATATTAAGTGAATATGGTTTAAAGTTAAGGAACTCAATTAAATTAACACATTAAACCTGAAAACATGAATCAATAACCTTAATTACCTTTAAATCATTTCGAATCTTTAAAATCGTAGAGCACAAAATACACAACTGCCACCTTCGGTGGCTAACGGTCACGGTCCCAACTTTCTAATCAGCAAAAATTCATATTTGTGTTTACTTCTTGCATTAAATCTATTAATTTATTTTTTGTATTTATTTTTTATGTCTTTTAATTGTTCTTCTTGGGCAAACTGCCCCCGTTTCTCTTAACTGGAAACATATGTATAGGGAACATTATTTCGTTCCACTGGTGGTCCGCTTCAGGGAGTTTCACTGAAGTACTTACGTTAATGTGAGTTCACATGAAAGCTTGCTTTCTTTTATTTGCTCTAAAACAAGATGTCGAACCTGTACAAGCAAAGAAATTTAAGCCCTGTGATATTTCATTACAAAGAAACCTGTGAGTCATTTGAATGTCTTCTCATGTCACAAGTTCGCCATTCTTTTCTACAGAAAACTACAGAATGATTTTAGCGTAAGCTTCAATCACTTCAGTCTTCCAACCCACTTAACAAAGCGTACTTGTTCCATTTAATAATTCATTAATAACACTGATAAAAGTGTCATATTAGTGTGCAAATATATTAAATTTGAAATTTTTTGAAACTTTCTCTTCATTCTCTGAATGTTAAAGTGTGTAAGCATGTTAAAAGTGTTTTGCAATTTAAACTTAAGAGGTGTTGCGCTAAGGTTAAAAAAGTTACCTTTAACAATGAAGCTCTGAAAATTCCTGTTATAGTACGAAAAAAAGTGAAAGGGACTTTGATCCAAATTCCGCATCAGACATGGATATTTTATTCCTGATGTATATAAGTCTGCATTAAGTCTAAGTGGTAGCTAGGTATTCACTGGAAGGAGAGCTATGTATCAATCCCCTGTGACGATGCACAGAACAGGCCTGGTCTATCACCTAAAGTCCGACTCCTCCTTCTCGTGATGCAGTCAATAATACCTTTCTAAAGAGATACTCTCTTGTGGAAGGAACGAAAGGGGATGGCTGCCCTATCATTGTGACCTATTGATCTGGACTACTATGGCTACTTTTTTTCTATCCTGCTGAGGAGTGGTAAACCATGCAGGGTCTTGGTGCTGACCATATATACCAACCTGAATGGAATAATGGCTCTGAGCTTGATAAGAATCCTGAATTTAATATAAAATCCTAAATAAAAGAATCCTGAATTTGCTGCACTGGTGGGCTTCTGTTGAGGGCAAATCTTCCACTGTGTTTTCTGTTCATTTGCTTGTGGGTTAACAGCCTCAAGTAAATAGATTCACAAGATGTGATTTATCAGCTGGTGAATAATCCTAATTTGAGTCATCGCAGGTACCTGAACTCTTGCTTCTATAAGCAATGTCAAACCTACATTGGAGGAAGTCTTCCAGTGTAGATGGCTTCAGCCTTTGGCAGTGGGGAAAACAGGTCTTTGCCTCATGCTTGAGATTAGGAGGCTGTTTGATATTGTTGGATTTCCTCTCTGAATAAACGTAATTATTTAAACATCCCACTAATCATTTTCTCTCCATAGGTAGTTGAAATGTAAGAACTCTACACAGAGATTATTCTCTTGATGTCCTCACACAAGATTTCCACCACACATTATAATTTAGATATTCTCGGCTTGCAAGAAACCAGATGGACAGATAAAGGTCAGATACTTAAAAATAATCTTAAATTTCTCTTTTCAGAGAGTGAATATAGAAGCATCTCCAAGACGTTGGTTTTCTTCTCAGCAGATACGCTAATGATGCTCTTCTAGGATATGAGTGCATTAATGAAAGGTTTCTTACAGCTAAATTTAACACATGCATTAAAAACTTGAATGTTGCGTATTGTTATGCCCCACTGAGGATGCCGATGAGGATGAGCAAGGAAAGGTTTTATGGACTACTTCAGGATATTTTGAATTCCGTCATGAACGGTGTGTGGATGAACGGTGAAGGCTGTGTGGATGAGCAATATCATCCATTAAAACTAAGTCGTGATTAATTGCTGTTTCAAACAGGCATATATAAGGATCGATAATTTTTTATCGATGTCTTATACCTGTGAGAGTTCCTTCTGATAACCTAATATGAGATCTGCTTTTAGACAGCACAATAACAGAAAGTTGCACCAAATAGTAAGCGTTTTATGTGAGCAAAATTCAAACTAACATAGAGGTATTGAGTAATAAATATTGAAAAGTTATTGAAGGTAAGGCCTCTCTATGCGGGCAAGACGGTCAGAGAGGCATTTCAGAGATGCTCTGAACAATGTAGTTAGTTCTACTCCTATCGATTAAAATGAGGATAGATACATTACTGGTTTTATTGTTGTCCCTATATAACTATCTGAATTTACTCTACCTATCTCAAAATAAAACGTGCACATATCCCCAGGGTATATTAAATTGCTACTGAAATGCTTATAGCTGGGAATGTTTCTCTTGTTACGTACTGATGAAATTTAAATATTTTTTAAGATAAAAGATGTTTTTCGTAAAAATTTTACTGGAGCTATTATCATTCTTATTTTAAACAGTAAGTTATCACAATTCATGCGATAAACAGAAAGATATAAGTCTATTTTCTGTTCTGGGTAAAGTTTTTGCATTATTGTGCATAATAGAATTAATGATTTTGTTGAAGAACAACTTCGAGATGAATGGTATGGACTCAAAACTAGTAGGAAATGTATGGATCAGATATTTTCATTTAATAGATTTTTGAAAACTATATGGAGTTTCAGAAACTTGTGGTTATTAATTTCATAGATATGAGAAAAGTTTTTGATTTTGTTGATCGTTATAATTTGGGAGATCATATGACATACCTGATAGGTTAGCTAACACAATGATGAATCTCTATAATAATAGTGAGCCGTGGAGGCAGGAGTAGCTCAGTCAGTAGCGCGCCAGGCTCGTAATCTACAATTCCCAGGTTTGAGTGCCAGCTGTGAGTGAGTGCCAGCTGCTCATCCACACAGTTGAGTGCCAGCGTTGAGATTTATCTCCGCAAAACTCCCTGTTCTGCCCATTGTCAGTAGGGGACACAGATGGACTTGGAAAGGACGCCGTCCGTTGGATAGTACATTAAGCTATGGCTCGGTGTGCGGGAGATATATATCCTGTGAGCGTTAAAGAACACGCTGGATGACCTTGATGGGAGGATCCATATGTCTCCCAACAGCTGTTCCAGTGGGTCTCCTCCCC
This sequence comes from Ryuthela nishihirai, assembly GCA_038380435.1. NCBI lineage: Eukaryota > Metazoa > Arthropoda > Arachnida > Araneae > Heptathelidae > Ryuthela > Ryuthela nishihirai. The sequence continues at coordinate 78,866,948 of JAWZYU010000009.1, read as the reverse complement.
AGAGCCTTCTTTGAGTCCTCAAGGTCCTTGTGACCTGATCATTTAGCCCATTTCGTGCAAAAAAACTGCCGCTCAGAGGTAAAACAACCCAACATTGAGTCGTGTGTGAGTGTTGATAGAGCTTTTACTGTTTGGTTTAGAATTACTACTGGAGTTCGACAAGATCGTCTTCATTTCTCTTACTTTGGTATCGATTCTATTATTCGAAATTCATTAAATCCCCAAGATTGGAACTTTAGATTATCTAGGGATCTAAAAATATCTGTTATGTTGATGATTTGGCCCTTTTGGGAAATGATATTGACGAACTGAATGCATCTTTAGGGCATGAGATTCGCAACAGCATCAGTTTGGTGATAAACAGAGAGAAAAGTAGCGGTATGAAAATTGATCAGGCAGTTATTCAAATACCAATAGGTGCTTGAGTTGTGTAATACCTACTGGTGCTGTGCGACAGCCAACATGAGATAAATAGAATAATTTTAAAACTTTCAGCTTACATATTATGTGGCGATTAATAGACTCCCTTGAATGAGATTTAAAGGCATTTTCAAATTCTTATATGTTTGAAAGATAGAATGTTTTTTCATTTGCTTCTTTTGTAGATGGCAGTTTCTAACGTGGTATGGAAAGTTAAACCATTTCTATCGAAAGATGAAGTCACTCATAACATTGATCAAATTTAGTAGAAAAGTTATCTTGTACCAGGTGGGATACGAACCCACAGCCAGGGTCGTGGGTTCGAGTTACCACCCTGCATAAGATGACCTTTCCTTTAAATTTGACATCGACGTTAAGAGCGACATCTTGATCTTTCAACTGAAGAAACATCGAGGAATTTGCTAAGTAAACTTATTTTTTTTATCGTGCTCGTGTTTTTCGAACTTCCAAGGGTGTATGTTTATTTTTTTTCCTTCTTAGAAATCGATAACAGGCAATTACTTCTCCGTCTAAAACTGTTTTTTCCTTTAATCTCAATTTCCAGAGTTATTTATCGAGAGCATCATTACGATAACTCTGTTTGCTGTTATTATTAGTTGAACAGATTAATGACTATTTTTATCTAAATTTTTCATATTTATTATTTCTCGTGATCTGATTTCTTATTGGTTGTTGCTGTTCTGAATGTTTTTGTGTAATTCAATTTCTAAATGGTTCTGACATTATAAGAATGGTAAACTCATAAAGTTCTCGTATCTTCTAAGTGGCATTAAGAACATTAAGTTTATAGATTTTCTATTGCGATTAATTGTGCTTTGAGAGAGTATCCATAACCGAGATCTTGACGTGCAGAGCCCATTTGATATTGCTCTTTGATTATCCTATTGGCTATTTAAACTTTTGTAATGCCATTATAAAATGTTGCAGCTTCTTTATATTTATTTCTATTTTGGCTCTAGCTCATTGCGCTTTCCCGATTCATTCATTATTTAACAAACGACCGTCTTCGTGAGCACTTCAACAGTTAGTCTAGTTCCATTAATAAGCCGATAGTATTTTTTCTTGTAATGGTGAACCCGTTATACAAGACTCTGAGTAACATCTCAAAATAGGCTTTTTTTTTACTATTCTTTGCAATATCGTGAAATCGAGAACTCACAAATTATTACGACAGAGCCAAACTTAGAAACCACAGATGAAGAAAAAACACTCATCTTTAAATATTCATCATTACAACCCTGACCCCATTTTCTGCCACGTTTCTCTTTTCCAATGTAAACTACCACTTGAGTATCAAGTACTAGGTTTGCAGAGCCATTACTTGGTTTGTCCCTGCCTAGTTTCATTTTTTATTCTTAAGTCACACCTAAACATGGAGCGAACAGAATATCCAACAGGACAAGAAAATGCAGCTGTCTGAAAAAATAAATAAAAGTAAAAAGAAAAAGAAAGCTGCAACGACAGAGGAAAGAAGATCAAAGTTTATTTGCTCAAGGAGCGACAGGCGAATGCTCGTGTACGAATTGGGCAAATTGACTAACGGGTCACGTCCCATTGTTATAGCTCGTGAAGCTCGAGGAGAATAACAAACTTCTTCAGTTGAAAGTGGTTGGAATATCGTCAACCTGATACGTCAGAGGGGCTGCGAATGAGTCGCTCGACTGACAAAACTTTTTGTTAAACATCGATGAGTAATGCGATTTAGAGGAAACAAATACAATACTTCTATCTGAAAGGTGAGCTGCACTGAGATGCTGATGTCATCGCATGCTACAGTTTTTTCTATATGTTGTTTAAAATAACGCTATTAAAGCTGAAGAATAGAAAACACACAGTGGGCAAAATTTCAAAGGGTATCGAAAGTTTAGAGGGATATTTCATACACTGACGTCTCAACTGAGCAATTTATTAAATAATAATTTAAACAATAACCAAACTACGTTGTAAATCTCCTATTGTTTATCATATACATATATTCAACTATCCATTGAATCCAATCCAATAGTATTGTTTACTGTAGTATCTACTTGATGAACCATTTAATTATTTAATAATACTGTTGAAAAATGCATTCATACATAAAATTAATGTTTAAAAATAATTCTCTGTTGATAACACATAAATCTAACAATAAGTCTCCTGCCGACGCACTTCAAGAGGGATATTAAGGAACTGCACAGGAAGAAAGAGGCGATGTCCCGTAAAAGGAATCGAAGTAATTACAAAGGACAATTGCTGAAAAAATAATATCTAAGTTCTTATTCGAATTTTACTTTAATTAGTAATAAACTAACATATTTGTTATTTAGAAAGATTTCGGGATTAACCACTAATTATGATGCTCAACAGAAGCAAAATCCATATTTAAATATAAAAATCTAGTAACCGCATGTTTTTAAGTGTCTACAAATTTTTTAAGAATCGTCGTAAGCGAAAACGTTTGGTCTATGCATCCCTACCACTTCTGAAGCCAGACTATTCAACTCGAGTTGTTCTAGTGATTACCTTATATAGCTTCTAGATTATCTCTGTCTTTTGTGTAGGGAAGTAACTTCTTCCTTTTTTTTAAAGGAAAAGGAAGTTATCAATTAAATGTTAAATATCATTTAGCTCAATTGCGTAAAGAGATTTACTGGAACAGTACACTGATATACTGTCCCTCATAAGTACATTGATGCTTATACAATTTTCGCAAGAACTGTGGTAATCGTTTCTGAGAAAGCAATGCAGTTATCTAAAAATTCTCTGGAGAAACACTTTTATCATAGATTTTCAACTTTTCTATTAACCATGAAACATCTGGTGGTCTGTGTAGCTCTAATTTAAAGTTTACCTAAAAATCATGAAAATCGTGTATAATGTTCGACATGGAAGCCATTACTTCTACATCTGTCGTCATTGAAACAATGGTAGCTGACAGAACTACATTCCTCAGAACATCACTTTAAACGATCATTTTACGTTGAAATGTTAGCATTCCCACCTTCGATAACCATGCTACCTTTATGTTTCAACCCTGTTCATTGTTTTAACCAGACAAAAATGAGTTTTATTATCGGGTAAAACTCTGTTTTTTTTCTGTTTATTAACTGTTTTCTTACACTCTCTTTTCTTACCTCTTTTCTTACATGGCATTTGGAAATATTAATTTCGATTTTTGCCGTTTCAATACATGGCTGGCTGGCTATATTACTGTTTAGTTCTGTTCCATGACACACCATGCTTCCATGAAGCCCATTGTAATTGTGCCTGATATGCCTCTCTAAAAGTGTATACTATGTAGATAATAAATTATCTTGTATATATTGTTACGACAGATAAACGTGCTACAATGAACGTGATGTGTCGTCTTGATGCTCGCGTGAACTACAGCGAGAGAATTACGTCAGAACGACTTCAAACAAAGAAAACTGAAAAATATGGAAAAAAGAATTGCGCGAGGAGGAGTTATAGTGTGAAAGGAAACGTATTTAGTCTCAATTTGTACACGATAAGATAATCTAAAGAAGAATGTTTTATGTGGTGTGTGCACTGGAGATTAAAAAGTTATTAGTGTTGATTCTACTAGTGGACTGATAAGAAAAATAAGGACGTCTAGGACACTTAAAAGTGTGAATGAGGAGATTTTATGTTAGTCGAACACACATAGTGCATCAATTGCATCAATTGCAATTGCATAGTGCATCAATTGGTGTATAGTTACATTTGGTTTGTTTACAAGAATTGGTAAGGTTATTTTCGATAGATTGCAGATTTGTTACAAATATGATTTTACCTCACTTAGACTGATATAAGCCTTATTTTATGATTAGAGTGTAAATAGTAATAAGATGCTAAGTCCTTCTGAAGATTTATTTTTATACTAATATAGATTTGTGTTGACTTTAGTTTATGTAAATGTTTTCATTCATACTTTTGCAATAAATTACATTATTTTAGAATTATAATTGTTATATACTCTACTTTTTAACTCACGCCCAGTTTTCATCCATTTAATTCGATAATAAGCATTTCTCATAAAATACATTTGCATGCTACTTTAAAACAGGGGTCATATTCTATCAGGATGTACAAACAGACTTTTTCTTGACTTATGCTCAAATGTACTAATTATTTTAAACATTGCATTCTGTGTGAAATCTTACTAATTTTTTGTTTACAGTGCTATCTGTAACATAAAGTGTAATGTTTTTGAAAATGTTTGAAAATGTTTTCACTCCTTTGTTTCATAATACTACTACTCTGTAATGATATTTGACCGAATAAATTATTATTATCATCTCTACTTTCTCAGCAAGGTGGTGTAGGCTCAGTAACGCCCCAGACTCGTAATCTTATTTTATCAGGCTCGAGTCCCAACTGCACGGGGTTGAGATTTGTTTCTGCTAACCCCCGTTCTGCCCTCGGCGAGAAATGGGACACCCTGTGCACGTGGAAAGGCTGCCGTCCGTTGCATAGGACATTAATCTGTGGATCCGTAGGCAGGAGAACCATAACCTGTGTACGTTAAAGAACACGTTTAATGGCCTTGATGGTAGACTTTCACCTGTCTCTTAATAGCTGCCCAATGGATCCCTTTTCCAAGCTTCTATGAGCCTTTGTGGCCTGGTTCTTTTTCTTCAGTGTGTGCATTGAACTAAATGGACAAAAAAGCGCAGAAAAAAAAAGTGCCACTCAAAGTCTCTTGCACTTCTTGGCTATTTCAACAATTCACTCAACTTGGTCAGCCAGACTATCAAAATAATGATTATTATCTGCTTTCTTCCGATTACGTTGACGGACATTACATTAGTACAGCTATTTGTAAATCGGTTTCTAAATGGTAGCTGGGTATACACTGGAAGAGGAGCATTGCACCAGTCCGCTGCGATGACGCGTAGAACAAACCAGGCATAATACCTAAATCTTCTTCTTGTGGTGCAGGCCTTTTTAATACTTTCAAAAATAGATATATTGTCGAAATAATAGGATCTTTCAGATATACACTGGCGGAAAATGAATAAAGAACACAATACACGTCATATTAGAGTAATATATTAAAAGTTAAGGGCAGCAGAAACCGTGATTCAAGATTGAAAGTCATTGGATGGAATAATGGCGTCACTGAGGACAACAACATGCAAAAGTGCGCAGCGCGTATTTATGGATTAGAGTGTGAAGAAAGAAGTTATTCGTCTTGTGTAGTGTTGTTCAGTGCTCTTTGAAGAAGCTATCATGCCTGGACGATGCAGGCACGCAACATTTGTTCAGTTAGTGGAGTTTGAGCGAGGTCGTATAGTGGGTGTTCGGGAAGCAAGTTGGCCTTTTCGTCAAACTGTACACTGCGTTGGACGTGAGGTATCGGTAGTCGCATGATGGTGGCGTCGATGGTCAGAAGAACTTTCGCAGACGTGGTTCCGGGCAACACAGAGTTATGGATGTAAGAGAGGATCGGCGTATCAAGATGACAGCGGTGGCATAGCAGAAAGCTACAGCGTCACAAATTCGATCCTCTGTCGTACCAAGGGTGTCTACAAGAATGATATTCAATCGTCTTTTGGAAGCAGGACTACGAGCAAGCGTGCCGCTGGCATGGTTACCACTGCCATCTCGTCACAGTCAAGCACATTTGCAGTGGTGTCAAGAACGAGTTCATTGGAGGGAAGAATGGAAGTCTGTAGTCTTCAGTGATGAAAGCCGATTCTGCCTAGTAGCGTCTGATGGTCGTTTACTCGTCTGAGCGGTTTCTTCCATCGTGCATCCGCCAGCAACACACAGGGCCCACGCCGGGCATCATGTTGTAGGGACCGATTAGCTATCACTCGTGTCTGGTGTTTGTACAGGGTACACTGAATAGCAATACGTATGTCATCGATATTGTACAGCTGATCGTCCTGCCATATTTGAGTGTAATCCCAAATGCGATATTCCTGCAGGATAACGCCCGCCTACACCCCGCCCAAACAACTCAACATGCTCTTTAGGCAGTGCACCAACTCCCTTGACAGCTCGCTTTCCGGACTTGTCTCCAATCGAGCTTGACTGGATCGGACAAAGACTCTTTCATGAACTGTCGCAGGCAACGACCATCGCTGAATTACGCGTTCAAGTTGAAAGCACATGGAATGGTATCCTCCTGCGTGATATCCAGCATTTGTACGACCGATTGCATGCCAGATTGGAAGCTTGTAATTGCTGCTGGAGGAGGTTCAACACCTTATTAAAATGTGGCTTCTGTAAAGTGTAATACTCATTAAAAGGTAAAATAAACATTCAATCACTTCACACGTGTGATCACTATTCTTTCTCAACAAGTTGTTTCCAACAAATAAATTTCATAGATTATGCTTCAATTGTTAATGGTGTTCTTTTTTTCAATTTCCGCCAGTGTACATCTGGTAGTATTATTTTCTAAGGTATATTGTCTTCTGGAAGGGAATGAAGGGAAAGTCTGCCAGATCAGTGTGGCCTATTGATGTGGACTACTAAGTTCATATTCTCTTTTTTCCCCAACTCTGAGGAGTGATCAATTTCACACTTGGTCTTGGCCTCTTATATTGATTGGAATGTTAAATGGCTTTGAGTATGATTACAGATCCTGAACTTGCTGGTCTGATGGGTTTCTGTTGAGAAAGCATCAGCCTCTGCGTTTAAGTTTGTTTGTGGGTTGACAGCCCCAATGAACAGCTACACATGATAGTTTATTACAGATAATGGATAATCCTGATAATAAGCCATCGCAGGTACCTGAACATTTGCATCTAAGGGCATCGCCAAGCCTGTACTGCTGGAAATTTCCATTTATTATCAGAAGGAGAAAGACATGCTTTATTGATTTCTCTGAATATTTTGAATTCTGTTAAGATATATTTCTCTTGCGCCAGGTGACTCCAATGCTAAAGTTGGTATTGAGTCTACCCTTTGGACAGGAGTGATAGAAAATTTAGGCATTAGTCGTTGGAATGGCAAAGAGAACGTCACCTACAGGTAAGTGAACTTAATGGTTTCAGAATAACTAACACCATCAGATGGGTTGCACTGGAATATGATCTATTATACAATAGGCCACACTATAGCAGTAAATGGACTAGTTCATTTAGAAATACCAGATTGCATAGGGTAGCTAAAATTGTGTCTAGCCATTAATTGGTTAAAAGTGTCTCACAACTGAAGCTTAAGGAATGTTGTGCTGAAGTTAAAAATGTTACCATTAACTCTGAAACACCCAATTATAGCTAAATTGTATCATGATAGGCTATTTAGCCATTATGACAATCGTGGTTTGCTTACTACTGAAGTTGAGGGAGAATGAGATCAGTTTAAACAGCATTTTGTTAAAACTAACAGTACTCTTTTGGGTAAAAAGGAGCAGAGAAGACAAATAATTTGAACGATAACTTTCTTTTAGAAATAACATCCAAATAATGTGGATCATGTTTCTAAAAGAAAGAATTGCTGAAATAACCTTAATCAACAGTGGGGCGGGGGTGGCTTAGTCGGTACCGCGCCAGGCTCGTAATGTGCAGTTCCCAGGTTCGAGTCCCAGCTGGGTCAGCGTTGAGATTTATCTCCGCAAAATTCCCCACCCTGCCCACGGTCAGTAGGGGACACCGATGGGCTTGGAAAGGCCGCCGTCCGTCGGATGGGACGTTAAGCCGTGGCTCCGTGTGCGGGAGAGCCATACCCTGTGCACGTTAAAGAACACGCTGGATGGATTTGACGGGAGGCTACCATCTGTCTCCCAACAGCTGTTCCAGTGGGTCCCTCCCCCAACCTTCTCTGAGCCTTCGGGGTCCATGTGACCTGGCCATTTAGCCCATTGTGTGCAAAAAGGTGCCGCTCAGAGGTAAAACAACCCAACTTAATCAACAGCCCAGTAGTCAAAAAAAAAGCATTAAAAAAAGTTTAATGATCGTGTAAAGACTCAACTAACAATTGACGAGTTTCGCTGATAAAGCACAACAGCGGGGCCAACAAGTCTGTTTCTTCCCACACAAAATATTATCACACAAAGAAAAACTTGCTAAGGTTATTGAAGATAAGGTTCTGTAATGGCTAGGTGGATCGAGTATTTCAGATATATACTAAACAAAGTGTTTAGTTCTATTCCAATTGTAATGACTATACAGGGTGATTCAAAACTTATCGTTCAAATTTCGTGGGGAGGTTGGGAATATGTCAGGAAACCGATTTCACATAGGAAAGTATGTCCGCAAATGTACACATGCGTATGTAGAGGGCGCTGTGTGTACCCAACCAGTGTACAGCTCGCCCGACCACTCCCGCTGTCATCAGTGTATCCCCATATGCGAGATGCATATCCGCTAGCTCTTGATGCGTAAAACGATTCATCTTATCACTAGTAAGTCAGCTCGTACACTGGTGACAGCGGGAGTGGTCTGACGAGTTGTACACTGGTTGGGTACACACAGCGCCCTCTACATACGCATGCGTGCATTTGCGGACATACTTTCCTATGTGAAATCGGTTTCCTGACGTATTCCCTACCTCCCCACGAAATTTTAACGATAAGTTTTGAATCACCCTGTAGATGTTGGCCCTTTCTGAAGTGACTTCGGCTATTTCTAAACTTAATTACATAAATCCTCAAGGGCAGTTAAAATTACTACTCAAATGCTTAGAGCTGGATCCTTTCTGTTGTCATATGGCTGACTGAAAGTATATTTTTTTTTTTGATAAAGGTATTGCTTCTAAGGATTTCACTAGAGCTATTATTTTCCATATTTTTCAAAAAGGTGATAGCAGTTCTTTTGATAATTATAGGAGAATTAATAAACTTTCTGTTTAAGGTAAAGTTATTTGAATGATTGTGCTTAATAGTATAAAGAATGTGACTGATGGACAACTGCGTGATGAACAGTGTGGATTCAGAAGTGATAGAGGATGTGTAAATGAAATATTTTCACCTATGCAGGTTCTCTAGAGTTTCAGAAACTTGTAGTTACTAGCTTTATAGCTTTCTAAAAGGTTTTCACTCTTTTGATTGCCATAATTTGTGGTTGATTGTTAGATCTTGTGGCATATCTGGCAAGTTAGTTTACATTATAAAAACTCTCTCTAATAACAGTGACTCGTGTGTGAGAGTTCGTAAGGAGATTGGTTTAGCATTGCTAGCGGGGTTAGACAAGGTGGCATTATGTCTCCTTTCTCTTTATTTTTGTTATTGATTATGTCTAGAGATTGAAAATTTATGATAGTTAAATTACCAGCATAATCTAAAAATTTTGACAATTGATATTATTAAGATAAACTGTTTTATTAGAGCTGTTGATGGGACTGGTTGATTTGTTTTACCTCTGAGCGGCACCTTTTTTGCACACAGTGGAGTAAATGGCCAGATCACAAGGACACCGAAGACTCCGAGAAAGTTGGGGGAAGGGATCCACTGAACAGCCGTTGCGAGACAGATGGTAGCCTCCCATCAAGGCCATTCAGCATGTTCTTTAACTTGCACAGGATATGACACTCCCGCACACGGAGGCACGGTTAACGCCCCATCCGACGGACGGCGGATTTTCCAAGACCATCGTTGTCCCCTACTGACCGAGAGCAGGGCGGTGAGTTTTGTGGAGATAGATCTCAACGTTAAATCAGGCTGGGACTCGAACCTTGGAGTTGCAGGTTACGAGCCTGGTGCGCTACCGACTGAGCTACCCCCGCCCCAATGAGTCAGTTAGCAGAGAAGGTTTGGTGCTTAACAGAGAGAAAACTAAAGTGATGAAAATTGGTCAAGCAGGTTCAGTTATTTTGAATGGTACACTCTTGAGCAAATGTTTCAATTTAATTTTCTTGGAACTATGAAAGAGATATTGGTAATGTGCGAATGAGATAAAAAAAAAGAATAGGGATTGCTTCTGCGTTTTTTAAGAATCTTTTAGGAGTGTGGAAAAGTATATATCCAATACATGTGTACATTCAAACAATCATTCAAATAATCGGTATACATTAAAAAAATGAAACTAAGCTATACAATGGTTCGGTCCTCTCTAAAATTAGTGATGGTAACGAAACATTTACCATTTGTAATCAAGGTAAAGGAACTTCGATACCTTTGATTCTAAATGTTTACACAGGACCTTGAAAATTAAGTTGTTTGACTTTTTAATAATAATGAGATTAGAAGAAGGTTGGTTGGTTGGGGTTTAATGCGCATTGGTAGAAGAAGGAGTCGACAATTTCCTTTGAGCAACATATTGTGCAAATAGAGATTGATTTGCCCATGTTACTCATATGCATAACTGAAGATTAGCAAATAAGGTTAAGAACAATGTGCCAAAAGGCCCCAGAAAAAGTAGGGGATCTTGGATTCAGTGGGCAGACAATATCAAACAATACTTCATTAGAATTGGTCTACAGTGGCCAATACAAAATCTGTTATTTATCAGATTTTGCATTTGGCCACTGTAGACATGTTCTTATGTTTGGAGAACTAAATTGCACAGTCTGGTAGGACCTCCGTAGTCCATATCTGCTTGGGGAATCTGTATGTGCAAAAGGAAGCTCACTGCTTTACAGATCATTCTGAAGACAATAACGCGACAGTTTAATCTGTAGATAACTAATTGATAATTAACTTTATTTTAATGTTGTAACTTTTTGTATAGATAATTTCTAGGCAGTTTCAGATATTTTGCTAAACGATGATATATTTCTGCCATGGAGATCTCAAATTGATTTTTTTAAAACATTTTTAGTAATTTAGAGGCACATTTTATTTACATAATAGTCTAGGTTCGAGTCCTGGATGAAGCACAGAAGTTTCGTTTTTTGTGTGTTGTGTTGCTGTTGGGATGTCTGTTGTTAATACTCATAGACCTTCTCTATGTCGTATTAACTGATAGGCTCCTGCCAAACATTTGTGGCAAGTAGCTGCTTGAGGGGGGGTTATTTATTTGTTTATTTAGAGTCTAAATGGCGAAACTATAAGATGTGTTAGCGCGCTTGGCTACTGATCAACGGGATCTGGGTTCGAGACCCAGGTAAGGCATGGATGTTTGCGTTGTCTTTCTGCTGAGATCCCGCCATCCTCAAGAACTTCTACTGTGGCGTATTAAACTAACAGGCTCCTGTTAGACCTTTGTGGCAAGCAGCTACTTGAAGGATATATATATATATGGAAAGTTTATAGGACTCATGTGCATTGATAATGAGTGCAGGTTATGAGTCTCCTATATACGATAACACTGTTGAGATAGAGACTAAGGAATTTGCCGTTTCCTAAAACGAAAATGCCTCTATTCTCATCTAAGTCATGACTTAAATATACGAAGAAATTGTGCTAATTAGCAACAGTTATTTTGCTTTGACACAGATGTGACCATGAATGGATTTTGCATCTAAGAAGACCTTTTTATATATTTGCGGCTTACATTCGTTTGATTACATCATTTTGATAGTTCGAGCTCAATAAACGGATTCTAAGGCCCCTCTCCTTTTTCGTGCCCTCTTACAAATAATTATAATCATTTACTGTTCCGGTGTAGGTTGCATTTAAATAGAAGCCATGCGTATATTTCCAGAAAAGAGTCTTAAAACTACATTTGGAGGAAGCTTCTTTTGAAGTTATTATCTTTGAAGTAAGGCGAGAAGACATGTTTCAATCAAGGTATCATTAAAATATTGAGAGTTAAAGATTATGTTTTGATATTCTTAATTATGTTTGAAATTGTCACTGCTTTGATAGTCAGATATTCTACAATGCATATAATGATAACATAACTTCGATGTTCAACTATGATAGTTTATTCTTATTATGTCATTAACAGAGGGTACACACTCTCTCGGCTCGAATTGCCTATCAATGATAACACACCAAAGCGATGTTGCTCTTGGAGTAATAATCGGATTGTTCCAGTTAAGTGACAGATGATTAATCATGCCGCGTTTATTTCACGAGCCTAAAGTTGTTTCATATTAATATTAGCGGATCTGTTTTGGAGTGTGATGGCTTTCTGTAAACACCCGCTGGGTGGATAAACGAGATGCCTAGGAATTTGTCGGATGTGTAAATTCCGGATATTAAAGAGAAAATAGATTGTATGTGAAGCATAACATCGTTATTGATATCGAATCTCATTAATCTTCGGCAATGTGCAGTATAGGGCCGTATTAAAGAGAAAATAGATTGTATGTGAAGCATAACATCGTTATTGATATCGAATCTCATTAATCTTCGGCAATGTGCAGTAATAGGGGCCGTAAAAGTGGCCGCAGTTGTCTTCGTTCTACAATTGAGCAAGTGTTTACATATTATCAATAAAGTTCTACATCTGTAACGGGCAACATTTTAAGCGAAAAATGCTACTCGAATTTAAGCCGAATATTAAAGCCTAAGTGATAACCACTAAACGCTTTTTTGACAGTAAACGTTAAATATGACGTTAGGTAATGTTTTATATTATGTAATTTTGACCTCTCTTTTTCGGACCATGCTAATAAATCATCTGCTGAATCACTCAAGCGGTATCCTCACCTTATTTTCTCCATTTACCATTTATTATGTAATTTTTCATTTACAATTACTAGAGTAGAGTTAATAAAACAGCCATACACTTTCATACATCAGTGCTGAAGTTCCACAAGTTTTCATGCGTTATGTAAACTATTTAAATATGCACATGAATTGGATTTATTTCATTCAAAATACCAGTTCAGATTTTTATGTTTCATTGTTTCAGTTCAGGAAATTGGAAATGCATAGCCCAGTCTAATTAGAAAAATAATTTATAGAAGCTAAATATATTTAATGGAAGCTATGAAAGTACTCCACTTCAAATGGAATTTGTAGCTTTAATCCGACTTGACCAAGTCATTGAAGAAAGAGTAAGCGACTAATGAATTTTGAAGTATGAATATTCAAAGAATATTTTGCTATGGAATAACTTATTTACATTTACCTTTAGTTAAGCTTTTAAGTATATCAGTGAACAAGAACATACATTTCTTCGTTCGAGTGAACGTTCTTGTTTTATCGGCATAAAATATTAAAAAACATAATTTTATGCAGAGAAAACTGATATTTTTAAATTAGAAAATTCTTCATTGCATTAATGTAATTTTTTCCGTATCACGAATAAAAAATATTTACAGCAAAATTTTATGCTCTTAAATTTATTAAACTACGCTTATTAATCATTGTTCTGCGAATTTAAAACTAAATTTACAGAAAATGCAAGAGAAATTGAAATATTAATATCTAATTATATACAGCAAAAGAAAAATTCCGTTTAATGAATCTATACCCTAGTTTTAAAACCGGCAAAATTCAGCAATAAGCAGAGTAGGATCTAGGGGGAAGGGAGCCATGCTCCCTCCCTTGAGAATGCTAGTAACAATAAAAAAGGCCAATAATTATGAAACTTGTGCATATTTCAAGCAATTTTTCATAACATATTTTTAAAACTTCTAAAATGAAGGAGAAAATGTTACACGGCAAGGAAATCCAGTCCCTCGGCCTCCCTTTTACTTTTTTCTGGCCCAGTTCGATCGTTTGACCCCCCCCCCCCCCCCATTTTATTTTTTTAGAACCGGTCCTGCTAATAAGTAACAGGGATAAAATATTATTGGTAATATTATTCCTCTGTTTTTTAAAGTGATATGGCTTCCCATGGCCGAGTGGTTAGCACCCTTGGCTGCTGATCTAAGGGACCTGGGTTCGAGCCCCGGGTAAGGCATGGTTGTGTGTGTTGTTTTTCTGCTGAGGTCCTGCCATCCTCACAGACCTACTGCTTTTAGCATATAAACTGACAGGCTCCTGTCAGACCTCTGTGGCAAGCAGCTGCTTGAGGGGGTATTTATTTAGTCGGTAGCGTGCCAGGCTCGTAATCTGTAGTTCTCAGGTTCGAGTCCCAGCTGGGTCAGCGTTGAGATTTATCTCCGCAAAATTCCCCGCCCTGCCCACGGTTAGTAGGGGACACCGATGGGCTTGGAAAGGCCGCCGTCCGTCGGATGGGACGTTAAGCCGTGGCCCCAGTGTGTGGGAGAGCCATACCCTGTGCACGTTAAAGAACACGCTGGATGGCCTTGACGGGAGCCTTCCATCTTTCTCCCAACAGCTGTTCCAGTGGGTCCCCTCCCCCAACCTTCTCTGAGCCTTCGGGGTCCATGTGACCTGGCCATTTAGCCCATGGTGTGAAAAAAAGTGCTGCTCAGAGGTAAAACAACCCAGCCCAAATCGATGAAAAAGCTGCTGCCGAATAAGCAGCGAAACTGGTCGTGTGCCTCCCCTGCATTCCACTGCCGTCAAAGGAAGAGGAGAGCCAGAAGCTGACTTGACCGCAACGCCGACGCATTGAAGTCAACTCTAAGTAAGTGTTTCTTTCATCCCTCTACAAAAAATCCTTTGGACACTTTAAGAACACCAATGGCTACCGTATGTACGTATTTTTACTTATAGCATTATAGTGCACCTTTACGAACTCTATTCGATGATTTATGTTTTCTTGTAGTAAAATAAAATTTGAATTAAAAAATAAACATTAAAAGCGTGTTGTAGTAAAAAGTAATCAAAAATAATTTGGACACTAGACGGTTAATAACACCAATATTGTAGAGCAACAAATTTATAATGTGTAAAGCGATCTGGTCTGCAAACGATAGTTAGTTATACAGTGGAAGGAGAACTAGCCACCAGCGCTCTATTATGATGAACAGAACCATCCAGCCCTCTGCTATGATGAACAGAACCATCCAGCCCTCTGCTATGATGAACAGAACCATCCAGCCCTAACACCTAAAGTCTGACTACGCCTTTTCATGGTGCAGGCCATTAGTAACTTTCAAAAGAGATACTCTCTTATGGAAGGGAACGGGAAAAGCTGCCAAATCAATGTGGACAATTGATCACGACTACTATGGCTAATTTTTCGTTATTTCTTATACCCAGCTAAGGAGTGGTGAAATTTCTGTTTTGTGGATTGACATCGCTGAGGGAATAGATGCACAGGCTTATATACAGGCACATCTTATATCAGCTGGTGGATAATCCGTATATGTGGCCATCGCAGATACCTGAATCCTTGCATCTACGGGCATCGTCAAACTTACACTGGAAAAAGTCCACTACTCAAGGCTTCTAGCATTCAGTAGCAGTCCAATGTGTTCTGCAAGTTTTATAGTAAATTAATAATTTCAAATCCTAAAATTTATTAATCTGCAAAAGAAGCAAAAGTGTGCTTAGGTATACTACTTTTTCAGATTAATTAATTCTTCCAGTGATTATTTAGTCAGTTAGAGTGTCAGTAGATGTTTTATTTTAAATCTCTCTACATTGCTTCAGATAATTTTTCTTTTTTAAATTTAGTGTTGGAGGTACACTTCTTGTTACACAATTCCATACAACCAGTTTGTCAACCACAAAAATGCTGGTGCACCCTACCCTTCAACTTCTGTTTTCTAAACTTAGATAAAATCATTGATCATCTCTGAGACCAACTAGTGATCTCACAAATGGATTGTCTCTGATATATCACAAGGTGAGATCTTTCTCCATTTTTCACTGTGAGAAAATGTTACTTTTCATTTCAACAGCTATTTAATCATTTACTCTCTTCAATCCCCTTTTCTCTGCACTTGTCGGTTTTGTGTAAGATGTTGGCCATTGCATAACCAGATGTCAATCATCTGTGTATCATATGGGTAACAAAACTCTGTGCTCGAGAAAGAGATTCACGATCTAAAAATGGTGAATAATGATCTAGAACAATACAGCCGAAACAAAAACATTGAAATACACGGCATCTCATTAAGAAAAGAAGAAGCTGAAAGTGTTCTGCATGGCTATGTAAAAAATTTAGCTGATAAGTTAGATATTACGGATTTTCAAACGAAGGATATTGAGGTGATTCACAGAGTCTCTGTTCGGGATAAGCAAAAATTACCTTATGTTATCGTACAATTTAAGAGTAGAACCATTAAAAATAAGTGGATTGCTCGGAAAAAAGCTAGAATTAATAGTGGTAAGGTTTTTCATGACAGTTCCAATAATTCAATTTACATTAACGAAAATTTGACACAGGTGAACAAAGAATTTTATTGGAGAGCTAGAGTTTTTGCTAGACTACATAACTATAAATATTTATGGTACAAGAATAAGAAAATATATGTTAAAAAAGGAGATAACGATAAGCCGATTAGGATTAATATGTTTGACACTATCGAGGATTTAACTAAAGATTAATTTTTGCCTTTTTTAAATTATAGTTTTTTTTTCCATTTATAAACAATTATGGAGGTTATTGAACTAATAGATAATGAATTAAATTTGGATGGCCCTGATACTACACAAGAATTAAATCGTAATATTTTTTACAAGGCAAAGATGATAACGAATTAGGCATATTCTACATTAATATCAGATCAGTTAAAAAAATTGGGACCTCTTTACTGTTTATATTGATTCGTTTACCGATTATTTGGATGTTATTATTCTAGTAGAAAGTACAACTAACACTATGGGAAATTCACTTATTAGCTGGTTTTGATAAAATCACTATTGATGTTAATATTTCAAGTGGCAGAGGTCTTATAGTTTTCTATAGACATAAGCTGAATGTTTCTGAACCAAACATTTCGATTTCACCTGCGGAAGTAATTCATCTACAGATTGAAATTAATGGCTTTTTATTAAACTTGATCGCTCTATACAGATCACCAAGTAAAGAAATGCTATCAAATTCAAGGTTAAAGAAATTCTATCAAATTTGAAAAATTGGTTCGACTTAAATTTAAAGCTAAATGATATTTTCTTGGTTGGCGATTTTAATATTGATACTGAAAATATAGACAAATATGGTAGCGACCAATACTTGAATCTGTTATTGGAGTATTTCATGGAACAGAAGGTATCAGGTCTTACTAGAGAAGAAGTCGTTATGCAAACTTTTCAACAATCTCAAACTGATCATGTGGTTCATAAAATTTTAAACTTTGAAGCAGATGTAAGAGTCTATAAAAACAAGGTTGATGATCACTGTGGAATATTAATTAGAACAAAAATAAAATCCTTAATTTCTAGAGATAAAAATCCTACAAATAAGAATAACGCTTACTTAGGTACATATGTCGATGATAAAAAAACTTTCCCAAAAACTAGGATTAATAGATTGGGATGTTATTGGAACTCAGGTTACTAATCCAGAAGACTTGTTACAATTGATATTAGATAAAATTAACGAAATTAGGAATCAGTGTTATTTAAAAGCATCTAGAGTTAAAAATTTCAAAAGGAAACCAAAAGAATGGATAACTGAAGGGATAATTAAGGCTATTGAAGAAAGAGATCTGTTGTGAGTTAAATATAAGAATAATATGCAAAGTACGATATTATATGATGAATATAAAAAAGTAAGGAACACTGTAAATAGTTTGATAAGGAAACAAAAATGTTTTCATTATAGAAATAAAATCAATTTAAATAAAGATAACAATAAGAAAATTTGGGAGCTGGTAAAAGGTATTATTAATGACAAAAAGAAATTATCTGTTGACATGTAAATGAAACGCTATTTTGGTAAAAATAAAGCGATGGAGTTGATAGTCGATGATTTTAACAATTACTTTGCTAGTGTAACAGAAAATGTAATCCTGAAATATTCAAAAAATAGAAATATAGCTGTCAACGAGATTATTACACCTTCGTATTTACATTCTATTTTTATACCTGAAGCAAATAGAGATGAGGTAGTACAGATCATTAGCAATTTAAAAACTAGTAATGTAGTGGGTTATGATATGGTGAAAACTTCATATATAAAAAGCAATGCAGATGTTTTTTCTGAGATCCTGCAACGCTTGATTAATTTCACTTTGACCACTGGCATTGCTCCTAACACACTCAAAACTGCAATCGTGTGTCCTATATTTAAAAAGGGATCACGAAATATATATAGTAATTATAAACCGATCATGATCTTATCAGTTATTGAAAAAGTTTTAGAAAAATATGTATACAAATATGTTAATAATGTTTTAGAAAAATGTAAATAATTACAGATAGGCAGTACGGGTTTAGAAATAACAGAGGAACTATTGATTTATTAGAGCATTTCTCACAATACATTAATACAGCACTCAATTCTGGAAAAAAGGTTTGTGCTATATTTATGGATTTGAATAAAGCATTTGACACGGTTAACCATGACATATTGTTAAAAAGGTTGTCATTGGTGGGAATTCTAGGTTTACTGAATAAATGGTTCAAAAATTACTTGTCTAATAGGACTATCATCACTAGGATTAAAAATTGTGAGAGTATAGATCATATTTTAAAATCAGGTGTACTACAGGGCTCAGTTTTGGGGCCACTTTTATTTGCAATTTATATAAATGATTTAGCAGAAATAAATTTTCAGGATAATTTGTTTATGTTTGCTGACGATACCGTTCTGGTGAACGCAGGTATGCAGGTAGAAGAAGTAGTCAGATGTGCACAAAACGACTATAATGTAGCAAATTCTTGGTTTCAGAGAAACAAACTCTTATTAAATGAAGAAAAAAACCAAATATATGATCATTCAGATTAGGCACAAGTTAAATAACTTATGCATTAAAACACATAATTATAACTGTCAATATAAATTAATAATTAACCATAATGCATGTTCCTGCCCAATTGTGGAAGAGGTTAATAAAATTCAATATTTGGGGATTTGGCCAAAATTTTAAATGGAAATCGCACATAAAATATACTTATGATAAACTAAGGCATTCATCTTACAAAGTGTTGAAGTTGAATACACGTATTCCATTGGATGTCATAACAGTGATATATAAAGCTCTCTGTGAATCAATCATTAGGAATCAGTATATATGGATGCACATATAAATCTGTTTTAAATAAAATTAAACGAATACAAAAAAGTACTCTAAATAGTATTGTTAAATTCAATAAACATGTAATTAATGATCACCTTGGCAATATTTTTCATTATCTGAACATTTTACCAGTTGACTTGTTATATATTTATGTAACTATATTTAGAAATTACTTTAAAAATGAACACAAGGAGAAAATTCTTCATGTGATCAATACAAGACGAAAGTGTGAAAATTATTTTGTTGAACCAGTTTTTCACAATAATTATGGAAAAGTGCGGATATCTGATCAAATACCCAAAATTTTTAATTCTCTACCGAGAGATCTGTTATGCCTGAGCACTTATTCAGAAAATAAAACTAAAGTTTCGAAATGGTTATTAGATGTAAATATTTGAAAAGTAATATTTAAAAAGTCATATCCTTTATCTGGTATCTTTTAAGCAAGTGCAATTTTAATGTGAAATGATAACTTGTACAATAGGTGATAGTTTTGTGCAATATGTGCTGTAATCCGAAATTTTATAGGTTATTTTATAAATGTGTTTAATTTTTCATGTCTGTGTTTTAATACGTGTTTTTTTGTTGTTATTGTTTTAGTTTCTGTTTTTAATTATGTGTTTATTTTCCATTATACATATCATATTCTTTAATAAACTTGTCGTGTGATTGAAATGAATCCTGCTGACAAGCCGTAAGGCTTAACAGGGTTATCTATGTATATAACCATACTAAGAATTAATAAAGATATTATTATTAATAATAAAGATATTATTATTATTATTATTATTATTATTATTATTATTATTATTATTATTATTATTATTATTATTATTAAAAATATTATAGTATTATATTATTCAGTAGCAACCAATAAATTAGAAATGCTACATTCAAATTAATTCCACTCACTTGGCTCCCACATTGTAATTTTAAATCTTAACTTTTTAGTTTTAATTTACTTGGAGCTACAAGAAAAATAATCGTTGATCAAAAATTCTTATTTACCTTTAGCTTTAAGTTAATACCTAAAACTCCTAAAATCCTTATATTTTATATAAGACAAATCTTTTTTGAAAAATTAAAAACACCGAGAAATTCTAATGTGTCTGGATTTTTATTTACAATGAAAAGAGTGATGGACTGAAGGATAAATAAACTTTTTATAGTTTCCTGAAACTTTGATCAAGAAGAAAATTTAAGAAGGGACAAGATACACTATTAAACAGGAAGGATTAAGAAGTCATGGTATTTTTTTTTTCTTAGGAAAAAGAGTTAAATATAAGAATTTACCCTCCCGTTGTGTTGAAAACCTGCCTTTGGGACACTCTTACGTTGTTGCCACCAGAGTTAGGGGTCTTCTTCCCGGTCTCTGGGATAGATGTCTTGCGGATGTTGCTGTTGTTGGGCGTCACCTCCTGCGCTCGTTGTTATCGATGGTTCCTGGCACAGCTCCGCGGCAGATCGACGTTATGATCAATTAATAAAAGTCTTACATCACAGAAACAAGAAAGAAGACAAACATTTACTTCATATTAAGAAATTACAGAAAAATTTCGGATCAATCTTGATCCGTGATCACTATGAAGACATTCCCTTTTGTCTTCAATGATTTTGTCTACTTTCTTTTGTCTGTGATGTATACGATGACTGTTGTTCATTGATCATAAAGCTGAAATGCAGCAGAGGTGTTCTAGGAACCATCGATAACAACGAGTGCAGTAGACGACGGCCCAATAACAGCAGCAGCCAGAGACCAGGAAGAAGATCCCTTCTTTGATGGTAACATAAGTAGGGGTGTCCCACAGCAGGTTTTCCTCACAACGGGATGATAGTGAACCTTAAATTAATATTTAGAGAACCCCGTCATATAAGTTAATATTACTATAAGTATTTACCATTTTCTTCTAATGGTTTTTGAAAAAATATTCCTGAAAATTTTGCAAAATGTTTTCGATTTTTCGTCTCCTTTCCGATGATTAAAATTCTTTATGGGCTATTTCTCCCTCCCCTTCCACTAAAATCTGCATTAATTCCTTCTCCTTAATTTTCTGATTCTTCTGTATTTCGGTCTGTTAAACATGAAACAATAATAATGATGAATTAATTTCTTTACATGCCACAGGTCGTAACTAGTTTTTGTGGAAAAATTCTTTGTCCGTTTTTTATTTTTGTTGGATTGCTTAAACAGTGGCGTTAACCTTTATTTTTAATTAAAAATGTGGCAAGACTATAAGTTACGCAAGCGTTAGCTAAATAAATATTATTCTTGTGCATGCTTCAGAAGATGGTCATTTAGAAAAGCGGACGTTTTATGAACGTGCTTTGTTTGCCAAAAGCAAGGAAACAGTCATCGAAGATAGCAGTTTGCAGGAATACCAGGATTTAATGAGACTTCTTGTCGCCGAAGGGGTAGATTGCATACTGCAATTCATTGGTTCATAGAAGTAGTTTAAGTCAATGGTAGTGTTTGTCATCGATGTGCAGGGAAACCTCCCTATGATTTAAGGGCACACCACCATAAAAAGAAAAGTAACTCTTTGGATTGCGTTTTTCCGTTGAATAATGTTCAAACAAATGCTCACTATTAGTCTTATCACATTGTGTGATAAGGTAATATGGAGCACTGCAAATAAATACTTATAAAAATTATTTTGAACAGGTAATCATTGCATTAGTTATTTCCTTTTATCTAAATAATTTTTAATGATGATCATCTGGGAAGCCTTTACTACGTAGTCATACATTTCAAATTGCAAGCTCAAAAGAATATAGCTGAGTTTGGAAAACTGTACATAGAAATTTCATTCGTTTATTTGATCAGCTGGTAAATATGATTATCAAGTTCTGGTAAGCACAGTATTAAGTCATTTAGATCGGAAAGAAAAATTTGTTTTTGGTACCTGATGTGTTAGCAGAGTATATGGGCTTAAGAGAGGGTCACATCACTGAAACGTACGGTGTCTAAAATCATAAACTGTAAACAACAATGTTCAGAAAAGACAACCATATACAATACTTTTCACGAATGCTGCAATGCAATGTTGGTGGCGTTGTGAAAAGTTTTTCACCGATACATCTTTTATCGTCGTTAACGCAAATATGCCTGCTTTTATTGACAATACTATACTGATCCTAAAAATACTTACGAATTTCATACGTTGATTATTACAAGTTGAACAAAAGCAATACTCAAAATTTAGTGTTGTTTGCTTATTATTTATTAAAACATGGTAGTTTATATTCTTGCTATCAACTGAACTACGTCACCGTGCCTACAATGTATCAAATGCAGTTTACATTCCATTTTTCTATAGCGATGTTTAAAAACATAAACTAAGCGGTGGAAAGTAAAGTCGTCGAAAATAATTATTACCGGCAGAATTCATGTTTGTGCGCCTTATACTCCCCTCTCATAAAAATTTCTGACTCCTCGTTTAGTAGATACTATCCAAAAGAAATGCTATGGGCAAGGGTTATACTGGACAATGTGCGAAGTATGCTCTGTACGGTGACAGCATCGTAGTAAGACTCTCGTGGGCAATAGGATTTTGTATCACAGTTAACTGTGCAGGGATTTGAAGAGAACTTAAGAACGGAAGTAGTCAGTCTACGATAGGTGATTCTCAATAATCGTTGCATTAGCCGCATCCAGTTCGCGAATTTTTAGCAAGTGGATTATCAGCAAATTTCAAGTGTTTCAAAAATATAATACAAAATTATAGATTATGATAACAAAATCACCATGATATTTGATAGTTACTTTCAGCAGTAAAATGAAACGTGAGAAACCGACGATAGCAAAATAATAATTAAATCCACAGACTATAATTAGAGAAAGCACGCATGCGTGTTTTGGTAATGCAATGCTAAATCCACTCCTGCATTTTGTTATTTTCAAATTACAATCTTGCTACGTGTGTGTTGATTTTATCTGCTCATTGCATTTACTATTGACACGTATCTCAACAATGCTGTTTAGTTTTTAATTTTTACTCATCAGATAAATAAGGTAAATATAATGTTATTTTTTCCTGATTTTTCCAAGTTAATATACAGTATTGAATCCTAAGAATGGATAACGCTTTTTTTTGCCGGTTAGATTTATTTAGACAAGTATAAACGAGGCACTGAAATGTGTCAGTTAGATGAGAGATCCATTCTTTTGACTTAATAATAATGTTGTGAAATCGTTTATCGATTTACCACTGCATTATGTATAGTTATGTGCAAATACATTTAGATTAAGTAAAATATTGATTATTATAGAAGAACGTTTTGACAGTTCATTGCCAATGCGAAAGGGAATTTAATATTGACTGTAAACCACAAAAGGAACGTTAACTAAATATTCTTAAATGGAGTTTAAAAATTCTGATTGATTTAGACGTTTGACTTACGCTTTAAATTAACCTTAGGGTTAACTTAATTGCTTCACGTCACTGTTCTTGGGAGTTCTTCTTTCAAGCTTTCCCAAATGTGTTTAACATAATTTACTATACCACTGTATTTATTAGAGGGAACAGTTTATTAAATTTTTGAACCTACCAATATTAAGTGTAAAGTGATGCATTGAAAGATAATGATGAATGATATATTTAAAAAATTATTATAAATTATTTAAACCTGAATTATATTGTTTTTCTGAAATATTGCGCTAATTATGGCAAAGACCGTGATTACTGATCGTAAAAAATAATGTTAAATAACAGTTAAATAACAATATACTTATGCCTCTATTTTTTGTAACGGCGAAAAGATTCAGGTTTCAAATTCATGGAAATCAAGCAAATGAACTTACAGGTTCGTCCAATCTTATAGGAATCGTCACTGTCCAAGACTTCAACCACAGGTTCCACTTTAAACCTTGCCTGAGTGTCATTTGTGTTGTGAAGATAGAGGGCGTAGTTAAAGGCTGTCTGCATCTCTTCCGTACCCGGAGTAAATATAGCACCTTGAGATCATGGAAATAAACGTTAGCTTAATATAAAGGTACCAAATAATTCAATTATGAAAGAAAATTAATATTTTACAATTAGCAAAAAAAATATTACTTTTAATCTGTCGTTATTTACTTCATAGTCTATGGTAGTCTGCTTAAATGAAAAGAGATTTCACGTGAACATTCTCAAATCGCAATTATAGTTTATACCTGTATATCTATTTGTTTCATAAGGAGAATTTCATTTTGCATTTAATAATTATATCCGTCAAATTCTCTTATATTGCTTTGAACATGTTATTGTCATTTCAAAAAATTATTTACATCTTAATATCTTTGGAATTCGTGAATCAAAATTATAGCTATTATTATGACAAAAAAGGATAAAACGGCGATTTTAGGCGTTAAATTTAGTGCTTCCATTTTCATCTGTAAATTTGATGGACCAACATTTTCAGTAGGTAAACACGGCAGAACTCAAAGTATATCGATACAATTTAGATAGATGAAATGCTTAAAAAATTTATTTATATTGCTTAAATTGAAATATTTATAGATACGTATATTGAAGTGCAGGTACTCTTAGAAATTATGAACCCATAGAGAACCTTGGCGAACTTCAGGGTTTCGTGGACTATGGTTTAAGAACCATTGCAATACTGTATGTTGAACAGTAATTTATAAAGCAGATGAAGAAGCGTTGCAAATGCATTTTTTAATCATTTTGCACTGTGCTATAAAATAATTTCCACCATTTAGAAAAACTTAATAAATCACAGTATAAATTCTTTTCTTCAGACTTCATTCTGCATTCAGAATTAATGATTAGGAATATAATTTTTTCTAAGTTGCATCTTTGCCAACGTGAAATATGTATAAATAAATAACAAATATAATATTACACATACATAATTAATAATAATAATATAAGCAAGTGCATTTTGATGAACATGCTTCGAAAGTTAACTTACCAATTAGAGCATCTGGAACACCAGTTATTGTCATAATTGATTTTAGTTCAGATGTACTCTAAAATATAACGTAGACTAAATTCTTTAGGATTATCATCCGTTTTAAATTTGAACATATAAAGAAAATCCAAACTGACAACTTTCTATTACTAAAAATATAAATTCCCAGCGCTTAAAGAATCCACTGCATCACACTAACGAAAGATTAAATTGCCTAGTCATACACCCTTTTCCCAATCTTTGCAAATGCCGAGGCATTTTAAAGTGTTTGATGGTAATCGGTTTAAATTTAAAATCTCTCAGGGAAAAAATACAAATGTAAAAACCAATAATCATTTCCAGCTACCTATCCTTTAAACAATTAAGGGTTAAGAAATTCCAAAAGAATTTGTTAAATAAATTGGTAAACACGGTGGCCTGAGCGAGTTCGAGCGTGGGCAGATAGTCGGTACGACGGAGATGGGGTATATCAAGTTCGACACTTCCTTATCCCGTCTATCTACGTATATACTGTATATTGATATATTTTGATATGCATTACCATAAAGTGAATGTAAGTGACCTCCCAATTTCTTGACTAAACACCCACGCCCCCAACGTAAGGCGTACAAAATTGGTTTCCGATCAACTACAAGCATCAATGCCACTTAAGGTCAAGGTGGTGGTGATGGTGGGGTAAGCATAATGAGTGTGGCTGTCTGGGGGCAATAGGGAGGATTATACCGCAGGTTGATGCAAAGTGTAAACTAATGTGTTTGAGCCCAGGGGGCTTGTAAGATGCTGGGAGAGAAAAAGAGAAAGAGGGGACAGGGAGAATGACTGGAGCTTCGTAGCAGTAAGATTTCTGGAAAAGTCGTCCGTGATTTCAGTGCGGCGACGAAGGCTGTTTTGAGTCGGATAGCATGGGATACACGTTGGATTACTGCCTTGGAAATTGAAGGGAGAGATCCGAGCATATTCATATACGTATTTTATGAATCATCTACTGCTAGTATAGAGTAATTAGTAGCCTAGACAGCCCATTATTCATAATTGTATTGATATTCACAATAAATTAAGTTTTTATTCTGCCTCTGCTCGGGTGATTGATAACCACAGACATAAAACCATAAAAAGTCTATAAGACAGAAGAAGAACCAATAGGAACTCTACAACTGTGTTAAGTAGGCAAGATTTGCACCAACCACTTGACCATAGACCTATGATAATTATCATAGCCCGACGGGATAGATTCTGCCACCTGTCTATAAATATATTCAGGGTCTCCATATCTGCGGCTGCAGATGGCTGAAATTTTTTGGTGTGTGTGACCTTCGTACTTGTGTAGCAGGTACATCAAAACCATCTAAACCTGCAGTCGCTGGGGAAAATATGGCCCTAACTGGACTATTGATGTTCGAGACGAGTGCTGCCTATCCTATATGGTTATATTGGAACAGGGGGAAACAGTGCAGATGATAACGTCAACATTCAACTACACGGCAGCTATGAAGATTTGTACAAATTCCATTCGACATATGATGGTACAACTGTGCTATGACAGCCGACATCGAGTACAATTGTTAACGGCACGTCATTAGGCTATGAGGCTGCCGTTGACGAAGGAACATCAACATTGGACTGCGGAAGACTGGAAATGGGTATCTTGGTTCAACGAATCGAGGTTCCAACTATGCCGATGGGAGGTTGCTTTGTGGCATAGACTACATGAGGCCATGAACCCCAGATGCCAAGTCAGGGTGTTAAAGGTGTACACAGTATAATGTTCTGAGATATGTTTATGTGATTCAGCTTGGGGCCCCTTGACCTATTGAGACCACCATCACCATACAGTACAAGGCTATGTTAACGTACCCTGCTGACCACCTATACCTATTCGTGGCTATCAATTTCGCACAGCAGGATGCTTCTTTCAACAAGACAACATCCCGTCTAATAGCCATCATTTTGTGAAGGACTAGCTGGAGGAGCATTTTAGTGAGTTGACAACCCTCAATGGCCCTCTCAATATCCAGATTGGAACTCTATTGAGCATCTGTGAGATGAAGTGATGCGATGCATTCAAACCCAAAACCCATCACCGGCAACTCTGGGCTCTTTACGAACATCTGCCCTGGAATCATGGGCCGTAATACCACCCTTTCCAAAACCTAGTAGAGTCCATGCCAGAACATGTTGCTGCTGTTGTGAAGGCGAAAGGTGGACCCACACATTATTAAGTAGATGTGCATTTAAATTGCCCTTTCAGTGTATTATTTCTGTTGTTGAAACTGCAACGGTATGCTAGGGATACAATTCTGTTTTCTTTTTAACTTCATTTGTAAATGCCGTTTAAAAAACAAATTCACATAAATCTAGAAAGACTTTAAAGCTAAGAAAGTTAAGTTTTATTAACTAGCTAACCTTATGCTAAGGACAGGATTCAGTATTTTGTGACCTTCATTTGTAAGTTGGAGCTAAAAAACATCTGAAATTCCGATTACGATAACAAAGTCGTTTATTTTAGCAGTTTCGAAAACACAAAATCAGCTGAACAAAGAATGTAAAAAATGATGTAAACAAATGGCAAATAAGAAAAATAAATATCAGCGAATCGTAGAACTAAACTAGCCTCCAACAGGATGTGAAGATGTCGGCGAAAGAGGAAAGGAAATTGGAAATCTCCGACCATTAATCACAGTTATCAGGTTCTCTTGGTTAAAGTAGAGGATAACTGCGCCCGAGACGATAATTATATCCCCACTGCTAGAGGAGGTTTTAAAAATTAAAATGTTTTGATCCGCGTTTCAGTTTACGCAATCAAAGGCTTGTCATATTGCCAAACTGCGTCGGAAATTAAGAAAAACTCTGAACTATTCAACTATTGTTTTAGAACTTTCTCACTCTAATGGATTGTATAAATAGCAGTATGTATATGCTTAACATTTTTATGTTCTTATAGCCCTACAGATAATAACTGTTTAATGTAAAACTTAGCAGAATATAATGACTGAATCTTGGTTACTCACTTTACTTTAAAAAAACAGTTTAGAATAAACGCAAAACTGCGAAAGTTATGAAATAACTTTATATCAGGTTGTGAAACCTACTCTCATTTACTGATATAAAACCAACATTCTTTTACTTCTTTTGGTACTTCTAAGTTTATTTATTTAACATTTTGTACAATTTCTGCAGTATACTTTATTTATGTTAAACGATATTATGTTTAATTAATACACTAAAGTGCCATTGAATTAGGGATAGAAACCTAGAAACGTGTTGGACCCCTTTTGGCCCTGATAACGGCCGCCACATGACGAGGCAAGGACTCCACAAGCTTGCGTAAATGTTCCACAAGTATGGCGACCCATGCAGCCTCCAGAGCTCTCCACAATTCTCTCAAGGTCGTCGCTGATGGGATACGGGCCCGAATACTCTGCTCGAAGGTATCCCAAAGATTTTCGATGGGATTTAAACATGGGCTTCTAAGTGGCCAATTCATTATTTCAAAGTCAGCAGAATGCTTCTGCAACCATGCAGTAGCCAACGTGGACCTGTGAGATGAGCAGTTGTCTTGATGGTAGATGTCATCTACATTGGAATGCATGATGGTCATAAATAGATGTAAATGGTCAGCCACGAGTTCTACGTACCGGGATGCATCGAGAGTCTTCGGTACACGTACCAAAGGTCCCACAGACGTCCAATTGAAGACAACCCAGGCCATCACTGAGCCACCACCAGCTTGTACTCTTCCAACTTGACATGCAGGATCCATGGCTTCATAGGGTTGGCGCCATATTCTGTCTCCCATCGGCGTGGTGAAGTTTAAATCGGGATTCATCACTCCAGGTTATCCGTTGCCAATTTTCGATGGTCCAGTTTTGATGTTCTTTAGCCCAGCCGAGGCGTTGAGCTCGGTGTCGTGCCGTTTAGAAGTGGGACTCTCGTAGGACAGCAGCTCCCGAAGCCGAGATGATGAAGTGAGCGTTGCTCAGTCCGTGCACTGACTTCCCGGCTGGAACCCGCGTTCAGATGGAAGGTTATTTCATATAATGTCTGGCTCCTATCAGTCCATACGATGCGGGTCAGACGGCGAAGCCCACTATCAATTAAGGCTGGTTGTCCTTTGCAGTTTATCCTGGTGCTTGTTTTTTTTTGCTGGAATTTTCATATTCGCGGAACACCCTTGAAACTGTCGTACGAGAAAATCCAAGTTCATTGACAATTTCGGAGATCGGGTGTCCCATCCGTCTGGCACCTACGACCTGCCCTCTGTCAAATACATCTAAATCCCGTGCCTTTCTTATTACTCTTCTCACGACGAATTCTTGGGGAAGCCAAAGCTGACAGCTATATATGATCAGAGTTTAGTCACGCATGCGCGCAAATGCGGGACTTGCGGTGCTGAATTTGGATAACGTCTCCTATCCCTAATTCAATTGCACTTCAGTGCATTATTGAATTGGGTTTTCTCTGAGCGGCTTTTTCCCCCCACATAATGGTCTAAATGGACAAGGTACAAGGTCCCTAGGGCTCAGGAAAGTCAGGAAAGAAGGGGATCCTCTGAATAGATGCTATGAAGTATATGGAAGCTTCTGTCAATGAAATCCAAGGTGTTCTTTAGCTTGCACAGGGTATGCTCTCATATACATAGGGTAACGGTTTAGCGACCAATTCATCGGATGACATTGACAGCAGTCTTTTCTAGCCAATCGGCGAGCTATTTAAGACCGGGAATAGAACGGGAGTTAGCGCAAAACAACTCAATGGGCGCTGTGAGTCCTCGAACTTGGGGATATCAGATAAGCTAACCTATCGCGTTATCGGCTGAACAACCTCCCTCTAAAACATTATTTAATTCATTATTCAAATATTCTTTATTGAAAAAGATATAATTTCAGTAGGCTGAGATGCGTAGAGGTATTTTTGATATTTTAAATATATATATATATATCATAATTTTTTCAAATAGTTTGGTTATAGCTTCAGGTTTGTTACATTTTGGATGATATCCTGACTAAAACACTGCTCTTTTAATACGATTTTGATTGTCGAAGAGCAAGGAGTTAAGTGAAGGTAAAAAACTTATCGACAATGGCAAGATAGGTTACTTTTATGTAGTCCAGAATTTTTAGCGTGTAAAAGATACGTAGATTTGACCTACGGACACAGTTTTGAAAACCGCTGACCTAAAATCATCCTTAAGAAAAACACCTCTGTCATAGCAAGTGTTCAATATTTTAACCATGTAACAGCATAATCAGGTCTCAGGATTTCAGCAAAAATTTAATTTTTTTTATAATAAGTTGTGCAATTTTAATTTTCAGAACTCCAAAGTAAACTGAGATCGTACATCATTCATTAGCAGATTTGGTAGAATTTGTCTTTGCCTTGGTTCCCCCCCAGTCCCAATGTCCACCCTCTACCGAATATGCTTTCGTATTCTCGACATGTTATTGCTTTCTTATTGCTTTTCGCTCGTCATTTGTCATTTTGTGCGTTTGTCAAAAGAGTTTTCCCACCATATCTTTGGAACTCTATGGACAAACTTAATGATTTTGTGAAAATTGAATGCTTTTGACTCTGGGAGTGTCATAGGCTACGTTTATGTCATAGACCCCCATGCTTTATTCCCCCTAAGAAAGAGGAAATATGAAAACTATTGTTCCATTGCATCCCTGGAACACGAGAGCCGAAAGTAATGTGCTATGCATCAAATGAAAGCTTTCGATGTGGGGAGTGTCAAAGGTTATACAAAACCGACCACTGATGCATTATTCCTTTATAAAAAAAAGGGGAAACATGAAAATGATTGTTCCGCTGTATCTTCGTAACGAGATGACGAAATTAATACTTTGTGTGTCAGATGAAAGTTTGTGACGCAGGGTGTGTAGGCAATAAAAGATTCACCCTTATTCTTTATTCCCCATTAAAAAAGTGGAAATATGAAAACCATTGTTCCGCTATATATTCCAAACGTGAGGGCCTACTTCTAATTACAAGTTAGGTGTCGAATGAAAGCTCATATGAGGACGTCGTAGACGATGTCGATTTCCCCCCACCATTCTGCTGCCAAAAAAATGCGGCTGATTTCCGCAGGGTGGACCTTTACGAGCTATATTTGAAATTTAAACTTGTGATGTCTCCAATGTCATTTTAACACGATCTCAAAATCAGGGGGAGGAAAAATATGTTCATGTTTATGAGCCATATATGGAATTTCTGAAGGTAGATTTTTTTTAGTGACAAAGAAACTATATAAATGAATTTCAAATTCAAATTTATTTTCAATAAGTATTATCTATAATTATTTTACATAAAAAACCCAGTAAGCCGAAGCTTATCAGTGGGATTAAAAAATTTAAAGATATGAATCTTTGATATGCACTCTAAAACGTAGGAAATAAAACCAAATTTTATGGATGGTATAATCAGTCACTGAATTCGTATTCACTTCAAAAATTTTAATTTTGCCTTTTAAATAAATCGTTATTAATTTACGGTGATATGCAAACTATTAGGAATTTTTATTTTTAGATATGTACAATTATCATTTTAACAAAAACTATAAGAACAAAAGAAAAATAAATAGTTTTAACTCTTTATGCATGTGCCGGATTATGTGAAAGACGAAAAATAAGAAACTGTTCTTAGCAGTACCAGCAGTTTATTTTTATGTTCATGACAACAACTGAAAAATGATCAAAGAATGCGAGCTAGGGGAAGATTAAATAATCATTTCAGTAAATTATATTTCTTCAGTGTAAGTGATTCTCTGTAAAGTGCTTACTGAATACACACTTCAAACCATCTATTTGAAGCTGTCATTTCTTCCCGAAATCACTTTCAACTAAGCTCTCCGGGCTCATCTATCTCTTTCTCTTATCCATTCGAAGCTGTCATCCTCTTATGGAAACCAATGATCAGTCAGTTTAAACGAGGGATGGAAGACTGACGAAAACGAATAAATTTTGTTCTTCTTGGACTGCTTGCTGTTTACCAAAAACCATTGAAAGAATGCTCGAAATTCCACTTTTCCCACTTTCTACTTTCGGTCTGGATTGTCCTTTCGGACACAGCTCGCTTTTCCGTTTTGTTATTATATCTAAGCAGAGAAATTTCAGCAGATATATTTATTTACATTTCTATCTAGCAAAGGCTCCGTTATGAACACCAGCCGTGACGGGGTGGGAAAGTGAAAATAAATCACCACGCACATATAAGAAAGTAAACAAACGCTGGCACCGCCTATTAAGAACATCCAAAACAGTGACCTGATCGATGATCGAGGTAGGAACTGCTGACACCTACGCAAAATATTCTTTATTAAATTTCATCATGCAGAACGAACTTACATATTTCGACTCTACACATTATTTCAAGTTGATCTGCTTACAACTCTTTGTGAAGCCGGATTTTGTCCATTTCGTCTTCCATCTCGTCTTTATGAAACGTACTTTTGGATCTCGTTCTTGTTTATTGAATATGAATAACGTTATTTTCATGTTGAATGCGACTCACGAAATTGTTTATCATTCTTATTTTATAATTCGTACACAAGCAGATGGCATTGTTTCCAGGAGTCTCGTAAGTCCCGAAATGTCAGGCGAAGTTTATTCAAAATTTATTCAACTAGAACTGTCAGGAAACTGAACATTTTTGGGGACAGTTCTGCCTGTTTTCAACAAGGCAGCTTTCTGTGCAGTTCTTATTTACACATGATGATTGATATTTGACTTCTTTTTTTAGATATTCTCCAATTGACTTATTACAAAACTGTGTATCTATATTAATACTAGAAAAACAGGACTAGTTTTATTTGTTGAATTATTAAAATTCAGATTTGGAAGTTATTATATTTCTTATTTTTCTCTTTCTTTCAGTTACGCAGATTGCGAGCAAGAAAAATTGAAATAACACTTGACATATTTTGATTATTTCCCTTTGAAATTCTTTAATATAATTACAGAAGGTCTCATTTTAATAGTACACTGATTGCTTGACCTGTCAAATAACTTTGAAGTCAGTTGACAAGCTAATCTTATTTTTTTCTAAAAGCGTGACTCATTGCTTTATGTTAATATTCATATGTCAAACGGTACCAAAAGAGAAAAAATAAGAATCTCCTATGGGATGGCAGCGCTTTAGGAAGGTAACGTGAGTTCTTTAGCTTCTGTTCTCAATCCTGGAAGCTTTCGAATTTTCGCTGTCCTCATTCACTGTCTTTTCGATAAAGATTTAGTAGCTGTGCAGATTCGCTGTCTCTCAGATGGGAGGCGGGTTAAATTATAATCTCCTGCATAATAGAGAGAACTTATCATTTAAGATTATGGTCTTGATCAAAGATTTCCATCATCCCCTAATAACTGTCTGTTGGCGACTATTAGTTGCTTTCTTAACTTCTTTTTTCCTGAGACCTGCGGCACCTGGGGTCGCATGAACTCACTTAGCCCACATGAAGCAAAACGTGTCGTCCAGGGTAAAACAGCCAAAATTCACGTTCCTGATTTTAGAATTATAATTATCTTTAGAAGAGCTTTCATATTTCAATGCGAGAAATATGGAACGATTATCAAAACATTCGCGAATTTAATGTATTATACAATCATATTCAGTACATAAGTATAGACTATTATTCTGCACAAAAATGTAAAACTATATAGATATAATTATAATACTTCCATTGAAATCATTTTTACACTTTTAAAAAAATACAATTCTTTATCTCGAGATAGTCAGCCAGGCTATTTTGCATCGACGTGATTTCCAGATGATGGGTTCGCTGTTTCAGTTTCTTGTTTCCAATGACAGTAGTCAGGAGTGCTGTCACTAGTTTCGATGTCACTATCATATACATTGTCACACAGATCTTATGCAAAAGCTAGAACCTCGGGTATTTCTGTTAAAAATTAAATATTTAATGTATCAGGCTTTGACTACTGTGCAGCCCACATGAAGAGTGAAAGTTACTTCGAGTTGTACGTAAGTCGTAGTCATGTTTTCGTGATTGCGCATGCGCTGATTTTTTGTTGCTCTGAGCTTGTTATAGTGTGCTGTCGAGTTGGGTGGTATTAGAGGGAGTTGCAACCACATTTTGCTGACATGTTGGTATTTCGGAGTGGAACATATCAAGGCCTTGTTTTTCAGTCCTCGCATTCGGGTTAATTCTTGTAGTATTTGAATATATTTTTCTGTTGTTCTGTTTTCTACTAAACGTTTTCGTGGTAATGGCGGTGATAAATTTAATCGTTGGAGCAATGCTTTCTGTTTCAATAGAATTCCATTTGATCTCCTATATCAACCTGAAATTTTGTAGGCGGGGTGGTATGATTTCATCATTTTCCTATTCTTTATGTTGTCTTACTTGCTCTGCTCTTCTTGCAAAGGCAGTGATTTGCGTTTTTTATGAACTGTCATGCATAGTTTAGTGGATCTTTTCGTTTTCCCAAAATATGGGTTGTTTTTATTTTTCTATCTATATCTCATGTTTCACATGTTATTTATACATTTCTTCATTGTTATTTTACATCTTTTACAGTTTGCGTATTTGTACATTTTTGTTATTCGAATTTTAAATTTTGGTTACCGGTGTCATGCTTTTTATCTTTTTTTCCCCTTTTGTTTGACGTTTTTTTTTAAACTAAGTTGTTAATATGCCATAAAACGTCAAACAACTAACCCATCAACCCAAAATATGGCTTTCCGTCTCTATTGGTTTCATGCTTCAAAGGTATTTTGTAGACACTGCTAGTTTTTATCTTTTTCGTCCTTGTCAGTTTTCATTACATTCAATATGGTGGTAGTGCAGCTGCAGTTATTTTTTATGCTAACATTTTCATTAAGTTATATGTGATATCGTTTAATTATTGCACTTTTGGAATGATTTTGGTAAACTTAGGTTATCTCTTATTTTTGTGCAGCGGAATGTTTTCTGGAGTGGGGTATGTTGCTCGGTTTATCGTACTTTGAGCCATTTCTTCAATATCATTGATTCAACGCTTATTCTGTGCTAATCGCCATTTCATATATTTTGTTTCGATTTTGTGGAATTTGATTGAAGTGAAATCTTTATTATTTTGACAAATGTGATTTTTATTGTTCGATACTTATGGTTCAAGGGTGACTTGATTTATTTGGAATATGGCTTGCTGGTGTAGAGGGTTTATGATATATATATATGTACAGAGTTTGCAGATTTTTCTATGTCTCATCATATCTAAGAATAATAGTGCATGCTTGTTTACTTAATATTAGTTAATAAGCTGTAAATTTTGTCAAATATGTTATAATATATTCAAATTACTCGAAATTTTAGTTCAAGCCATTTATTTTTTTATTAAGATTTATCGTAGTTTATGAATGGTGGTGAAGTTTGACAAAATTTTTATATCCTAATAACGCTAGATCCTTTTTCCTCCTAACCAGAAAGAATTTTTTGTGTATTGAATCTGAAGATGTTCGGCTCATTAGATTTGTTGTCCTTATTGCGGTATTGAAGTGTAAAATATAATTATAACATATTAATTAATTGATCTGTAACATTCTTCAAATGGTAAGCCTTATTTTATTATCTCAAACTCAATTCGCAATTGTTCAACGATTTATACAGGGTGAATCTGAAAAAGTGGACAAAACTTTACGGGGTGGTAGAACGCAGCTATACGAGCAATATTCGTCATAGAATGTATGGTCGGAACGCAAACGGCGAGAAGTTAAAAGGTAGTTTTCCACTGTCACATTTAAAGAATGAACACAAGAAGGAGAGGATATACTTCAGAAAACATTTTATTAACAGGAATGTAATTGAGGTACATGCTCAAAGAAATTGCTCAAAAGAGCTGCCGCCAGCTGTAATGTAGGCTTCACACCTGCGGGGTGGGGACCGACGCACATTTGCGAAGACACCAGGCATTTCCCGAATATCGTCGGCAACAACGGCGATCCTGGCGACTAGATCCATATCGGTTTCAATGGGGCACTCGTAGATTAGGCTTTTCATATGGCCCCACCGTACACAAAGTGTATATCCGCCATTTCGTGGTTAGTATAACCAGCCATCCTCTCGGCAATCCACGGTAGAAATGCCGTTGGGTGCGAGGACCGACCCTTTTATACCATTTCCAACGCCACCTAGCGGCTCGCCGTTTGCGTTCCGACCATACATTCTATGACGAATATTGCTCGTATAGCTGCGTTCTACCACCCCGTAAAGTTTTGCCCACTTTTTTCAGATTCACCCGGTATAACACATCATTGAATAATTGCGAATATTAGGATGAACTGTAGTTGACTTTGATATCAAAAAGAATTAACCATTTAATCAGTTTACATAGGTTTTAGTCACTGTATGGTTGGTTGTGGGATCATAGGGACTGGGTTTAATGTGCCATCCACTACCTCAAGCAGCTGTTTGTCCCAGAGGTCTGACAGGAGCCTGTCAGTTTAATACGCCATAGTAGAATGCCGGTGAGGAAGGGAAACCTCAGTAGAAAAACGACATAAACGTCCATGCCTTATCTGGGGCTTGAACCCAGGTCCCTTTGATCAGTAGCCTAGCGCGCTAACTACTCGGCCACGGGACGGCCCATTTCACTGCAGAATTAATGAACTGGGTGATAAGAAAAATCACGTGAAAATGAGAAATGTCGCTCTCTAGAAGTGGAAGTAGAAGGATACCCCAGAAGAGGGAAACAGCTAGCAGTCAGAGGATGCGAAACATATTTTAACCTCCTGACAAGGTCTGTAAATGGTAGCTAGGTAGTCACTGGAAGGAGAGCTATGCACCAATCCCCTGTGATGATGCATAGAACCGGCCAGGCCTAGCACCTAATGTCCAACCCCGCCTTCTCGTGGTGCGGACCGTTAGTAACTTTCAAAAGAGACTCTCTTGTGGAAGTGAACGGAAGGGGAGGGCTGCCAGATTAGTGTGGCCTACTGATCTGGACAACTATGGCTACTTTTCTTTTTTTTCTACCCTGCTGAGGAGTGGTCAACCACACAGGGTCCTGGTGCTGACCATATAAACCTACTGGACTGGACAGATATATGGCTCTAAGCTTGATTATGGATCCTGATTTTGCTGCACTGGTGGGCTTCTGTGGAGGGAAAATCTTCCGCTGTGTTTTCTTTTTGTTTGTGGGTTGACAGCCCCAAGTGAATAGATCCACAGGATATGTTTATCAGCTGGTGGATAATCCTGAGCAGAAGTCATCGCAGGCACCTGAACTCTTTGCTTCTATTGGCATCGTCAAATTCTACATTGGAGGAAGTCTTCCAGTGTAGATGGCTTCAGCCTTTAGTAGTGGGGGAACGGGTCTTTGCCCCATGTCTGCGATTAGGGGGCTGTTTGATATTGTCGGCATTCCCTCTCTCAATAAACATAGTTTCTTTAAACATCCCACTAACCATTTTCTCTCCATAGGTAGTTGGAATGTGAGGACTCTGCACAGAGCTTTTTCTCTTGATGTCCTCACACAAGAATTCCACCGTTATAATTTAGATATTCTCGGCTTGCAAGAGACCAGATGGACAGATAAAGGTCAGATTCTTAAAAATAATCTTAAATTTCTCTTTTCAGGGAGGGACGACAAAAAGCATCACCAAGGCGTGGGTCTGCTTCTCAGCAGACACGCTAGTGATGCTCTTCTAGGATATGAGTGCATTAATGAAAGGTTTCTTACAGCAAAATTTCAGACAAGCGTTAAAGACTTGAATGTTATCTGCTGTTATGCCCCCACTGAGGATGCCGATGAGGATGAGAAGGATAGGTTTTATGAACAACTTCAGGATATTTTGAATTCTGTCAAGAAAGGAGATATTACCCTTGTTCTTGGTGACTTCAATGCCAAAGTTGGTACTGACTCTGACCTTTGGGGAGGAGTAATAGGCCCTTTTGGTATTGGTAGCTGCAATAGCAATGGGCAACGTCTCCTACAGGTAAGTAAACTCAATGGATTCAGAATAACTAACACTTATTACAAACACTGCGACATACATAAGTACACATGGGTTTCACCTGATGGGCTGCATAAGAATATGATTGATTACATATTAATTAACAGCAAATGGACTAGTTCTGTTAGGAATACCAGGGCATATAGGGGAGCTGAAATTGGATCTGACCATTACCTTGTTAAAAGTGTCTTGCAACTTAAACTTAAAAAGTGTTGTGCTAGGGTTAAAAAATTTACTTTTAATACTGAAGCTCTGAAAGATCCAGTTATAGCCAAAGCTTACCATGATAGGTTACTTAGTCATTATGACAGTCATGGTTTGCTTACTACTGAAGTTGAGGAAGAATGGGATCATTTTAAACAGGCTTTTTTGGACACTAACAGTACTCTTTTAGGAAAAAAGGAGCAGAAGAGGCAAAATTATCTGAGTGATAAGGCACTTGAGCTTATTTCGGAAAGAAAGAACTGCAGGAATGCCCTTAATCAATACCCTACTAGTCCTAATAGAAAGCATTACAGAGACCTTAATAAACTTGTAAAGGATCAGTTAGCTGCTGATAAAAATTTTTGGCTTGATGGTTTGGCTGACAAAGCCGAGGAAGCAGTTAGACAGCACAACAGCAGAGAGCTGTACCAGATAGTTAATGTTTTGTGTGGTAGAAAACGGACAGGCATACAAGGATTGAAGGATAAACAAGGTAAGGTTATAGAAGGGGAGGATTCTGTCATGGCTAGGTGGGCTGAGCATTTAAGTGATGTTCTAAACAATGTAGTTAGTTCTACTCCCATTGTTTGCAATGATGATAGATGCATTGGTGGCTTTAATGTTGGCCCTATAACACAATCTGAAGTTAGTTTGGCTGTTTCTAAACTTAAACTTCATAAATCCCCAGGGGTAGATGAAATTACTACGGAAATGCTTAGAGCTGGGAATGTTTCGGTTACCACTTGGATGACTGAAATTCTGAATCTCTTTTATGATAAAGGCATGGTTCCTAAGGATTTTACCAGAGCTATTGTTATCCCTATTTTCAAAAAAGGTGATCGCAGTTCTTGTGATAACTATAGGGGTATTAGCCTACTCTCTTTTCCAGGTAAAGTTCTTTCCATGATTGTGCTTAATAGAATTAAGAATCTGGTTGACAGGCAATTGCGTGATGAGCAATGTGGATTCAGAAGTGGTAGCGATGTGTGGATCAGATATTTTCACTTAGGCAGATTCTTGAGAAATGTTTAGAGTTTCAGAAACCTTTGGTTGCTAGCTTTGTTGATTTCAAAAAGGCTTTCGACTCTGTTGATCGTCATAATTTGTGGTTGATTGTGAGATCATATGGTATACCAGACAAGTTAGTTAACATTATGAAAGCTCTCTATAATAACACTGAGTCGTGTGTGAGAGTTGGTAAGGCTTGTAGCAATTGGTTTAGCATTACTTCTGGTGTTCGACAAGGGTGCATTTTGTCTCCTTTTCTCTTTAGCTTGGTTATTGATTATGTTATGCGAAATTCACTTCAAGGGAAAGATTTTGGCCTTAAATGGGCTGGAGATAGGAAAATTTCTGATTTAGATTATGCTGATGATTTAGCCCTTCTGGCAAATGATGTTGATGAGATGAACTCTTTCATTCGAGCCGTTGATGAGACTGGTAGTAGAGTAGGTTTGGTTATAAACAGAGAGAAAACTAAAGTGATGAAAATTGGTCAGGCAGGCTGTGATTCAGTTAATCTGAATGGTTGCAGTCTTGAGCAGGTGTCACAGTTTAATTATCTTGGGAGCTATGTAACAGATAATGGTGATGTGCGGCATGAGATTAACAGACGAATAGGGATTGCTGCTGGGACTTTTAAGAATCTATGGAGAGTGTGGAGAAATAGGCGTATACACCTAAAGACTAAAATTAGACTGTATAATAGTTTGGTTCTTTCTAGGGTTAGTTATGGTAGTGAAACTTGGACACTTTGTAAACAAGATAACAGGAAACTAGATGCTTTTGATTCCAGATGCTTACGCAGTATCTTGGGCATTAGGTGGTTCAACTTTGTAACTAATGATGAGATTAGGAAAAGGAGTTTGCAACCTCCTTTAAGCAGCATATTGTGCAGAGAGAGACTCCGTTGGTTTGGCCATGTTGCCCGTATGAATAATTATAGATTGGCGAATAGGGTTATGAACAGTGTGCCTAAAGGCCTCAGAAAGAAGGGGAGACCTAGGATGCGGTGGGCAGACAATGTCAAACAGGACCTTGTTAGAATTGGTGTGCAGTGGCCAGATGCAGTAGATGTAGCTCAGGATAGACTTGCTTGGAGAACTAAATTGCACGGTCTGGTTGGAACTCCGTAGCCCATGGCTGCTTGAGGATGATGATGATGATGATGATGACAAGTTCCATATCCCGGAAGAAGCTGAGATAAAGGTTTTCACTAGATTCAAAAGAATTAATTTCGTGCTTCTTTTTGTAACATCTGCTGGAATCGAAGTTCTGTTTAACGAATCGTGCGGTGAATTAAAGAAAGCCAGGAAAATACGCAAATTGGCGCACATATGAATGAAAAGAACAATCTATTATAAAAGTGACGCAGTAGTAACAGGATAAACGTTACATATTGACGCAGTGATGGCAAGATGCCCTACTCTGGGTTTTGACGCAGGATAAGGTATGGATGTTTGTTCTTATGGTGCTTCTCTGATGACCTCTGGGGCGGGGATGACGTAGTCGGTAGCGCCAGTCTCGTAATGTGCAGTTCCTAGGTCCACCTGGGCCAGTGTTGAGATTTATCTTCGCAAAATCCCCACCCTGCCCTCGGTCAGAAGACACCAGTCAGCTTGGACAGACCGCTCTCCATCAGATGGGACGTGAAGCCGGGCACTCTGTGCGGGAGAGCCATATTCTCTGCATGTTAATAGCACGCTGGATAGCCTTTACGGGAGGCTACCATCTGTCTCCTAATAACTGTCCAGTGGGTTCCCGCCCCTAATCCTCTCTGAGCCCTTGGGATCCTGGTGATCTGGCCATTTCGCCCACTGTGTACAGAAAAGCCCCTCTCAGAGGTAAAACAACACATTCCATGATGAGCTCTTGCCATTCTCACAGGCGTCCACTAAGGCATATTATATCGACAAATTCAGACCGCTGTTGCAAGCAGGTGCTTGAGGGTTATTTTATTATATATTTTATTTTGGTTTTGGTAAACAGGGAAAGGCTCTAAAGCTCAGCGGAGAAACAAAGTTTAAAATCCTAAAATGAATAGGTAGAATGGAAATGATAATGACTTTAATAATAATTAATGGATGAAATAGTATTTAATGATGATAGATGCACTGTTTGATAGAAATAAAGCACTTATTGATTAACATAATGTATATATGTATGTAACGAATGGCGATCACATAACGTAACTCGATAGATTCTGTCCTCATGCCTATTCCCTTTACAGTCAAGGATTTCCTCTGGGAACCAATTTGGATGAGTTTGTGATTAATTAAAAGCGGCAGCATTCATTATTACGGAAGAGGTGGACTGCACTACTCGACACGCAGTAAACAATATATATGGAGTTGATAATGAAGATATTCTTGTGACAATTATAATATTAACCAGTGACCGGCGCCACTTGTTTACGGTCCCGGAACTCTGCGAAACAAGGTTCTGTCAGAGAGCGGCGAAGTGGTAACGTGCAGAAGGGGTTGGACACGCTAATCAACTAACCGGGTGCTCAGACGGATGTAATGAGAACTGAGAAGTGAAATCCGCCCTCACGATGTCAAAGCACTCTAATGTGAGAGCAAATATACATGCAGTATAGTCTCCCATTTGTCACTGAGATGAGATCCAAGATACAGAATTCGGTCTCAGCGTTTAGATCTTCTGTTGCCGCATGGAAATATCACAACTTAAACATGTTCTTGATTATGTAAATCGATTATAGCTGTTTAAACGTAATAACTCGGCAATAATTAAGCTAAATCATGGTTTAAATAATTAAAAATATCCTTACTACAAACTAATAGGATAAATATTCTGTAACACTATTTATGTTAGGAATATGCTTCTCTTTTAAGCATGTTTCTTCCTTTACTTTGAATATTTTATTACGAATAGGTATAGCTTTACAATTCAGTGGTAAAACAATCCAACTGAAACACTTGTAAGATTATATACAGTATAAATATATATTTGGCATAACTTGCATGAATATAACGCATTAAATTACATGACAAATTTGAGTTTGCTATTTATATACACATTATTAAATACTTATTGCAAAAATCCTTATTGAACTTAATATATAACGTTTTAATTATTTACCACTTCTTATTAATAAAGGTTTTTCCGATGAGAAATTTGCTTTTTCAAATAGGCAGCGTCGTGTATTTTTCGCCTTATTACTCATAGTGATGAAATTTCCTGGTTTTCTTCGTTGATAAATTACTGCAATTAATCAACCAGTTAGGGCGGTACTGCCTCTTCCCAACATTTCTGCTAGGTTATAAGAAATTATATTGCATTTAACAATTTCCGAAAACTTCTGAAAGACATGTTGCAAAATAAACGCTTTCAAGATAGAAGGAAGGCTTGATTAAATGCAATCTGTCTAATTGCTATTGAATGCTGTAACATGCGCTGATAACATGGAATTTCCATTGCATACATCATTGTTCGACATATAGGTCAGAATGATACCTATAGTTCCATGGGCAAATATTCTCACAAAGTAGATAGAGAACTGGAATTCAAAATTCCACGAATCTTCTTAAACGTGTCATGAATTCTATTTGGTTACACGTTTGGGAAGTGATGAGGATTAGTAGTCTCGTAATCTAAAGCCCAAAGATTCGAGTTATCACTGAGCCTGGGCTGAGATTTTCTCCAATGACTGCCCTTGGGGAGAAAGGGAAATATCGATGGGCAATGGAAGACCATAGTTAGTCTATGGCTCCCAGTCTAGTAGAGCCATACCTGTGCAGATTAGAGAGCACATTATAGAGCTTCGATGAAACACTTCCACTAGTTTCCTAACAAAGGTAAATGACTCGAACACTGAATCTCCTTCAACTACCTAGCTCTGATCTTTTGGGGAACTTGTGAACTGCCCTTTTAGTTCATTGTATGCACAAAAAAGCTGCTCAGAAGTAAAACGCACCAACACAAAGAGAAAGGTGTTACGTTTAGTGCTAATGCCGCTCTTTTCGGGGGCGGGAGTTGCTCAGTCGGTAGCACCCAGGCTCGTAATCTGCAATTCCCAAATTCGAGGCCCACCTGGGCTAGCGTTGAGATTTATCTCTGCTAAACTCCCCGCCCTGCTCATGGGCTTGGAAAGGCCAACCTCTGTCGGATGGAACGTTAAGTCATGGCGCAGTGTGCGGGAGAGCCATAAACTGTACACGTTAAATAACACGCTGGATGGCCTTGACGGGAGATTACTATCTTTCTCCAAACAGCTGTTCCAGTGATCCCCTCCCTCAATCTTTTCTGAACCTTCGGGGTGCTTGTGA
Organism: Ryuthela nishihirai; assembly: GCA_038380435.1. Taxonomy (NCBI): domain Eukaryota; kingdom Metazoa; phylum Arthropoda; class Arachnida; order Araneae; family Heptathelidae; genus Ryuthela; species Ryuthela nishihirai. The sequence continues at coordinate 78,823,350 of JAWZYU010000009.1, read as the reverse complement.
CCTAGCCATTTAGCCCACGTCAAATCTAGTCACGTCATATTCTGCGTTTGAAAGGTTAGAAAACGTTTAGAATTTAAGGAAGTTATTGAACTGTTCCAAGACAAAATCTCGTCAAGATTCCTCGTTTTTTTCTCGTTTAGAAAAAAATTTTGCTTTTTGAGAATCCTTTCAAAATAGACGTCGATGACGTTTGCAGAGATCTTCAAATGGAGGCTGCTGAATTACAAAGAAATGACAAGCTGAAGGATGTTTTCCACATTAAAGACTTGAGGGCATTTTACTCTGCAGAAAAGATCCTGTAACTACACTGGCGGAAATGGTAAAAAGAACAGCCAGAAGAAATTCCTTTAGGAACGTAATATTATAATATTGTTACGACAGATGAACGCGCTACAGTGAACGCTCGCTTATATGCTTGTGCGTAAGAATTATAAAACAAATGAATTTGAATGTAGAACCGACCTGAAAAAGAGAATGATAGAATAATAATGTTAAAAGTTGAGCCGATCAAAAAGGAGGTTCAGATAGTCTGAGTCAGTGTGCGATAAGTAAAAACAAGAAGTATCTTTATTGGTGTGTGCGCGGGTGTTTGTTTTGTGTTGCTAGTAAGATAAATTTAGTAATCTAACAAAACACGAAGGATTGTTTACGCCTGAAGTGAAGGTATTCAAGAGATACGACAGACAAATTGAAGAGGTAGTAGTTTAGTAGAACAGACAGAGCTGGTCTTGTATGCTCTGTAGAAAAAGGGTTATTGACTTATGTATGATAGTAGTTAGTTTGTTTATATGCTATTTCCATTTATATGCATCATCCATATTTTTTAATAATTTGCATTGTATTGAAATTAGTTTAAAAATATTCTTACTGATACTCACGCTCAATGCCTATCCATTTAAAATTTGCTACAATATGTTAATAGTTAAATAAAATAAATAAATAAATACTCCCTCAAGCAGCTGCTTGCCACAGAGGTCTAACAGGAGCCTGTCAGTTTATATGCCAAAGTAGAAGATCTGACAGGATAGCAGGATCTCAGCAGAAAACAACACGAACATCCATTCTTTACCCCGGGGCTCGAACCCAGGTCCCTTGATCAGTAACCAAGCGCGCTAACCACTCGGCCACGGGACGTCTGTTAATAGTTAAGGGCAGCAGAAATCGTGATCCAAGATTAATAGTCATTGGATGATATAATGACGTCACTGAGGACGACAACATGCAAATGTACACAGCGCGTATTTAAGAACTAGGGCGTGAAGGAAGAAGTTATTCGTCTTGTGTCGTGTTGTTCAGTGCTCTTTGAAGAAGCTACCATGTCTGGACGATGCAGACGTGCAGCATTTGTTCAGTTAGCGCAGTTTGAGCGAGGTCGTATAGTGGGTCTTCAGAAAGCAGGTTGATCTTTTCATCAAATTGCACACCGCGTTGGATGAGAGGTATCGGTCAATGGTCATAAGGTCATTCACACATTCGCAGGCGTGTTTCCGGGCAACACAGAGTTACCGACGCAGAGAGGATCGGCGTATCAGTAGGGCAGCGGTGGCAGAGCAGATGGCTACGGCATCACAAATTCGATCCTCTGTCTTACCAACGATGTCTACAAGAACAATACGCAATCGTCATTTTGAAGCACGACTATGTGCACGGTTACCACTGTCAGCTCGTCATTGTCGAGCACGTTTGCAGTGATATCAAGAAGGAGTTCATTGGAGGGAAGAATGGCAGTCTGTGGTCTTTAGTGATGAAAGCCGATTATGCTTAGGAGTATGATCATTACACGTAAGAAGGTGAGCAGCTTCTTCCATCGTGCATCCGCAGCGACACACAGGGTCCACTCCGGGCATCATGGTGTGGGGAGCGATTAGCTATCATTCTCGTACGTGTCTGGTGTTTGTACAGGGTACACTGAATAGCAATACGTACGTCAGCGACATTGTACAACCGGTCGTCCTGCCATATTTGAATGTAATACCAAATGCGGTATTCCTTCAGGATAACGCCCCTCCCCCCCCCCCCACACACACACACTCCGTGCGGGAAACTCAACATGCTCTTCAGGCAGTGCACCAACTCCCTTGGCCAGCACGCTCTCCTGACTTGTCTCCAATCGAGCATGTCTGGGACTGGATCGGACAAAGACTCTTTCGTAGACCGCGGCAGTCAACGACCATCGTTGAAATAAGCGTCCAAATTGTAAGCACATGGAATGGTATCCCCCAGTGTGATATCCAAGATTTGTACGACCTATTGCATGCCAGATTGGAAGCTTGTATTGCTGCTCGAGGAGGTTCAACACATTATTAAAATGTGCCTTGTGTAAAATGTAATACTCATTAAAAGGTAAAATAAACATTGAAACACTTCACACGTGTGATCACTGTCCTTTCTGAACAAGTTGTTTCTATTAAATATATCTCATAGATTACACTTCAATTGTTAATGGTGTTCTTTTTCCAATTTCCGCCAATGTATATATCAAAATGGAATCGCATGAGATCGAAGACAGACTTCCCACGCACGTTCTTGTTCGAGCAAACTTTCTCTCTTATGCATTCAGAAAAGGCATTTTTAGTTACGGGCTAACAAATGAACATCTGTATCGACAGCTGCAGATTACGGCATCAAAACTGTAGGAAAAAACTAGCAAACTGTCGCAGATATATAAAAATAAAATAAATATTTTCTCAAGCAGCTGTTTGCCCCAAAGGTCTGACAGGAGACTGTCAGTTTAATACGCTATAGAGATATCTGTGAGGAAAGAGAGACCTCAGCAAAAAGACAACACAAACATCCATTGCTTTACCCTGATTCATTGCCTTACCCGGACCATTGCCTTACCCTTATCGAACCCTGATCCCTTTGATCAGTAGCCAATCACGCTAATCACTCGGCTACGTTATAGGAAGAAAAACCAAAATCCAATTAACTGTAACTGCGAAGATTTCTGCTATTTTGTAAATATTAGTAATTATTAAATTGATAACTAATATGCATAAATTTACGTTTGTATCAATTATTTTTCGTGTATTCGACATCAAGGAGGGCAAATAGTTGCTGTGTTGCCTGCCATTACAGAAATGTTGACTACTCCTTCAAGATATTACAAAAGCATCAGACTAAACGGCTCTAGGCGCCAGGTTCCTTATTTGTAATTCCCAGTTTCAAATTCCAACTGTACCGGCGTTGAGCTTTATCCACGCTAACTTCCACTCTGCTCTCGGTGATAAAGAGGATACCGATGGCCTTTGAAAGGCCGCCGTCCATCGGATGGTGCGATAAGCCTTGGCGCCGTGTATAGGTCTATACTCTGTATACGTTAAAGAACATGCTGGATGGCCTTCACACGAGGCTATCATCTGTCTTCTAAAAGCTGTCCAGTGAGTCCCCTTCCAATAACCAATTTGAGCACTTGTGACCTGCCATTTAGTCACCGTGTGCGCAAAAGTGCTACTCAGAGTCAACCAAAATCAACCATAGCACTCTATACAAAACTTGACAGATGTTGAAACCACTGCAAAGGGTTAGTCTTTAGGGCTGACAACTTGTTTTTCCATAGTATTAAACATACCAGCAGCAGTTTCGATTCTCCGTTTTCCCTTAAGACACCACACCAACTTTAAGTCTTAAAATTGTTAGGAAAAAAAGAAATTGGACTTACCTTCATTAGAGAACCATTCAGATAGGCTGAAATATCACCTGACTACACATTATTTAAGTCTGAAAAGAAGTACCGTACCCAATTATTTCCTACGTAACTCTAATACAAAACAACATTAATCACTTGTTAATATAACGAATTTGCAATTGTAGTAGCTTTCCACCCCCCTTAAGATGAGTGACTTATGATCATAACCGGATTATTGAACGGGTTAATTAGGTTGTAATCTTTCAGCTGATGCTCAGAAAGGAAGTGATTTTGTGAAACATGATATTAACAGTATCAAATTGTGATGTTTTACCTCTGAGAGGCATTTTTTGTGCGCACAATGGGTTAATTGGAGAACTCCGAGAAGGTTGGGGGAAGGGGACCGACTGGAAAGCTGTACGAAGACAAGTGGTATACTCCCTTCAAGGCCATCCATCGTGTCCTGTAACGTGCACAGGGTATGGCTCATTCCCTCAAACGGAGCATGGCCTAACGTCGCATCCAACTGACGGCGGCCTTTCCAAGCCTATCGTTGTCCCCTGCTGACTGAGGGCATGGTGGGATTTTCAGGAGATAAATCTCAACGTTGGCCCAGGTAGGATTTGAAACTGGGAACTGCAGATTACGCGCCTGGAGCACTACCGACTATGCCACCCCCTCCCCTAACAGTATCGAATTGCCGAAGTGTATTTATTGTCTTTTTTTAATTGGCTGCTACGGAAATATGCTCCGCAACGCACTATTCATTTAAAACGGCAAAATTCTCAGCGTAAGTCAAAATATAGTTTCTGATAAATAAAAAGCTGCTTATAAGGAAAGATGCAGTACAGTTTGATTTTGTTAAGAATATTATATTTTCTCTGTCTTCGAATCTCTATTACATTTTCTGCGTCTTAGAAATGAATAGAGTTTCCGATGCACAGCACATGTTTTATCCATACATGGAAGGACTGATGATGTGAAGTATTCTGGACACAAAGAAAATATGAGGAAACGTGTCTCACAACATAAGAGGACAAAGGAAGAATTATCTTAGAAGATCGTAAAAATAATAACAACTTTCTCTTCCTTGCTTATTATGAGCCGTTTGTTACTCACAAATTTCCTGTGTTATTAATGAGTTTGATCACTAGCAAAAGACATACCAGAAGTCAACTCTCGATTTACGAGTATTTGATTGACGCTTTTTTGGAATAAGGTGATTACTGCATTTATACCTTTTTTGTGTAATTTATGCGGACTTTTTTTTCAGAATATAGTGGTTTGAACTCAGAAATTTTAAAATAAAATGAAAGCCTCTTCAACGTTGTTCTTTTCAGTTTATGATGAGACCAGCAAGGCTACTAGTTTGTCTGCAGGCTACGGCAGAACAAACGGCCAAGCCATTGAGACCCAAATTAGGACACTAGCAGGTGTAATACCACTGAGAACCAACGCAATACCACTGCGACACCGAGGTGACCGTAAGAAAAAACAAAGCCTAAAATGTAAACCTCCGGCCTCTATCTCGGCCTAAGTGGGGCCAGTAGATGACAACTTCACGTACTCAATCATCTGCCCTAGATGACTCCCTAACTCTGTGAACCCCATCTCCTTTCAATCCTCCCCACAACCAACACCAGTAAATCATCGGAGACAGCGTTCAGTGTGTGCTGGAAAAAAATCTTAAACAATTATTTATATTCTTATTGTAGATAGGCTGCGTTTTCTAGATAGATTGTATTCTTTCGTTTTTAGCGATTGCTGCAATGTACTTTAATGTTTTTATTATTGATTATATAAATACTGTACAATTAAAGAATAAATATTTTTTGATTTTTTTTTTTCTGTTCATCTTCCTGTATGCGCCCTAAAAAGTAGAAAATAAACCTAAAACGTATGGTGTAAAGTCGTTGAATTCATATTCACTTCAAAGTAAGATAGGGCGGCAATTTACCTACTCAACAAGATTGCATGCGTCCTATCTTCCTTTGAAGTGAATGCGAATTCGCTGACTAATTGCACCAACGATATCTTTTAGGTTTATTTTCTATGTTTTAGGTCGCATATAGACAGATAGGTATTTTTAACAATTTTAATTTTTTTTTGTTACTAACGCCTACCTTCAGAAACCTCATTTGATATATGACTCGTTTATATATTGTTATATATCGTTATGATATTAAAGTCGTTTAGCAAAGGAACTGAAATAAAATATGAAGTTCCACAGAGTTCTGTAGTGGGGCCAATATTATTCAGTGTATTTATAAATGATCTTTGTCACCTTGAACTAAAAGGGGCGGGGGTGGCTCAGTCGGTAGCGCGCCAGGCTCGTAATCTGTAGTTCCCAGGTTAGAGTCCCAGCTGGGTCAGCGTTGAGATTTATCTCCGCAAAATTCCCCGCCCTGCCCACGGTCAGTAGGGGACACCGATGGGCTTGGAAAGGCCGCCGTCCGTCGGATGGGACGTTAAGCCGTGGCCCCGTGTGCAGGAGAGCCATACCCTGTGCACGTTAAAGAACACGCTGGATGGCCTTGACGGGAGGCTACCATCTGTCTCCCAACAGCTGTTCCAGTGGGTCCCCTCCCGCAGCCTCCTCTGAGCCTTCAGGGTACATGTGGCCTGGTCATTTAGCCCATGGTGTGCAAAAAAGTGCCGCTCAGAGGTAAAACAACCCAAACAACCTTGAACTAAAAGGAAAAATAACTTTCGCTGATGATACAAATTTGACATATGCTGTTAACAATAAGACTATTTTAATTGCAGGAATAAATGAAGACTTGGGGAATATTAGGAAATGGTTCTTAAAAAATTAATTTTGAAGCAGTGCTACTTCCCTATCCCTATTATTTGCTTCATTGTTTATAAGGAAATTATGCTTGATTTACGCGTTTTTGATTTCCCCGGCCATTTTGGAAAACGCAGCCCCCACGTAAATTTATTTTTATTTTTATTTTATTTGAACATTACATACTACTGAGACTTCGGTGAACTATGGAGAACAGATATAATTTTAAATTACAGATGAACTGCTCATAACATTTGAGACAACAATAGGTTAGTTATTTACTTAATTCTAGTGAAATCCATGAAAGAAAATTTAAATGAATACCGTAATGAAAAAATCCCCCTCCAACTTGTTACCAATTTTATGGAATTTTTTTAAATTTTAAGTGATTTCTGGTATCTTTTTTATTGACGTGTCAACTTTCTAGCAACTATTATTAATCAAATTCCATTAACGTTTATTTTGTTTCAGTATCTGCAGTATTCTGAAACTGTAGCGTCCATAACTGTATTTGCATTTTTTACTCGCAATAAACTTTGTTGTCCGATTTATGTGCGATGCTTCTAGGTATGTTTAGATTAAATACAACACAGAGATGCATAATTTATATGTATGTAATTAGTTTTTTGAAGAATAAGCTGAATAATTAACGTATGATATGTAAAATGTATGTAGTGCCGCTTCTTGGCTTTACTAAAGGTATTTGGAAACCGAAAACGTTAACAGTGATATCGTGTTCGTTATAAGTACGTCGTGTTTCCTTCTTCAAGTCTAAACTTAGAATATATTTTTTTAGCTTATGCCTTGCGAAACAGACGTAACGTATGTAGTGAATGTAGGCAGATGTAACATACACTGTTACCCACTAAGGTAAGAGTTTTCTTTTCTGTACTTGCATCACTCCTTTGCTCATTATATTCGTCCCATTTTATGCCACCTAGCAGGCTGCTGTGGAGCGTTATTACGAACCCAACTCTAAGCTGCAGCAGCCACAGGCAACCTAACTTAGCGCGGATGCATGAACGGAGATGAAAGGAGCAGAAACTAACTGGGGTAGAGTCGCCAAGGTAGAATCAACGGAAGTTGCGCTTTTACAGTAATTGCTCTGAGCTCGCAGACCGAACATGATGCAACGGCGTTTGCTCTCCGTATCCATTGCTCTTTAATGTGAAGTCGGCTGGGGGTATGTTAACGATACCTGTGCAAGGAGCACTTGAGCGCTCAGTTTCTGTAAATAGTCATTATTCTAGTCCTCTGGGAAGTTTAGCTCCCAAAAGAAAATTTACATTTGTTTTAAGGGGGTTCTTAAATTCGCCTGGAAGAAAGTTTCTAAACTCTGACCACAAAATGTGCAGAAAAATTTTTTTTACGTAGTGTGGCATGAATAATTCGATTGCTATAAACAGAATTACTCGAAAGTTAAGGAAAAAAAGCATTTAACTTTTGTCTTTAAAACCCTAATAACATGAAATTTGAAGCATTTACGACTGAACGTTTCAGTCAGCAAAGTTGCCTCTCACGGCAGGAAACCACGAGGATGAAAGAAAAGAAAATCATAGGAACCCAAGACCGAGAACAATAAAAGCTAAGGGTTGCGAAAATGTGGTTTCCTAGTATTGCATAAATACCGAACTCCTTCTGAACTATGAGGCAAAGACTCCCTTAGGATTCCTTACTATAATGCTCACAACCTACAGGCTTTAAAGTAAAGAGAGTTATTTTTTAACAAAAGCTAATGACAGCCTAAAGTCATATTTTGGTGAACTAAACCAAAAATTACCTTACATTTGTAATTTAATTAATTTGTAATATCTTAAAATTGTCCCTTTTTATTTTTATTTCCTTATTGTTTGCTTGTTTGCATTTTGATTAAACATTTTTCTTAAATATTTGACATCTATGAATATGTGTTTAACGATTTCTGGTCTCACACATGGGCGTCCTCAGGGAGGAGGGAGGAGGGAGGCTGGGAAAAAATGATCGAGGAATTAATTTTTATTGAATAAAATCAAGTGCACCAAAAATTAAAGTCGTTTTTTCCTAAACGAACTGTAATTGTGATTTATTTTTGCATTTTCTTTTGTTTGCCGAAGTATACCATTTTTTTTAATAATGTGAAGAGAAAACTTTTTTTAGATATATTTTAAATAATAAGTTCTCTTTTTTTTTCGCTTTGTTTTCTGGCATTATTATTTGTTTTATAGTATAATATATGCATGATTGCTGTATTTGCAAATGCGCTCATTAATAAATGGCCCTACCTAAATATTTTAACTTTAAAATATTAATTTGTTTTTAGCCCCCTTCCCCAAAGAACAATTCTGCCGACATTTAAAGTTCAAATCTTTTTAACTTTTAGTCGTATTTTATTCTATATAATTCTGCAAATATTACATAAATATTTGAAAAAAAAAAATAAACAAAAACGTTTGCTGGCTGCTACCGAAATACATACCTCAAAATATCTTAGTAAAGAATATCTCATTCCGCATCAAGCTCTCTCTTAATGAAGCGGATTGAATCAGACTTAACAACTACCCAATTAGGTAAACTCGTCCAATTTTCAATGACCGGGGGAGATAAAATGTTATGCCTTGACGACAACCTTCATTTCCTCTTACCTAACGTACAATGATACCCACAAATTATATTGAAAAGACTCCTAAAATGAAAATGTTCATCATTAATTATGCTATGCTCTGCGGAAAGTCTGTATCGAGTGTACTCTTAACAATCTATGCAGTTAGCATTATCGATGACGGAACAAATGTTTCAAATGACAACGCGCCTTAAGAAGGTGAAGTTAACCTCTTCAAACTGCGAATAACGAATACGGGCTGCAAAATATTTATCTGAAATTAGCCGAAACACAAATAGCGAGGGCCTACTGTATATCATTTCGATCATTCAGGAAATAAAAAAATACTGGACAAGTTTTCTACACCCAGTAGTCGCTGAATCATGATTACAGAACTTCATATTAAGGAATTGTGATGGCATACACAAGTCGAGTGTATGAGGCGAAAGTCGATCCCAACGCCATCTGCAAAACTGCCCGCAAAAGCAACACTTGAGACATTCATCTGCGAATATAACGCTGAATATTGACAACAGCATTCCAGGAGCCAAGCAAATTATCACATCTTTATCGTTTGGGATATTAGAGCAGTCGCCCACAGTTACATTTATTTCTAACTGCAGAGCATCCGAAATTGTGACTTTTATGATGCCTGGAACATGAAGTGGAACCGTGACCAATTTGGAAACAATCTGCCCGATAAATAGCATTTCCTTTGACACCATGCAGATAAACGCCTATTCGTACACGAAATCTGCACGAGGCAATGTATCAAACGTACATTGTACAGACAATACAGACTGATGATGTCATTGTCTGGGGACTTTTTTTTTAGAATGCATTGGATCCTTTTTAAAGGTGAGACAATGTATAAAGTATAGCGACTATTTGAACATTATTGTAGATCAAGTACACCCTTCAATGTTAATGTTGGTTCAATCAATATAAGCTACTTTGAATCATATTTTTATCTGTATATTATGGCCCCTAACTTTTATAATCTTATATATTTTTTCACTGCCGAAATTGCATTTATATATTGCGTAATTTTGACCTCAATTTCGTATGCTGATTATTTTATTGATGAAAATCTTCATAAACAGCAAAATATCCTTGTTATTCATTAACCAAGTAATCGTCATGTGTTTAGCAGATCTACTTATCGATCATACAACTAAGACTTTTACGTAAATTCTCAATGTTAACAACTACAGTAGTACTCCAGTTAACGTACTATAGTAGTAAACTGAAGCAGCAGCGAGCCTTTCGGCGCTCATTAGATTTGTTATAGGTACATTGACTGCAACTGTTTATTTCGTTTAGCAGAAAACCTCAATGGGCTTTTTGTATAAATCTTGTATACTTTGCAACGTGTCAAATGTGTGTTAAGGCCTTGACTTGAAAAGGAAACATTAACGAATTTAGTTACTAGCCCAATCGGCAAATTAATAATAGTATATAGTGCAATTTTTACCCTTGAGTACAGCTATTTAAATTATTACATCTCTTATTGAAAATCATCGAGTGAATTTTCCTGAGTTTTATGAAAAATAGTTTGAAAGCCTTAACAGAATTACAAATGAGATTGAAATCACATTTAGAAATAGTTAGTATCACAATGCACATTGTCAAATGTATCGTATTGTATAATCTATTAGTAAAGAACTACAATAAAACAATTTTTTTCTAAGAATGACCGAGAGTCACATACAGTCAGCTGGAGGGCGCCATGCGACCCACTGTCTCCACTTGGTAATTTCTAGTATAAACTCTAATAGTATATTTTATACAAGTTGTCCCTAAATTTCTTTATCGGTGGCCCACTCTAGGGAATATATGAAGGCTTGCGGATCGAAATATCATTTTACAGAATCAAAATGTAAATACAAAACCAACAGATTGTTTATGATTAACTATTATACAGTAAAATATAACAGATAATAAGTAATTTGAAAATATATAACGGATAATAAGTAATTTTAAAACATTATCTTTGAAAACAGAGCAGGATCGTATACATTTCAGGTGCAAAGAAAACTGTTAACCTGTTTCGTTCGCGGCAAATCTCACGGTATTGTTAAGCATTTTTGCGATTAATTCATTCACATAAAAGTGAAAATTCTAACTTTATGATGAATAATGAAATAGTATTAATAACATCTAGTTATATATAATTACTTGTGACACCTTTAATATTAAAAACATTTACTAAGATTGCATAAATTTACTGATGCATTACCTAAAGATCAGATATTTCATTACCAAACTCTTAAACGTATAGTGATTATTAGGGTTGCACGCTTCCAGATCGTGGGTTGTGCGAATGCCAATGATAAATGGGATTTCATTGTGTATCTCTATACTGCTATCACATGGTTATGGCTGCCGTATAGAGTCCGCTTGATAAAACAATTATTTGTGGAGTTATTGGCTGCTTCCCCTTTCCATGCCCACAATTCTATCTCCCAAGTTAAGTACGGCACCATTGGTAAATCAATGAACGACTAAATACTCCAATAATAGTTAATCATAAATAACTACTGAAATGATGAGCTGAAAAAATTTGGTTTTGCCATGAGTGGGATTCGAACCCACGTCTCCAGGAAACATGCCTGTTATGCTAACCACTACACCATTAATGGCTAACATTTTCTCAGCTTATATGACCTTATAAACCTTTCGGATTTTATTTATTTGATACGCACTAGTGGCGCCATCTATCCAGGAAGTGGACAACTCTGTTGCCTCATTAGAGATGGAATTAATATTTGTCATTCACGCTCAGGGCGTATAATCAATAAATCAGTAGGAAATGATCACAGGATGTCTACAGGACTTATCCTGTGATTATTTGCTACGAATAAATAACTACTTCTAAACTGTTCTCTAATTGTTAAAGAAGTTTTTTACACCAGGGATAGTCAATTAGTGTCAGTAGCTGGGGATCCTGGCTGAGTTTCCCCTTTTCCCTCAGGGTCCAATCTCTTGAAAAGAATACAAGAGATTCAGAATCTTACTGGGATAAGCGACAGTGTTTCGGCTGTCGAACGGCCTCTCCAATGCTTGGATTAATTGGTTATTTAGTCCTACAAGACACCTTTCACTAGACCAAAAATGATACTCTGAATAGATCACATAATTCTGGAAATTAAATAATAAAAACGACAGATTTATTAAGCAATAAATATACTGCTGCCGTCTTCGCAGATGGTTGGAGACGTTAGTTGTAACAATCAGCCTCCTAGGGACTATCAACATCAAATATGGCACAACTAATAAATATAGAATATGCTTGATTATCACTATGCTAAGTCGAGAATTTAAACTAATATTAAGACAAATTAGACACTGAATTCAGCCTACCGGTTACTTCCTATGTCCCCGGTTGATTCACGTGGGAAATTCACCTTCTGATCGTTCTCTGGCCAAGGTAAAGTATAAATCTCACTCCAATTTCAAGGAGATAGCATACACTAAATGACACTCACAGTTCATCACTTGGCATTTAAGATGAGAAATCATATGATTAACGGTGAAAAAATTGGAGCTTTTCTCTACGTCGGAAACAGAAAGGGTGGAAGTCTAATTATTGTGCTACTTCCTAGCAGTAACTAATTATCACAAGCTGTGTATGTATTTGATCAGAGGATAAAAGGAATCAGCACTACTGACTACATGAAGCGCGACTACCGTTGTGCTGAGCTTTTATTGCCAAAGTTGATAGCACATTTCGGGAGCAAGAATCCATGGCCTATGCAAATTACATAAATGAATTTACTGTCCTCGATAAAGTACTGGCCTAAATACCCAACTCTGGTTCAAAAAGTCAACGCAACAAGGCTATTTTTTATAGCAAAAGTTCTCTTTGTTTGTTTTTTTTTGGAGGGAAATGGGCAGTTTGCTGAACGCTCAACTATCGAGAATGGGGAAATCGTATGTTAAGTCGGTGATGATGTTCTGGGGCTCCCTGTTGGCTAACGACTATTATGATTGCTCGATCTCGATGCATACCTTCCTTCTCTGAATGTTGCCACTCTCACTTCTCTGGAGTAGTTTTGGGTGTATGTCCCAGTTCTTGACATCAGGCATTGTTGTATCCATCTGTTTTCATTATTGCCTGGGCACTGGCTCATCTACCAGCGAAAGTGTGGGGGGTGTATCCTCTGTGCTTGATCCAAGGTCCACTCAATCTCTTTTAAGATAATCATAAATATACATAGATGTTTTTCAGTAACTGTCAACTGGATGCCCTAGCCTATTGTCCTCGATATTAACCAATCTCCCGATTTAGTTTTGGACACATCATAAACTCAAGAATCCTTTCATCTACTTCACTCAAGGTGTCACTTATAACATGAAATGTAGTTAATGTATAATTAATTTGGGCACTCTGTTTCTATCGCTGAAGTACTTTTTGGCCAATTTATGTTTTCCTTCTTTCTTGTTTATCACACTGCTCATGCAGCTGGTGTTTTCGTCGAACTTTGACTACAATACTCAACTGATATTGGAAATGGCGATGGGGAAGAAGGGAGAGATTGGATATGAGATGGCGACTATCGCGGCTACGTACCGGTATCTTGCACTCCAGTTGCACGATAATGCTAATCGGAGTGCAACACTAGTTCTGATATTACCAACTCCCAGCTGAACTTGTCAAGTTAGCTAATTTGAGAGACAGACTTAGTTCACTAGCCATTACAACACACCTTTCCCTTACTATTATATTCGTATCGATCTATTACACCAGTGGTGGGCAAACTGAAGCGCAGCATAGAAAACTGAAATGGAAGAATGAGCTGCCAAAGAAATATACACTGAATGAACAGATTATACTCCCTGATAACAATATACAAAGCAGAAATATCGCGTCCAGTAACGTGGAATGCTGAAACTGGCAATGCCTATAAATAGAGCAGGTCTTTTATGCATTGGAAACCAATCATGGAGAAGTAATCATGAGTAAAGGCAGTGACGTGAGTGAGTTTGACCATGTCCAGACAGTAGTTGCGAGGAAGGCCGGTTGTTAATCACTGCAACTACTGAGCTGTTGGGATTTCCACATCTGACCGTCACACGTATATATCAAGACTTCATGAAATACGGCAAAACCTCTGATCAGCGGAAGAAATGAGGGTGTAACCGTGCAATTGACTTTGGAGGTGAGTGCAAAACTAATCCGCATCATTAGAAGGAATCACACGGCTACCGTGGAGCAGATAACGTTGAGCTCGTTGAGTAACGTTGAGTATTGAATGAGAGCGCGTCCACAAACTTTTGCTCAAAGGTTGTCCGTCATATCATATGAAAAATAGGCTATGGCAGTCGATGTCCATATCGTGTCCCCTTTTGAAACTGAAAGATTAGTTTGAGTGTTTTTACCTCTGAACGGCAATGTTTTGCACACAGTGCGCTAAATGGCCAGGTCATAAGGATCACGAAGGCTCAGGGAAAGTTGGGAGAGGGAACCCACTGGAACAGCTGTTGGGAGACAATGGTAGCCTCCCTTCAAGGCCATCCAGCATGTTCTTTAACAGCCACAGGATATGGCTCTCTCACACACAGGGCCACGCTTAACGTCCCATCCAATGGACAGCTGTCTTTACAAGCCCAGAGGTGTCCCCTACTGACCAGGGACAGGGCGGAGAGTTCCGCGGAGATAAATCTCAGCACTGACCGAGCTGGGACTCGAACCTGGGAACTGCAGATTGCGAGGCTGGCGTGCTATCGACAGATGAACCCCCCCCCCCCCCGGCCGCCACCGAAAGATTAGGCTGCAGTTTGCAAAGGCCTAACGCAACTGGAGTGCGGAGGACTGGAAAACACGTCATCTGGTCTGTCGAATCACTGTTTCAACTCTATCACGTCGATGGGACGTTGCGTGTGTGGCGTAAACCACACGAAGCGATGGGCTCACTTTGCCAAGTTGTGGTCATGTAGGCAGATGGTGCTTTTACATGGGCTTTCTTGCTTGGAGCCTCTGGTACCCATCGAGACCTCCCTCACTGGCACAAGGAATGTGAACATCCACGTTCAGCCTTTGTTAAGCACGGTCAGTTTCTAACAATATATTGTCAGAACACTAACGTAAATTTTCTGGTTGTCATTTGTTTCCCCTGACAGATTTCAAATTTTTGATAACGAATACGGCTCGCTGGCAGTAATTTGGGTATTCCTGTTTTATAGAATCCTTAATCAAATGTAAATGGGAATATATAACAGCTATTCAAATTAGTTTCCCTCACATTTCAAATTGCTTCTTTCAAAATATATTGAGTTCAGACTATTTGAAGAAAGAATTGCTTTCGACAAATACTCTGGTAGCCATCCGATCACGAGTGGCTGTAGCCACCTATGTACATATATAGACGATTGTGAGTTGAATGGTTGGGGGGATCGCGCTAATTCTAACTATGATGTTGAAATGATAGAGCTCTGAAACTTTACACCTAGAGGTAACGGATCGTAGATATCGGGGAAAATCAGAATTTAACTTCCGACCTGTCCTTCAAGGTCAAACCTTAAACTACGAATGCTAGAAACACGAAAATTGTTACCTGAAGTGTTTCGAGTTGTAGATCTTGGAAACGTTACGAAATTTCATATCTGTAGGGTCCTTCGAAGTCAAAGGTCAAATTTAGATCTACAGGTGCTAGGACACTAAATATTAGTGCCTTGGGCTATTTCGGGTCGTAGATTTTAGAAGCGTTGTGAAATTTGCGCTCTGGCAGGTCCTTCGAGATCAAAGGTCAAATTTTATTTACTGGTACTAGAGAACTAAAATTTGATGACTAGATTTCTTTTGGATATTAAATCGTAGAAAGTTTACGAAAATTTGTATCTGATGTGTCATTCAAGGTCAAAGGTCAAATTTTAATAAACCGGTGCCGGAGAGCTAAACTATGTTCAGAGAGGTATTTCAGATCCAAGAATTGTTAAGAAATTTGAGATCAGGTATCATATCAAGGACAGATAGGGGTCAGAGCGAGAGTCAAAGAAACCAAGAGTATCCGCAGGCGTCGATATTCATCTAGGAAACTATTATTGATACTAGATGATTACTTGACCTATTATTACAATTAGTAGTAATCTATTTGCCAGTAAAGTATTTTTTTTACCATTTCTATAATTAACGCTTTGCCTACCATACTGGGGCCGGGGGTGACTCAGTTGGTAGCGCGCCAGGCTCGTAATCTGCAGTTCCTAGGTTCGAGTCAAAGCTGGGTCAGCGTTGAGACTTATCTCCGCAAAACTCCCCGCCCTGCCCACGGGCAGTAGGGGACACTGATGGTCTTGGAAAGGCCACCATTCGTCGGATGGGACGTTAAACCGTGGCCCCGTATGCGGGAGAGCCATACCCTGTGCACGTTAAAGAACACGATAGATGGCCTTGACGGGAGGCTACCATCTGTCTCCCAACAGCTGTTCCAGTGGGTCGTCTCCCCCAACCTTCTCTGAGCCTTCGGGGTCCATGGGACCTGGCCATTTAGCCCATGGTGTGCAAAAAAGTACCACTCAGAGGTAAAACAACCCAACCCAACCATACTGGCCCAAACTGCAGTTAGGAGGTCGTGAAGAGGAAGGAAGAGCAATGATTGGACGAGTCCATTTAAAAATTCGGTAGTTTTCGACGGTATGGTAGAGAAAGGGTTAATTTGAATTTTTTTTTTAATTTGAAACAATAAAAAAAATTAAGAATCTAAATTATTTAAATAATAAATAATTTTTTATTTTTTTTTAATTGCAGAGTTAATAACGTTTATTTGGATGATATTCACTCCTTTTTTTATATTCATATTCACTTGGGATTTCACGGTTCATCAGAGTCACCTCTTTTGACATTACGATTGAAAGCTTAAAAACCTAGAGAACCACACTGGCAAATGATATCTAAAAATATTTCCTCCCTTATGGAGCATGAAAATAAACAAACAGAAAAGCTCTCCTAGGAAAAAATACGTTAAAGCAAGCAAACGGGTACGCAGCTTTTAGCATATATATGAGAAGAAATTTACTGTGGGGATAACATTAATCATAGTACCATTTAGAGAGGAAATATCGACGTCTTTTAACTTGAAATGCTTTCGTATTGGAAAAGCGATCACTCAGCACTGAAGTGCAGGAAAATAACGTTAAGTGGCGGACTCTTGCATAATTTACAACGGTACTCGATGCTATTATTTGCTAAGACATTTTCGATTTCCTGGCTTGACTAAATATGCATATTTAAATATGGTGATTAAACTGAACGTTAAACTGTTTTTTTAATCTCTTTTTGACAATCTACTTTTTAAAATAAATCCTTTCGTTCAAATATATATCCTGTCAATATAAGGCTAAGAATAATCTTTTTTTCCCCCGTTGGTCAAAAATAATTTATTGAAATTTGATTAAAAACTGTAAGTTTTGAATTTTGTCCTACATCGGTTTAAGTTTACTTTATCGTGATATTGCATAGAACAGAGTTTCTCAAAATGTTTGGTACTGTGGGATTCTTGCGAAGTCTCGCTCATTCTGAAGAATCTTTGCAACATTTCGCTTATTCTGGGACTCCTTAGAAAATCTCATTCATTATAGGGCCTTCTTACCAAATCTCACTTATTCTGGGCCTTTATACGAAGTCTCGCGTCATTAGAGAAATCCTACGAAATCTCCATCTTTAGGGACTCCTTACGAAATCTCTCTCATTCTGGGGACTCTTTAGGAAGTCTCTCTCATTCTGGGGACTCCTTATGAAATCTCGTTCATTTTGGGGCTCCTTACGATGTATCGTTCATTCTGGGACTCCTTACGAAATTTCGCTCATTTAGCAGACAGAAACTGTTGCAATGCTCGAATATTACATAATATTTGAAAACTAACTAATGTTCAGAATGCTTTTTATGACATAGAGTTTTAACTGACTAGAAAATTTGGTGTTATAAAATTAAATTAACACCTTGCCTCATAGGATCAATATATGCAGACATAAGCACAGTTATTGTATTTATTTCCTTTCATTTTTTTTTCTTTTTTTCTTTTAATTATTCAATAGTAATTATTACCTTAAAGTAATTAGCGAAAAGGCAACATTTAAAGTTGAAATATTTGGAAATAAAAGATACAAAAATTGTAAAAACGTATGAATAAGTTAATACAAAAATATTTTAAAATAGAATAATTTTTTTGAATAATGAAAATCGTGAAAAGATGAGGAACAACTGAGTAGAATCTATTGAACGCGCTGACCCTTTAGGCCTACCTCAGCCCCCTCTCCCCTCAACCATGCTCCCGCTGAGAAAAAAATAATTACTGACTGGATTTTCTAATATTAACTTTAATCAACGTGTGAATCATTATGCTTTAGGCAATTCGAAAATACAAGGTACGGAAAGAGACGTTCCACCGGGATTACTCACATGGAAAGACTGAAATGCATTTCGTTAGAAGTAAAACTAAAATCCACGCAGACTTTCTTTTTTGGATTTCGTTGCTTTTGTGCTAATGATAACAAATAAAGTTTTTCTTTATTTGTCCAAACGTCACAACTCTCAACTCCGGAATATTGTGACATGAAAATAATAGGAAAATGTATATTTTCATTATATAAAATCACATCTTAAATTTAAAGTTTCCACAAATTTGAAAACCATATTATTGTTTACGAGCAGCTTCGAAAAAAATCTCTTTGTATCTTTTGCAGATCGAAAAAAAGATAATTTCCTAAGCAGGATTTTTTTTTTATCTGCGGGATGAAATATCGGTAGAGAAATGTTTAATAAAACTTTTCCATGATTAAATAACCAAATCGAATTCTATCGATTGATTAAAGATATGCGTTAGAGAGAAGTATCATTAGTTTGAAAACTGAAAATGGTCATAGAGTACTTTTGGCCGGTAACCAACAAAAATACACCGAATGAAGATTTAATGTTTACAAAAATCGAACACAGCAAAAATCAATTACTAGGAATTTACTCCTTTATTGTTTAGTATTACGCCCCTTTGGTCACAGGTTATCATGATGTTTTAGATAATCAGTATACACTGAGCTGCAATTATTAGGTTTACCACCTTTCGGCACACAAATGGCTCATTCCAACATGTGATACGTCACGTGACCGCGATTTGCGGTATAAATCAGGCAGACCAGCTCTTCATGCATCAGAGTTGGATTAAGTGTCAGAATTGGCAAACGGGCGACTTTGAATATGGCCCGATAGCTGGTGCTAGGCGGGCCAGTTCTGGTATCTCCCAAACGGCGGTCCTCCTGGGCTTTTGACGCAGAATCGTTTTCAGGGTTTATTGAGAATGATGCGAAAAGCAAAAAAAAAACTACCAGTGATCGGCGATCCTGTGGTTGAAAACAGCTTGTGGATCTGAGGTGTCAAATGAGACTGGTGAGAATCGTGCAAGCTGACAGAAGGGACACAACCAGGCAAACCTGCATCAGAATTAATCATTGGTATGAAGAAGGTCATCTCTGAATTCTGAATGCAGCACGTATCAGACCTTGTCGCGAATGGGCTACAACAGTCACTGATCATGTCGAGTGCCGAGATTATCAGCAAAGGACAGGCCTACTGGTGAAAGCATGTCTCCAGTGGTCATAGGAGCATTTACACTAGACCATTGAAGACTGGATAAGGTAGACTGGTCGGACGGATCAAGGTTCCTTTTGCATCATTCTGATAGAAGGATCAGAATTTGGCACAACGACTTGTCTGGTGTTAACAGTACAGGCCACTGGTGGTGATGTGATGGTGTGGGTGAACATCGTTGCTGCCCAAGTTCATTTCTTCGTGGCTACAGTTTATCCTCACTTGGATGGACACGTTCAGCATGATAATACATCTGCTCATAAGACATGTATCTAACCAAATGGTTCCAGGAACATGTGGACGAGTTTTCTTTGCTTCATTGGCCTACACAGTTCCCAGATCTAAACACTATAGAGCATCCTAGGGATGGGGTGGTAAGGGTTGTTCTCAGTGAGACTGTGCCATAGTCCAATTTGCAGCAAATGTAAAGTAGAATCATTTACACATGGTACAACATTCCTGCACAACGCATCCAGCAACTTGTAAGTTCCATGCCCCCGACGAATTCGGACTGTTTTGCAGGTCAAAGGAGGTGCAAACTGTTCTATTCTGAATGCCAGTTTACAAGGTAGGTGGTGTATCTAATAAACTGGCCTTCAGTGTATATCTCTTAAATACAACTCTTTCTTACTGAACTTCTCAAAGCCACCAAGATTCACAAAATCACTGCGCAAATCTTACAATTTACATCGTGCATTCTCTTTGAACTACAGAAATCGTCAACATTTACACTCAGATTAGAAAGTCAGAAACCATACATCATCAACAACAAAAATCTTCATGCATCCATGGGTTATGGAGGTCTTACCAGACTGTGTAATTTTGTTCTCCAGAAATGTCTATCCTGCGCTATAGCTGTTCGATTTGGTCACTATAGGCTAATTCTAGAAAGATCCTGGCAGTCTCTCTCTGTAGAATACGCTGCTCAAATGAGGTTGTCGACTTCTCCTTCTAATCTCATAGTTACTCACAAAATAACAACAAAAATCTTTATGCATCCATGGTCTATCATAATCCTCGATCCTTCTAACCTCATCCGTTATTCACAAAGTCAAACTATCTAATGACTACGATTCTATGTAAGTAACCAGAATCAAAGGCAACAAGTTCCTTGTTATCGTGTTTAGGGAGGGTTCATGTTTCAATATAGTAATTAACTTTAGAAAGGATCAAACTATTATACAACCTAATTTTTATATTTATGTGTATACGCATATTTTTTCCATCCTCTCTATAGATTTTTAAAATCCCAGCAACAAACCATGTTCTTCTGTTCATCTCAGGCTACACATTACCAGTATCTGTTACATAGGCAGGGAGTAATGCATATCTATTGTATCCTGAAGAGTGAACACTATGCAGGGAAAATTTGTTTTGCCATCACTCGTTTCTAGTGATAGATAATTCTGATGAATTAATTTTGAAGCACGCCAGTTGCAGTGAGGGTACGTCTTGTTTGCAAAGAGTCCCGATTTTCGATACAGTTGGATTCAAGAGGAATTGTGATGTGTAAAAGGGCGGACGTTAGCGAACTGCAATCCTACATAAGCGATAGAATATGGTTTTCGAAGTATATATTTGGAGACGTACATACCTCCAGGGTTTCAATAAAGAGCTATAAATGTGATCATGTAGATAAAACATGATCTTCATTATTTAACTTGACTATTGTATAAAATTCAAGTGAAATTCTCGAGGGCTTCCATCTAATGGATGATATTTCAATTTAGGATACAGTGAATTACAATATATTTATGGTTATAAGAACAGATTATCGTGATTAAACACAGATTAAGATCATCAGTGGTATAGCTTTATGGAAGACTATACGATTAGGTTTCCCACCAGGATAATGGACTAGATGGATTTTCTTAATTGCGACTGTTTGTAAAGATAATAATCCCAATTTTAAAAGAAACACATCAGCTGTAACAAATTACATTTGTTTTCTTTCCCTCGGATTGGATTTTTATTTTCTGTCTGCGGCACTATAACAAAGAAACAATGGCTACGAATCTGGTAAAAACATTGAAATATTTTAGTTTCATAAAAATTGGGCGCATCCTCAACTGTGCATATCCACTCTCGCGTGTCACAGCCTCAAATTTACCAATTGTTGTCGCCCGCTGCGACTTTTGGAATTCAGACTAGTCGCAATTCAGTGATGATGTCTTGTTAATGTACCCGAAAGTTTCTGAACAATTGAATTTCTTTCCCGTATTTCGTAACTGAGTTTGCCAATATCGTTGACACACGGTGCCACGGCTTAACGTTCCTTTTGACGGACTACGGCCTTTCCAAGCCCACCGGTGTACCCCTTCTGACCGAGGGTAGGGCGGGGAGTTTTGCAACGTGTAATTTGAATATCCTGATGAAAAGCATGAATTATTGTTGTGAGGCCTGAATTTTTGTCAGAGATTTTAATATTCTTATTAACCCCCCCGATAGGGGACCACCTTGTCGTGGTGGGGGGGCCTAGGGCCCAGCAACCCGGCTGAAGGCTGTGCCGACCGGGTTGGGCGCCGGTTGGACATGGCCAAGGCCAACTGAGGTTGAAGACGCTGCTGGCCGGCTTGATTGCCGGTCGGGTGGTGACGGCGTCGGAGACCTCACTTTCAGGGACCTTGGGTGGTCAGTTCGACGGCTCGGTCGAAAGGGTCCTCCTGCCTAGTAGGCACGAGCCGTCCAAAAAGTCTGGGTCCTACTAAGAGTCTCCACCCCGGGTGCCGATCGAGCTTGGATCTTTATATCCTTGCACATTTGCAAACCGGGGAATAGATTAAAGTTAGGTTTCTTCCGGTGGTTAGCTTTCCTTCTATAGGACTGCTGCCATGTGAGGCCGGGGTTGAGGTGCGCCTATAGGGCGTATTCCTTGCCCCCGGCTCTAGATAGTCATGGCTTTTCTTTAACTAGGTAGTGCTGTCAGGCGGAACCGGGAATTGCCGTGGTTGCACAAGATCGCAACATAGAGATCAATATTCTTATTAAGTGCATTTCACCATTAGCATATCCCATGCTAATTTCGGATTTTTCGATTGTAAATATTATTGTTGAATTTTTAAGGTTTCTTTTAATAATTTTTCGATTATTGCCAATATCGTTTGTTAACTCCCATCATTATAATTTTTACTCATATACATATCTCAAACGATTTATGGGAAACCATGTTTTATGATCGGCGCTTTAATTTTGACGAAAGGCCTAGTACTTCCAATTGATAGGGATTCATACATCCCTCGCTAACGAAAGCTGAACACACTTCACTTTTTGTTGTTTTCTTTTAACTGAATTCTTGTTTCTCGTATAATTTGTAATTGCAGTTTTCTCATTTACTGCCATTTATAAATTATTAATAAGCGTTATTTTACCTCAGCAATGTTCTGTAAAATCGGTATTAGATAGTTCTTCAACCACTTTTCTTGAATATGGATTTTCGAGAGAGAAATCTTAATGTGACACAAAAGCACCTTATTCAGTGGCAATCGCTACTAGTCGTGGAAATGACCATGATGGTCTAGGAATTGCTGAGCTACGACAATGGCACGAAATAGGTTTTGTCTCGTGAAGTGAAACGAAATCGAAAACACAGTGTTGACATTGGGGGCTTATCGAAAGGGAAGTTGTACGCATCTAGATGATTAAAGGAAAATTAATAAAAGTCGAATGCAGATTTAATGATCAACCGAAGACAGTTACTCTGCCAACTTGTTTCTGGATATCGAACTTTTAATAATTTCTGAAGCGAAAGAAAAAAGTTGCTAACTTAAAGGATTTTACATTAAAAAGCCGGTGATAATATGTTTGGCTTGTTATATTTCTACGCAAGAAAATATCATCTTCTTGAAAGTATTAGTCTCTAATAGATTTCCCTTTTTTTAAGTGTCGACAATTTATGAATACCACAGCTCCATAATGTTTCATAACCATTCTTCTTGTCAAAGCTTCATACTGTTATCTTTTCCCAGTCGAATTCCAAATTTATTTAATGCAGCTCTGATCCTTTTCGTTTCACTTTTATCATCATTTTAATAAAATTCTTGTTTCTAATTCATCCCAGCCATTGATCGTTTCAAATTAAATTTTTAATTAAAAGTTTCATTTTTCATAATATATGAGTAGATGGAAATTTCCTCTACTCATCTAATTTTCGTTTCCCTCCTTAGCAAAGCATTGAATTTCTACCATCAGCTTTTATGCTTTAGTTTTAATTTTTTTAAAAATTCCTTTGACAAAAAAAAAATCGAAGCGTAAAAAATATTTTTTGTTTGTTTCAAGACTCTTTTTCTGTTATTAAAGATTTTTTGATGAAACGTTTCTTCATCCCCAACCTGCCCTAGAAGCTCTCAAGATAAAGAAGAGTTATTTAGTGGGTGATCGATTTTCTCGAACTACTTCGCTCGTAGCTTCGTCATTTCAGTTTCCTTGCCTTTAAATAATTAAGAAATGGACATTATTCTATTTCCGTTATACAGCACGTTCTCTTCTTTTGCAGCAATTGCGCAATAATTTGATCATGTCAGCTAAAACAACGTAAACTTGCAGTTGTTCTTAGTGTATTCTACTGATCTCATACATTTCTCTGTTCCATTCATTCGTGTACAAATTCGTTTTTTGCTTTTTTTCTGCAAAAAGCTAAATATGGACGATAAAGCATTGCACATCCAGATACTCGATTCAAACGCTATAAGAGAGAGGACTTCAGTAAAAAGATTTTTTTTAAACTTAGGAATGGTAAGAGACTAATGCATATGTTATACAGTATAAGCCTAACTAAAACATATTTCGTTTCATTAAAAGATTGTGAAATGAACAAGAAGAAAGTTAAAACCTCTTTACAAAATGCCTTTCGCTTTTAATAAAAGCAAATACGATAATGATGTCGAAAGAAGAAGGTGGTTTTATTGCTTAAAAACTTATACGATAATGATATCGAAGTGTTGGTGTTAATAAAAACTAATACGATAATGATGTCGAAGTATTGTTCCATTAATTTCTTCACTTTGATAGTACTTTTTTAATGAATGTGGCTAATGAATGCTGGTAAGAGGCGTGATTGTAAGGGTTCCAAAACTAATTCCTTGTCCAAGAGCAGGATTAAAGGACGAAAAACTGAACAGCTCGTATTGTTGGTTTAGAGCCTTCCTTTCAGGAAACAATTCAGCGTATTCTTGCCTATGTGATGATTTTATTACACAGTTCACATTCGGTACGGTTTAACGCTCCTTGTGACCGACAAATGTGGCTCAATATGGCTTTACCTGCCCTTGTGACACAAAGTCAAAAATAGCCGACAAAGATCTAAGTTCGTCCTGTTTTCCTTTTTCGTTGAGAGAAAAAGGATTAGAGTTGAATCTGAGATAGTAGATTGAGATTTAAGCACTTTATCATAACATCGACACACAAGATAGAAAAAAAAATGATCACCTTAACTTTCATGAGTTAGAATGTTCGTTATGTCTTTTTGCACTTCTGTTTGTTTCTCTGATAGTAATATATATTGTCATTTTTCAAATAAATAAATTCCAATTTTCCGATCGGCTTAGAGAGGCAACGTTTGTGCGATGAGAGGTTAAGCCATAGTCTCTTGTGCAGGAGAGCCATACTCTCTGCATGCTAAAAAAAAGATCACACTGCATGGCCTTGACGAGAGTCTTTCATATGTCTTCTAATAATTGTACAGTGCGTCTTCTTCCCCCACCTTCTCTGAGCCCTTCGGATCCACGTGACCTGCCCATTGTGTACAAAAAAAAGTGAGAGGTAAAAATAACCCAACAACAGCAATAATTCCATTTTCACTCTTTATTCTTTGTACCATTAAATTCGAAAAATAAATTCTACCTAATTAGAATAATGGAGTTTATTAATGCAAATATTATTATTAGTTATTGAATACTTTTCTTCCATTGAGAATATGCTACAAAAAATTATTTCGTCATCTGTCTGAAGCATTTTTATCCGAATATCCTCTTTAACGCTTATAACAGGAAATGGGAACTTTGATGAAAGCAAGCACCAAACTGATTGCTAGGCATAGCAAATCATTCAGAGAGTTCTCACAAGATGCCTTGGGAATTGCATCAAGGCTGAGAAACTCGCTTCATCTGCACATATCAATTACAACATGCGTAGAAATCTACACGCTTGATATCGATTTCAAGGTGTATATTCAGTTTAACGACAGAATCCAGGAGAAGCTTTTGGAATTCGACGCTAAGAAAATGACTAAATATATATTTATGTCATAAAAAGTACTTTGTAAGAAAGTGATAACGCAAAAGGTAAGCAATTTGTGTCGGAAAAATATTAGAGGGGAATTTTTTCTTCAGCTGCTTCAGGGTTTATGGATTTCTTTTTCAACATTATATCCTTGCTCAATGTAGAGATGAACTGCCTTTGCGAAAACAATTAATTTTCACGTAGGGTAAAAAAATGTTTATTACATGGATGAAAAACGGTTTATTTACTCACTTTCATTAGCACAAAATGAATGCTGTTGACTTAGCTTAAAAGACGGTTACAAATTCAGCTTAAAAATTTAATCTTTTTTAGTTTGTTCTTGACTGCCTATGCCGCTTGATTTGTCTATGTTGTCTATGCCGAAATGTACTTTTTTCTGAATGATTGATAAGAATTCTTATCATGATGTTCGGTTTATCAAACTCGGTGCGTCGTAATTAATATCTCTGAGGCTATACAGACGTCCAATTTGAAAATTAAAATAATTATTTGTACCAACTCAGAGGATGGAGAGCAGCAAAGTATCGTTATTTGAGATGACCTCCATAAGTAATAATTGTATTCATGACTATCTTAGAATAGTTAGTGTATTATAATTTAAAAACCTAAGACCAGGATTCACTTGCTTGTGAGAAACTTTCCTAATATTTCGACCTCTGACTTGGGTCGTCTTCCAAGGAGGTTCCAGCTTTTTGGAACAAGAACACTTTCTCTTCCAAGAAAGCTGCAACTTTCTCGGAAGACGACCCCAGACAGGAGTCGAAATATTAGGAAAGTTACTCATAAGTAAGTGAATCCTGGTCTTAAGTGTTTAAATTATAATATACTCCATAAGTATTAAAGTAAATGAGTCAGACAAGCAAATTTTATTTCGTGCTCATTGCAACTATCCTCGTTGAGAGTAAATATATTAAAGGAAATGCTTACTGTTCAGTTTACTCTACATTTCAGTATTTAATTCAACTTACATTTGACATATTCAAGCTCAGAGAGCGACTGTTTGAATAATTAAAGTGAATTTCTTCGAATGTTGTTCTATTATCCTTGCACACTAAGGAATGTTAGTGCAGCACAACTATTCGGTTTCTTTTGGTCTACTCTGCATCCTTGATTTTGAGATATTTTTACGTCATAATCATCTTAACCATTACTACATTTTCATTCCTTTGATCAGAAACAAATTACTCTACCGGCCGAGCGGGTAGAGTGATCTCTTTCTCATCAAAGGGTTCCAGGATTAAATCTTGGAGACATGTTTGTCTTTTGTTTTCTTCTTGCCAAGATTTCGCTTTCCTCACAGGTCTATTTGTATTGCGTGTTATCAACAGACTCGTGTCGCAATAATACTGTATGCATTAGGGACAAATGGTGTCATAGTGAAATTTTGATATATAACAATTTCCAGCTCAACGAAATTTCGTGGAAAATCACCTAGTTTTCAAGCGAGCCAGATTTCATTTTCCGAATTCTGGGTTTCGTATTGGTCCAGAAATGAAGACAAAACGTTTTTAGAAACAGAAAAAAAAAACTCACAAATTATGTTGCATTAAAATTTTATATTTTAATTCAGTTATTTGATTTGTGACAAGCAATATATATTTTTCTGGTACTTTCTGGTAATCATAAATTTTCTTTCTCATTCCACCATTTGAGTAAACTTGCTCTACGTACTTGAGTACCTCCAATACTTGAGTATAACCTGCTAATAGGAGGTCGGTTACGATTTCCAAATGAGATTGGCCTTAAAGATAGAAATTTTATCACCCACAAATAATTAAACTTTTCATAATATGCAAAATGCATGTGTTTTTCATAACTAATTTGTTTTAAAATGGTCATATAGAAGATCATGCATGTACACTCTTTATCACGAATTCAGAATTTCCATCTTATGTGAATGGAAAATCACATTCAACTCTCTGTAACTTTATAAAAAAAAGTATTTTATTGGAAAATGTTACTCTGAGTATTATAAGAGCTAATTCAAACTTTAACAAATCACAGTTTTACAGAATATTCATGCAATACGTTGTTGTTCATAATTTAAAGAATTTAAACAAAAATGCAAATATCTCAAGAAATCCTTTTTATAATTTAAAAAAACGTTTCAGATGATATTTAGTATTACATTTACATTTAAAATAAACAATATATGGGAATACCTTTCCAATTATAATATTAAATTTCAAATCAAAGAATTATCTGAAATTTTTTCCATTATGAGAAAATATAGATCACCGCATATATGGAAGCTAACATTATTTAGTAAGAGATATGATTACTCTCAACAACAGTACAGCTTTGCACAACGAGCTCTCATGCTTCTAAATAAGGTTATCAAACAATGCAGTGGGCAGCAAATCCTAACCCTCTGTAAGATTATTTCTCAGCTCATGAAAGGAAAACTGTTGAAGACATGCAATATTCATTCTCGAGGTATTTCTGCACTATCTGAGCTTTATGTGGACGAGCATTATCATCCATAAAAAGAAATTCTGGCAGAATGGCACCCCTAAAATGACTCACGTAAGGCTCTGGAATCTTGTCTGTGTATCTTAGGGCAGTCAGTGTCCCTTCTGAGAAGACATGCAAATCAGTGTGGCTATTGATAGTGATACTCTTCCAGACCAACTGTCGTGCTCACATTTGTTTTAAAATGTGGACACGACGGATTCACATGAGAAGCCGCAGCTGCCATTATCACCAGCCACTTGTGCCTTTTTTGTTTCTTCCATCTTTGTGTCCAGTTCAGCAACGAAGAAGAACCACGCCGCCGGTATAGAGACTCTGCAACATGGTCCGGTAGACCCCAGATGGCAGTGGGCCTACGTGATCTGAAGATATAAACAACCCGCGCCAGATGTGTCGGGGATTCGCACCTCGACCCGCGTGAACCTATGAGCAGCGTCCACGAGCATCTAGATGATGAAATTCTACCTAGGGTTAATCGAAGGTGAACCTAAAAAGGCGCGCAAGCAAGACAATTCGTTTCTGGACAGCAAGGCAGGAGGACGTGCGTCAAGCCCGGCTTGCGAGTTGAAAGAACGAACCTGGGAAAGCACATGTACGCATCAACGAGAGGTCCAAGCTGCTTGCTGCTCATGATCTAACTACAGCAAGACAATCGACGACCTATTGCGTACCCCACAAAGAAAAAGGACGCATCTTTTTTGCCCACATGAGTAAAGCGAGGAAAGGGTCGAATTTCTCTGATCTGGTCTCCCCATATGAATTTAGTGTTATTTGTCGCCGTCACACTGCCCCTCCAAGAGATGCTAAGCTGTTGACGTTTTCAGCCTCTGAACGTTTTCTAGTAATTATGAGCTTGGACTGGCATTCTGTATGCCATTAGTAAAATTTCCCTCATAAAGAAGGGACAACGCCAAGAGGCGCTTGTAAGGAAAGTTTACTGAGAAAGTGTGTTAAATAAACGCATTTTTATGTGGAAATGATTATTGTTTGAAAGTATATTTATGTGTCTGCCACCGGCAAACTGCAGGAGAGGAAATCGGCCATTAATGCCCTTCCCTTCAAATATTATTGCGCCATCGGGCTCAATCACGAGTGAAGGCCGGGCCTGATGAAGACACAACTGTATCACATCCCATATGTTGTAGTCAGTTCGTCCCTAAAGTTGTGCCACCTTCAAAATACTCAGGGGTGGTTATAAACAACAAATCACTCAACGAAACTGTACCTTTCCACGATATTCAAGAGGTGATAATGTGCCAGATACATTGGCGACGAGAATCACTACTTACGCTATATCGTGATTCCTCCGAAAAGATTATCAGACAAATTGATGTGCTGCCTCCTCCTCCATTCCAGTCGTGCCCACCGATGACCTGAGGTTAATGTTATGAATGCTACAGGTCTTCCAGCATATAACCCTCTTTCATGAAGTTGTCGAAACACAGTTACTCTGGATACTGTCCTTCCAGTGGCATCTGACACTCCGATAGAAAATGACTTGCTGACATCATTCTAATTGCACCTTGCTGTTAGTTACTGGGAACGATCATCTTGAACTATTTTTGCTCTGGGCCTACCCTGGCTCGTTCTTCTGTAGAATGTTCCCTTGTCCTGAAAACATCTCCAGTCTGTAAATTACATTTTCCGGCACATTCATGAATCATGAATCATGAAGGAATCCTTAGAAGGAAGTAAAACTCAAGACCGCGCTGCTTCCATCAGTCCGATGGCTTTCCACCTCTGACCGTCATCCAAATGGTCCTCGTTTGCATTTTAACTAAACTTTATTTCCGAAACGGTCGATAAAGCCTCTATTAATCCGAAATGAGAAGAGTGTGCTCCTGAAGCTGCTTTTATCGCCAGCTTAATTTGCATATCGCAGAGTTTTTCGTATTGAGAAAGACAAATTGAATAGCTGATAAATGAGCTATTTCACGCTAAATATCCTCTGAAGCTTTTGTAAAATTCCAAAAGAGATTTCTTGAGAAATTTGCGATTTTGTTCAACTTCCTTAAATTATAAGCATCAGTATATTCATAGTTACGGAAACTGAAGCATTTAACAGCATCGTTGTTACTTCAGATTTGTCTCAAAAGGTAATTAAAATACAAATACAGTAATACCGGTTATAACAAATCATTTGCTGAAATAAATATAATTGTAGTGATCTAATTATAATGCTTTCGCCAATTGTGAAGAAAACTGTTCGACATGCATAAACAGCAGTGTCTTCTGTTAAATGTTTCAGTGTCAATAAATATTAAAGGAATATGATTAAAACTCGCGATTTAGAGAGGTATTTCATTTATCTCAATGCCATTTTCACAAAAATAGCTTATATCAATGTTAGGAAGTTTTGAATATGTCTTTCCATTCAATAAGTGTCCCGGTGACAGAATAGTTAGTCTGTTTCGTTATTGATCAAAGGAATTATAATCCCGATAACCATGGATGTTTCATTTCTTGTGTTATCTTTCTGCTGAGGTCTTTCCTTCCTCACAGATTTTTTCTGTGGCTTACTACACTGACAGGCTCCTGTCAGATCTGAGGCAAGCAGCAGCTAGAGAGGTCATCTATTTATTTTATTTCAGTACATGTTGGAAAGTAGTGCATACACATAATGATACTGATATCATAATCAGGGAAATATCAAGCGTCAGGAATCAGTAGCGACCAGTAAGTATGACATAAATAGAAAACCCAGGTCGTGTTATGGAAAATTAGTAACCATACCTTCAAAACTATAAAATATAAAGAACAAATGTCAGCTAGAGAGTTGTGGAACATCACAGATTTAACAGATATGAAAGAGGAATAATACAGATTGAAAAGAGCCATGGCTAAGCCTGATGTGAAGTTGAGAAATTTGTTGATTTGCATACGTCATTATTGCTTCTGTAGTAGTTTGTATGTGAATTTAATGTAGTGCATGCTCACTAAATGTATCAGGTAAACATCAATGTATCAGTAAACGTCAGGTAAACATCAACGTCGCCAACTCGTTTGGCGAATTAACACTCTGGAAGCTGCTTAGATAATATCATGTCCATATACTCCAAAGTTAAACTATTGAAATTCTTAGCACATGTGAGGAATGCAACGGTTATTCTCGTGCCGCAGCAAGGATGTTCTCATAACATTTTGCTGTCTCAGCACCCAACGCATGTCATTGGTAATGAATGTTACACCTGTTTACGATTAACCGGAAACAACAGAAGACTATGCACTATTGCTACGCCATCACAGTAGAAAACTACGCATAGATATAATAAGCTGAGGACACAGAAATTATTGGCTAAGTTCATCGCCATTGCAGTTCACAAGACATCGGTACATGTTGTGGAATTATTCACACGAGAATTTGGAGCATTCTTCAACTAAATACCTTATATCTGTACCTCTGCTTTCGATAGCATCGAGGGTAAAGACTAGCGATTGCATTTGTATAATCTTTCACTTAACACGTTCAGTGACATCATCTTAAATAACTGTGAATCAGCGAAGTGAAGTTGAAAATAATGTGTTCAGTAGAGAAAAATCAAGGAAAATGGCTGACCTCGATTTTCAGATGCCAGTTGATTTTAGGCGCGTTCACCTAAATCATCTGTTATAACGCCACACGATATTCTCTTGTGTGGCTACCCCAAATCCACAGTTTACGCAAAAACCGCACTAAATTCATAAACGAATAATTGCAGCATGTCGTAGTGTTGTTACCGTCATGTGAAGAATAGTTGTATGAGTCCATTTCATCACAGCTGATGGGAACCACTTTTACTCTTAAATCAGAAACCACAGACCTGATATTTTCATTGCTTTCAAAGCTATGTTCGTCCTGTTTCGTAGTTGGCGAGTTTCATTTCAATGCATTTAATACATGATACTTCAGAGCATTGTATTTGACTACTTTTTGGTATTCGTTATAGGTTTCAAATTAGGAGTAATACCTTTCGAAAATTCAGGCTTGAGATGTGAAATATACTACCATGGCTCTACAATCGCGTCATTTAGTGTAATTTCCCCTTACATACATCCGTCATTATTCACGTATTATTAAGCATTCGATTTTAATATGTTTAGGAATTTTCCTTATCACCCTTTTCAGTGATTCTTTGAAACCAGACATTCCTTATAAACCGATTTCCTTTTAATTCTTCTTCCAGAATCCAGGGATCCTATTTCTTTAGCTGTTTAACATTTCCTAAATTCATGCACCTCGTTAGCAACATTTCCCCAAGTCATGCTCCCAATAACATTTTCTGAAGTCCCCCATGCTCCTTGTAAGCAGAATACTAAGCAACAATCGTCACTAAAGTTGTGTTACTATAAATCTTATGATTATACAGATACAGAGATCACTTGTAATCAAGAAATAAGAGATGAATTCGGTTACTTCTACTGAAGAAAAATATCAGCATTGTATTTAATGGGGATATTTTTTCTCTCTACGGATTTCGCTTGCAGTTTACTGCTATAGATAATATCCCGTGGTTTTCAGTGTAAAAAAATCTAAAATCTCCAGCTATATATAATATATCCACCACATGACTCTTTTATGTTTGATATTCATATAAACAGCTTTACACATCTTTTTTGACTGCGATCTTTAGAAACATACCATCTGTCACCACAGTCATAGCCACGAAACCAATACTTATTGATTTTGAAAATGTGAAGAGCTTCATTCCAGTAAACAGTTGATATATGTAATGTATTGTTCACACAAACTGCTCTCTTGAAGTTTGCTTTCTTAGGCAGAAGAAAACTTCTTAATATACAGGGTGTTTCAAAAAGCACGCAACCCTAATTATAAGAGATTAGAACTTAAGCGCATGTACATTTTATGCCATAATATTAGTCAATTGGCATTACTGTACTCAAGGTTAAAAGCCTTTAGCAGTTGAAATGACCTTGCCACGCGCTAGTCTCACTCAAGCATTCATTCCTTTGTGTTGAGTCAGCTATGTCGTTTTCCAAAAATAAACGTGTAGTTATTGTTGAGACTTATTGTGCGTGCAAATCTTACAAACGTGTGAGAGAGGAGTTTGAGGTGAAGTTTCCTCAGTCTACAGTTCCCAACAAGTCGACAATATCTCGTTTGATTGATAAATTTCGTGACACTGGGTCTGTACAGGATCGAAAGAGCCCAGGCTGGTCATCACTGGTAACTGCTGATCTTGATGATGTGTCTCTGCGTTTAACTCGCTCACCCAGAAAATCTCTTGGAAAGTTATCTTCACAGGTTGGACTGTCACAAGCTACTGTTTTCAGGGCTACAAAGAACTTAAAATTTCATGCCTACCGCATTGGTGACGTTCATGAACTGAAAGAATCAGACCATGAAAAACGTTTATGGTACTGTCGTTGGTTTCGTTCTTTAGTTGATGAAAATGGAATTGAGGTGTTGGACCATGTTTATTTTAGTGGCGAGACTTGGTTTCACTTTGATGGGTATGTGAACAGTCAATACAGTCGAATATGGAGCAGTGAAAATCCTCACACTTTTCACGAACGAAAATTGGTGTTTGGTGCTCAATTTCCCGTCGTGGATAGGGCCTTTTTTTTGACTCAACTGTAACTGGTGAAGTTTATTGTAACCTTATCCAACAGTTTATTGCACTATTGGATGAGAATGAACGAGAGTGTTGGTTTCAACAAGATGGCACGACCGCCCATACTGGAAATGACACAATGGGATGGGAAATAAAATTTTCAGGTTTACAGCATGCGTCCGATATATTTTATTAGTTTTGTTTTCATAATTCCTGAACCAAAGCAATGAAAAGGAGGTAATGTGAGAATTCTAGCGCATGATATCCGGAAAATAATGCGAACAAAATTATGAATAGAATTTTGAATTGCATGAATTGAGTAATAATATCATTAAAAGAGAAAGCCTGAAATAATGATTTTTATATCAGACCAATTTCTTTTTAAACTAGGTAAAAATGTAAACTATATAGTAACTTCCATGAATCAAAATTGGTATAATTTATTCATAAATATTTGTCATAATATATATATTTTTTTTATTTTTAGAAATAAGTCTAATGTAGATCAGCTTTGGGTTGTTCTCTGAGCGGCACTTTTGTACACAAACTGGGCTAAATGGTCAAGTAACAAGAACCCCAACGACTTAAAAAAAGTTTCCAAAAAATAAACCTTGTCTCCTTGGATAGCTGTTAGGAGACAGATGGAAGCTAAACATCAATGATATCCAGCGTGTTCTTCCAGGATATGGCTATCCCGCACACTGAACCACGTGGCTTAGTATTCCATCCAACGAAGACGGCCTTTCCAATCCCAATGGTGTCACTTTTCCCATCGAGGGTAGAATGCGAGTTAGGGGACCTAATTCTCAGCGCTGGCACAATTGGGACTTGAACCTGAGAACTGCAGATTACGAAGCTGGCGCCTACCAGCTGAGCCAAACCATGCTCCCATATACACCAGGAGTTTTAAAACTGTCCTGCATGACAGACTTAAAAGCACGAGAAAAAATAACTCGTAAGTCAACACTCTCCGATTTGGATACAACATTTAGAGAATACGCTGGTTTCAATAAAATAAGGAAAACTCAGAACAATTATGTTAAACGAAAAACTATATGAATGATTTTAATGAAATTTGATGAAAACATGAATTATAATGCTACTTTCGGAATGGCATAAAATATTTTACACTAGAAATATTTTTCATCAAAAAAAAAAAACACTTACAGGAACTTGTCCAAAAATGAGGTGTCAGAATGCAATGGGCAAATTTCTTTAATAAGGAGTGTGGTCACCCCTTACAGCAATGCAGGCACGACAGCGATGTTCCATGCTGTTTATGATGTTGTAAATCAGCTCAGTAGGGAGTAACGACAATTGTTCCTTTAAAGCAGTAATAAACTCCCTATTTGTTTCAGGTGGCGGGTTGACGGCAGCAACACGTCTCCTTAGAGCATCCTACACATGCTCAATCGGATTTAGGTCGGGAGATCGAGCTGGCCATTCCATGCGCATAATGGTCTCCTTTTGAAGATATTGTTCCACTAGTTGAGCCCTGTGTGGACGAGCGTTATCGTCTTGTAAAATGAATATTTCACCTATTGTGCTGCCAGCGTAAGGATGTACATAAGGGTCCAGATGTCATCTCTATACCTCTGAGCATTCAGATTCCCACTCGTCAACACATAGAGATCTGTGCGTCTACCTAAGGAAATGCTACCCCAAACATACACGCTACCTCCGCCGTAACTGTCTCTTTGATAGATGTTACTGGGATGATAGCGGGTACACTCTGCAAACAATATCTGGACTCATCTGTGAAGAGTACGGACCTCCATTGCTCTTCTGTCCAGTTAACATGCGTGCGTGCCCAATTCAACCGCTCTCTCTCCTGTGACGTGAGGGGTGTACAAATTACTGGCCTTCTGGCGTATAGACCTCCCTCATGAAGCCTTCTACGCAGAGTAGAAGCTGATACAACCCTCCCAGTGACTGCTGCAAGAGAGAATCGTAGCTGAGAGGGAGTAGACGTCC
This sequence comes from Ryuthela nishihirai, assembly GCA_038380435.1. NCBI lineage: Eukaryota > Metazoa > Arthropoda > Arachnida > Araneae > Heptathelidae > Ryuthela > Ryuthela nishihirai. Next base: position 78,787,541 of record JAWZYU010000009.1, on the reverse strand, counting down.
CCCCCTTTCGTGCTGTTAATCGCAGATATCGATCTTGTACAATGGTTGTAACTCTAGCCCTTCCTCGGCTAAACCTCCAAGACGCGGAATCAGTCTAAGAAATTGATTCCACAGTCTATGGACTACAGAAGTACTCACATTCAGCCATCGTGCCAAGTCTGACTGACTTTAGCCTGCTTCAAGCAGGCCAATAGCTCTCCACCGCAGTTCATTTGGCAAACGAAAATGGCTATTTCGAATTTCTTTACTCACATTTACAACACAAAATAACGATTACTCCAAAACACCCGCTTTTATGCCGCTATCCGATTACACAAATTGACGCAACCTAGACTAATTTGCATACTATATGCTCACTCGGCATTACTTTACTGGTTACGTGAACAATTTTGGTGAGGATCTCACAATTTTGTGGCGAATTATCGCGTTTTCTCTCATTTTTCCTTAATTTATGGAAATCAATATATTTATCTCCTTCAAGAGAAATGTTAGACTGCATTCAAAATCTTTCTGTTGCATACATTGAAATGTATTTGTATTATCTTTTAAAATAAAGAAGCACCTATTTTATATATTTGATTTTTTTTTCAATCCTCGAGATAATTTTTTATATACTAAGTATAACGTTTTTTCGTTAACATTTGGATTAGCACTTTTTGATTAAGATTCCAGAAAAAAATAAATGCAAATGTTGAGGAAGAGGAAAGTACTGAATGTATTTAAGAGTTCCGGGTAAGGCGTGATTAAGTATAAGGGTTCCAGGGAGGTGGAATAAATGTTCCGTTGCTTCAGAAAATTTAAAAAACCCTAACCTAGTTGGTGTCATATGATTGAGAATTAATTTTTATTTAATTCATTGATTTTTGAAGTAAAATAAATTTTAAATTTATTTTACATTGATTTCTTTATTATATATGTTTTCCTGATTAAGTTTGCCCATTTTTCCCGAGAGTGTGACACTTTAAATGAATTTGTTGTGTAAATGTCTATAGTATTTCATGAAATTTTGCAGGCAGTCTGTGTCCCTTTGCTCTCTTCTTTCCGCATATAAATTAGTTGTAAAATTAATTTTAGCAACTGCCCATCTAGAAAGAAGAATTTTAAAGCTCTGGTGAAATAATGTCTTCGACAAGTTAGACATTTTCGAAAGATTAATATATTAACCTTAAGATAAATTTGAAGCTGAGTTTTGCAGAAAAGCGATGTGTTCACGGGCAGAAATGATTTACTCCTTCGTCCATCTAAAATGGTAAAGGATCTACCTCATTAACTTTCTTATTTCTCTCACTCTGCATCACATGAAACAGATATATACTGAAGAAAAGAGTGTTTTCTTTTTGTGTGTATGGGGTATACTTTCAGTATGAGGAATAAAAGCGTCTGAATCAATGTTCATTTCCCAGGAAGACATTTAGTTCAAATGAGCTCTTAGCGATTCAATTAAGTACCTAGCGTTATATGAAAAAATGTTTCAAAGTCTTTAATAGGAAATCGGTAACTAAAAAACTGTTTGAGAATAAATAATTTTTCATTGCTGATTCTCATTGCAGATATCCTAAAGAACATGAAGTACTTAAATTTTTATTTTTTTTTTGCATTTCTCAGATAAAATTAATGCCTACTCTTTTATGTTTCAAAAATGGGTTAGTGGAATACAGAGGGTTCAAATTCAAAAAAAAAATATCGGCAATTATGAAAATCATCCTGTTTTTGATGATAAAAACTACACTTTAAGAAGTCTGGTTAAAAGGGTTTTATTACGGATCAGAAACACATAGAAGCTGAATGCCTCCTTTCCAATCCTCCTAATACATCCCATTTGATAGAATGATATGTCTCAAAGCAATTATTTTTCGTTACTTTCTTTTTTTTTTCTTTTTGGTATTGTAACCTAAGCTTATGCTCATTTTTTTTTCGTAACCATGACATTTTTACCTATGCAAGTACTGTACAGTCGCTCAAAAAAGTGTCTGAACACTATGATCGATTACAGAATTCAGGAAAAATATCTGGCAACGATTTTTTTTAGAAATTAGTGATCTGGCAAATTCGTGTCACGTGAACGAAGTTGCCAGATCACTAATTTCTAAAAAAAATCGTTGCCAGATATTTTTTCTGAATTCTGTAATCGACCATAGTGTTCGGATACTTTTTTGAGCGACTGTATATGAGACAGACATTTTCGTTATATATATTTTGCTGTCATAGAGGTTTAGACGTTGTGGATATCTAATGAAAAGTGCATTACTGTCGCTAAAGAAGAGAAAGCAGAAAATAAGATATCTTTATTCTTATTTTAAGAATTAAATTATTACAGCTCTTTTTTGCTCAGCTTTCCGGTATTCTGCAATATTTTCTACATTGTATTAATAATTAGTTTTTCCCTTGCAATGGAAATTGTAACAATTAATCTAATTAATACAAACTAATTAATACAAATAAAAAAATTAAAAATTCCTATCTTTCCATATGCATCTGAAAAGCAGAAAATAAAAATAAGCATATCGATGGTGCAATCAATCACTGAATTCGTATTCAATTCAAAGGAAGATAGGGCGCTGATTTACTTACTCAACAAGATTGATGGCGCCCTATCTTCCTTTGAAGTGAATAGAATTCAGTGACTGAAGTTCTGTGACTTTAGTTTTATTTTCTACATTTTAGAGTGTATATAGAAAGATATGTATTTTTTAAATTTTCAATTCATTTATACTTTTTCTTTGTAAGTAAAAATACTTATTTTCAGAAGCTTTCATTTGAAATATGACTCATAAACATCGACCACTTTTTCATCCCCAGTTTTTAGTGTCTTGTTTAAGGTAGCCCATGACGTTGAAGCTGTCACAAGCTTTGAGATATAACTCGTTAAAGCCCACCCCTGCGAAAATACTGCCCACCTTTTTTTGGGGGGATGGTAAAATTCGAAATATTCTACGACGGTCCACATATGAGCTTTCATTTGACCCCTAATTTGTAAATGTAGCCCTCGCGTTCGGAAGATGTAGCGGAAAAATCGTTTTCATATTTCCCCTTTCAAGGGGGGAAGAACGCATGGGTCAATTTTTTATGGCCTATGACACTGTCCGCGTCACAAACTTTCATTTGACACGTAAACATTAAGTTTGTCCGTCGCGTTCGAAAGATATGGTGGAACAAGTGTTTTGACAAATCCACAAACTGACAAACCGTCAAACTGGCTTGGGTTTGAGTTGTTTTACCTCTGAGCGGCACTTTTTTGCACACCATGGGCTAAATGGCCAGGTCACATGGACCCCGGAGGCTCAGAGAAGGTTAGGGGAGGGGACCCACTGGAACAGCTGTTGGGAGACAGATGGTAGCCTCCCGTCAAGGCCATCCAGCGTGTTCTTTAACGTGCACAGGGTATGGCTCTCCCGCACACGGGGCCACGGCTTAACGTCCCATCCGACGGACGGCGGCCTTTCCAAGCCCATCGGTGTCCCCTACTGACCGTGGGCAGGGCGGGGAATTTTTGCGGAGATAAATCTCAACGCTGACCCAGCTGGGACTCGAACCTGGGAACTACAGATTACGAGCCTGGCGCGCTACCGACTGAGCCACCCCCGCCCCCGTCAAACTGGCAATCCGATAAAAGAAGGGTGGAGCTTCAGTTATTTTGAATGGCTATACTCTTCAGAAATCGTATTATTTGAATCGTCTTGTGAGTTATTTGGCAAATACCGGCGGTGTACAACATGAGATAAAATGGAGAATATAAATGGTCGAAAATTTTAAGAAAATGTGAAAATTATGAAAAATTCGGATACACTTGAAGACTCAATATGAGCTAATAACAATTTGGTCTCTCTCTAAAGATTGATAGAATGAAACTTGAATCTCTAAAAGTAAGATATCTTGAAACTTGATGTTTCTGATTACAGATGGTTGAGCAGTAGTTTGGATATTAGGTGGTTTGATTGTATAAATAGCGAAGAGGTGAAGGAGTCATCAGATGCCTTGAATTAGCATCTTTTTAAGGAGATATTGATTTGCAGTGTTGCCCACATACAGAACTTCAGATTTGAGACGGAATCAGTGTGGATTAAGACCTGAGAAAAGGAACAGATTTTGAATTTGGCGGGTGGATATGTCAAACAGAATCCTATTGGAATTGGCATGCAGCAGACAAATGTAATAAGTGTCACTTAGGATAGAGTTGTCTGGAACATACTGTCCAATTGGACCTTCGTTTCCTACGACTGCTAGGGTATTATGCATATTATTCTTAAATATAAAATATGCACTTTTTATATATAAGTAGTAATATAATTTAAGTAAATAATGTGAACAAAGACTAGCAACATTTACGAATATCAAATCTTACATCTCTTTGATATTCTGTTGATCTTCATTAAATATAAATTAATAATAATAATAATGGTAATTCATTCTCAGCGGATAGCCTTTTGGTATTGGCCCCCTGCCTTCCGGGCAACTTCATCTACAATGCATGCTCATTATTATTTTAACTGGTTTCATTATCCTCAAGCTCAGTTGTAAACAAATCATATTGTAACAAATCGTTGATATTGTATTTATTTGTTTTAGGCTACAAATTTAGATTATAAAAATCCGGCTAAGCGATGGACCTAAATGTTTTTAAATCACTTCCCTACAATATTCAGCTGGTTTCCCAATCATATAGGAAACATTTTCATTGTTCACGGTATCTAACACAAAGTGGTAGAGTATATACAGCAGCCTTGTGATGCCATCTCAGTAAACAGGTTGAATATTTCGTAGTTTCACCAAGCGTGAGATTCCATCGTTTGATACAGGTTACGAAATTGGTCACGCCGGCTTTAGGCTAAGTGAACAGCCAGGGATCATGATCTGCCGAATCCATGTTAGTAAATCATTACTGCTAAATATTGTCAGTTGGCGTCGTTTAGTAAACTATTTGTAGTTGCTACATGGCATCATTCTCTTCAGAAATCCCGCACAATGCGCTGAAATGAACACCTTGTTCTTTGTCCATATTATCCCACCATTAAGAGAAGCTTTGCTATCTTCTCTCTATGTATCATTTGACGTGTTATCCGTGATTATACAACATATATTTATAATGCATGTGAATGTAATGAACAGTTCCCTGCAAAATTAATTACTGAAATCTGCTAAATTATTTGCAAACATCATTTTCAGTAAAACGTTTTTGATCCTCACAACATCCACACTTTTCAACATACTCAGTTAATCTCAAGGTTTTTCTACAAGTTAAATTATTAGTTTTCTTCAGTATGATAATGAAAGAGATTTAATAAGAACATAAAAAGAAGCCCTTTAGAAAAGTAGGATGAATATAACAAGAAATATCATTAGCGATACTTATGTAGAGTTGTTTATTTTTTTTATAAAATTCTTACTAATGACATCGTTTCAACTACGATCCACTTCTAAATTGGAAAAATCTGACTATAGTTCCTTAATAATAAGAGATATATTCAAATAAAGTAAATACTATTTTTACTGATCCCACTCTTAAGAAATTCCTGTCATTAATCTCAAAATAATTTAAATATATACATGAATTCGCCAAAGTACTTAAATGTTTAGCAAATATTTTATTTAGATGTGTGCACTTTTCATGAGGCTAATAAGTTTTATAGCCTTTTGATATTTTTTAATGTAGACCTAGTCTCTATCTTTTCGTTTGATTGGAGACGCCTGTCTGTCTCTCTGCTTGTAAGTTACTCTAGTGATTATATAAAAAATCTGACAGAAATACTAGCTTTTGGTCCGGGTTAGAAAACTTCCGCCATCAACCAGCAGTCCCAAGGGTTGAAATTATTCTACCTGAAAATAATGTGAACAAAGACTAGTAAGATTTGATATTCGTAAATGTTGCATCTCTCTGGTATTCTGTTGAACTTCATTATAATTATAATATAATTCATAATAATAATAATGGTAATTCATTCTCGGCTGATAGCATTTGGGTATTCCCACCTGCCTTCCGGGCAATGTTGTTTGAACTTTTAAGTCTGTAATGGTGTGAAATAAAAGGTGAAGTCACGCAAAACCTAAGTGCACCCTATATAAGCAAGATAATAAAGAAGTTGATTAATTTGATTCCACATCATTACGAAGATCTTTGGGTATATCCTAGTTTAAGTAATTAATACTCAGGCTAGACAAAGAAGTCATCAACAGCTTTTAAGTAGCATTTTCGGCAAGGACATATTGCGTTTTCTTTTTCCCAGAGAACAACATGGTATTAGCGAATAAAATATGTAGAATATTCCTGACGGTTATGTAAAGGGTCGAAATTAGTATGAAGTAATGGATAACATCAAACAGGACTTAATTAGAACTGTCCTCCAATGGTGAAATGCAGCAGAATGCAAATTCATGTTTTTCAAGACTTGAAAGCAATACGACTTTTCCATGTATTAAAAAGAAAATTGTATAATAGGATAATAGTCTCATACTCAATATTTAGTTTATTGTCGTCAAATAGTAGCCACATTAGGTTATCATATTTCCATTGTTGTAATTATATCCACCAATAGGTTTTGACTTAGGTCGGATTTGTACTTTACGCTATTGGTGATGTATATTTAATTAATAATTAATAAAAATTCTGTTCAGGATAGACGTGTTTGAAGAAAAGCATTGCACAGCGCGAATGTTACCCTATGGCTGTTTGACTATTATGTATGCTAACACGATTATGTATGCAATGATAAAATTTATCACTTCCTGAGTATAAGTTCCAGCTGTGACAAACTAAGAAACTGTTTTAAATCTATTTTAGCTAAGGGTAAAATATTTATTATTCTTTAAAAATATGATAAGTAGTTAATTAACACTGTGAGTAATGAAATACTACCATTGTCACAGAGATTTTTCCTACAGAAGATTAGAAACCCTAGGCAGCATTCCTTTGCAACAGAGCACAAAGGAAGAAGGGATATTCTCATATTTTCTTTCCAACCTTCACAAAAAAAGAACTGTGGAGCAGGAGAAGGACTTAGGTCAACAGGCTAAAGCCTCTTGGCAAATATCAGCAGGGAAATTAGTGCGTGGGCGTTGTTCAGCGTAGCTTGCTAATGACACGTTGTGATAGCAGACAAATACTAATGCGCCTCTTTCTTCTCTCGCTTTCTTATCTTTGCTTTCTTTCTCTCCTCTTTCTCGTTCTCTTTGGTTTTCTTTTCTTATTTTCTCACTCGCTCTCTTATCTTTTTCCTTTAATTTTTATCCATTTCCTTTTAAGGAAATATCGGTATTTTAAAGCTCCAGTATTAACTTTAGTACACAGAATAGAATTATTGTGAATGTTTAACCAAAATAGTTACCGATTAAGCATAAAAATTCAGTGTTAAGTAAGAATTCTCACCGAATCTGTATTAAGGAAGGGTAAATATAATTTTTAGTTACATATTTGGAATTCTTTCGAAGCGTCTATGTGACTTGTTTTATTGAGAATTAAAAATTTCAGAAACAGGGAAAGAAAAAAATAATAATTCTTTTTATCACCCTCCGAATGATAAGTGTGTCGTCATAGTTTGCCACAGATAACTTATCATAATGCTCCCAAAATGAATAAACTGAGATGCGGCATAAAGTTTAAAAATGCAAAAGATTTCTTGTAAAATTACTTACGTTGAAAATACTGCGCTTTCAAACATCTGTAAAAAGTCTATTGCATTCAAAACACAATTCAAATGTATTGTACTCTAAATAAGAACTGTTCTTCAGTGGTGCGGCAAGATTCTTGGGTTTTAACTGTCTGAGTATGAGAATGGGGAGAGTAGGTAGGGCTGGGCAACCATATATTTTGATGACCACTTTGTTAATGATATATCAAATGATGATAACATTTTTTAGAGTCGTGTTAACAAAGGAGAAAGTATCAAGAACATTGGGTTAAATGATATTTGTCCCAATGCCTATGTCCCCTGGCCAAAATTTAGTTCAGCGTACTTGATCTCGGAGACAGAAAGCACCATGTCCGGAAGGATGATCAACTACATAAGTAGGAACGATAGCTTCTAATCTATTGCATTCTTCGTAATAGTTGACGGAAATGAAACACTTCTATCTGAGTTTCAGAAGTCTTAAGCTAGCGAGTTGATCAAGAGAAATGAGGTTTATGATTATATTGACCACTTCAGCATTCCCTCTTTTTTTGTAAATGCGGTTGCATTTTTTATTCCTCAATTCCTTCTGAAATGTTTACTCGATTATTTTTATTTTTGATATGTATATTTTTTGCATAAGAGTGTGCCTCAAATTCTACGGCGAATCAGATCCATCAACAAGGAAACTGAATGTCATGATAAAAGAAACAGCATACAAATCTATATTTAAGTTTGTTGTTCTGAAACTTAAAGCAGTAGTGATTTTTGAAAAAAAATTGTTATTTTTACATATTTCTTTCTTTTGCACAAACTTTATCGATTATATTCACTTTTGGTAATTTTATAATTTTTTGAATATTATTGAAATATTAATTTAATTTTTCTTACCTTCTTCTAACTCAAATTAATTACAATACGATCATATTATCGCATTCATTAGATAAGCAACAAGAAGCAGCAGTTGAATTCACATTACTTGAGATCTGTATGAAAACTAAGCGTTATTTCCGCAATACAAGATTTTTACTTAGCGTGTTTTGTAGTATGTTTCTTTCAAAAAACTTATGGGGCTAGATAGAATTTTTATATATGCTGGGATTTGTGCGCACTTGAAATATCGAGCTATCCTATCAAATACGTGAGATATCAACGTGTTGAAATTTCTTATTCTAACAGGACATATATTCGGATATTTTACTGCATTTTTCTTTCGTGCCTGACAAACGTTTCACTTCGTTGAGCCATAAGTTTTGCTGAGTATTTCTTAGTAACCAGATTAGACAAGAGTATCCTTTCAAATATCTCGGAATTAATACTTCAACGTATTAATTCCGAAATACTTGGAATAAACAAATTGGTAACTAAAGAAATTGTGAGAGGTCAATTGGTGCTGGAGCCACCTACTTACAATAGCCTGTATCCATTGTGCTTTAGTGAAGCAAATGGCTAGAGGTAAGACTTCGGAAACTCAAATTGTAATAAATTTAGGATAAAAATCTATCCCACCATAGTTGTCAACAGTTAAAAATGGAATATTTCTATTAATGAAACAACTAAAGTGACTGTCAACCAACAAGTAGTAAATGCTATATATAAATTGTCTCATGGTCAGGCATTTAATACAAAAAATCCCCATTTTTAGGCTTCTCTATAAAAATAACCATTCGACAGCCAACTTGAGTCCTGTGAAAGACGAAGTAAACACACTCATAAAACAAACAGAACAATTTCCGCTCTCAAGGAGAGGAAAACCATTCCAGCTAAAGTGAAACGAGTAACATGCCCTTGGTGCTAGATAGTTCACATGTTTTTATTACCCTCTAGAGTGACCACGTGATCTACTCCGAAACCAAGGAGCGAAGAAACTGGATGAGAGATGGAGTCGGGAATTTTAGGCCTCCTGGCAAGAACTGTAAGGTTATTTTAATCTCTACTCGAAGTCAAGTGCTGTTGTCACTGAAGGTAGCTGTGCGATTTGTGTAGCTGTTCATAATTAAACAGAGGAAAATATATTTACAGGCCTACTTCTGTGATCAGTGTTCGCAATAATCTTATTGTTCATTTGGAACCACAACATAAGTATATACTGTACTTTCAACCTGACATTGCAGATACATCTGAACCGACAAATGTTAGTTTCACTTTCCAGAAACCCTTTCCCCATAAAACCTCAAACAACCAAACCAATCAAACTTTCCTGAGATAACAGAAAGTCGAAGAGAGAAACTCGACAATTAATGGTATTGTATCCATATAATCTGTGCACATTTAGTTACTAATATTTGTGAGCTACATTATGTAAATTACGACTTAATCCCACATAAGGTTTGTGTATGAAGTTTGAAATTGACTTAACTGACTAATTATTTTGAGCAAAGTATACAACTGATTGATAAAATCACGAGTAGACAAAATATTAACGAGTATAAAATAGTGTATTTATTCTCCCATAGGAATAGCAGGACTCTCTCATAATATTTTTATAGAGAAGCCTAAAGATAAGATAGCCATATCAAAGCAGTAACAGGACTTGACTCAAAGAACTTGAGTTCAATAGTTATTCTTCCAAAGTAATAGTAGGATTTTCCTGGCTGTTACGATGATAGAATTATATAATAATAGCACTGAGTCGTTTGTGAGAATTGTTAAGACTTATAGCAATTAGTTTAGCATTACTACTGAAGTTGGACAAAGACTGATTTTTGTCTCCTTTCTCTTAGTGTGATTGTTAATTATGTTATGCAGAATTCACTGCAACTGGAAGATTGAGGCGTTAAATGATGTAGAGAATTGAAAACTTCTTGTTTAGATTATGCTGATGTTTTATCCCTTTGACAAATAATATTGATGAGATTAATTCTTTCACTAGGACTGTTGATGAGACTTGGTAATAGAGTAGGCTTGGGGATACACGCTAGAGAACTAAAGTGAAGAAAATTGGTCACGCAGGTTGTATTTCAGTTCTTTCAAATATTTGAACCCTAGAACAAGTTTCGGAGTTTAATTTGATTGTTATGAAACATATACCGTTGATGCGCGACATAAGATAAAATGAAGAATAAGTGTTGCTGCTGGAACTTTTAAGAATATGCGGAGATAGAGAAAAAAATTAGAGTATTTCTCAAGTATAAAAATATATTTATTATTATTATAACTACTATTATAATATTTATGATGATGATGAAACGATTTTTAGTGGAGAATAATTAAAACAAGTGGATAATTTAATATACTTTTGAATGAAACGATTGTTCTTTCAAGCTACATTTGATAGAAAGGAAAGAGATATTTCTTTATACATATAGGGCCAATGTTGAAGTTGTTTTTATACAGCACAGTAAAATGCTTTGAAAATACATTCTAAAAATACTCTTTCGGTGTATAATCTTATTTATTTATTCCAAGTGTGTAACTCATGGAAAAACCAGCGAAGTGACTATTTGGTACTTGAAAATGTTCCATCTCCACTGGTAAGATTACGACCACATTTTTAGAGCTCTGGCTGTATTTGTGAAATTACAGGAAATAGCTGATAAGCATTAAACTGTTTTGAAACAAAAAGATATATTATTGTTCTCACCCCATTGGAAACGCAAAGGTGAAAGTCGTAGCAAAAGGATATAAGACTCTCTCCTTTTATGCGTACACAGCTAGTAGCAAATTGGCGAGCGTTGCTAACTCACTATAGTAAGTGATCGTTTGCAGAGGTTTCAGAGGAAACGTCGTCGACTCTCTTTATTCAAGGATAGAGGAACAAGAGGAGGGCCTGGAAGCCAAGAAGCAGGAATAACGGAGAGCGAGGCGCACATTTCCTACTGGTTGAGCCACACGTAAATGGTGAGAGGTCGTAGTCCACTTTACTCAATATATCATTTTTAGCGGTCACGAACATGGACGTGAGCGTTTACTTTTGCTTCCCTCTGTCCTTTGCTCGGTACAGAGAGTAGGATGGAGAAGTCGTAGAAATTCTCTTCGATTGAATCACTAAAGAAATAGTTTCATGATGTTCGTTGTCAGGGTAGTTAACTAGCGAAAGTGAATTTTATTTCAATCGTAAACTCTCTAATATTAGAAATAAGGAAGAAATTGAATGAAGCGAAATAAATGGCCATGATAAAAGCAGTTAAAGTTATAACGTTTAAGCATTGATGTTTTCAGGAATACTGATCATCGCATATAACAAATGAAGATAACATCTACACCAAGGTGGGATCTAGGAAGAAATATAGCAAATATGGAGTCAAGTTTTGGATGCTCGTAAATAGCGTTCTGAATAACTTTTCCAGCTCTAAGGTTAAAATGAGTATAAGGCTTTATATGAAATAAAAACAAGAAATAGAAGTGCACTGTTTTTATTGATATTTTCTTCAACTTACATATTTTATCACAGACAAAAAACTCACATTTCTCAAGCCATTTTGATTATTCATTATCGTTTATCAGATGTAGGCAATCGAACCGCCTTAGCTTTACTGATAAAGCAACTGGCGCTTAGCCAAGAGGTTCCTAGTTCAAGTCAAGGAGGCAGATGGTGTGATGTTGTTTTTCACTCTTGCCTGCTTTGATTAATATATATTATATTAATTAAGGGTCAATGCATTCAGTACAAGGCCTATATGCATGGAAACACTGCCACGGCATATTGAACGCAGATGAAAAGTAAGATTTTAAATAAGATATTCCTGTGACAGAGAAAAAAAACTATAAATACACTTTTAGACAAAAACAATGTTAGCTATTGAAAGATTACTAGAATTCACACGGTAGAAAAAGAACAGACAACGGAAACAGGTAACAGACTGATATTAAATTTTATCCATAGAAATTATGCAGAGCAATTTATTCCACCTAAGTGGGATATAGATAGATAACGATCACTTGACAACGAACAACTCTCAGTGTTGTTTGCTCGGTAATAAATTTGCTACTGAATGAAATCTAATGATGTCATTTTCCATGTGTATTAGCTGAAGTTTTTTTCAGTTTGCTAATAAAAACCTGAATATAAATTAGAGTATGGATAGATAATCCTATATGTGTATGTGTGTTAAAGTAATATCATAGAAATCTGTATGTGTAGCAATAGGCATGTTATTGGAAACTTTCCTGATATTGCCTTTTGCAAAAAAAAAAACTCTAACACTACGAAGAGTTATTCCTAGTCATTATATTATTTCAGTTTGTTCATTATGCTTAAAAATTGAGTAAAATGATTTAATTAAATTACTCACATTCAATTTATGAATATTAAAATATGGATGGCAGGAATGTTCGATAATGTGAAATCAAGTAGAGTGTAGGTGTTTCATTCTGACTCCGTAATGAAGTAATTATTTGAGATATACATATTTTTGGCATACGTTGTATCATTTAAGAAAATGTTTTTCTGTAAAATAGTGATTATAGTAGGAAGAGTGAAACAGAAATATGCTCTTAGTACCAAGTGTTAAAACAATAAATATAAATAAGAAATAATGATTAAAAAGGATTCTTAAAAAGAAATAGTACGAATCTGTATTTCAAGAGTTTTATCGTACGAAAAGCTTAAAACTATGTTTTGAGGAAAGAAAAATAAAACCATTAATGCACTTAACATTTTTAAAGAAATGTTGATTCTTTTAAATATTTTAATATTTTGCATCATAATTCGTTGTATATTGCAATTTCTTATTTTTAACTGCTTTCGAAATAAATATATTTTAGCTCTGAAACATATACAAGAATTTACATTCTAAAGTAGATAATTATTTTACAATAAAATTAGATTAAATCTTATTTGATATTTTAATTATCTCTGCCCAGATATGCTGCAAACAAAGACAATGTTATATAGAAGAAACTATTTACATTTATATACGTTCCGAATCTGACTTTGAAACACTCTGTTATATTCAACATCTATTTTATATAGAGACATATTTATGAAAACTGTTGGATTTAAAATATCAGAAGTAAATTATTTCAACCGGTCTTTATCAACCTACAGTCTTTATTGTAGGATAATATTTATCGATATTATTTTGGAATATGCCACTAGATTTGTCTTTTCCCTATAATATTCTATCGATATAAGAGATAAATATTTGGCACTAAATACGATGGAGGCGATGTAGTTCTGACAAGCGGAGAGCGTTAACCACTTACCGATGGGTATCTTCTCCGGCACCGGTCGTACCAACGCGAGGATGCACGTGAAACAGAGCAGCTTCCATATGAGTACCGTCCCTCTCATGATATCACCTCGAATGCACACAAGAACAACAATCCCTCCGAAGATCACATCAATCCAGGTGGGATGCTGTCGGCCTCGAAGACCGACGCTGAAATTCATAGAAACCACGGCGATGCAGAGGAGTCAACAGCACATTGCTGGCTGTGATTGCTACTTGGATCTAGAGGAGTCCCATCACAGTGGAAACAGGTCCTTGGTGCGCATGCGCTCTTGTCTCCGAACATAAACACGCGCACTGTGAGAGAAAGAGCAAGAGAGAAAAGGAAGAGACGGCGGCAGTTGCTGTCTAGCTACGTGCTGCGCTGCCTAGCATCTCGAAATGACCACCCCATTCACAATTTAGGAACACGAAGAATACAACCTAGTCACGGAGTTCATCTAAATCAGCACGATCTCTCTTAGTCCACACTTCTCGCAGCAGACTGTAATTCGATGAGCTTTTTGTCACGTGGATGAGGCAGTCGTCTGAGATGTCGTTGTCGCCAACTCTTGACATCTTGCATCCACACAGACGGCGCCGCAGCATGCGCGTGCCACGATACAATCCTCTCTGCCTCATCATCTACTTCTAGCTTTATCACTATGTCTGTATATGTGTGAATGCGCGCACTTAGCTCCTTCTAATTCTCGAGGAACGAAATGTTATATAGCTCCGCTTCTTGTTACGGATCGTGTTCTGATTTTTAGGTGTCAAATGTTACCTAATAGACAGGATCGTGTCATTTACTTCTTAAAATGAGTGTTAAGTTAAAATGAGTGCATTATCGAAAAATAACTATTATTTTGATTCATTGAGTTTTGGCGAGTTTTAATATGAATACATTTAATCAGAAAAGTTCTAATAATTTGGCAGACAAATTAAAACAGATAATTAGTAAAACAATGTAATAATTATATTTGTCAAGTAATTATCAGTTTTTAGAGTTTCAGAAATCTAAAAGTGAATTTTTCTCTAAAGGTAGAAGTTTCTGAACTCTAAAAGCAAAATCGAATTTATTGATTATTTTATCAATGAACAACACAGAACTATTTCCATACATATGACGGGAATTAGTTAAATGGATTTCAATATTCACTCACCTGTCACGCGATGACTGTTTAATTTATCTTTACAATCAGTTCCTAATTAATGTTTTTTTCAAGACCGAAATTTTCTATGTGGAAATTTTATGTGCAATAAATCGCATGTAATGCAGATTGATATATTTTTTTAATTCACTAATTTCAAACCAGTACAGTTCAATACAAAAATCCGTAACAAAAAGATACTTTTACATAAATTCTTCCAGTTCAAAAGCTCATAGACATGAACTCATTAACATAAATTATAAAGCATAAATCGAAATATATTTTATAGGTGTTTATTAAACAAACAAAATGAACAATCTAAAGTAGTAAATAAATATGAGTACTCCACTTGAGTCCAAGCTCGTGTGTGGAGAAATTCACTAATATAATATTTACAAAATTTGTTTCAACAGTGTTCTAAAAATAAAACATTTAAGCTACAGTTTTATTTGTATAGATATTTCTCTACATCATCACAATCCACTAACCAATCCCATATTAATCTTTTAAAAGCGTAAATGTTTCTTTCATTTCTAATATTAGCCGGCAGAGGATTAAAACCTTTTGGTGCCAGATAAACGTAGTGTTTTTGGATGATATATTTTTTTTAGCAAAAGGTACGGATAAATTCACAGTAGATTATAAACGTGTATATTTGGAAAAGATCTTAACCTTAGAATCTTCCCAATTTTGAATATTGTATAATAATAGTTGATAAATATAAATTTTCTAACTAGTAAGATATTTATTTTTTTATAATAATTTTTATACGGTCAAAGCATACATCTTATTACGTAATTTTCAGAGCATTGTACTGGTTTCAAATTTGTCTCATATAGATCTCGCCAAGATATAATGCCATATTTCAAATAAGATTTTATCCACGAGATATAAATAATTTTTAACATTGACAAATTTATGAAATCCTCCTCCTCCTCCTCCTCCTCCTCCTCCTCCTCCTCCTCCTCCTCCTCCTCCTCCTCCTCCTCCTCCTCCTCCTCCTCCTCCTCCTCAAGCAGCCATGGGCTACGGAGGTCCAACAAGACCGTGCAATTTAGTTCTCCAAGCAAGCCTATCCTGAGCTACATCTACTGCATCAGGCCACTGCACACCAATTCTAAAAAGATCCTGTTTGACATTGTCTGTCACCATATCCTAGGTCTCCCCTTTTTCTGAGGCCTTTAGGCACACTGTTCATAACCCTATTCGCCAATCTATAATTATTCATACGAGCAACATGGCTAAACCAACGGAGTCTCTCTCTGCACAATATGCTGCTTAAAGGAGGTTGCAAACTCCTTTGCCTAACCTCATCATTAATTACAAAGTTGAACCAACTAATGCCCAAGATACTGCGTAAGCATCTGGAAAAAAAGCATCTAGTTTCCTGTTATCTTGTTTACAAAGTGTCCAAGTTTCACTACCATAACTAACCCTAGAAAGAACCAAACTATTATACAGTCTAATTTTAGTCTTTATGTGTATACGCCTATTTCTCCACACTCTCCATAGATTCTTAAAAGTCCAGGCAGCAATCCCTATTCGTCTGTTAATCTCATGCCGCACATCACCATTATCTGTTAAATAGCTCCCAAGATAATTAAACTGTGACACCTGCTCAAGACTGCAACCATTCAGATTAACTGAATCACAGCCTGCCTGACCAATTTTCATCACTTTAGTTTTCTCTCTGTTTATAACCAAACCTACTCTACTACCAGTTTCATCAACAGCTCGAATGAAAGAGTTCATCTCATCAACATCATTTGCCAAAAGGGCTAAATCATCAGCATAATCTAAATCAGATATTTTCGTTCTCCAGTCCATTTAAGGACAAAATCTTTTCCTTGAAGTGAATTTCGCATAACATAATCAATAACCAAGATAAAGAGAAAAGGAGACAAAATTCACCCTTATCGAACACCAGAAGTAATGCTAAACCAATTGTTACAAGCCTTACCAACTCTCACACACGACTCAGTGTTATTATAGAGAGCTTTCATTACGTTAACTAACATGTCAGGTATACCATATGATTTCACAATCAACCACAAATTATGACGATCAACAGAGTCGAAAGCCTTTTTGAAATCAACAAAGCTAGCAACCAAAGGTTTCTGAAACTCTAAACATTTCTCAAGAATCTGCCTAAGTGAAAATATCTGATCCACACATCACTACCACTTCTGAATCCACATTGCTCATCACGCAATTGACTGTCAACCAGATTCTTAATTCTATTAAGCACAATCATAGAAAGAACTTTCCCTGGAACAGAGAGTAGGCTGATACCCCTATCGTTATCACAAGAACTGCGATCACCTTTTTTGAAAATAGGGATAATAATAGCTGTGGTAAAAATCCTTAGGATCCATGCCTTTATCATAAAAGATATTCAAAATTTCAATCATCCAAGTGGTGACCGAAACATTCCCAGCTCTAAGCATTTCGGTAGTAATTTCATATACCCCTGGGGATTTATGAAGTTTAAATTTAGAAATAGCCAAAATAACTTCAGACTGTGTTATAGGGCCAACATTAAAGCCACTAATGCATCTATCATCATTGCAAACAATGGGAGTAAAATTAATTACATTGTTTAGAACATCACTGAAATGCTCAGCCCACCTAGCCATGAGAGAATCCTGACCTTTTATAACCTTACCTTGTTTATCCTTCAATCCCTGTATACCTGTCCGTTTTCTACCACACAAAACATTAGCTCTCTGCTGTTGTGCTGTCTAACTTCTTCCTCGGCTTTGTCAGCCAAGCCATCAAGCTAAAGATTATTATCAGCAGCTAACTGATCATTTACACGTTTATTAAGTTCTCTGTAATGTTTTCTATTAGGACTAGTAGGGTATTGATTAAGGACATTCCTGCAGTTCTTTCTTTCTGAAATAAGCTCAAGTGCCTTATCACTCAGATAATTCTGTCTCTTCTGCTCCTTTTTTCCTAAAAGAGTACTGTTAATGTCCAAAAAAGCCTGTTTAAAATGATCCCATTCTTCCTCAACATCAGTAGTAAGAATACCATGACTGTCATAATGACTAAGTAACCTATCATGGTAAGCTTTAGGTATAACTGAGTCTTTCAGAGCTTCAGTATTAAAAGTAAAAATTTTCACCCTAGCACAACACTTTTTAAGTTTAAGTTGCAAGATACGTTTAACAAGGTAATGGTTAGGTCCAATTTCAGCTCCCCTATATCACGTGGTATTCCTAACAGAACTAGCCCAATTGCTCTTAATCAATATGTAATCAATCATATTCTTATGCAGCCCATCGGGTGAAACCCATGTGTACTTATGTATGTCGAGGTGTTTGTAATAAGTGTTAAGTTATTCTAAATCCATTGAGTTTACTTACCTGTAGAAGACGTTGCCATTGCAGCTATCAATACCAAAAGGGCTTATTACTTCTCCCCAAAGGTCAGAGTCAGTACCAACTTTGGCATTGAAGTCACCAAGAACAAGGGTAATATCTCCTTTCTTGACAGAATTCAAAATATCCTGAAGTTGTCCGTAAAACCTATCCTTCTCATCTTCATCGGCATCCTCATTGGGGACATAACAGCAGAAAACATTCAAGTGTTTAATGCTTGTCTGAAATTTTGCTGTATGAAACCTTTCATTAAAGCACTCATATCCTAGAAGAGCATCACTGGCATGTTTACTGAGAAGCAGACCCACGCCTATGTGATGTTTATTTTCTTCCCTCCCTGAAAAGAGAAATTTAAGATTATTTTTAAGAATCTGACCTTTATCTGACCATCTGGTCTCTTGCGGCCTGTAAATGGTAGCTAGGTGTAAACTGGAAGGAGAGCTGTGTACCAATCCCTAGTGATGATACACAGAACCGGCCAGGTCTAGCACCTAATGTCTGACCCTGCCTTCTCGTGGTGCAGGCCGTTAGTACCTTTCAAAAGAGATATTCTCTTTTGGAAGGGAACGGAAGGGGAGGGCTGCCAGTTCAGCATGGCCTGCTGATCTGGTCATCTAAGGCCACTTTTTTCTTTTTTTCAACCCTGCTGAGGAGTGGTCAACTTCACAGGGTCCTGGTGCTGACCATTTATACCTACCTGACTGGACTTGTTTTTGGATTTGAGTTTGATTATGGATCCTGGGCTTGCTGCACTGGTGGACCTCTGTTGAGGGAGAGTCTGCCGCTGTGTTTTCTGTTTGCTTCTGGGTTGCCAGCTCTATGTGAACAGAGGCATGGGATACCTTATACCAACTGGTGGATAATCCTAATCAGAGGCCATCGCAGGTACCTGAACCTTACTTTGCTAGTTGGGCATCGTCAAGCCTAAACTGGAGTAATGCGTCTCAGGCAGGCCATGTGGCTCTTGAAAAAGTCCACTTGAAAAGGTGGTGCCTGAAGTTCCTACCAGCATCGGTGACTTCAGCCTTTAGCGGAGGAGGAACGGGTCTTTTCCCCATGCCTGCGATCAGGGGGCTGTTTGATATTGTTGGCCCTACCAATCTCAATAAACCTAATTTCTTTAAAAATCCTACTAATCATTTTCTCTCTGCAGGAACGTGGAACGTGAGGACATTATATAGAGATTATTTTCTTGATGTCCTCATGCAGGAATTCCAGCGCTATAACCTAGATATTCTAGGCTTGCAAGAGACCAGATGGACAGGTAAAGGTGAGATACTTAAAAATAACTTTAAATTTCTCTTTACAGGGAGGGAGGATGGAAAGCATCACCAAGGCGTGGGTCTGCTGCTCAGCAGACATGCTAGTGATGCTCTTTTAGGATATGAGTGCATTAATGAAAGGTTTCTTACAGCAAAATTTCAGACAAGCATTAAAGACTTGAATGTTATCTGCTGTTATGCCCCCACTGAGGATGCTGATGAGGATGAGAAGGATAGGTTTTACGGACAACTTCAGGATATTTTGAATTCTGTCAAGAAAGGAGATATTACCCTTGTTCTTGGTGACTTCAATGCCAAAGTTGGTAGTGACTCTGATCTTTGGGGAGGGGTGATAGGCCCTTTTGGTATTGGTAGCTGCAATGGCAATGGGCAACGGCTCCTACAGGTAAGTAAACTCAATGGTTTCAGAATAACTAACACATATTACAAACACCGCGACATACATAAATACACGTGGGTTTCACCTGATGGACTGCATAGGAATATGATTGATTATATATTAATTAACAGCAAATGGGCTAGTTCTGTTAGAAATACCAGGGCATATAGGGGAGCTGAAATTGGATCTGACCATTACCTTGTTAAAAGTGTCTTGCAACTTAAACTTAAAAAGTGTTGTGCTAGGGTTAAAAAATTTACCTTTAATACTGAAGCTCTGAAAGACCCAGTTATAGCTAAAGCTTACCATGATAGGTTACTCAGTCATTATGACAGTCATGGTTTGTTTAATACTGAAATTGAGGAAGAATGGGGCCATTTTAAACAGGCTTTTTTGGAAACTAACAGTACTCTTTTAGGAAAAAAGGAGCAGAGGAGGCATAATTATTTAAGTGATAAGGCAATTGAGCTTATTTCAGAAAGAAGGAACTGCAGGAATGTCCTTAATCAGTACCCTACTAGTCCTAATAGAAAAGATTACAGAGAGCTTAATAAACGTGTAAAGGATCAGTTAGCTACTGATAAAAATCTTTGGCTTGATAGCTTGGCTGACAAAGCTGAGGAAGCAGTTAGGCAGCACAACAGCAGAGAGCTGTACCAGATAGTTAATGTTTTATGTGGTAGAAAACGAACAGGCATACAGGGATTGAAGGATAAACAAGGTAAGGTTATAAAAGGTGAGGATTCTGTCATGGCTAGGTGGGTTGAGCATTTCAGTGATGTTCTAAACAATGTGGGTAGTTCTACTCCCATTGTTTGTAATGATGATAGATGCATCGGCAGCTTTAATGTTGGCCCTATAACACAATCTGAAGTTAGTTTGGCTATCTCTAAACTTAAACTTCATAAATCCCCAGGGGTAGATGAAATTACTACAGAAATGCTCAGAGCTGGGAATGTTTCGGTTATCACTTGGATGACTGAAATTTTGAATAACTTTTATGATAAAGGCATGGTTCCTAAAGATTTTACCAGAGCTATTATCATCCCTATTTTCAAAAAAGGTGATCGCAGTTCTTGTGATAACGATAGGGGTATCAGCTTACTCTCTGTTCCAGGTAAAGTTCTTTGCATGATTGTGCTTAATAGAATTAAGAATCTGGTTGACAGGCAATTGCGTGATGAGCAATGTGGATTCAGAAGTGGAAGGGGATGTGTGGATCAGATATTTTCACTTAGGCAGATTCTTGAGAAATGTTTAGAGTTTCAGAAACCTTTGGTTGCTAGCTTTGTTGATTTCAAAAAAGGCTTTTGACTCAGTTGATCGTCATAATTTGTGGTTGATTGTGAGATCATATGGTATACCAGACAAGTTAGTTAACATAATGAAAGCTCTCTATAATAACACTGAGTCATGTGTGAGAGTTGGTAAGTCTTGTAGCAATTGGTTTAGAATTACGTCTGGTGTTCGACAAGGGTGCATTTTGTCTCCTTTTCTCTTTAGTTTGGTTATTGATTATGTTATGCGAAATTCGCTTCGAGGAAAAGATTTTGGCCTTAAATGGGCTGGAGATACGAAAATTTCTGATTTAGATTTTGCTGATGATTTAGCCCTTTTGGCAAATGATGTTGATGAGATGAACTCTTTCATTCGAGCTGTTGATGAGACTGGTAGTAGAGTAGGTTTGGTTATAAACAGAGAGAAAACTAAAGTGATGAAAATTGGTCAGGCAGGTTGTGATTCAGTTAATCTGAATTGTTGCAGTCTTGAGCAGGTGTCACAGTTTAATTACCTTGGGAGCTATGTAACTGATACTGGTGATGTGCGGCATGAGATTAACAGTCGAATAGGTATTGCTGCCGGGAGTTTTAAGAATCTATGGAGATTGTGGAGAAATAGGCGTATACACCTAAAGACTAAAATTAGACTGTATAATAGTTTGGTTCTTTCTAGGGTTAGTTATGGTAGTGAAACTTGGACGCTGTGTAAACAAGATAACAGGAAACTAGATGCTTTTGATTCTAGATGCTTACGCAGTATCTTGGGTATTAGGTGGTTTAACTTTGTAACTAATGATGAGGTTAGACAAAGGAGTCTGCAACCTCCTTTAAGCAGCATATTGTGCAGAGAGAGACTCCGCTGGTTTGGCCATGTTGCCCGTATGAATAATTATAGATTGGCGAATAGGGTTATGAACAGTGTGCCTAGAGGCCTCAGAATTAGGGGGAGACCTAGGATGCGGTGGGCAGACAATGTCAAACAGGACCTTGTTAGAATTGGTGTGCAGTGGCCGGATGCAGCAGATGTAGCTCAGGACAGATATGCTTGGAGAAGTAAACTGCGTGGTCTGGTTGGACCTCCGTAGCCCATGGCTGCTTGAGGATGATGATGATGATGATGATGATGTCTCTTGCAAGCCGAGAATATCTAAATTATAATGGTGGAATTCTTGTGTGAGGACATCAAGAGAAAAAGCTCTGTGCAGAGTCCTTACATTCCAACTGTGGAGAGAAAATGGTTAGTGGGATGTTTAAAGAAACTATGTTTATTGAGAGAGGGAATGCCGACAATATCAAACAGCCCCCTAATCGCAACCATGGGGCAAAGAACCGTTCCCCCACCACTAAAGGCTGAAGCCATCTACACTGGAAGACTTCCCTCGATGTAGAATTTGACGATGCCAATAGAAGCGAAAAGTTCAGGTGCCTGCGACGACCTCTGCTCAGGATTATCCACCAGCTGATAAACATATCCTGTGAATCTATTCACTTGGGGCTGTCAACCCACAAACTAACAGAAAACACAGCGGGAGATTTTCGCTCCACAGAAGCCCACCAGTGCAGCAAAATCCGGATCCATAATCAAGCTCAGAGCCATATATCTGTCTAGTCCAGTGGATTTATACGGTCAGCACCAGGACCCTGTGTGGTTGACCACTCCTCAGCAGGGTAGAAAAAAAAGAAAAGTAGCCATAGTTGTCCAGATCAGTAGGCCACACTAATCTGTCAGCCCTCCCCTTCCGTTCACTTCCACAAGAGAGTATCTCTTTTGAAAGGTACTAATGGTCTGCACCACGAGAAGGTGGGGTCGGACATTAGGTGTTAGGCCTGGCCGGTTCTATGCATCATTACAGGGGATTGGTGCCTAGCTCTCCTTCCAGTGACTACATAGCTACCATTTACAGACCATAACTAATAAGTCTCAAAAATATTTGCAAGTTCCAATTGAAACACGAAGTGCCTTGGCATTCATCTAATAGTGAATAATGGAAAGACGAGCATTTGAAATCCATTAGAAATTTGTAGGATGAAAAGAGTATACATGAGTCGTCAGTAACTGTATTAATTCTTTTATAGTTATCCCTCTTGGCGAATGGAATTTTAAGCCACATTTCAGACCATCATTAGAATATAGCTGAAACATTTTATTCTCTGACACTGGAATTGCGCTTCTAATGTCTAACGTAGCTCACACGATTGAGATAATTATATGTCATTTGACAGCCGCGGAAAACTGCAGAGTGTTCGCGAAGTGATGTTTAAGACAGCGGTGAATATATATAAGAAGGATAGCATCAACAGTTCTCAGGTCCCTTTCCTCAGCAACCAAGCATTTGGATATATCAGTATTAAGAATGTTTCATTAAATACATTTTCCATCGGCCCTTCTCTGTATCCAAGAGTTCGTTCTTGGATCCTCTACTGGTTTAAGACAGGGTTATTAAAGCGAAATTCAATGCTGAAGTTAACAGGTAGTCCATTTGACTGCTTATAAGTGTAAATCATAGGGATTACGATGAAAAGCTATGTTTAGTTTCTTCGCAGATGATCATGAACCTATTTCTTAAATTATGTTTCAATTTAAAAGTTTAGGATTTAAAAAAAAAAAACGTTCTAAAGGTTGAACAATAATGGACCAACTAGTAATAACTTTCGCACTCAATATATAGACTATATTTGAAATGGATCGTTCATGGTTACTTCTTAAATTAAGCTTGATTACTATAAACAAAAAATGACTATAGACGACCGTATTAAATTACCATATGTGAATGTATTTCTTAAATTGCTTTGTCATTACCACATATTTGTAATAATTGAATGACGAATGGCAATTTCACATGGTCGCAGTTTTATATGAGAAAAGAAATTCAAATAGCCACTCGCTTTCATATATTTTTAAGTTTTACAGGTAGTATGTGGTTCTCATCGTCTACTCACGTAACAGTCCATAAGAACGATTTCGATTTCAGAGAAAGATTTCAGAGATTTAGAGAAAATCGAACGATTTTCATGATAACTTGAATTGTAACGGTGAATGCTTTATTTAAGTCTCGTTTTGCTCAGTGTACTATGACAGTAGTTGAAAGAGCTGTAGTCGGTTGATTCAATCTGATATTTCTCTTGTGAGCTTTACTTCTTTCTGGAAGAGTTCTTTTGGTTTTTCCAATGTAACGAAGAGGATTTGTTCAATTATTAGAGTCGAAATTTTTATCTAGGATACGTACTAAATATACTACACCAATATTAGATGTTAAGTCTCTATCAACCTTTATTAAATCTTCTATCATCTTTTATCATTTATTAAAGATAAAATGGTTGTATGAGATTTAGTAGGTACTTTATAATTATAAGTTTTCATGATGTTTTTGATATATTATTGATATCTGGAAAGTGCATAATAAGTCAGGTATATTTAACATCTTGAGGTTGTTATCTGGAAGACAGAAGTTGTTGAGTATACTTCTGCTGGAAAGATAAATTTTCTTGATGAAATGTTATGAATAGCCTGCTGGTTGACAAAGAGTATACGAACGATAGTTCTTTGTTCAAAAGAAATTATTTCTGCAGAATCATTATGTTCTGAGGAATGGAGATGACATGGTTGAGATAAAAGAACTTCTATTCTGAACTGAATCGAAATGTATCAAACTGTTAATAAATGAAGGTTTTTGTGAACAGTTATTTCAAAACTTAAATCATAATGATATATTAAAACATCAAGAAATGATAGTGAAATCAGCTCAAATCTTTAAAAATGCATTCATAACATAAACATTAATAAACCTTGCTTCACATTATCGTTTGATGTCGCCAGCATTATCCAACACTCCCGTTGAAAAATCCATCGACCTTGTAAAAAAAACAAGTTGAAAATAGAAACAAATACCAAATTAATCAACCTACTGCTGAGACTAATGTTTTTTACTTAATAACCATTAACAAATATTTTTATTAAATGGAACATTATACAAATTAACAAAACATATGCTAATGTGTTCTCCTTTATCACGACTTTTGTTAAATATAATAATGCAAAACATCGAATATATAATATTATGCCAAAAGAACATTAAAACCATTACTATTGAAACGATATATGCACGATATATTTATAATTTGGCAATATTCAACATCTGCATTAAAATTATTAAAGAAATTAAATCAAGCCTGCCAATGTATAGTATTCACAATTATCTTCGAAAACAACAGAAATGTCATTTCTAAATGTTTTAATATATCGTTATGATTTAAGTTTTGAAATAACTGTTCACAAAAACCTTCATTTATTAACAGTTTGATACATTTCGATTCAGTTCAGAATAGAAGTTCTTTTATCTCAACCATGTCATCTCCATTCCTCAGAACATAATGATTCTGCAGAAATAATTTCTTTTGAACAAAGAACTATCGTTCGTATACTCTTTGTCAACAAGCAGGCTATTCATAACATTTCATCAAGAAAATTTATCTTTCCAGCAGAAGTATACTCAACAACTTCTGTCTTCCAGATAACAACCTCAAGATATTAAATATACCTGACTTATTATGCACTTTCCAGATATCAATAATATATCAAAAACATCATGAAAACTTATAATTATAAAATATCTACTAAATCTCATACAACCATTTTATCTTTAATAAATGATAAACGATGATACAAGATTTAATAAAGGTTGATAGAGACTTAACATCTAATATTGGTGTAGTATAGAGCGCTTGGCTACTGATCTAAGGGACCTGGGTTCGAACCCCGGGAAAGGCATGGATGTATGCGTTTTTTCTGCTGAGGTCCTGCCATCCTCTCAGACCTTCTACTGTGGCATATAAACTGACAGGCTCCTGTCAGACCTCTGTGGCAAGCAGCTGCTTGAGGGGGTATTTATTTTTATTTATTTATTATATTTAGTACGTATCCTAGATAAAAATTTCGACTCTAATAATTGAACAAATCCTCTTCGTTACATTGGAAAAACCAAAAGAACTCTTCCAGAAAGAAGTAAAGCTCACAAGAGAAATATCAGATTGAATCAACCGACTACAACTCTTTCATCTACTGTCATAGTACACTGAGCAAAACGAGTAGACTTAACTTGAATTGTAATGGTGAATGCTGTATTTATCACGAAAATATTTCGATTTTCATGAAACGAATTCGTTGTTGTAACAGCGATGTACCATAACCTTGTGTACATGAACACTTGGTGAAAGTGTTGTATGAAAATTTTTACTGAAGGACTTTCCAAAGAACCAAGTATCCATACCTTATTCATTAAGGAAATACATATCGCCTATGCAAAGTCAACCAACAATCACCTGTTAACCCACGCCGCCTCGAGACAACTAATCACAGACAACAAATGTTAACACTCGTGCAAATCAAAGAAACGTCAAATAAACCACAATTGAAAGTAAAAAAAAGAACTTTAGTCCTTTTATATCTTCTAGCCTGATCAAAAGAGTAATTTCTGAGTCCGATGAAGTTTCAAAGGTTGAAACGAAATCGATAATTTAGTTTTGTCTTTACAATTAAGTGTAAAATGTATTTTCTTGTTTCTTTATAATCAATGTGCATTTATATGAAACAAATCATTATGATTTGCTTTTCCCGTTTATTCTACCATCACTTACACTCTTCAACTAAGTACTACATTTTAACTTGTACAATTGAACAAAACTATCACTTTTTTTCAACTTGTACTGCTGTAACCAATTTTAGTATAAAAACCAAAAATAAGATTATTATTATTATTATTGATAGATAGACAGTTCTTCAAATGCTTAATACACCTGTTTAGTGTGAAGATTAGTTTATTTAAACGCTATATATTGTGGTGATTTAGTTTATTTGCATATTTGCGATTACGCAAAAGTCCCATTTTCATCTATGCTTATACATACTATATATATTTATGTATCCACTTAAGAATGAAAATATTTGAATTACCGAATTTAAACGGAAAAGTGTAAAAAATTTAGGCTTTTGTATGTAATCGGAGTAAACACCGGAAAAGCTGAAATCAATTACAGTGATGTCATATTCATCTGCTAAAAAGTTTTTGTATGAAAATCTACAAAGGATTTACTGTCAAGTTTAACAATATATATGCAATTGTTCTGGGTGTTGTACGCTACATTGCTGGGTAAAACAACTATGATTATGTTGCGATGACAACCCGATTTGATAAATGGCTTTTGGAATATATTTTCCAAAAATATTCCTGAAATTAATTGAAACTTGGAAAGCTTCGGTAGTATTGTTTTATTCTACGAAGTCCTTTTTTGCACACTTAATGGTTTAAATATCAAGGGCAGAAGAGCACTTACTAGGACTCAGGGCTAAAAAGGAGAAGGGAGCCATTTGATGACTGTAGGAGACAGATGGAAGTCTCAAGTCCGAGTCATCAAACGTGTTCCTTTACGCTCAAGGTGTGGCTCTCTTGCACTCATAACAACAGTTGAAGGTTTCGTCCAACGGAAGGCGGCTTTTCCAAGTCAATTGGTATCTTCTTTCTCCTCAAGAGTAAAGCGGAGTTAGAGGAGAAAATATCAACATTTCTCTGTGAGAAATCTAACCTGGAAACATCAGGTTACGAGTATGGCATACTGGGTCCCTTGAGAGGTCTTGTGATAGGAGACACCAATGAGATTCCAATGGCCGCTGCCCTTTGATTGCAACATTAAGTTCTGACTCCCCTGCCACAACCTAATGTGTAGAAGGAGTTCCTTTCTTAAAGAGAGCCATCCCTTCTTCACTTTAAAAAACAAGTAGACCTCTGAAAGCTATCAAGCTTGTTCCATTCCAGAAACTTTTTCTTTAGTCACGTGGTCTTTGTTATCTTGACAATTCTTGGATGGAAAGAAAAAGTGATCAAGTTGAAAGCAATGAAATCTCTTTATACTCGCAAGTTTATTTACAAAAACCTTTTCAGAAGGCAATTTAAAACATTGCAATTTACACCAGCTGCCCATTTCCATTCAGAATTTTTACTGGTAAATTATCCTTAAGAGAACCTACAAGAAATTCAATACCATTCAAAATAGACGGCCCTGATATGAATTTCCACACTTAGTATACAGGCAATATATGCAGGGCTGGATCTGGGGGTGGGAGGCAAGAGGGTCATTCCCCCCTTCCAGAATGCTACCGAGGGTAATAGAGTAAAAAATATTAAACTTATTTATATTTCATCCAATTTTCACGAAAACGTTTAAAGACTTGTAAAACGGAGGGCAAAATGTTTTACTGCATTGGAAATTCGGTTTCTTGCCACCCCCCCGTCTTGATTTTTCTTCCTAGATTTGAGCCTCATTTTATGTAGTTTCTATATACATACAAAAATACGGTACTTAGGTTTCATTGTTGTTTATAATAAAGTAGGAAAGAATTGGGAATTTGCATTATAATATATTAATATATATTCTACACTGACTGAACAAACTCTTATATACACTGGGGCGGGGGTGGCTCAGTCGGTAGCGCGCCAGGCTCGTAATCTGTAGTTCCCAGGTTCGAGTCCCAGCTGGGTCAGCGTTGAGATTTATCTCCGCAAAATTCCCCGCCTTGCCCACGGTCAGTAGGGGACACCGATGGGCTTGGAAAGGCCGCCGTCCGTCGGATGGGACGTTAAGCCGTGGCCCCGTATGTGGGAGAGCTATACCCTGTGCACGTTAAAGAACACGCTGGATGGCCTTGACGGGGGCTACCTCTGTCTCCCAACAGCTGTTCCAGTGGGTCCCCTCCCCCAACCTTCTCTGAGCCTTCGGGGTCCATGTGACCTGGCCATTTAGCCCATGGTGTGCAAAAAAGTGCAGCTCAGAGGTAAAACAACCCAACCCAAATCTTATATACACCTGTTGCTCGAACTTTTACTCTCACAACAGCAGCCGGATATTAACGACTCAGTGAGGTGTTGATATCACGGAGGTGGTATTGCCGCCCATGAAGAGAAGATTTCCTGTCCTAGAGCATCCATAGTTGCCGGTGGGAGTTGGTGGGCTCGGTCAGATCTTTGCAATTCGTCCCACAAATTGTCAATGGAGTTGAGGTCCGACGATCGAGGGCGGGGGAGAATCCTTGTGTCTTGCAGTCAACAAGGGGATACGATGTGGACGTCGACTCCTATAGTAAATGTGACACGTCGAGTGTAGTAAACTTACTCACTTGAAAGCTCCTGGAGCCAATTGGTCGCCACTAGGTAAGTATGCAGTGTGGCGTTGTCCTGTTGAAAGATGGAATGATGATGCGGAAAGAGAATCGTTATGAACTGGTGTAGATGGTCGGCGAGGATGTTCACGTACCTTGTGCCAGTGACGGAGGTCTCGGTTGGTACGGGGAGGGGGGGCAAGGTAACCCATCTAAACGCACCCCAAACTGTTACACCACATCCACCTGCCCGTATAACCCCAACTTGGCAAGGTGGGTCCATCGCTTCATGTGGTTTACTCCATACATGTACCTTCCCATCGGCGTGATAGAGTGGAAACCGTGATTCTCCAGATCAGATGACGTGTTTCCAGTTTTGCTGTATTTTCCAGTATTTTCTTCCTTTTCTCTCTTTTTTTTTCCACTCCAGTTGCGATAGGACTTTGCAAACTGCAGCCTAATCTTTCGGTGCATTGCAGTCAACAACGGGACACAATGTGGACGTCGACTACCAGAGAATATTTTTTTCATGGTACGACCGATAGTCTTTGTGCATAAACTTGTGGACGTGCCCTCATTCAATTCTGATTTTATCTGCTCCACAGTAGCCGTGCGATTCCTTGTGACAATACGGGACAGTCTGCGCTCACCTTGAGAGTCAATTGCACTTTTATGTCCATATTTCTCCTGCTGGTTGGAAATTTTGTCTTATTTCATGCAGTCTTGGTATATATGTGCAACAGTCTGACATGGAAATCCCAACAGTTCAGCAGTTGCGGTAATTGAACAACTAGCCGTCCTCGCACCTATTATCTGGCCACGGTCAACTCGCTTATGTCGGTGCCTTTACTCATCCGTGACTGGTTTTCAATGAGTAGAGACTTGCTCTGTTTATATACATTGCCAGTTTCAGCATCCCACGTGACTGGACGCGACACTTACGCTTTGCATATTGTTATCGAGGTGTGTATAATAATTTCTCCATTTAGTGTATTATCTAATATAGGGGTTCTCAACGTAGGGTAAGCGTATCCCTTGGGGGTTAGCGGTAAAATTTTTTGGGTACGCCTTAAGAGCTCAGAAGTCTCTAGATCTAGTAACAAAGTGAAAACAACCATTGTTATACTATAACTATAGTTTTATCTATCTATACAAGGGGTACGTCAATTACATACACATTTACAGGGGGTACTTGAAGCATAAAAGGTTGAGAACCACTGCTTCAATATATATAGTCGATTGTGACTGATTGGCTAACATGTGATATGATGTGTTGACAGGTGTGTGAATGTGATGGCTGACAGGGGATAACACTAATTCTAACTGTGATGTAGAAATGGTTCGCAAGTTAATTCCGTGTTGGATCTTGGGAAAAATAGCAAATTTTGACCTACGACTTCAAATAGTGGCTATGTAGTGTTCAAACCTTGATCTACAACTGATAGAAGCGTGAAAATTGGCGTCTGGAGGTTTTTCGGGTTGTAGATGTCGGAAAACGTTACGAAATTTAGGATCCGGAATGTCCTTCGAGGTCATAGGTGAAATTTAGTTTTACCTGTGCTACAGAATTAAAAATTCCAAATGGAGGTATCTCGGATCTCAGTCTCATAAACGTGAAATTTCGGATGCGATTGGTCCTTCATGGTTAAAGGTCAAATTCCAATATAACGTTGCTAGAGAGAGAAAAGTTACTGAACAGGCAATTTCGAGCAGTGAAACGCATAAATAATAAGAATGTTCAGATTCGGTGTCGCTTTTAAGGTCAAATGGGGTTGTAGTGACGGTCTAAAATGAATAGGTGTCGAAGGCACCAATTGATATTTGGTAATATATATATATAATTGTAGTTTGGACTGTGGTTGAAATTTGCTATTTGCTGCTACATAAAATAGAAAGATATTTCATAAATCATATGAACTTTTAACCATTAAAAATATAATAAATTACTCATTGAAACCAAAAATATGAGCTGCTAGTAGATATGTAAAAGAATAATTAATATGTACAAAAGAAGGATATTTTTTGAAAGCTGTCTTCTTTTAAACTCTACGATATCGCACTGAAAATACTATTAACATGTCTAACTAATTACGTAGAATCATTGTGGACATGTTAATGAAATTTTATGATATTTTTAATAATTTTAATGTTTTGTGTTTTTTACCAATATGGTTTCAATTGTTTGTTACAATTTAGATATAATTTCATGTCGAATTTTGAAGTTGAAGCCTGAACTATTTTGATATACAGGGTGAATCTGAAAAAGTGGGCAAAACTTTACGGGGTGGTAGAATGCAGCTATACGAGCAATATTCGTCATAAATGTATGGTCGGAACGCAAGCGGTGAGAAGTTAAAAGGTAGTTTTTCACTGTCACATTTAAAGAATGAACACAAGAAGGAGAGGAGATACTCTGTGCCTCATTTCCATTCCCGTCCGCCGCACCGTACACAAAGTGCATATCCGCCATTTCGTGGTTAGTATAACCAGCCATCCTCTCGGCAATCCACGGTAGAAATGCCGTTGGGTGCGAGGACCGACCCTTTTATACCATTTCCAACGCCACCTAGCGGCTCGCCGTTTGCGTTCCGCCCATACTTTCTATGACGAATATTGCTCGTATAGCTGCGTTCTACCACCCTGTAAAGTTTTGCCCACTTTTTCAGATTCACCCTGTATATATATATATCCTGCTCGAACCTCGTTGGAAAAATTCTGACCCAGTCGTAAATTATATACAGACATGTCGCAAAACATTTTAATTCTCCATATTATTGAACAAATTTATAATGATTATAATTAACTGACGAAAAAAATTAAATATTAATATCATTTGGAAATGAATATGTTTAAAATAATGCTCAGAAACAAGATTCTTTAGTAAAATCATTGTGTGAACATTGAGTGCGATTCATTAATGAGAGAAAGAATCGCTGAAAAAATTAGTGTTAATTATTAAAGAGATATTAAAAAGTGAAAATCATAATCGAAAGAACTGAGTGATTTAAAATTTTTATACTTTTCACAAATGAGAAAAATTGGAAATTAAATTATGAGTAATCACAAGTCTACCCGAACATAAATCCGTCTGTAGTATTTTAAACTTATATAATGAGACAAACCCAGAACCTGAAATCATCTCTATTCACATATTTAAATTAGCTTTTATATATATTTTTTTAGTTTTGAATGATTTTTGTGTGTAATTTGTTATAACGTTTTTTAGTTTTTAATTCCGTATTTTTTATTTTTGAAATTTTACTTTATTTATATCAATTAAAATATTTTAATATATGGAATGAATTGCGAAAAATATTTGTCTTTATATGAAGAAAATAAATCTTTGAGCCACTTCATTTGCTATTTCAATCTAGAGTCATCTGGAGTAAAATGTGCAAAAAGTTAAAAATTGAAAAAAATTCCACCAGACAATGATCAAAGCCAATAGACTTATTTCTGTGGATGCCCAAAATTAAACTCACGATTTCAACTAGGCCATTTTAAGGTTTCGCAAGTTGAAACAAAGAACGCTATTCACAGAAGAACTAAAAGAGAAAGTTCAATTGCTCGTCCGCAATCTTTTTTTTTTCCTCATGCGTATTTAAGATATGTTCCTTTTCTTACTTATTTACTCTTCGCCTATGCTACTCATTTACGCAGATGTCCTAATTGTTTCAGTGCAATTATTGCTTCAATGTTATCAATTGTTCATTCATGAGACGTAAAGGAACAAGGAAGATTGTATGATTGTTATATTACTCTCATACCTATAATGCTTTAGACCATATTACAAGATTGTCTTAATAGGCCTATCTTAACCCAAAATGTCTATTATTCCCAAGTATTAATTATTCCAAGAGTCGTAGATTGTCCTCCGTTATTGAACGATTGTAGGTGACATGCAAAAGGAAAAATATACACATGTAATGTTTTAAACTGGTCAAAGTTTAGCTGAATGTGACCACCATTAACAGTTTATGAGATTGATTAACATCATTTAATTTTTGTATATTAATAAGAACAAAATAACAAAACAATACAAAAACTTGCACATACAAACAGAAAACAATATTAGCACAAGTCAGAAAAAAAATACCCCCTCAAGCAGCTGCTTTGCCACAGAGGTCTGACAGGAGCCTGTCAGTTTATATGCCACAGTAGAAGATCTGAGAGGATGGCAGGACCTCAGCAGAAAAACAACACGAACATCCATGCCTTACCCGGGGCTCGAACCCAGGTCCCGTAGATCAGTAGCCAATCGCGCTAACCACTCGGCCACGGGACGGCTAAAGTCAGAAAAAGAATAAAATATAAACATAATAAATAAAGTAAAAGTTACTTATTAGCAGATCTTTGAGCAATTTGCTCATTTAGGATGTCAAATTGAATTATTACAATAAGAGAAATGTCTTTTATTTTTTATACTACAGAACAAAAAATGTGTCATTATGTTAAAAACAAAATATTATT
Source organism: Ryuthela nishihirai (assembly GCA_038380435.1). NCBI lineage: Eukaryota > Metazoa > Arthropoda > Arachnida > Araneae > Heptathelidae > Ryuthela > Ryuthela nishihirai. The sequence continues at coordinate 78,753,693 of JAWZYU010000009.1, read as the reverse complement.
ATATAATTTTAAAGTAATCGTCAATATTTGAAGCAGTAATAATAAAATTTTTAACTTTCAATTTGAAAGCACTGTATGAACGTTCATTTCTAGGAGCTAAAATTAAAAAGTGCTTATCAGCTATTTCTTTCTTTACTTTAGGGATTACAAACAAAAGGCCAGATTGACAAGTGGCATAATCTTTACATTTAACTTGTAAAAATGTTGGATTGTTAAAAATAAAAACAGCTGTACTATACATATACAGTGATCTTAAACTAAAAATTTTATAATCATAAATAACTTTAGTCATATAGACTTTATTATGAAATGTCATAAATTTCAAGAATTTATATTGTACTTTACTAGCACATTCAATAATATTCATATAAGTATTCCCTCTCTCAGCTAGTCAAAGCATATTTTAAAAGAGATTGTATCCAAGTAAAATAAAGAGTAATTAGAAATCTTCCAGATATAATTTTTCTTAAATGGTACAATATGACTAAGTAAAATCGTATTTTATTTACTATCATATTAACATGTGATTTCTATTTCAAATTGCTGTCTATTAAAACTCTCAAATATTTTGTAAATTATATATAATATTAGTAATTAAATAACTAATTTTATTAATATAATTTTTTCTGCCAGTGATCACTATGATCCACAAAACTGTCTGCTTTCTTACAATTACTACGCTTAAAAGCGTCATAAAAATAAATATTTCAATATTACTATTATCGATTCCAGTGCATTTATAAGAGTAAAAGATTACCCTTAGAAAATATCAAACTTATTGTGCTCCTTAATGCATGCAAATTATTGTCAGCTCGCAACATATTTTCATCTGCAGAAAAAGACATCCAGCTTGGTTGTTTTACCTCTGAGCGACACTTTTTTGCACACCATGGGCTAAATGACCAGATCACAAGGACAGCGAAGGCTCAGAGAAAATTAGAGGAGGGGACCCAGTGGAACAGCTGTTGGGATACATGGTAGTCTCCCGTCAAGGCCATCCAGCGTGTTCTTTAACAGACACAAAGTATGGATCTCTCGCACACGCTTAAAAGCGTCATAAAAATAAATATTTCAATATTACTATTATCGATTCCAGTGCATTTATAAGAGTAAAAGATTACCCTTAGAAAATATCAAACTTATTGTGCTCCTTAATGGATGCAAATTATTGTCAGCTCGCAACATATTTTCAACTGCAGAAAAAGACATCCAGCTTGGTTGTTTTACCTCTGAGCGACACTTTTTTGCACACCATGGGCTAAATGACCAGATCACAAGGACAGCGAAGGCTTAGAGAAAATTAGAGGAGGGGACCCACTGGAACAGCTGTTGGAATACATGGTAGTCTCCCGTCAAGGCCATCCAGCGTGTTCTTTAACAGACACAAAGTATGGATCTCTCGCACACGGGACCACGGCATAATGTCCCATCCGATGGACGGCAGCTTTTCCAACCCACCAGTGTTCGTGGGCAGGGCAGGGAGTTTTGCGGAGATAAATCTCAATGCTGGCCCAGTCGATACTCGAACCTGGGAACTGCAGATTACGAGCGTGGGACGCTACCGACTAAGCCACCCCGCTCCTAAACATTCAGCCAGTCATAATCATTATATTTTATCAAGTTTCAGTATCAGACTGACCTTGTTAGCCTCCTAATACGTAGAAAAAATGAATTAAGTACATAAGGCTGGAAAACATTTAAATGAAATAAATATAGATGTACAACAAATTTTTAGTTAACAAAAGCATTCGAATGCCATTCAACAGCAAAAAACTCTTTATGTTAGTTATTAAAATATTTCCTTTCAAATTCGAACGAATCTTCTTTCGTTGTAGTTCCATATTTCCTTGAAGCATTCGACTACGATTCGAAATCGACATCGTTTCCTGATTTATCGCAGCGACGGATTGGTTCAGATTACCATTTCACAATCCTTCCTTTTTGTGAAGTGTCAAAATCGTCTGCAATATCGAACTCCAAACTTCGATGCTTTATTCATCATTCGAAAACTTATCCTATCAACTTCCTTAACTATACTGAAAATGAAACACGCTGACTCATGCTGTTTTTATTCGCTTTCTTTAAATGCAGATCGATTTCGCGCTTCTGTTTAAATAGCGTAAAGGAACTCCTGCGACTCTCCTGTTGGAAACGAACTCTTCAGTACTTTGGCGGAAACGCTCCCTTCGCTTTCTAGGGAGTTCCATTTTATCGGAAACGAAGAGATTCACTCCCACCAATATCTACAGACCTGCCTTAAACCGAAAACAAACTACCAAAGGGATCTCTTTTCACTTGAAAGCCAATTCAATACTATTGTGCACTGTTTTTATTTTTCATCTTAGTTCAATTCCAGAAATACAATGGATAAAGGAATAACTCACACTAAATAATATCTTTGTCGATCACTATTTTTAGCTCTTGATTTCGATGTACGTTGACGTTTACAATTAAATTAAAACTTTCAGTTATTTTTTCACTTCTTCGCTTTTGAAAGTATATTCAGTGGCTAGGAAAGTGTTTGGTGAAGGAATTACATCAACTACATGAACGCGAAAACCCTATTCTATAGTCAAATATTTCGAATGTTTTTGTATGTCGTTTCAAATTTTGAATTCTAATGAGTTTCAAACAATCCAGCAGTAGAACATCATATAATAGAACAGCCTTCTAGCATATTTGCTATATTTATGATTTAAACATATAATTCTTCGTTTCTAATATCACAAGCTATGAAATAGTAACTAACAAGTAATTGTCCTTTCAGTGGGAGTAGGATCCGAACTCATGTCTTTTTGATTGACAAATGTTCTTATCAACTGAGCTATTCTTGCCTGTCAATCCTCATCTAGCGGGAGAATGTTAAAACATATCGACGATCGGGAGCTATCCGTGGCGCTATATATAGATCGGAAAATGGGATACATATATTTTCTGTATAAAGGTGTTATTTTTAAAGCCGAAAATACAAATTCAGCTAATTCTTTATTTAAGTCTTATATCAAGTTGCCTTGTACCTCTGTTTTGATTTCAAATTGGAAAGAGACATAATGTGAAAATTTGCGTTTTATATTTGCATTTCACTGAATCATGGATTGAGATCGTGTGCAGAAATTCAATTTATTTTGTAAAATTTGTGGATTTCAAGCTTTTTCGTTCTCGTTTTCTGTATTTGCTATTTTGCCTTCATCACCACCACCACTCAGAAACAATTTTTCTCGAAGTCATTCTGCCGTTTTTGTTTACAGTAAACCATCCAATCAGCTACAAAACAAATGCAGGAGAAAAGAATACACGTTCATTCTTGGTCGACTGCTTTGCAACAGAAAATATTTATACTGCAATAAATACATCCTTATTTAAATGATACCAGTTTATAATGTTGTTGCTGTGCAAGTGGCGTTTAGTTATGCTTTGAAACTATAAATGAAAAGACTGATTATACAATGTCAAATCAGTAATGCAGAAAGAATTTTCTTCGCTCTCTTTCCTAGCTACCAGCATACGCATCGCCAAAGGTTTTATTATATCTTCTAAGCTAGCAAAAGCACGATGTTACTAGCTCACGATAAGCGAAGCAACTGGCTGGGAAAATGATCATGTGGTGGGTAATGTGTATCTGAGCTCTATCATGGCAGACATCGACAGACCTCGAATCGACTCCCCATTAAAGATATGCATCATGGCAGAGACGAATGGTTTCAGCGATACTGTGGCAGCCATTAGGGAAAGATTAGACATTATCCGCCCCAGTTCCTCTTTTATCGCGATTCCATAGTTTTTGCTCCTCTCAGAGCTTCCAACTGAATGCCGAAGGTTTTCCTCTTGAACAGAGAAATTCTCCTTTAATTGAATTATCGACTCAATTAAAAATAACATTTTTCGTTTTTATAAAAACTTTGTGAATCTTGTTGGCTAAAGTAAATTCGATGTATTCTTTTTCGGTGCCAAACAACTTTTACACTTCGCAAGCACATATTCTTTTGAATCAATTTTTTTATTGATTTAAACATTTGTTGATAAATGCTTTCAAGCAGAATGTAATACATCTAACAACTAACTGCGAAAGCACGGTTAACTTTCCATTCTTCTTCATTAGCACATGAATTTTTACTTGTATTACGCGTTGGTGGATTTTTCATGTTTCCGAATGTTATCATGAATCATCATTGCAAACCTGGCATTTTTCTAAACGTTTTAACTTGAGTGACGAAATAAAGATTCAGATAAAGTTTCGCGCCAGAAACTACTCATTCAATTATTGAAATCAGTGCATAACACTTTAATGCCAAATGGACCACCTCACTCTGAAGAATGATATGCTTCTTTTATTTGTAAATTGGGACATTTAAAAAATATGTGAAATTTCAGCTTGGAATGTGCGAAGAGACAAAAACGTACTATCCAAATAAGCATATGCAATAGTGAATGTTTTGTTTTAGTTAATAAAAACATGACACAAGAAATAATTTTGCCGAAAAATTATTTTCCTCCGTGAGTGGTACTCGAACTCATTGTTCCCATATATATTCCAGGCGTTCTGACCACTAAACTATCAACGACTAGTTCATTTCTCAGCTAATTTTGACTATAAAGCAACATTTTAGTACACTACTATATTATTCAAACTGCTATGGTTGGCTTGTGTCTTAATATTCCGAGTGGTTAACGCACTTGACTGCTGATCTAAGGGACCTAAGTTCGAGCCCTGAGTAAGGAATGGATTTCTGTGTTGTCTTTCTGCTGAGGTCTCCCCTACTCTATAGCGTATTAAACTGATAGGCATTTTTCAGACCTCTGTGGTGTTGATGATTTTTTGTATTTGAAAGAATTAAAAAAAATATATAAATAATATAATATAAAATTTTATAATAATATGATTTAATATTAATATTAAATTAATAATAATTAATATTAAATTAATAATAATTAATATTAAATAATTAACATTACATAATAATAATAATAATTAATATTAAATAATAATTATCATTACATAATAATAATAATTAATATTAAATAATAATAATAATAATAATAATAATAATAATAATAATAATAATAATAATAATAATAATAATATCTCCTCAAGGATCTGTTCTACGTACCTTTGGCGTACCTTTTATGTGCGCTCTCAAACACGTGGAGTGACGTACGGCCATCCATCATTATGCCGGTATTTGATCTATGTTTTACTATTTATTGCATCATATAACAATTCATTATCACTCCAAATAGTATTTCATTGTCGCTTTTCTGAGATTTTCAACAACGGGTATATTATGCCTACGTTTGGACACCGGTGTAATTAGATAATGTGAATTTAGAAACTGTGGAACAACCTCTAATCGCAAGGATTTTTTAAAAGGACAATTTAGGGTTATTGAATATTAATAATTAAATACAGACAAACAAATAAAACATTTCTGATTACTGATGTGTGAAAAACAACAGCCGTTTAAGATAGGATTTCTGCTGATTCAGGCATATTTCTTGATATTTCTTAAAAGAAATCTCGCAAATTTTTATAATATTGATCTTTATTTTACAGAGTGGATCATAGAAAGCTCTAAGAGCTTGACTGTAAGAACAAATGCTATAAACATACTTCTTACAAATAGCACATACAGTTAATAGAGGAAAGAGAAGAAACACTTAAATAGAATAACAATGTTAATAAAATTCCCACGAATCTTGATGTAGTTTATCCTCAAGAAACGTTAAATATATGCAGTTACAAATAGTTGCTATACATCGGTTACATATTGACATTCATATATAAGAAGTCCTGATATATATACCTATATATTTATATAAATAATTGCAAATGCTAATTAATATTAAAATAGGAAAGTGGCACTTTAATATTCTTAACTTTTTAAAAACCAATTTTTGGTCTCAGATTTAAGTTTTGATAGCCTGTATAGTTAAAGACGTTTACAGTAGTTATTGCTAAAATTTGGAATTTTGTAAATAAGAGTTGCTACGTAACCGGGTGTTGATCCCGTGATCTAAATTTATTTTGTAAATACTTTTAAATATATATTTAAGAATATCGTATCTATACATATCTTCCACAGGTAACACATTGTGATGTACCAATCAGTTTTTATTAGAAGACTTAGTGGTTCTTTTAACTATGGCGAAATAATTTTTGTATTGAATTTTGTCATATATAGTAATCCCATACCTTATGATAGACTCACAAATTGTTTCATATATCAATATGTTGATATGAGAGGGTACGAATTTTGGAATATATTTAAGAATTATAGCGTATCTATACATATCTTCCACAGGTATCACATTTTGATGTACAAATCAGTTTTTTTGGGAGACATAGTGGTTCTTTTAACTGTCGGCAAAATTAATCTTTGTATTGAATTTTGCCATATACAGTAATCCCATACCTTATGATAGACTCACAAATTGTTTCATATATCAATATGCTGATATGAGAGGGTACGAAATAGTTTATATAGTAAATTTTGTTGCACAAATTCTTATTCGATCACATAACTTAGAAATGTGTGTTGTCAGTTTGAAATTCGAATCAATGATTAGGCCTAAGTAGTTATATTGCTTGACGATTTCAAGAGGAACACACTAGTATCCAGAGTAATCAGGGACTGCTTGGTTCACAAACCGAATCGTATGGGCTTTGATTTCAGGTAAAAGTCGATTATTAATTCTTGCAGAGTGAATGTACGTTAGTTTTATTGGCATTCAGTATTAATGAGCTATTAAGCTATCTAATAATACTGTTGAAATCAGTTTGCAATTCACTTCAATTCAGTGGCTTGTAAAAATCAAACAGTTGGGGATCTAAGTAGTGCATTCCACACCTTTCAGCTGTCACCAGATTATTATTTTTTAATGCTAACTGTGTTTTAAGGAATATAAAACTTGATAATTGTATTCTTGACTGTTTTTGTTATATTATCTCAAGTATAGTTGGACCTGCTCCGGTTTGAATTTCATATGATTCATTTAAGCACCTCTTATGTTAAACATAATGCGTCCAATGCTTAAAATTGTTAAAAGTTTTCTAGATGAAAAAAAAGTTACCCTGTTTGTTACAGTCTGTCTGTACTGAAGTTACCCTGTCTGTAACAAATAACATTGTAAATTAAATCTTCAGAAAAAAAAGAAACTAAAAATCATAATTAATTACAGGAATAAAATTTTGAATTTAAATTGCTTTTTGAAATTTTAACTTGTTACGATACTGCTGACAGAGAAACATTTCTGTTATATTTTTCTTCAAAAGTAATGAAATCTTTCTGCTGATTGGTTTTAACCTAAATTAAAATGGTGGAATAGGATTTTTTTAAATGTATATATTAAGAAAATTATATTCCTGATTTAATCAAGATATAGTTTTTTATCGCTTAAACTGACAATCTGGTATATTACTTCAAACGTCATGTCGATTAATGGTTTGGCAAAAAACAAATAGTGGAAACCGAACAAAATGAAATATAAAGTAATTTAAAGAGTAAAAATAAAGAATTTATAAGTAGAACAATTGTTTATTACCTCCAAATCATCCATTGCACCCAAGTACAAAATGTAGGAAAATTATGTTTGAAAAGGAAATGCAATACAAAGAGACAAATATAGGATAAACTAGGAATAAAAATCAATAGAAAGAGTATAATGATAATGATGAAAATGAAAAGAACGTGCCAGTCGCTACTTTTCATATTACTACTTTTAAAAATATGTGGAACTAAAAAATAAACTACTCATTGCGAAAAACATTTTTTACTTTTAATTTTAAAAAGAATCCGAAGAATATGCACAGAACTAATAAACTTATATGGTTATTAGTTTATTCATGCTTCCAACTAGAAGCGAGGATGTTTCAGTAGGTAGCGCGCCAGACTCGTAATCTGCAGTTCCAGGTTCCAATCCCACCTGGACCAGCTTTGAGATTTATCTCCGTAAAATTCCCCGCCCTGCCCACTGTGAGCAGAGGACTCGATGGGCTTGGAAAGGTCATCATCATCTGCCAGATGGGATGTAAGCCGTGGCCCGTGTGCGGGAGAGCCATGCCCTGTGTATGTTAAAGAACACGCTGGATGGCATTGACGGGGGCTATCAGCTGTCTTCTAACAACTCTTAAGTGGAATCTCTCTTCCAACCTTTTCTGAGTCCTTGGGACCTGACCATTTAGCCCATTTTGTGCAAAAAAAAGCGCCTCTCAGAGGTAAAAATCAATTTAACCCAAGATTCCACTTCATGAACACTGATCCATTTCTTATTGTTATATATTAGATTCATGTATTTTGCACTCTTTTAAATTTAGATGAAATATATATTGTTGACTTCAGCGAGAATTTAGTTACTTAGTTAAATTTTGTTTTCTCGCCTAATATTCTAAGAAATAGTTGTAACATTAATGCTTGAAAATTTATGTACTGAACGTGTAACCTTCTAAGAGGCAAAGAATGTCATTTACAGTAACACATTCAGTTCATCCTTCCTGTAGTTTTTTAACCCTTTTTTATCACTAGTAGCAAATGGGACAATTGCAATTAGCCTTATAAAATACATCAGAGAGTTAGATGTACCACCTTGTAGGATGTTGCATAGGAATTTTCCAGGATACAGCATTGTGAAACGGGTTGTCCTAATTGAATAAATTAATTGGATAACGCTTGCTAATTTTATTAACACACAAAAGTGAAAGCAAAAAAAAAGTTAAATTTTCTCGCAAGCTGTAAGCTTTCAGAACGAAAAAAAAAAACTCTTTCAAATGCTGAGATTGCTTTAAGGGATGAAGTGACATGATGTTGTCGATTTCAGCCTCTGAAGAAATGTCAATATATTTCGTATTGCGCAAGAAGTTGAAAGACATAAATATCTCATTCAAGAAAAGAAATTAAATTTGTATGAAACTTTATTTCGGAAATGATGATGTTACAGATAAGCAGCATCCATCATTTTACTCGCTGAATGCATAATTTGATATACATCGAAAACTAAACAGTTCCCTTTTTGTATTTAGTAGGAATTCATATAACATAAAGACAGTTCTCAACGGTTCCAAGGAAATTCTACACTTAAGCTAAGCTGTAAATTAAGGCCATTACTCAGGACATACTTCATTGGTTGTATTTATCAGGACTCAACAATAACCATTTGATTTTTTTTAATCTTTGCCAAGAATAATTTTCCAACTATATCAAATAAATATATTGAAAGGTACGAAGTCCCTTTTAACACCGATATCGGATTTAGACGAAAAATTGTTTTAAGTCGGGCAGAACAAGAACCTATGATTTCCTGGTGACATGTCACTAAGTAGAGGATGAGACAGAGACGCGATTCTTGCGCCCGCTGGAAATTTCTTCAGTGGTGCTTATTATCCTATTTGCCTACTGCCCTTATTTCCTATTTGTGGACGATAATTCCCGTCTACATAGAGCTTGTCTGATAGACGGTTTACTTAAGAGTAATGTTATTCAGAGGATGGAGTGGCCAGCCCGATTCCCTGAACTAAATCCAACCGAACATGTATGGAATTCCCATTGCAGATGAATTCAGGACACCAGCCTTCACCGAGATCTCTACTTGAGCTCATATCTACTCTTCTGGAGGAATGGGCTTTTGAACCATAAAACTTGACCAACAAGTCTCGTCAAGAGTATGAACGTGTTGCGTGAGTTATATGGCTGTCAAGATGAACTTAGACCTAATTAACCTCTCTTGTCTCCACATTATTGTACGTCTATTATGGGAACTGGTGTTTTCCTATTCAGAACGGATGCATGTATACGATTTCGTCATTATATCATGTACTGTATTACTCATTCTCTTCTCCAGTACCTTTTTCATACAATATTTAATTTTATTTGCTGAAAAATCAATGTGAATTAGGTAAAGTGTTTTATATTATCTATTAATTCTGAGAGCCATTTTATACTAATGCCTTTTGTTTAACATAAGAGTATTTTTAATAGGAATTCTGGGAATAAATATCCGTGGCAGAGAAAATATTCAGCAATTCATTCGGTCATGTAACACCAAGTTCAGTACAAGAAAACAGATTCAAGTGTTTATAAATAAATAATAATAAATAAATACCCCCTCACGCAGCCGCTTGCCACAGAGGTCTGACAGGAGCCTGTCAGTTTATATGCCACATGAATCTCTTTTGTTGCGATCTTATGCAACCACGGCAATTCCCGGTTCCGCTTGTACAGCACTACCTGGTTATGAAAGCCATGACCATCTAGAGCCGGGGGCAAGGAATACGCCCTATAGGCGCACCTCATCCCCAGCCTCACATGGCAGCAGTCCTATAGAAGGAAAGCTGACCACCGGAAGAAACCTTACTTTAATCTATTCCCCGGTTTGCAAATGTGCAAGGATATAAAGATCCAAGCTCGATCGGCACCCGGGGTGGAGACTCTTAGTAAGACCCAGAATTTTTGGACAGCTCGTGCCTACTAGGCGGGGACAGACCTTTCGGCAGAGCCGTCGAACAGACCACACAGGTCTCCTGAGAGGTGAGGTCTCCGACGCCGTCACCATCCGACCGGCAATCAAGCCGGCCAGCAGCGTCTTCAACCTCGGTTGGCCTTAGCCATGTCCAACCGGTGAACCAATCCGGTCGGCACAGCCTTCAGCCGGGTTGCTGTGCCCTAGGCCCCCCCACCACGACAAGGTGGTCCCCTATCCGGGGGGATTTATATGCCACAGTAGAAGGTCTGAGAAGATGGCAGTAAACAGCCATGCCTTACCCGGGGCTCGAACCCAGGTCCTGTAGATCAGTAGCCAAGCGCGCTAACCACTCGGCCACGGGACGGCTGCATGATAAATATCCCCTCAAGCAGCTACTTGCTACAGAGGTCTGACAGGAGCCTGTCAGTTTTTATGCCACAATCTTACATCAAATTACTGTAATAAACGGAAGAAATTTAGACGACCCTACAGATCTGCAGTACCTGTAGGTTGAAGAGAAAGTTTAAGTGGGAAGACAAAAGGAAAAAAAGAGAAGGTTGGGAAAGTGTGAAAGAAGACAACAATTAGCTGGGTAAGGAGCGATGCAATGTAGTCGCCCACCATGGAGGTAGGAATAGGGGGAGGCGCCCTTACTATTAGTTATCATAGTTGGCTAGTGTAACCGAAACTGTCTTGTTACTCCAACCCTGAGAGTTGCGCTGAAAGATCAATTATCATCGCATGTGTGAATGTTTTGCACGAATGCTGGCACAATTAAAGTATCCATTTTAAATTGGTACAATATATAGCATCTGCTATATATCTCTTTTGTTGTGTTGTGTAGATGCTTTTTTGTTAGTCAGTTAAGCTGTCAAAACAAAGATTCTTATCAACTTTCAAACTATTCCTTAACAATTTACACGTAAAAAAAGTGTACGACTCCATGTTATGCCCATAGAAAGCTATATTCAAAATAACTGGAATTCTAAAAATTGTTCTATGGGAATATTCGACTGAAAATTATTTAAAGACATAAAATAAATTTATATGTTTATTGATTTTCAAAAATATTCTTTCAGTGTAAATCTGTCAAGAAAAATATCGTCCATTGTTCTGTAATATCTATACATGAGTCTCGCCGATCCTCTGTAATTTTTTAATATACAATCTGTATTATCTATCTCCTTTTATGTCTAATATAAACTGCATATATTATACATGGTTCAGTTCAACACAAATTAAATCTCGTTGGCTCATAGTAACACTGCATCTGCCAGGGACTGGATTCGAGTCCCGGGATGGCATTGGTTGTGTGTTCGTGTATGTGTTTGTAAATTATATGAGAAAACCAGGACAAGCCTGATAGGGATTCGAGATTATCTCTGCACTTTTAAAAAAATTTAAATCAAATATTTAATATTAAAAGAATCATGTTACAATTATTTCACAATTATCCTCACAAATTAACTAAAATGCAAATGATAATTCTTGAGTTAAACTTTTTTTTTATAAGAAATGTTTTTCGATATTCAACTATTACCTATTCAAAATTCCTGAATTACCTTTAATTTTCTTTGTACATGCAATATATATATATATTCAATAGTATGATCATATTCGATTTTTTGGACTGTCATACCTGGTCACATTTGACAGACATACACCAGGAATAAATTGATATACTACTACTATTCCAATCATGTAAGTTACTAAAAGTAATGTTATTTATATTTTACCCTTTTCTCTTCGTTTTGAGTGTATACAATTTTTTTTGTAATAACTGTAAATGAGTCTAGCTCGTTCTCTGTAATTTGACATTTGTATTTCAAAAACCTTCAAAATCACCTTTTACATTGAACCTAAACTACATATGACCTTTAATTAACTTTCATGTAAGTAGAAGTATTTGTTGTAACCAACATGGATGTTATGTCGACTGTTACAGTCGACATTCGATATAACAGTTTTGGATAATTATAAATCAGTCTATAATTATCTGGTTATAAAAATCTGTTTTTATATTTTTATCACTTAAATGTTTCCTGAAATAAAACAAACATAAAAGCGAAAAATATTGCTTTCGATGCTGGTTTCCCATATTTTCTTTAAAAAGAAATATTACAGGATACCTTGTTTTAAACGTAAATGACAATCACTGCGTTACCTGTTGACTTTTTAACGTCTATAAATCAATAAATACTTTGTAGAAAAAATGGTTTGTGTAGATTTTATTAACATCGACGCAGAATTTTTGCAAATTGTTATTGCTTGTAATTTATGTGTAAATAAACAGTAGTAATACGCTGAAAATATGCTTTTAAAAATCACGATAAATTTAATCATTAAGCTTTCAATAAAAAAAAATATATAACTAAATTTTCCATAAAGATTTGCATTTCTTTTGCCATGTAGAAAGTATTTCATTTAAGAAGATTTATATATTTTTATTCTGTGAAATAAATCTCATTTAATCCCTATAGCAGGCCCATGTGTCTAATGACGGTTTAATGATCAGAGAAATCCATTGCCTTCCCACGTGCACAACGTGGATACGGTATGTGATCAAAAACTGTACCTTGTAATCGTTCACCAGATGGCGACATGAGGAGGGATTATTTAATACTGCTACAGAGACAGCCAACTAACGATGCTCCTTCGGATAAAAATAGACGTCAGTTGTATGAACAGTTCGCAACGAAATTACTCAAATATTGCAGATACCGATGCATTTCTCATTCTTTGCTTTTCTATTAGTCGCTGAAATGCTATTATTCCTCTGATATATTTCCTTCTTCGCTTAATAATTGCTTCCTCTCTGCTCTCCATTATTGCTCGCGCCTTCGCACTTTGTTAAACAAACTGAAAATGTAGAAATAAAATCCAAATATTTCAAAAGACTTACTGAAAGGTTCATGATTGGAAATTCTAAAGAGAATAAACATTATTTTTGACATAAATGCATGGTTAAAAAAAGTTCTGAACTCATGATAACTGTACACTGTAATAAATCAAAAGTTGCCAGAGCAATTTAAATCTGTGTTTAAAGTTTGATTGCACAATGTAACCGGGAAGAAGACTTGTAAGTACCCTGTAGATTTTTATATTTAACTTTGCAGACAACTTTTATGCTACTGTCGAAATATCCTTATATCCAAAATGAAAGAAATACTGCAATCTTAACTATTCCTGGAAAAAATGTATTTTCGATATGTTCTAATTTGTAAAATAAATTCACGTTGAAAGCTCTTCAATTTTGTGTTACTTAAGAAAATGAATAACGGACGGAAGAAATGTTTCCAGTTTTATTTACAAATGATTACAATAGAAGTTTAGTCAAATGGGCAATTTGTTCGTGCAATCGAAACTCTTAAGTCTTATCTCGAATACACCTCTTCATCCGGATATGCTCGACTGATTAGTAATTTCCTGTAGTGAATTGCTGTTAATACAAACTGAAATGGCTTCTTCGATTAATATTACGAGAGTACATTTCCTCTTTGCTAAAACAATTAGCGAAAAACGTTGTGATTGGTAAACGAAATTGAAATGTTTGCGTAGTGTTCCAGAGTTTGGCGATTCATCAGTTCCCTATGATTATGGAATGACTTAATGTTTCACATAATGCACCACTTCATAACTAATTCGAAGTTACTTGTTTATATTAATGCATGGCCCCTTAATTATATTTTAAAGCACATTAGATTTCTCTCTTTTAACCTATCTTTCCATTGCTTTACTATTGACATTTGTCAGTTTGTGGATTTGCCAAAACAGTTGTTTCCTCATACCTTTCGAACGCGATGAAGAAAATGGTTTATGTGTCAAATGAGAGCTTGTGACGCTGAGAGTGTCATAGGTAAAAAGAAGGTGACCCCAATGCATCCTCCTCCCCTACAAAAAGGGGAAATATGGAAACTATTGTTCTACTATCTCTGAGGAATGCGATTGCGGGAAGGAACAAGCTATGCGTTAAATGAAAGCTTCTGACGCGGGAAGTGTCATAGGCTATTAAACATTGACAACCCCATGCTTTCTTCTTCCCTAAAAAACGGGAAATGTGAAAGTTGGAGTCGACATGACTCGAAACCCTTGCAAGAACTTTATTATTTTTCGTTAGCAATATTTCGTTGCATTACGGAGATAATGATTTTTGGTTCCCATCTCTTGGATGTTTTTTCACACGTTTTCAGTAACGTAAACAAGTGTGTATTATTGAATTTCTGACGTTGATCAAAATGAGCTAAATATATATATAGAATATTGTTTTATTATATCATTATGTTTTTAATGCCATTTTGAACGAGTATTTTGGATTAAAATTAAGTAACGGCGAAATATTGAACTAGTTTTAGAACATGAAAAAGAGCTATATGAAATAACTCCCTCCTATGGAGTTATAGTATATTTGCAATAACTCCCTGCCCTACTATTGAAATGTAATTAGAATAGAAAAGGATATCTTTTCCTGTAAATTCTAATATGTTCGAAGCTACAGTTTCCGAAACTAGTTTTTTGTGTGTTTACATATGGATTGCGCTGAGGTTGGGTTGTTTTATCTCTGAGCGGCACTTTTTTGAACACCATGGGCTAAATGGCCAGGTCACAAGGATCCCGAAGGCTCAGAGAAAGTTGGAGGAGGGGCCCCAATAGAACAGCTGTTGGGAGACAGATAGTAGCCTCCCGTCGAGACCATCCAGTGTGTCCTTTAACGTGCACGGTTTAACGTGCCCCGTGTGCGCCACGGTTTAACGTCCCATCCGATGGACGGCGGCCTTTCCAAGTCCATCGGTGCCCCCTACTGACCGTGCTCAGGGCGGGGAATTTTACAGAAATAAATCTCAACGCTGACCCAGTTGCGCTGAGGTGCATATCTTCCAGCTTAAGTAAAACCTTGCATATTTATTTACATACTTATGATTTAAAGAAAATATAAATTTGAATCGCTTCATTTCACTTATGATTCAGTTGGGAATGGATTAGCATTAGTTGTAGAAAAATAATGCCTTTTCTTTAAGACATGACGCTGCTGTCGAAGTTAAAGCAGCTTCTGAAAAAAATATTGTCTGTTATTGTTTATTTTCCTGCAATATGATATCTGCAAGATATCTTACAGCCTGATTTCTTTGCCCTTAAAGACGTCATGAGGATAAACTTACACGAAGAGTTCCGTTGATGGGTTTCTGATGAGCTTCTGAATATGAGGAACCATTCACTTGGGACGAAGATTTCATGATTTTTTATGCAGATGATAGGTGATTATTGATTGCCATTCCATGAATTCAAAAATTCGCAGTTTGAAATGGTCTTATTGCAGTTGGGTTTTATATTTAAATTCTGAGAAGCAACTTTTTGTTAAAATAAAATATTTTCATAGATTTGAAAATACATTGTCATAAAATGAGTAAACAATTGCATTATACCACCCCTTAAAATTTACGAAGAAAATTATTATTGTAATATGTGTATAAGAAAACAAATCTAATAATTTCTTTGCTTTTTTTCACTCAGCATCTGTTTCATACATCAGTCTTATTTGATTGAAGTACGTACAAGGCTGAATGGTTAGAGCTCCTGGCTACTGATCGGAGTTGACCTGGAATCCTGCCCTGGATAAGGCACGGCCGTTTGTGTTGTCTTTCTACTGAGGTCATGCCTGTCTCACAGATATTTTCTATGGTTTATTAAACTGATAGACTGTGGCAACCAACTACTTCAAGGATAGTGTAAGGGTTCTTTCTTCCTCCTTCCCGTGTGTGTGAGTTATTCCCAGTCGGTAAGTTCTCGGTAATAGTTATGTCGTCAGAATGGCCATACTCGTTCGTTTCAATAACTAGACTCCTATGTTTCTTATTTACATATCTACATTTAATTCGACTTCAGCAACAATACAGTGAACAGACAAAATATCTAAACTACAGCGACTGCTCACACTTGACAGCAGGATTCCCAATACTACTTGCAAGGCTTTAACCAACCAAGCCTCCCGGTGTTCCCAACACCGTAACAAAGAAGTATATCTAACAGGGCGACGTCTTCACGACCGTCCCCTACCGAATCCGAAGCGCAACTCTTTCTCCGTTCAAATTCACCCGCCAAGTCCGGTCAAGTGATGTCCGCTGGGCATGCAAGAGTCCGTCAGCCAATGGGGTATGTCCACATTTGCGTGCGGCCGAAACTTCTCGACCGCGGCACTCCTTAGGCACATTTCTCATCCCCTACCCCCAACGGAACTGGCTCCGATGCCCTTGCTAGACGAAGAGGTCTGCCACACTAGCGCTCATGGCTTCCCTCCTTTCGCCCTAGCTTGATCGAGCCCTTACAGACAGTTTATTTTTGACATAGATCTCGCATACCCTTCCACTGGTTTGTTCAAGCCATTATTTTAAATTGTTTCTTAAGCGAATACTTAATAATATCTTAATTTTATAGAAATTGGGGAAGTAAACAGTATTGTAGGATATAAAAAGATTATAGAAACCTAAAGTTTGTATATCCGGCAGTATTGACTGATAGAAAGTTCGATCAATCTCACATTTGCGCCACTCGAATTGTTGCTGCGCCGTTGTTCAGTAGCCTCAGTTGGGCAATGTTCTTTATCCTCCAGCCATTGACTTCTCTCTTACTCGTTTGAAAACTGTTTTAATGATTTGTGATTTATTACATTACATATATATTTATACGATTTATAACATCACCTATGTGGTCGAGTGGTTAGCGCGCTTGGCTACTGTTTGTGTTGTTTTTCTGCTGAGGTTCCGCCATCCGCACAGATCTTCTACTGTGAAGTGCAATATAAACTGTCAGGTCTCTGTGACAAGCAGCTGCTTGAGGGAATATTTATTTATTATTATTTCTATGCAATGATGACATTAACAAGGTAATGCTATTATTCGTTGCATAATGTTATACACTGTTAACAATGATAGCATTCAAAGTTAATTTTTAATAGGTAAGTTGGAAGCCCGAATAATTCCGTTGATGGCAGTAGCTTCAGGGCTGGATACAGGGGACGGGAGGAAAGCGGACCATGCCAACCTGATAATGTTAGTAACTTAACATTATCAGTACATTTATTACATTATCTTAACATTATCAGTTAACATCCAACTGGGATGGAGGTTAAGAAAAATGTTTAATATATGTATTGCACATAGGCCCGAATCTAGAAAAAAATCCAGGGGGGTGGGATGCAAGAAAGAAAATCGAGCCGAAAATATATAAAAGGGGAACACTTGGTTCAAAGGGGGACCTTTCCCAAGACACTTGATTTCCAATGCAGTATTTTTTTTAAAAAACTTGAAAAATGCATCAAATATCAGTAAGTTTAATAATATTTTGCTTCTTTTACGTGTTACTCGCATTTTGAAAGGAGGACATAGCTCCCTTGACCCTTACCCTCTAGATCTGGCCATGATTGCACATATTTAGCAAGAAAAAAATTAAAGATCATTAAAATGGAGGAGAAAATTGTACAGCTGAACAGCATTCTGGCAAGATCTAATCACATCCCTCCCCCCTTCATTTTTCTAGATTTGAGCCAGTGCATTAGATGTGATAAATTAAATATAACTTTTGAAGGGCACTGGTAGACAATACTTGAATGTTTTGAAAGCAATATTTACTTTTCAGAATACAGATATTAATTATTTTGAGCAACAAATTTGTTGCATAACTCTTGCAAAACTTCAGTTTCAAATTTGTTGCTACGGAATCAAAATATTCTGTTTTAGACAGAAACTTCGTAGTATATGGATGTTAAATTTAATGATCATTGATTCTGTACAAGAAAGCTTAACAAAAATATTTCCTGCTTAATACTCTGGAAAGAATTTTATATGCTGAAAATATTATTTTTAGACAACACCGCATGTGTGTATCGTTTTTATATGCTGAAAATATTATTTTTAAACAACACCGCGTGTGAGACGTTCCTATACATATATAATAATGACTTTTATAAATGACTTTATTTTTGTTTTAGAGTTTCAATTCTGATGCCCTGAATTAAACAGACAGTATAAGCAGAAATGCTAAATTACATAACAGCAGAGACAACGATTGGTTCATTTGGTAGAGAACCAGGCAGTAGTTAGATGTTCTCAGATTTCTAGTCTCAAATGTACTGGGATTTTTCTCCGCTAGCCCCAGCTCTGCCTTCGGCGAAAAAGGGTGTACCGATGGACAAGGAAAGGCAGATATCCGTCAGCAGTTCTCCTTAAATCCATATGCAGGAGAGCCATACATTTTTTTAAAGAACACGATGAAACGCTGCCGCCTGTCTCTTTTCCCTTCTCCTACCTAACTCTGTGCCCTTGGATCTTTGTGACCAAGGGCACAGAGCTATTGACCATTTAGCCCAATCTGTGCACAAAAGTGCCATTATAGCTGAAACATCCCAATTTAACTCGTTTCGAAATGTAATATAAAAATTAATAAAAACACGATATAAAAATGAATGTAAAACATAAAAGTAATATTATTTTTAAGTTCGTTGCATGATTGTGTTTAATAGAATTGGGAATCTGGTTGACAATTGCGTGTTAAGCAATGTGGATTCAGAAGTGGTAGGGGATGTGTAGATCAGATATTTTCACTCAGGCAGATTATTGAGAAATGTTTAGAGATTCAGAAACCTTTCGTTGCTAGCTTTGTTGATTTCAAAAAGGCTTTCCACTCTGTTGATCGTCATAATTTGTGGTTGATTGTGAGATCATATGGTATACCAGACAAGTTAGTTAACATTATGAAAGCTCTATATAATAACACTGAGTCGTGTGTGAGAGTTGGTAAGGCTTGTAACAATTGGTTTAGCATTACTTCTGGTGTTCGACAAGGGTGCATTTTGCCTCCTTTTCTCTTTAGCTTGGTTATTGATTATGTTATGCGAAATTCACTTCAAGGGAAAGATTTTGGCCTTAAATGGGCTGGAGATACTAAAATTTCTGATTTAGATTATGCTGATGATTTAGCCCTTTTGGCAAATGATGTTGATGAGATGAACTCTTTCATTCGAGCTGTTGATGAGACTGGTAGTAGAGTAGGTTTGGTTATAAACAGAGAGAAAACTAAAGTGATGAAAACTGGTCAGGCAGGCTGTGGTTCAATTAATCTGAATGACTGCACTCTTGAGAAGGTGTCTCAGTTTAATTATCTTGGGAGCTATGTAACAGGTAGTGGTGATGTACGGTATGAGATTAAGAGACGAATAGGGATTTCTGCCGGGACTTTTAAGAATCTATGGAGAGTGTGGAGAAATAGACGTATACACTTAAAGATTAAAATTATACTGTATAATAGTTTGGTTCTTTCTAGGGTTAGTATGGTAGAGAAACGTGAACGATTTCACTACCATAACTAACATGCTTTTGATTCTAGATGCTTACGCAGTATCTTGGGTATTAGGTGGTTCAATTTTGTAAGTAAATTAGGCGAAGGAGTCAGCAACCCCCTCTGAGCAGTATATTGTGTAGGGAGAGACGCTGTTGGTTTTGCCATGTTGCCCGTATGGATAATTATAGATAGTGAATAGGGTTATGAACAGTGTGCCTAAAGTCCTCAGAAAGAGGGGGAGTCCTAGGATGCGGAAGACAGACAATATCAAACAGGACCTTGTTAGAATTGGTGTGCAGTGGCCAGATGCAGCACTTGTAGCTCGGGATAGAAATGCTTGGAGAACTAAATTACGTGGTCTGCTTGGACCTCTGTAGCCCATGGTTGTTTGATGATGATGATGAGGAGGAGGATTATTTTTTCATGCTTTCATACGTTTTCTTCATTCGCACAGCGTGTGTCACTGGAATGGAAAGTTTTTGGTTTCCTCTATGCAAAAAGCTTTTAAGCTCAATTTTGACGAATCTATAAATAGAGGCCATTCCTTAAGGTCATGAGTTGTTCCAATTTGTTTCATCAGCTCTGAAATATCTGTGCAGAAACACAAACAATCTTGCATCTCGTAATATGGAGTTAAAGCCAAATTTCTCTTTCTGAACAGAGAAATTCTGGTACCCTTGGCCAGAAGATTCCACTCTTGAACCTAAAACCTCAGCTTGTTGTTTGGAAAGTCCCAAATCTCGAACAAGATCATTTAGCTCATTTTGTTGAATCAGACGAGGCTCGTCTAACTTTTTAGGGGTGTATGGTGGATCAGGATCTCTATGTGCCTCAAAGTCTTTCTCTGATGAATGTGAATCCATCTCCTCCTTGTTGGTTGGAGGTGTTAATAGAGGAAGATCTTCTCCACGCGAAACTGACCATATGTCTAAAGGCACATTTTGATATTGTATTTTGCTTTTGTTCTTTTTTGAAAAGCCCGACACTTTAGTTAAACAAAAATAGCAATCATGCAAGTGACTAGTTTGCTCACGCCAAACAATTGGAACTGCAAAGGGCATGGATTTTATCTTATCTTTCAACCATTCACTCAGGCCAACAAAGCACGGAATGCAGCACACATATGGAGCCCATGTTTGTCCTGATCTCAACATGACATCCAAATACATTTATAAGCTTTCTTCACAATCTTTGTCAAAGAACGACCCTGGGATTTTAAAATGTAATTTCCACGCACATAACAAACCTTACTGGCACATTAAACACATCCGCTGCCTTTGTACTATTTAAATGTCAAAATTCACTCTTCAACGAACAGCACTTGTGCCTCCTACAATGAAAGCAACAAGAATGGCCGTCTGAGGTTAGGTTACTGTTACATGTTTTCTCCCACTTGGCAATCAGTGTTGCCAGCACAAAAAGTAAAATATGTAGCATCCTTCCAGTTGCCTGGAGGTGTTGGTATAGGAAGATCTTAATAGAGTTAAAATGACCAATAACATAAAAACGTGACGTGCTTGCCATTTTTAAGGCCAGATCTGAAATCAGCGCCTGAAAAATAGTTAAAGCTACAATTGTTCATGATATAAAAACGTTGTAAACCAATGTTATTTGTCCATCAAAACAGATCATTACTTCCCTCAATAGATACACAGGGAAATAAAGTGACAAGATGTAACAGCTCTTTCTGTGGAACATATAAAGAGTCAAACTAGAATTTTTTTAATGATCTCTGTAAAACTTAAAATTTAATGTTTCATCCTAAGCATCGGGAGCTATAGCTAGGGGATGGTAAAAGTTAAAAAAAAGTTGGACTGTGTAAAAGTCTGGTAATTATTACTTCGTACAGCACAAAGCGGGAGAAATAATACGTCACGCTGGGAAAATCCACTAGCTCGAGTTCTTATATTATTCTCCCCATCATTACTTCTCTCATTTCTCTCATCATTCGCAACATATAGATTTATCTTCCCAATCACGCTGGCGGTAACTACACAACATTTAGTTCGGTGTCTAAATGGAATTAATACCTCGGTTCATGAATAGTTAGATGAAAAGTAAATTTCCATGAGTGGGACCCGAATACACGTGTCCCAGTTACATGTCGAGTATTCTCGCCATTAAATTATCAACGGTTTCTCTCTTCATGATTCCCATGTTTACAGGATATCTACTGTGATGCTCTACTATTGAATACCTCTGTTCTTAACTTAAGGTGGCATTTTTACGTGGCCATTTAATCCATCACTGAGAGAAAAACTTCACTCCAGTGTGAAAACGTAAATTTTCAAGTAATTCCATCGCAATAAGCATGATGAACTGACACGGGATTAGTTTCTTTTAGCTTTGTTTTTTATTTACAGACATTTTTAATGCAAAGGTATTGGTAAGCTAGTGAAGTTATGTAGTATTTATGGTAGATCAAACGATTACTGCTTTTACTATTTTTACGTAAATTTAAAAAAGTGAAGAGGTTTCTTATTTTTATTAAAGCTCATAAACCATTCGTATTTAAGGAAATGTTGAACTGCGCAATAGTACAAATCAACGTATAATCATACAAGACAGAGAATCATTAACATTTAAACAAATGTTAAAATTTACACTTGTATATAGCACAATTAATGTGTTACCGTGAAAGATGGAGAACTTATTCACATTTAAGAAAATGTTGAACTTGAGAATTTCACAATCAATGCATAATGAATACACTGAAGTGCCACTGAATTAGGGATAGCAACCTAATAACGTGTTGGACCACCTCTGGCCTCGATAAAGCCCGCCACACGACGAAGCAAGGACTCCACAAGCTTGTGTAAATGTTCCACAGGTAAGGCGACCCATGCATCCTCTAGAGCTGTCCACATTTCTCTCAAGGTCATCGCTGATGTAACATGGGCCTGAACACTCTGTTCGACGGTATCCCAAGGATTTTCGATGGGATTTAAATCTGGGCTTCTAGGTGGCCAATTCATTATTTCAAAGTTAGCAGAATGCTCCTGCAACCATGCAGTAGCCAACCTGGACCAGTGAGATGAACAGTTGTCTTGCTGGTAGATGCCATCTCCATTGGGATGTATGATGGCCATAAATGGGAGTAAATGGTCAGCCATGAGTTCTACGTACCGGGATGCATCGAGAGTCGTCGGTACACGTACCAAAGGTACCAAAGACGTCCAACTGAAGATACCCCAGGCCATCACTGAGTAACCACCAACTTGTACTGATCCGTCTGACATGCAGGATCCATGGCTTAATGGTGTTGGAGCCATACCCTCAGTCTCCCATCGGCGTGATGATGTTTAAATCGGGATTCATCACTCCAGACTATCCGTTGCCAATTTTCGATGGTCCAGTTTCGGTGTTCTTTAACCCAGGCAAGCCGTTGAGCCCAGTGTCGTGCCGTTAGAAGTGGGACTCTTGTAGGTCGTCAGATCCTGAAGCCGAGATGATGAAGTGAGTGTTTGACGGTCTGTGCACTGACTCCCCGGCTGGAACCCGCATTCAGATGGGAGGTGATTTCAGTTAATATCTGGCTCCTATCGGTCCTTACGATGTGGGTCAGACAGCGAAGCCCACGATCATTCAAGGCTGGTTGTCCTTTGCAGTTCGTCCAGGTTCTTTTTTTTTTGCCAGAATTTTCATATTCCTGGAACACTCTTGAAAATGTCGTATGAGAAAATCCAAGTTCGTTTACAATTTCTGAGATTGAGTGCCCCATCCGTCGGGCACCTACGATCTGCCCTCTGTCAAATGCATCTAAATCCTGCACCTTTCGCATTACACTTCTCACGACGAATGCTTGGGGAAGCCAAAGCTGATAGCTATGTATGACCAGAGTTTCAGCCACGCATGTGTGCAAATGAGGGACTTACGGTACTGAATTTGGATAACTTCTCTTATCCCAATTCATTTGCACTTCAGTGTATAGATTAATATGTCAATAAATATGCCAAAGAGAGAAGATAATGCTTAGAAACTTCAAATTGTCTCCATAAGTCCTGAGGCATTAATTTATTTATGAAAATATGCTTACTAAAGGAACCGAATATGCAACTTTGATAAATTTATTATTAGAATACATTTTTTTTTGTAAAGATGCTTTTAGAAACTAGAAAAATTGCTAGTGAATCTGAAATATTTTCCCCCAAGAATCTTGGCTTTTCGAAAAGACATGAAAATATTTAAAATGAATGATGTGCTTAGTTTTTTTTTTCTTTCTGGCAACACACTGGCACACTGGGCAACACACAAAAAAGTTTTTAAATGAAAATAGCCAATCTTTACTAATTTCGAGGTGCTGAACACGAAAATGACAATAAAATCTGTCGATTGGCTCTTGTTAGGAGAGACAGAGATGGTCATGTATAAACGACTCAGTCCGCATTGAGTACATAGGTAACCATTTCGCAACGCTGTATTTTAAACTCTAGATTGCAACATATTGCGTTGTATTTCATCAACCCACCATACACACAACCCCCCGGTGATATTGCGTTATTGTCTAATGCAATGTAGTTGAGTCATGACATCGCAGCTTTACGATCACAGACAAAAGATGATGCAATCGTTAGTTGTAAGCGACGTCTCATAGGATGAGCAAGTCTTTTGAGCGACTCCCATTTACCTTTGAGTCATAAGTACAACACAAATGAACCTTGCAGTTTTAATCCAGCTGTAGTGATGCCTCATAACTGTGTTAATAGTGCAGATACATTTTGTTACATTTGTGGGGAAGTGACATTTGCAAGTCAGAAAAGGGCCATTACTCCAATAGGGAAAGCGGCGTATGAATTTTATTTTGGATGCAAGATCGGGGACATAGCCTGGGCCCCACACATATGCTACAGTACATGTGCAAGAAATCTTCCAAAG
This sequence comes from Ryuthela nishihirai, assembly GCA_038380435.1. NCBI lineage: Eukaryota > Metazoa > Arthropoda > Arachnida > Araneae > Heptathelidae > Ryuthela > Ryuthela nishihirai. Next base: position 78,729,036 of record JAWZYU010000009.1, on the reverse strand, counting down.
TGGCGATGCCGTTTACTGTTCTTATGGTTTCGAGAGAGCCAAGCAATGAGGCAAATGACTGTTACTTCTGCATGGTTCCACCATCACAAGGAAAAAGAAGTGGACAATAGCGTACCCGAATATACAATCTGCTCTCTGACCAGTTCCGCACAACGAAGGCGTTGCCGAATCTCCAAAAGAATTTTCCATCGATTCAGACGGTGAGGAGGGAGACTAACCGGCATCGGATTCTTTGCAGCCTTCAGTGTCTAATGATGATTCATACATCTGCCAGGGTGAGTCATCTGCGCCACACATTCTTAACAAAGAAGAAATAAACGATCTTGTTCGCGATCTGGAGTTGTTCAAGGCCAAAGCAGAGTTAGTTGGATCAAGACTTGAACAATGGAATCTTCTCAAGGAAAATGTCCGAGTGACTTCATTTCGAACTCGTCATGAGCAGTTTGCGCCTTACTTCAGAAAGGAAGATGACCTTGTGTTCTGCTCCGTGCAGATGGCCTGATGAATGCCCTCGAAATCGAAAATGACCCTCAAGATTGGCGACTATTCATAGAGTCCTCGAAATTTGGTCTCAAGACAGTGTTGCCGTATAATGGAAATCGAGTTCCATCCATTCTAGCCGGACACCCTACATGAAAGTCACCTGTCTACATGAAAGAAACCTACAACAACCTAAAACAGTTGTTGAACTGTCTTCAATACAGCAAGTATGGCTGGCATCTCTGTTGTGACTTGAAGGTAGTGGCTCTGTTGATAGGTCTGAATTGGTTGGGATATATGAAGTACTGCTGTTTCTTATGTGAATGAGACAGCCGAGCAAAGACTTTGCACTACGTGAAGAGAAAGTGGCCTCAGAGGAAATCTCTGAAGGTCGGAGAGAAGAATGTGGAGCATCCAGCACTGGGAGAAACGCACAAAATCCTGAAACCATCCCTACACATCAAACTCAGTGTGATGAAAAACTTCGTGAAAGCAATGGACCAGACGGCATCAGCTTTCAAGCATTTGGCTGACAAATTCTCTCGCTTCAACGAAGCGAAAATTAAAGAGGGAATTCTTGTCTGTCCTCAGATCCGCGAGCTGTTCAGAGACCAGATGTTCGACAGCATGCTTCAGGGTGACGAGAAAAAGGCTTAGGACTCGTTTTGTCTGATGTCAACTAAATTAGTCGGAAATGTCAGGGCAGACAACTACAAGAAACTGGTTAAGGACATGTTATCTCTGTATCACAAACTTGGCTGCAATATGTCCTTAAAGATCCACTTTCCCCATTCCTACTTAGATTTCTTTACCAACAATTGCGCATGGTTAGTGATGAGCACGGTGAATGTTTTCACCAGGACATTGCAACGATGGAGGAAAGATACCAGGGAAGCTGGTCCACTTCAATGTTGGCTGACTACTGTTGGACGCTCGCCAGAGATGATCCAGAGCAGCTGTACAAGCGACGGGTAAAGCGACTTCGGAAGTAGAAGTGGAGTTTTACCGACATGTCATATGTACATATTACTCTATTATATAAGAAACTATTGTGAATTTCTCAGAAATCGTAGCCAATTTTGCTTATTCATTGTCATATTCGTGTTCAGCACCTTGAAATCTTTAAATATTGGCTACTTTTATCTCAGAGGCATGACTTTTACGAAAAGTTGCCCAGTGTAATCGGTGTTTAAAATAAACAAAGTTTTGGCTTCAGAATAAAATTGTAAATTATGTAGTTAACAATAACCAGTAAACCCATTTTTCAATAAAATTTGCATTATTTACATTTCAGTTTCATTTCTTTTCTCGATGTTAATTGTTTTGTAGTTTTAGTTAAAAAATTTGCTTTCCGAAAATTCAAAGAATTTTGCGATTTTCTCGAACCATTTGCTTGTCATTTAATGTACGATTTCATGAATATCCAAATAAAACTGTTTTTCTTTTACTTTGCCTTAATGCTTTGTCTTTCAATAAAAGTGCAAGGATTTTATTTATTTTCATTGAATTTCTCAGCAGTTGGAGAAAGAAAGTTATTCAGGAATTCAAAGGAAACAAGAATCTTTGCATCTATTGCGATGGCATGTACTCCTGCTGAGTGTTGTTTGGGGGAATCGCTAGACTTGTGTGAAAAATAATGACTCTCGCGGGGAGAATTGTCAATAATAAATAAAGAACACATTGTAAGACGAAAATCCAACAGGATTTAGTTTCCACATTCGAGTGCTCTGAACTAAGTACAGCTTTTCTGGTGTCTAGGAAAATCACAGCGGGAATTCTTAAGATGGTTCGAGCATTTCTTGTTTCACCAAATTTAATGTCAAAGTCCTACAGTAAAGTATGCTATCGAAGTACTTATGAACAAGTCACAAAGTTAATTCGGGAGTTTCTATAATTTTTATTTTTAATTTTAAACAGTTAAGATAATTTTTAGCAGTCACATTTTTATGCCTTTTTAACTGAAGAAAGGGAACTGAAAATATAATAAATTAAAACAATGTTGTAAATTATGAATTTTTATTAAGTAGTTATAAACTAATTATTGTAAATAATTATGTGCAAAAAAACTGTAACGTAATTTAATTATTAAATGTTTTCACATCTTTGGTTTTTCCTACGATTTCGTAGTTAAATATGTGCTAACGGATTTCAATATATATATATTTCAAAATCGTAACATTTTACATAGTTTGACTCTTTTTTATTTCCGCTAAAAACAAACATTTCATTTTGTTAATGCTTTCCGTAACTGTGATTTCAGCCAATAGAATGATATTTTCGTTTGTATTTCTTACCTGACTGCATTTCACTAATTCACATTTAGTGCAAAGACAGCATAGCTAATACATCTAGCATAATACTACCTGGCGTTTAGTCTCATCTTAATTGTGACAACCATAATGCAAGCCAATAGAAACACCAATAATATTTCATTGAATATTTAAAATATTTGCAAAAGTGACATAATTTAAATATTTAGGTTTTTATTTCGTTTTGTTTCCTTAAAGAGTTAATATTTTTATTTTTTCATTTGTCTGTTTGTCTGTAGACATGCAATTTTCTTGGTTTTAGATATGAATTTGAAATTTTTTTCTGTTAGATAGATATTGATGGAATATTATGATATTTCTGAATCTCTCAAAAGCTCTAGTGGTGTCTTTCAACGTGGAAAAAGTTGGAAAATTGTTAAACTTTAAACGAATAACGCAAACAATTTATTTATACGAGAAATTTTAAATTTCGGCCGTAGAGTGTGATGGTGAAGAGGTATATGGTGACAGAAAATATTTTCGTCCCTTACTCATATGTGGGGGGGGGGGGGGGTAAAGCGCATCATTTTATTTTAGAAGATTAACCGAAAAATATTTTTGTATTTTATAGGCGTTAATAATATATTACTATTCATACGTTCTGTCCTACTGTTAGAGGGTGCTAAATTGGAAAATGAAAAACAAATCTTCATTCTATTTCAAAACCAATGTCCAATAGTTGCTAAAGGCAATATTTAATTCCTCTGGTTCTTCAATAAATTACAGAGAATTAAATTTATCACTTTGGCCTTATAAGATCTTTAATATGAGAAATAATTAGAAACGAAATTTTAAAATATTTCTTTTGCTCATGTCAATATCGCATATCAAGTTTAATGCTAGAATTTAGAGAATATAATTATTCATTTTTATGTAATGGATTGCGAAAGCAAAAACGGTGTAAATTGTAAACTGGATAAAATAAAAAGCTTTGTGATTAAGAGGAGAATCTTGAGGAGATGGAGAACATTAATCATATTTTAGATTTAGATTCTAATAATATTCCATTGATCGTTATGAAAGATAATTTCTTTATTCCTAATCATCGATCATTCTGCTTCTAGGAAGAAGCTAGAGGAGAGAAAAAGTTTCTTTTATATGAGAATTAAGCCTTCCTTACAATGGGAATTTTTTTTTTACTTTTTGTGGTCCTTTATGCTATTTTTAATAGTGGGAAAAGAAAAATATAAGACTTAGTTCTTCCGTCGTAATATTGTTTCAGGGTATTGATTTTTTAAATATTTAGTCTCTCTGCCTCAAGACCCTAGTTATAGTTCCTGTCGTTCTGCTGTCTAATGAGTTTATCTTCCACTCGAATTGTCGTTTCTTCCAACCCACAAATGACAGCCTGTATCCTGCGGCTTTTGCTCTTTTGGCTTAGTCAGCTAAAAGCTGCCATACTAGTTCACATCATCCTGAAATTAATTATTGTTGCATTTTAAAAGAACAGAGATATGATCATTTATACAGTAGGTGTTTCTTTCTTTCTGCATTATTTAACTGAATGATGGTAAAAGTTCATTTTATGATGAAATGTCATGCGTTTAAAGAGTTTAAATTCTTTGATGAAATACGGAAACTTCAAACTAAACGTTCAGCTCGTATTAGGTGTTATATGTGAAATATTATGAACCGCTGATTATTAATAGTAAATGATTTGGTGAAAGATTTTACTTCTACTAACCGTCCTCACATTTTTAATCTTTGATTGATATTATTGAAATTGTTTGCTTTTTTATTTCATTTAAATTACTGCGCAGAAATAAAATTAACTCGTTTTTTCTACGCTATTCCTTCGCCCAGTAACATTACAAAAGAAAAGAGCACAACATATTAAACTTCTATCTTCAGGATAAATTTCGTCGGTGTGCAATTTCTTTTCTTTTTTTTTTGGTTTGCATCATACTTTTAGGTAAATTAGACACATCCCTTTAGATTTCCAACCTGACTTTATTCCACCCCATTTTCTGATTCGTCTTTATATCAAAGTTGGAAGTCTCAATCTATCTATTGCTTCATCTCATACGTTAGGGGTTTTACCTCCTGAAGTTCATAAACATACCAATTAATATTCTGTAAGCTATATTTTTGCTGTTTTTTTATATTAATAACGTGTTAACAACTTTTAAGCTGCCTTATTTCCATAATTGTCCTTATCATACACATAAATATTTTTCAATTTATTTGCATTTTAAGTTCTGAAAGTTATTTGTTTCATCGAAGTATATATTTTTAAAACCTGCATTAACCGTCAAATCTGTTTTGCATTAATGAATAAAGCTTTAATCATATCTACAGGAAATGCTAGCACGTCATGTATGATTGGATGCAAGATGCCAATCAGGCATTTTCTTCAGGGATCAAATATGAATAATAAGATGAATTATATATATATAGTATTACTATTATTACTATACAGATTTGATGATGGTTTCGAGGCGAGTAACAAATTCTAGTGGGGAATAAAATCTTTTATGATTCGCACATGATAATGCTAAATATTTAGAAATTAAATTTCAGCGATACGTTGATTACATATTTTACTAGTGTTCGAGCTAGGCTCTGAACAGTGCCCGATTAAGCAAATCTGGGGCCGGAGCATTTACAATTTTTTTTGGATCCACGTCGTGTTATCAGAAATGAAGCATAAATAATTGAGCAAATAAATAAAATCACCGGTATTAAACCACCTCTCTTTGAGTATATTGTTGTTAACAGTTAAAAACCTTTTCACTACAAAAATACGTTAATTTCATTAAAATAATACTAGATATTACTATCATAATGATCCCCCTTTTTATATGCTTCTGAGTTAGGTTAAGAGGGAAATACGTCAACTTACAGGCTAAGTAATTAAAATTTTAAAATTTATGGTGTCAATGCGTTTCTATTTTCCCAGAATCCCAAGGATTATTTTAATATTTCACCTTTAGAATCATTCGAAACTTCTTCGTGAGATTTACATTACCTGGCCAAATTAATATTAACACCTACCTAATACTTCGTCGTAGGTATCATGGTACAGTTCCCAAATTTTCAAGTTTTCAATTCTTTGCGCCTAGTTCTTTTTGAAATCGTTTTTGAAATACTGGTAGCTGCAATCTCTCTCAGCTGATGAGATCTAGCAGCTCTGTTTTGCCGCACAGTTCGTGCTCCTGTCAAAGCCTTTTTCCTACCACATTTGCGATAATTGGCGGACATTTTTTACACCGTTGCTATTCTCTATTCACTTTGTATATTGTGCCCCGTGATATTGTTACGAATGCTCTTGTCCATCGCGCTTCGACGATGAGCCCCCTTTCGAAGTCATTCAGATCAACCTAATTACCCATATCGCACTTGACTTTGATTTCCATCATTCCTTTATGTCTTTTATTAGACTTCATATTGAGGTAGAATATTAATGTCAGTGTGAAATGTTGCGTGGATTGTCATGTTTCATGGCACTTCGCGCACGATCAAGTGTTCATAATAATTTGACCAAGTAGCGTAGCTATTTACATAAAAGAAAACTGAATTTTTTTAGAAGAGGAGGGAGGTATAGCATAAAAAAAACACATGATGCATTCCATTTTTAAATAATCACAGTGTGCAAAGTCTAACAAACTTCCCAGGTTCGAGTCCCAGCTGGGTCAGCGTTGAGATTTATCTCCGCAAAATTCCCCGCCTTGCCCACGGTCAGTAGGGGACACCGATGGGCTTGGAAAGGCCGCCGTCCGTCGGATGGGACGTTAAGCCGTGGCCCCGTGTGCGGGAGAGCCATACCCTGTGCACGTTAAAGAACACGCTGGATGGCCTTGACGGGAAGCTACCATCTGTCTCCCAACAGCTGTTCCAGTGGGTTCCCTCCTAATACCTTCTCTGAGCCTTCGGGGACCATGTGACCTGGCCATTTAGCCCATGGTGTTCAAAAAAGTGCCGCTCAGAGGTAAAACAACCCAACCCAACCCAAACAACCACTTAGAGAAAACATTACACCACTTTCAAAAGTGTTCCAGGAAAGATAATTTTTTATTGCTTTTTTTTAATTCGTTCATTTCTTATATTAATGTTTTAGAATCAGAAGATAAAATTGATGTTTCACTCGTAAACAAGGGAGAATGCAATAATTCACAGGGAAGATCAGTCTTTAAAAAGTGGGGCGGGAGCGGCCCAGTTGATAGCGCTCTAGTCTCTTAATCTGTAGTTCCCAGGTTCGAGTCCCACCTTGACCAGTAATTCACAGGGAAGATCAGTCTTTAAAAAGTGGGGCGGGAGCGGCTCAGTTGATAGCGCTCTAGTCTCTTAATCTGCAGTTCCCAGGTTCGAGTACCACCTTGACCAGCATTGAGATTGATCTCCGCAAAACTCTCCGCCCCGCCGTCCGTCGATGGGATGTAAAGCCATGGTACCGTGTTCGAGAGAGTCATACTCTGTACTCGTTAAAAAACACGCTGGATGGCCTTAATAGGATTTTACCATCTGTCTCCCAACAGCTGCCAAGTGGGTCCACTCCCCCAGACTCCTCTGAGCCCTCGGGATACTTGTGATCTGGCCATTTAACCCATTAGGTGAAAAAAAGTGCCTCTCATAGGTCAAACAACCCAGCCTATAAATGGTATCATGCTGTTTAACGTTCTCATATGGATTTATTAACAATGAAATACATACTATGTAGGAAATTATTTTCATTAAATCGAAGTTGTTACTTTTCCCCCATGATAAATTACACTTTCAAATCACAGTACCGAATCTCAAAATGTACTATATGCTTAAAATGTTCAATGCCTTAATAACAATATATATATATATTTTAAATTTATCGAAGAATATCGTATGTTTATGCGTTATATCACGAATGTGCTAGAGACAGATTACATAAACAATCAATTACATTTCTAGAAATATACTTGTTTTTGGCAACAATATCACAGAAATAAGAACCAAAGAGAAGTTTAAGAAATTTCATAGTAATTTTGAATGCACTATTTATATCCTTCCTTTTATTTATTTATCCTTTGAATTATTGTTATCCTTTGAATTCCACCTCCCTGTAACGACCGTTGATCTGAAATTGAAAAAAAAAGGCTTTTTTTGTCATCCTCATTCTTTTTCTACATTCTTACAAAGGAGGGAAAAGATAGGAAGGATAAAGCCTTTAGTGGCGAAGCTGCTGGTCTTGCTTCTTACCTCACGTGCTTCCAGAAAAATAGCTGGCCTTCTCCATATTGGATAGGGGGCGCTACGATCTACGAAAAGCGTTAAAGAAGGTCTGATGTAGAAGCTTCATAAAGCGCTGCCATAAATCTCGGCCATAAAACTCTCCGGGGCAGTAATATCCCGATCTCCCACTGGTGTATTTCAGTCGTTCACTCTGGCAGCTTACATACGCTCTCTTTTGCTCAATCTTTCCCCTTTTTTCCCTCTTTCACAGAGGTTCCTTTGGTGGTCTGGTTTTTATCGTGTCATATTCTGCTGCAACTGTTTGGTCCACATAAGCAATATATTGACCTAGAACTTGCATGCAAAATTTAATGCATTTTTCCATAAATGCTGCTGTCGATGGAAACAAGGTTCGGAATTAATATTTTGTCTTAGATACAGTCTTTAAAAATTACTGCTCTGAAGAGGAGTACCACAAACAACTAATAACCTCATGGCCTGTTATTACCTCATAATAAGAATATTTTAAAGAACTTTACTAATATATATAAAATTATATGCATGTCGAGCGGAAATCGCCTATCCTTTCTTCTGCGACTAAATGCTGAAATCTGATACACACATATATATATAGGCAAATCATTAAAAAATACACCTTCTAGTCATTTTCTCATAAACAGATTCTCGACATAAGGAAAGTTCAAGACGTGTACTAAATTTTCCGTTTCAGATGATACGATATAATTTAATTACCCACCAAATTTTATGCCAAATTAACGGGTCCTGAAAATACTTGCGGTTTTATTATACATTAAAACCTATTTACTATGTGAGTAGAATAACCATTTAATAAGAAATATGAACAGGACCAGATCTGGGGGGAGGAGAACAATTGAGCCTGTACCTTCCTTTGAAAATTTTAATAACTGAAATGGATGACCTAATAATGAATATGTGAAAGAATATTTTTCAAAATCTCTAAACCTGAGGAGGAAAATATGCAGCGGAATGGAACGGCGTTCTAGTCCGTTCCGGCCCAATGCAGTCACTTTACCCCTTTTCAAATATTTTAGATACTTATCTGGAAAAGCGGAATAAGAAATTCTTACGGAGCTTAAATGAGGGTCATTTGATTATTGTTTCATGCATTGGCCACATTGCGTTTATAATACACTGCTCAAAGTGGAAAACGCAACACTGCGAAGGAAGTGATGTATACCCCAGAAAATGACTGGAAGGAAGTGATGTATACCCCAGAAAATGACTGGAAGGAAGTGATGTATACCCCAGAAAATGACTGGAAGGAAGTTATGATGGTAGATGTCCAATAGTGAAAAAAAGGAACATTAGAACGCAAGGTACATGCGTTTATTGCAGATTCATCAGTACATAGTAGAACCACCTCGGGCGGTTATAAAAGCTTGTAGACGTTTCGGCATTCTATAAATAATAATAATACCTTCATTTAACTAGAATAAGGGGCGGAGTAGCTCAAACCATTGTACTAATGTGCCTGGCGGCAGCGCGCCAGGCTCGAAATCTGCAATTCCCAAGTTCGAGTTGCAGCTAGATCAGCTTTGAGATTTATTTCTGCAAAATTCCCGCCCTGTCCACGGTCAGTAGAGGACACCGATGGGTTTGGGAAGGCCGCTTCTGGCGGATGGGACGTTAAGCCGTGGTTCCGTATGCGTGAGGGCCATACTCTATGCACATTAAAGAACACGCTGGGTGGCCTTGACGGGAGCCTACCATTTGTCTCCCAACAGCTGCCCAGTGGTTCCCTTCTCTCAACCTTCTCTGAGTCGTGGGGATCCTTGTGACCTGGTCATTTAGTCCAATGTGTGTAAAAAAAGTGCCGCTCAGAAATAAAACGACCCAACTAGAATAAAGAAAAATATAATACAGAAAATCAAACACCAAAGCATAAAATACAAATGTTGTCAGTACAATTGTAACGAAGGGGTCACCAGACCCGTCCAGATTACGTATACTTAGAATAAGTTAAAACTTGGCATCATCATAGCTTAAATAATAGGCGTTGTGTGCCATTAACATAAATATATGATATGGAAATTAATATTTACATCTTCCTCTGTTACTAAATAATATACAATGAAGAAACTGAAAACTAAAAAAAAATTGACAGCATTAAAAAACAACCAAAGAGAATGAGGCTGATGAAAGATGACGAAGGACTAAATATCAAAAATAATCAACAAGTATATTTTTAATTTTTGTTTAAATTTTGTCTCAGAGCTTTCGTTTCTCAGATTTATATCTAAAGAATTATAAAATCTAGGAGCCACATAAGAAAAACGTCTCTGTATTATACTGTTGTATGCCATTGGCACCTTAAATAAAGAACCATCACATCTAAAATTCTGCTTACCATTATCTTTTTGAATCCAATGTTGATTTTTAAACCAAGTATAACTGTCTGACATTCATAATGTCATTCATATATGATTTATAAAATAAATATGCTTAAGCAATAAAAAATTAAAGAGCTATGTAATTTATTCTTCTGAAAATATTGAAAAATTAAAAAAGAAATGGATCCCCTCCCAATTCGAATATCTTGGGTTCAAAAGGAACCCGAAGAAACAGAGTAGTATCAAGGTTAAATGCAATTTTTAATGTTCGAATACTTCCTCATATTTTCAACAGACTTTGGTACTCCTGTTTTTATAGTCTGAAATTTAATTGCAACATTATTCAAAATAGCTACTTGCTATCTAATATTTAATGAAATGGAAATGAATTAATGGCATTGGAAAACTCCAAGAGTGAACACAAATTTTACTATTCTCTTATGGAGACTACTTAATTTTTTTGAATTAGTTTTATAGACCCCCCCCCCCTCAACTACATATACCATAATGGAGTCCAGCATAGACCAAAGAAAAGTATAAGGTTAGTAAAAATTTTACAGATACCATATTTTTAGTGTATGTAATCTGTATAAAATATATCTTAATTTGTTCAATAGATAGTTAACCTGAGTTGTCCAGTTCAATTTAGAATCTATAAAAATACCCTAATTTCTGCAACCTTGTATCTGTTCAATTAATTCACAAGAGCATTTATTATTTGGTGTGCATGACATATTGTGAGTTTCATCATTAAATTCAAAGTTTTAGCTTTCAATTCGAATAAAATTTAGCTTTTTAAATATTCAGTTTAAATCCCATTATTATTAAACCATTTGTTGAAGATAAATCTGCTTCCATTTCTTTTTAATTTCTCAATATTATCAGAAGAATAAATTACATCAATGTCGTCTGCAAAACTAATATGGTTACCATTTAGCTTCAATTAACATAAATCACTAACGTAAATGAAAATCAGCAATAATTCTAACACAGAGCCTTTGGTACTCCTGTTTTTATAGTCTGAAATTTAATTGTAACATTATTCAAAATAACCACTTGCTATCTAATTATATAAGTAAGATGCAAACCACTAATAGCAATTACCTCTAATACCTATTGTATACAATTTTCAGCAAAATTTCATGAGTAACCGAATCAAAAGCCTTTTAAATATCAATAAATACAGCTGAGATTACTCAAATTACTGCTGTTACAAAATCGAGCAGGTAAATTCGAAACATGCCAGTTCTCTGTTTCTCTTTTCTCGAAAACCAAATTGATTTTTACTAAAAAAAAAATCTAAAGAATCTAGAAATTTTTGCCTTTTTTCATTAAGGTTTCCATTACTTTAGTAAAAATCTGGTAAAATCGATATTGCTCAATAATTAGAAAATAAATTTCTGTCTCCATTGCTTAAAATGCTATGAAGAATGGCTTTTGACAGGGGGGATTACATTTTTTCATATCAATTGTCTGATGAATCCCCCTCCCAATTCGAATACCTTGGGTCCAAAAGGAACCCGAAGAAACAGAGTAGTATTAAGGTTAAATATTATTTTTAATGTTCGAATACTTCCTCATCAGAAGAAAAGGTAAAAATTTAATTTAGTTGCAAATTAAAATAGTTGATAAATTGAAACACTAAATTTTGCAAAATTAAGCTCTGATATTTACATTTATTATTATTAATTTATTAATTTTTATTAATTTTATTACCTAAATAATTTCTACCGAAGAGTTCATGATGATACTAGAGCTCTTTAAATTTTTTATTGCTTAAACATATTTATTTTCCTAAATATTTAATGGTCACTCTCCAGACCAAGACAAATTTTACAAAAATTGTAACTTTTAAGGAGTTATGCAATGTTCAAGAGACTTGAAACGATTCCGCAAAGGAAATGTAAACAGTTGTCTTTTAGTTCCGTTCCGTTCTAGCGATGGTGTCGTAAAACACAAGTGCACAATTTCATTTTGTTGATTTTCCTGCAGAGTCACTCTGCTTTGTTCATTCTTCATAGCCGAAGTGCCCAGCTGTTCATAGGCGCCATTAGAGATGCAAAGTTTCTCTTGAGACTAATAAAGGATCTAATTGAAGCTAATGACGGGGCCTTAATTGCTTTCCTGTCTCCAGGGTCCAGTTGTTGCGAAGTAGAGTACTCTCGTCGGAGCAGCCTTTAGAACCTTTCAAGAAAAGATTTCTTTGTGCTTGATGTTCTTCTTCAAAACGGTCTTTCATTGACTAATTATAGCAAAATGATATCAAGTTACGCGACAACTTTACCCGATATTTCTTAAAATTATTCTTCGTCCAGCTTTTAATATATGGTTATTTTTTATGTGCGAGAGAAGGTGCTTACTAATATTTCAGGATCTTCACACATTAGAAATAAATTATATGGCGGGTTCTTAGAGTAAAAGTTTCTTTAAAATTTTGCATTTTTGATATTTTTAAATTGAAATCATACTCAAGTAGTTTTCAGAGCGTGGTTGAATTTCGCTTAAGTGGCGTTTTTCCCAGTAAACAATATAATTTATAATTTATATATTATTTTTCCATCAAGGTGTATGCATTTCTTTCCTAGGTAGGTATTTTTAGATAACCCTTTTATCATTCATATTTATCCTTGTTTTTTGACAAATACACATGCACAGAAGGAGTAGGGACGGGAGTTGACTCAGACGGTACCGCACCAAACTCATTCTCTGATGTTCCCAGGTTCAAATCCATATTGTTAAGATTTTAATCCTACACTGCCCTTAGAATGACTGGGGACATGGAAGAGTCTTGGAAAGTCTGTCTTAGTCGGGTGGGATGTTAAATGCTGTTTCCTTATGCACGATAGCCATACTCGGTTAACTTTAAAGAAAATGGCTGCGTGACCTTGATGGGAGGTTTCCCTTTAACTCCTAAGAGTTGTTCAGTGGGTCCCCTTCCTTACCGAGTGTTTTACGTAATTTTATGTAATATATGTTTTCAAGTTTTTATCTTAAAATATTAGGTTGTGTGGGTTTTAAATGGGATATTTGTTCAAAATACTGAAACTGATAACTGAAAGCATTTGAATACTGAAGAATTTGAACATTTGATACACTGAAAGCACTTGAAACTGATAACTGAAAACACTCATATATATATAATATAAATTTCCGATTTTTAAAATGTTCAGATTTTTAGCAATGTACATACATACATACATACATACATACATACATACATACATACATACAAACAAACAAACATACGAACGAACGAACGAACGAACGAACGAACGAACGAACGAACGAACGAACGAACGGACGGACGAACGAACGAACTCAATCAAGATTCAAGATCAATCAAGCTTCTTAGAAATCTTCTGGATTCTGATGAATCTGATACAGATCTGTGGGTCTGTGTGAACCACATTGTAGGCAAAGGTTAATTATCCTTTCGCAGAGTATCCCAACGTAGTCTCTCTTTACACAATATGCTGCTCAAAGCAGGTTGATGACTCCTTCTTATAACCTCATCATTATTTACAAAGTCGAACCACCTAATGCCCAAGATATTGCGTAACAATCTAGAATCAAAAGCATAACTACATGTTTCGCTACCATAACTGTGATGGACTCGCTCTGGATGTGATAGGCTGGGTCAAATGTCATGGCCGCCGGGGGACGGTGGATTTGCTCCTTAATAACCTTCACCCTTATTTCAGTGAAATGACAGGTTCGCGGGTTGTTACATCTGTACCGATGTATGCCTCAGACTTGACGAGTCAAGTGATGTGTAAAAATATGTCCAACAATTCACAAACGAGAGTTATATAGGGACGGCATAGTTTATTCACACTATATACAATCACGTGCTGGGGATGCTCCCGACTCCATAGGCCTTTGCTTCTGCAAGCAATTACACAATGAGGTGGAGAATACCTGGGCCAAATGCCATGACCGACGGAGGACGATGATATTTTGTCAGCACGGCAGAGACATATTGACATATTGGAGAACCGCACACTCCAGATTCTCGCTTTACCAACCTCAAACTCGGCGAAAGGATAATTAACCTTTGCCTACAATGTGGTTCACACAGAACCCACAGAACTGTATCAGATTCACCAGAATCAAATAGATTTCTAAGAAGAATCTTGATTCTCACTTAGAATCGAACCCTCTGTTCAAGTAAGAGCAGCGTCCCTTGAGGCATGTTGAAGCACGTTGAAGCATGCAACCATCCTTCCTCTACGCTCTTTCCTCTACGCCTCTCGTCCTCCAGCTACGTTCAAGACTCTTTGTTCCTAATTGCTCGGCTTCTCTGCCGTGCTGACACTCGCACAACAGGCTAGTTGTAAAAAGGTCATAAAAGGCTTCTGGGACATGTCTCATTTCATGCAGGCAGCCAGCTCAAACCCGAAAACAATATCATGAGTCACATCCCCACGATAGCACTTCCAAGAGCAAATTTAATACATAAAAATATTTACAATAACAAAAATAAAATAAAATGCAACAATAAATAAAAATAAATAAATTAGACGGACATGACAATAACTACCCTTATAAAGAACCAAACTATTATGCAGATTAATTTTAGTCTTTAGGTGTACACGCCTATTTTTCCACACTCTCCATAGATTCTTAAAAGTCCCAGCAGCAATCCCTATTCTTCCATTTTTGTCATGCCGCACATCACCATTATCTATTACATAGCTCCCAAGATAATTAAACTGAGACACTTGCTCAAGAGAGCAGCCATTCAAAGCAACTGAAGCACTATCTGCCTGACCAATTTTCATCACTTTAGTTTTTATTCTGTTTATCACCAAACCTACTATTGGTTTAGCATTGCTAGTGGAGCTATTTTAGGGTGCAGAAATGCACCCTTGTCTAATTCCATTAGCAATGCTAAACCAATCGCTGCAAGACGTACCAACTCTTGTACACGACTCAGTGTTATTGCAGAGAGCTTTCATTACACTAACTCACTTATCAGGTATTCCATATGATCTAACAATCAACCACAAATTTTGACGATCAACAGAGTGAAAAGCCTTTTGAAATCTATAAAGCTATCAACCACAGATTTCTGGAACTCTAAACATTTCTCAAGAATCTGCCTAAGTGAAAATATTTGATCAATATATCCCCTACCACTTCTGAATCCACACTGATCATCACGCAGTTGTCCATCAACCAAATGCTTAATTCTGTTAAGTATAATCATGCAAAGAACTTTACCTGGAACAGAAAGTAAACTACTTCCTCTATAATTATCACAAGAACTGAGATAACCTTTTTTAAAAATTGGGACAATAATAGGTCTAGTAAAATCGTTAGGAACAACACCTTTATCATAAAAAATGTTCAAAATTTGAGTCATCCATGTGACAACACAAATGTTTCCAACTCTAAGCATTTCAGTGATGATTTCGTGCACCCCTGGGGATTTATGCAGTTTTAATTTAAAGATAGCCAATGCGACTTCGGAATGCGATATAGCGCCATCATAAAAGCCTGTAATGCATCTATCCTCATTACAAACAATGGGAGTAGAAATAATCACATTATTTAGAACATCTCTGAAATCCTCAGCCCACCTAGCCATCACAGAATCCTCACCTTCAACCACCTTGCCATGTTTATCCCTTAATCCCTATGTACCTGTCTGTTTCTTCTCACATAAAACATTAACAATATGGAATAACCCGCTGTTGTTGTGTTGCTTAACTGCTCCTCTACTTTTTCAGCCAAGCTACCAAGCCAAAGGGGGAGGGGGCGGCTCAGTCGGTAGCGCGCTAGTCTCGTAATTTGTTGGTCTCAGGTTCGAGTCCCAGCTGTGTCAGCGTTGAGATGTATCTCTGCAAAACTCCCCGCCCTGCCCACGGTCAGTAGGGAACACCGATGGGCTTGGAAAGGCCGCCGTCCTTCGGATGGGACTTTAAGCCGTGGCTCCGTGTGCGGGAAAGCCATACTCTGTGCACGTTAAAGAACACGCTGGATGGCCTTGACGGGAGGCTACCATCTGTCTCCCAACAGCTGTTCCAGTGGGTCCCCTCCCTCAACCTTCTCTGAGCCTTCGGGGTCCATGTGACCTGGCCATTTAGCCCATGGTGTGCAAAAAAGTGCCGTTTAGAGGTGAAACAACCCAACCAAGCCAAAGATTCCAGTTGTTAACTGATTCCTTTGCACGTTTATTAAGCTCGTTGTAATGCCTTCTGTTAGGAAAAGTAAGGTGTTGATTCATATTAGTTCTGCACGTCCTTCTTTCAGAAATAAGTTCCATAGTCTTATGACTCAAATAATTTTGTTTCCTCTGTTCCCTTTTACCTAAAAGAATACTGCGGATTTCAAGAAAAGCCTGTTTAAACTGATCCCATTATTTCTCAACTATAGCAGTAAGTAAACCACGATTGTAATAACTAAATAGCCTATTTGGTATGCTTTGGCTATATCTGGATCTTTCAGACATTCAGTGTTAAAGCCAATTTTTTTTAATTTTAATATTTCCTAAGCTTCAGCTGTAAGACGCTTTTGACTAGGTAATGATCAGATCCAATTTCGGCTCTCCTGTATGATCTGGTATTCCTCACTGACCTAACCCCTTTGCTGTTAATTAAAATTTAATCTATCATATTCCTGTGCAATCCATCGGCTAAAACCCATGTACATTTATAAAGATCCCGATGTTTTAGTATGTGTAGGAGACGTTTCCCTTTGCCATTGGAACTTCTAATGCCAAAGGAACCTAAAACTACTGCCCAAAGGTTGAGTCAGTACCAATTTTAGCATTGAAGTCACCTAGCACAAAGAAATATCTCCTTTCTTCACAGAATTCAAAATATCCTGAAGCTGGCTGTAAAACGTATCCTTCTCGTTCTCATCAGAGTCCTCTGTGGAGGCATAACAACAGATGACATTCAAGTCTTTAATTTTTGTTTTACATTTTGCTATAAGAAATCTTTCATTTAATGCAGTCATATCCTAGAAGAGCATCACTGATGTGTCTGCTGAGAAGCAATCCTACACCTTGGAGATGCTTTCCATACTACCTCCCTGAAAGGAGAAATTTAAAGTTATTATTAAGTATCTCACCTTTACCTGTCCATCTGGTCTCTTGCAAGCCTAGAATATCTAGATTATAACGCTGTGTCTGCTGAGAAGCAAACCTACACCTAGGAGATGCTTTCCATCCTGCCTCCCTGAAAGGAGAAATTTAAAGTTATTTTTAAGTATCTCACCTTTACCTGTCCATCTGGTCACTTGCAAGCCTAGAATATCTAGGTTATAACGCTGGAATTCCTGCGTGAGGACATGAAGATAATAATCTCTATGTAACGTCCTCACGTTCCACGTACCTGCAGTAAGAAAATGATTAGTAGGATTTTTAAAGGAACTAGTTTTATTGAGAGAGGTAGGGCCAACAATATCAAATAGCCCTCTAATCGCAGGCATGGGGTAAACACCTGTTCCTCGTCCGTCAAAGATTGAAGCCACCCATGCTGGTAGTAACTTCAGACACCGCCTTTTCAAGTGGATCTTTTCAAGAGCCATAGACCTGCCTGAGACATTACTACAGTTTAGGATTGACGATGCCCAACTTGATAAGGGAGGGTTCAGGTATCTGCGATTACCTCTGATCAGGATTATCCACCAGCTGATATAAAGCATCCCGTGCCTCTGTTCACTAAGGGCTCGCAATCCACAAGCAAACAGAAAACACAGCGGCAGATTCTCCCTCAATAGAGGCCCACCAGTGTAGAAAGTCTAGGATCCACAATCAAGCTCCAAGTCCAGCCTATTGGGTGTATGTACGTGGTCAGCACCGAGACCCTGTGAAATTGACCACTCCTCAGCAGGGTTGAAAAAAAAGTGGCCATAGATGACCATATCAGTAGGCCACACTGATCTGGCAGCCCTCCCCTTCCGTTCCCTTGAAAAAGAGAATATATGTTTTGAAAGGTACTAATGGTCAGCACCACGAAACGGCGGGGTTGGACATTAGGCACTAGACCTGGCCAGTTCTGCAGGTACATAGCTCTTCATCCAGTTTATGCCTAGCTGCCATTTACAGACCTTAGCAATGTAGGTGCATAAAATTTCATTACAGGTTACGTATTACTCGTGCATCCGCTCATTTCCGTTATCTTGGGAATACGCAAAAAAATTGAAACTCATTTGCACTTAATATATTGGATAGCTTATGTTATGGTCAATTTTGGACTACTCCTTATGTATATTATTTAATTTTAAATAACACTGAACAAAAATAATAAGAATCTATATAAAACATAAATAAATAATAGACTACCATTCGACACAGATAAAACCTACTATGTAAATTTCATCATCCAAAATTTTTGCTTATTATAGTGATCCTATAAGATTATGGTCAAGCTCCTCGTTAATTTTCAGCTGCTTATCCCTATTTCAACTAAACCATAGCGTTTAAAGACTATAAATACTAAATAATATAGAAATAAAAGAAATAATGTAGAATAAGTATTGAAGGGGCGGAGTGACTCGATCCGTAGTGCGCCAGTCTAGTAATCTGTAGTTCCCAAGTTCGAGTCCCAGCTGGGCCAGCATTGAGATTTTCTCCTCAAAACTACCAGCCCTGCCCTCGGTCAGTAGGGGACGTCGGTGGACGTAGGAAAATCGCCGTTCGTCGGATGGGATGTTAATCCGTGATCCCATGTGCGGTAGAGCCATATCCAGTGCACGTAAAAAAACAGTCTGGAAAGCCTTTACGGGAGCCTACCATCTGTCTCCTGACTGCTGTCCAGTGGATCTCCTCCCCCCAACCTTCTCTGGGTCCTTATGACCAGACCATTTAGCCCATTGTGTGAAACAAAACCTGCTTCTGAGAGGAAAACAACCCAACTAAGTATAGACTGATTATAAATCGATGAATTGATAAAATGGTATATTAGAATCCATCCATAATAAATACACAGATTACCTGTTGTTTTTAATAATGATATAATAGAAGTTCATTATATTTAAGAAACGGTAATATACTGCTTGTTCGATTTAATAATAATAATGATTAAAATTTTCTGATGATCATTCTTACTTGCGCTAAGCAGCCTGTATACTAAATTGTCCATTTAGAACAACTGAAGTGAACATAATTAGTTCTTTCAGAATAAATGCGAACAATTCGAAACATAAATTTTAAAATTTAACTGTTTGTAATAGTTCTAAGAATCTTTTGCATAAAAGCATAAGGGCTGCAATTATACTATTTTATGACATCACTGTGCGTGTTGGGTTATTTACTGAAATGTAAACAACATAATTAATCAGAAAATTATATGAATTTTAAACTGATTATTTTTTGTATATCATAATAAAATCAAAATATGATACTTAAAATGTAATAAAATGTTCCTTGGTAGCTATTTTCTATAAAAGTATAGTATTAAAAACAATATTGTGCAATTTTAAACTGTTTTAGAGTAGGGGTCAGAAAACTAATGCACGAAGAACTATTTCTATTGGACTCGCGATACATCGCACAGTGCAAAAAGAAGAGATGGGGCATGCGACTAACCATAAGTGGAGAAAAAAAAAATTGTCATGCAAACGGAAAAGTTTCTGGTATTCATTTAGGGTAATTTTAACTCCTACACTAAAGAAGCTGTTTAAAGTATACACAATATTGTTTTTCATTTTGCTACTTTTGTATAAAATTGTTGCAGTAGTATTTTTTTTAAATAACTTTTTAAGTACTCGTATCATATCTGTAGGGATGAGATTCGGTTACAATTACAGATGACTTGTCAATGGGCATTTCAGTTAAATATATCCCTAGTAAAAATAAAGTGAACTAAGCGCCATTTTCTTTTTCTGAAAAAAGAGTTAACGTTATAGTTTATTTATTATCGTCAATTTTTACGAAATTTATTTATATGGTTTATCAAAAATGGCTCCACGAAAAGCTATTAAAAATTTAACTTCTAGTTCCAAATTGAATTGTACAAAGTCTCTAAATTTTAAGATGAATCACTCAAAATATGAAAATTGATACTTTGTTCACTTTGCTTTTACTAGGGTAAGTCTACGTTGATCTACGTCGTCATTGTACTCCACATGAGACAATCATCTGTCTTTCAGTGTTAATATTCTATTGAACTTATTGAAAAATAGTATTAAAAATTAATATATATATTTACACACAACAGAAGCAAAAATGGAATCAATGTCAGCGTTAAAATTAAAGTGATAGTGTGGTTCTATTCATCATGGGATAATCTTAATTCACTTCAAACTAAGATAATTCATTAATTTATAACTCCAATTAATTAAATCCTATATGAAATTCTCTGATAAAAAGTATGAAAAGAGAATAATATGGTTAATGGCATGATTATTAATATATTATTCAAGTTTGAAGTGGAAGAGAAAAGACCATAGGTATTTTTTTTGCGTGATCTGTAGAATAAATCAGAGATGTGCGAAAATGTAACGAATGAGGAATTAATTTTTTTTATTCAGGTAGCAATTTTATGACTCCTATTTGTTGTTTAAATTTAATGCACATATAATCTCTGAAAGGTATATAATTATTGCAATAGCTATTTTGCAAATTTCTGTTATTAACTTTAATTAGTCGTGCTGCAAAAACGTATTTATTTAATCTATATGTTTAAAGCTGAACGGAATTATAGTTTGTAATAAATGTATGCAAATTGAGCGATATTAAGGGAGCTCGCATTGAACTATCTCATTTTCTGTCATGTTCCATATAAAATCGAATTGTGTGACGTTAACTACACGGAATACCGTGCGATGGCGCTAGTTTGCAGAAGACCTCCTCTTCGATCTTTTCTTATAACTCTTATTGAACTTCATGTAGTTAGCGTCTCTTTTGCCAGAAGGGAGAAAATAACCTTTAAATAATTCATAACTTATCCGGATTATGCAGCGGGTGACTTTAAAAAGTTTGATTTATTTCGAACCATGTCATTTCAAATATACGTCGCCTGCATTAATCTTAAACGATGGGAAGCAAAATTTCACGAATTGTCATCGATTTTCTTTTCCTGAATGTTTGGAGGAACATTTTAGTCTTCCAGAATCACAGATAAAATGAGGACCAACGCAAGTTACACAGTATATATGTACAGAGGAATTTGCAGAGAAATATTTCTGAATAAATCGTTCAGTTTATCTATATTATACGTTTTTGCTTTTATGCTTTGTTATTTCAAAATGTGTTCAAAATGATCTTTTTCGCGTTAAATTAAAAAAAAATTTCATTCTTTTTTTACAGCCGTGAAGCACTATTAATAAAGTTACAGCAAAGTTTCAATAAAATATCGAGACTTTTTTTTCATAAACGATTTCATTACGAACCGAGAAATATTATTCTGTTTATAAATTGTTTTACGCATTTTTAGAAAACTTAGCTGTTCAGTTCTTTTGATCAGTAACAATTAAAGGAGGAAGAAGATATAATGGGGAATTCGCAGGGGCACATTATTTAAAAGAAGGCCCTAACACAAATATCAGTCAGAGGATTACTGGTAAAAAAAAAGAACTAACACAAATATTAATTAGGGGATCATTAATAAAAAAAACCTAACAAAAATATCAGTCAGGGCTCACTATTAAAAAGAAGGAACTAACACAAATATTAGTTAGGGGATCACTAATAGAAAATCTAACAAAAATATCAATCAGGGCTCACTCTTAAAAAGAAGGAACTAACATAAATATCAGTCTCATTCTGTTAGTTAACTATTTTCGAAAGAAATCTACCTCATTTAATATGGATAAACCAAACTAAGAAATTTTTTCGACCTTCACGTGGAAATAGTGATGTTCTAAACAATGTAGTTAGTTCTACTCCCATTGTTTGCAATGATGATAGATGCATTGGTGGCTTTAATGTTGGCCCTATAACACAATCTGAAGTTCTTTTGGCTGTTTCTAAACTTAAACTTCATAAATCCCCAGGGGTAGATGAAATTACTACGGAAATGCTTAGAGCTGGGAATGTTTCGGTTACCACTTGGATGACTGAAATTCTGAATATCTTTTATGATAAAGGCATGGTTCCTAAGGATTTTACCAGGGCTATTGTTATCCCTATTTTCAAAAAAGGTGATCGCAGTTCTTGTGATAACTATAGGGGTATCAGCCTACTCTCTGTTCCAGGTAAAGTTCTTTCCATGATTGTGCTTAATAGAATTAAGAATCTGGTTGACAGTCAATTGCGTGATGAGCAATGTGGATTCAGAAGTGGTAGGGGATGTGTGGATCAGATATTTTCACTTAGGCAGATTCTTGAGAAATGTTTAGAGTTTCAGAAACCTTTGGTTGCTAGCTTTGTTGATTTCAAAAGGCTTTCGACTCTGTTGATCGTCATAATTTGTGGTTGATTGTGAGATCATATGGTATACCAGACAAGTTAGTTAACATTATGAAAGCTCTCTATAATAACACTGAGTCGTGTGTGAGAGTTGGTAAGGCTTGTAGCAATTGGTTTAGCATTACTTCTGGTGTTCGACAAGGGTGCATTTTGTCTCCTTTTCTCTTTAGCTTGGTTATTGATTATGTTATGCGAAATTCGCTTCAAGGGAAAGATTTTGGCCTTAAATGGGCTGGAGATACGAAAATTTCTGATTTAGATTATGCTGATGATTTAGCCCTTTTGGCAAATGATGTTGATGAGATGAACTCTTTCATTCGAGCTGTTGATGAGACTGGTAGTAGAGTAGGTTTGGTTATAAACAGAGAGAAAACTAAAGTGATGAAAATTGGTCAGGCAGGCTGTGATTCAGTTAATCTGAATGGTTGCAGTCTTGAGCAGGTGTCACAGTTTAATTATCTTGGGAGCTATGTAACAGATAATGGTGATGTGCGGCATGAGATTAACAGACGAATAGGGATTGCTGCCGGGACTTTTAAGAACCTATGGAGAGTGTGGAGAAATAGGCGTATACACCTAAATACTAAAATTAGACTGTATAATAGTTTGGTTCTTTCTAGGGTTAGTTATGGTAGTGAAACTTGGACACTTTGTAAACAAGATAACAGGAAACTAGATGCTTTTGATTCCAGATGCTTACGCAGTATCTTGGGCATTAGGTGGTTCAACTTTGTAACTAATGATGAGATTAGGCAAAGGAGTTTGCAACCTCCTTTAAGCAGCATATTGTGCAGAGAGAGACTCCGTTGGTTTGGCCATGTTGCCCGCATGAATAATTATAGATTGGCGAATAGGGTTATGAACAGTGTGCCTAAAGGCCTCAGAAAGAAGGGGAGACCTAGGATGCGGTGGGCAGACAATGTCAAACAGGACCTTGTTAGAATTGGTGTGCAGTGGCCAGATGCAGTAGATGTAGCTCAGGATAGACTTGCTTGGAGAACTAAATTGCACGGTCTGGTTGGACCTCCGTAGCCCATGGCTGCTTGAGGATGATGATGATGATGATGAGTTAGCATGCTTAAATTTTTTTTTATATTTGCCGATATTTAACTTTCTTCCAAAATATAAAGCACATTCTTTATTTTACCAGACATTTTTTATAAACTGCGATTCACTTCCCTGCAAATCGTTTTTCAGAAATCGTAAATTCAATTGAATATTTTCTCAAATAAATATTTTTCTTCCAGTTTTGATTATAACTTGAATTTTTCTAAAAAAATTAAATTATTTTCGTTTTCCAAATGAATGTTTTAAAACTAGCAAAGAACAACTCAGATTTTAAACTATGTTAGTAAAATATTTCGTTTCAACTTATTTTTAAACAATTTAAGAATAAATTAATATTTTAAATTTCTCTTCGCCGATGGTTTTATTTTTAATCGATTTGCTTTCTCATAAGTCATGAATTTGGCTTTTGATTTTCGAAGAGAGAAAGTTTTCAACTAATTTTATTCATATTATTTTATTTCCATGAAAGGTGAAGTTAATTCCAAAAATGCGGCATTCAGACTAAAAACGGAGTGTTTGGCTCAAAAAGATCGGAAATCACTGCCATGCAGCCTAAAACATCGTAAAATCATGCAATTAAGTGTAGAATGAAGTAGCGTTCTTTATGTACAACAACGTCGGTCATATAGGGCTTTAGATCAGGATGTAATCGAAAACGATTTATGTTGTGCAGCCATACACTGCCCACCAAGAATTTATGGTTGATGTATTGGGCCCCGTGAAGATCAGGTATTCTGTGGAGATTGTAGCTAAAGGTCCGTTTTTCCCACCACAATTAAATCCCACAAGTTTACCTGGGCACCAGTGATAAAATAATTTCACTTCTAAGAAATAAATGCAAAACTCTAAAAATATGCTAATGCTGCTAAAATGGTAGTGCAGTGTAATAATGATGCTTACCATTCGAGGGACGGTTAATTAGATTCGAGTGCATCAGCTAACTGAGCGTAACAAAGTGAACAATTTCACTGTGACTCGCATAAAATAGGGACACTTACCTAATCCTCCTTTTCCCACGAGGTTTACCACCTCTCAACATAACACTCAAGCTTCAGGAGCTTACAAGGTTAAGTGACAGTGCTGTGGCTATCTAATGTGTACACTCCCACCCTTCCTTTGGGTAGTGGTCACCTCTTTCATTGGGCAAATAAAAATGCACTCTAAAATCACCCGTAAGTGTGGCAAGGCTTGTGTTTACAAGGGTTAATTCATTAACTACAAATAGTAATTCAAAATGTAAAGATTATACACAGCTGTCGTCCTTTAGACATTTGATGTTCACCTAAGTAGCCATGGAAATATACTCCTAATCTTATACTATTCTCTGGTTAAAGCAATTCAATATAAATAAATAAATATCCCCTCAAGCAGCTGCTTGCCATAGAGGTCTGACAGGAGCCTGTCAATTTATATGCCTATAGTAGAAGGTCTGAGAGGATGGCAGGACCTCAGCAGAAAAAACGACACAAACATCCATGCCTTCCCCGGGGCTCGAACCCAGGTTCCTTAGATCAGTAGCCAAGCGTGCTAACCACTCGGCCATGGGACGGCTAATCTCTTGCAAAATATATACTCCTATCCAATACTAACTTCTACTTAACAAAAACTAGATATTTATGTATAACTGGGGGAGCAAAACATTAGATAAAATTGTGTTTGCTCTCACGACAATTCCACTCTTTCACAGGGTTCAAGTCATTGTAAAAAGTAACTCTGAGTTCCTCACTCGCTGTTCTGGCAGTTGCTCGTCCACATCGATATATTCACTCTCCCTTTACTTGCTAGCACTTGAGATGGTAAAGACGGCTCATCAAGGTCACCATATTATTGGCTTACGTGTGCACTCTTCAAAATTTCTGACCATGATCAGATATTTTTAATGTGGGTGATCAAAAAGTTCAACATTCGAGGGACCTTTCTTGGTCCCCAAAAAAACAAGAGATTCTCCTCCGCCTCGCTTGGGAGTCTCTGATCTAGTCTCCCAGCTGCTTCCGATGGCAACTTCATCTGCAACTCCATCCAATCTATAAAGACTTGAGATTCCACACTCTTGCAATGCAATTGTCGTGAATTCCACAGAAAATTGAACATCAAGGTGTTATCTACATATACCTGCAAGCAGTCGATAAATCCATAATGTGACATTTTTATCGTTCGCCGGAAAGGGATTGTCAATCTCCTGGGTGTTGCCATCCTCCTGAGTCACCATTTTCCATTTCAGGTCATCTGATTAGAAGCAGTTGTTCTTTGTCACTTTGTGGGATTTTCATTCCATATTTTGTCTATGTTCTTCATGGAACTGCATCTACCAGACTAGCTTAATTTTCTCTTCTGGTAACTGCCGTACTCCCTTCTACTAATGGAGAACTTTTATTGTATATAGTCTGTTTGGGCAGTGCTGACACCAATTTATGAGTTCTTTGATACTGTCTTCGGGATCTGTTGCTCTCCCTATTGAACACACGTGTCAGTATTTTAACTCCCCTACCCATAATTTCAGTACCATTCATCTTTCCATATGCTACTCCTCTATACTTTCATTCTTTGCGTAAAATGTCGAGGACAACTTTGCAGGTTGGGGAACTCATTTGAAAGTAATCATCTCTGAGTGAGATAAAACAAACCTCTGGGAAGGTCATTCCCTCTTTCATACTATAATTCATGGTGAATGATGGCTTCTGCTGATTAGAAATCAGACAGAGCTATCATTCACATGCATATAACATGGAACACTCACATGCATATAACATGGAACATTCACATGCATATAACATGGAACATTCACACCATGTTTCAAGTGAACAAATGTAAATCATGATCGCATATCTCTTCTGGTACTGCTGTACTCCCTTCTACTTCATGTGAATCATACATGTATATAAACACAGAACATGCATACCACGATCCAAGTGAACATGGTATGAATCGTAGATGTGGTTCTGACTATGATGTGTGCTTTCGATACTCAAACAGTCAGCCAGAACATATAAATGCTACAGTGACAGATATCACAGACATGCGTCTCACGGGGAGGGAACTTTTTTCCGCGTTTATTTTGTACTGCTTGCATTGTTCCTTTGCCTAATTGTAACTCGACTACCGATCCCAGGTATACGCTACAGCCGGAGATTCGACGGCGAATTTATTGGAATATATCCACTATCAGGTTCTCAATGCTTTTTTGCACATCACCGTCTAGAACCTTTTCAATGAGGCTGATGAACAAACTTCATCTCTTTGCCGTTAGCAGTTGAGGTAACAGTACCTTTGTAAACTATAATAATCCCTTCCACGCCATCCAAATTGGGACTGCATCATTTGTCTCAAGTGCTGACATTTTACTATATTGCACGACTGCCATTTTTCATTTTGATTTGGCGTATTAATCTCGATAGCATCGCCCATTTGACAGCCCGGTCACTTGCATCTTGGCTTGTTGTTTACCTTTCTTATTAGTTTTCTCAGTTTAGGGTTCTACGTTTTTCGCTTCGACGTCCAGTTGTGTTCACGAGCAACTCTTTGATAGTCATCACGCTACATACCCGGACTTTGCGTCTGTCTTTACAGATAGTTCGAAGTTTGGGAATTCGGTGGGGTTAGTTACACTCAGCTGTGACGTCATCATAGCTAAACTAGCCCACACCTAAACATAACACCTTCATATTAGAGTGGCGCTATCTGTCTTGTTAGGGGCGGGGGTGGCTCAGTCGGTAGAGCGCCAGGCTCGTAATCTGTAGTTCCCAGGTTCGAGTCCCAGCTGGGTCAGCGTTGAGATTTATCTCCGCAAAATTCCCCGCCCTGCCCACGGTCAGCAGGGGACACCGATGGGCTTGGAAAGGCCGCCGTCCGTCGGATGGGACGTTAAGCCGTGGCCCCGTGTGCGGGAGAGCCATACCCTGTGCACGTTAAAGAACACGCTGGATGGCCTTGACGGGAAGCTACCACTGTCTCCTAACAGCTGTTCCAGTGGGTCCCCTCCCCCAACCTTCTCTGAGCCTTCGGGGTCCATGTGACATGGCGATTTAGCCCATGGTGTGCAAAAAAGTGCCGCTCAGAGGTAAAAAGTCTGTCTTGTTTTGGATGACATAATGGCTAAGCATCATTATCATCAGTGTGTGATCTACACCGACTTCTTTATTTCGCTATAGATTTTGATTTCGCTGAGACTTCATCCTATTCAGTTTAAGATTCACCAGCAATTTCATCTTCTAACAAGTCTCACTGTTTCAAATTAATTGGAATATTTCGTGAACATCGATACAATTGAAATTAGCGCCGCTAGGTGATATTAACGCAATGTCCTGAGTGATTATTCCTCTTCTCTGGCGTATGACTCAGCTCAACTACAGTGACCCGATAGGTGATCCATCACCGCTGGAATTCTAATAATTGGTCTTGAAGCTCTCATAGTAATGTTCAGTGAATTGCATTATAACCAAATAGTTCATCTACTCCAAAAATAAAAACTAAGATTTTAATTAAAAGGTATTTCACTATAGAGACATTTTCTAGTGATAATTTCCTATAAGTACTGTATAGATTAATATTTGACAAATATCAAGATTTTATTGAGAAATAAAAATAAAAATGGGATATTGGAAACTTAAGTTCAGAATATCATTCAAATCCTCTTTTTTGTCGTGTTTCGATGATTTAAATTAAAATATATAAATATTGAAATTCGTATGCTAAACGGGAAATAAATTTTTCCCTTGGTGTTAAATTTGTAAGAAATTATAGTGTCTTTCTCCATCTTTTTTTTTTTTATTTTTTTCTGTTTGGATTTGTTCTCGAAATATTTAAGGAAGAAAATGTTTACTTCATGAATATTTCATGTGTTAATGTTTTGGTGTATTTACATTTTTGTGAGACTGTGAGAATAACTCAATTATTATTATTAAAAAAATGTAATATGTAGCTAAATTGAGAGATTCTACTCTAGGCGATATTGCTGTTTTTTTGCACTTCAAGAACTCTTTAGCATTTTTTAAATTGATAGATAAAATTTCAATATTAATGATATATTTAAAAATAATTAGAGCAACCAGAAATATTTTTTTATTGAAACCTGAAGCATATGTGCGAGTAAAAATTTATTATTGCGAATAGTGATTCTTATTGAAACAAGTAAAATGACCGATATGTATTTGCTCCTTAAATATTCAATGATTCAGCGATTGATTATATAATCAGAGTAGCAACTCCATTCAAAAGAAAAAAAGAAATCTCGATCTGTCAAAGACTGAAAATACTAATATAATTGTCCTTTTGGGACTGGGATGGGTCAGTCGGTAGCGCGGTGCCAGGCTCGTAATCTGCCCAGTTCCAAAGTTCGAGTTTCAGCTGGAGCAGTGTGAGATTTATCTCCGCAAAACTCCCCGCCTTGCCCATTGTCAGCAGGGGACACCGATCAACGTGGAAAGGCCGCCGTCCGTCGGATGTGTGCTAAGCCGTGGCCCCGTGTGCGGGAGAGAGCTATACCCTGTGCAAGTTAAAGAACACGCTGGATAGCTTTGGTAGGAGTTTTCCATCTGTCTCCTAATTGCTGCCCAGTGGGTCCCCTCCCCCCAACCTTCTCCGACCCCTCGGGTTCCATATTACCTGGCCATTTAACCCATTGTATGCATAAAGTGCCGCTTAGAGGTAAAACAACCCAAGAACAATCAATGTATTAAAAAATGGTTTTGAAGAACAAACGTTATATATACATACACAGTCGTATCAGAATAATATGACCACCTACCATATACTATGGTAGGTGGTCATAGTATTCTGATACGACTGTGTATATATTAATTGTATGTTGTTTATTTACGACGTGAACGTAATACCTTAGAGCAGGGGTTACGAACGATCGACGTTTTGAAAAATTATGCGGTCATTTTCTTGAGGTTTTCTCAGGAGATTAAATAAAATATTACATATTTAAATTAATACAGTTATGCATGTCATATTTGACATAAAACGTTTGAGATATATGGATCAAAATATTCATAATTTTTTATATAAAGTAAATATCTTTTCAACTAGTTTTATGCAAATAAAATTATTTGATTTTAATGAAGGGGGGAGATCATTCCAGAAATGAGACGTTCAGACTAAAAAGGGTGTGCTTGGCCCAAAGAAGATGGGGGAACTACTGCCTTAGAGCCTAAAACTTCGTAAAATCACAATTAATTAAGAGTAGAATGAAGTAGCGTTCTTCACTTACAGAAAACCTTAACATGAAAACCATGCAGCGTCTCTGACTACCTGTAGTAAGACCATGATAATTGCTTGTTCAAAATGTCTGTGAAATACATAGTCATATCAGAAAATACGACTGTGTATATGATAAGACTGTGCATATGGCAAGAGAGTTATGCATTAAGTGCTAACAATATTGATTTTTCGTATTTTTACACGTAGGACAAAATTTTCATGTTTAGTGACATGCATTTGTTTCAAAAATGCTAATTTCCACAGCTCTATTAGGTTTTGGGATTTTAAGAACTTAATTTGAGAAAGAAATCAGAGAACAAGCAACATTGAGGATACGCTTTTTTGTACTCTTTAAGACATATATTAAAATTCCCTTATAAAATATTATTCGCATCGAGATTTTTGTAACAACAATGAAATCGAATTAAATCGACCCACTTTACCGATTGTACCAACTAGATTTCTCATTAATAGCTCTTAGAAATGATTATTAAGTTGCAACAATTTCCAACTCCTCCTAAATAATGTATAGTCCATTCAAACCCACGTAGAAAATTTAATTCTACGTGATATAGTGAGTTAAGTGAGTTGTAAATATCGTTTTGTAGATCAACTGATAGAACATCGAGAGGATCTATCATTTGATTATTCCGGCAACGAGACGAATGCTATAGTGATACACGATATGCAATCACTAATAAATTACTGATACACGATATGCAATCACTAATAAATTACTGATACACGATGTGTAAATGTTCACATGATCAAACTAGGACATCTATAATGTCGAGTAACTTTATTTGTTCAGAACAAAAATCCCATTGTAGGATTCCTGACATTTGTGTTTCGGAAAACAATGTCATTGAAATGTCGAAATATTGTAGTTCCACTCCATGCCATATTCGTTATCTCGAAGAGTCTTCACGAAACTCAATCTTTAAAATCTGGTTCTTTTTTTTTTCAAAATTCAATGATGAAAATTTGTTTTTCCAGGAAGCTGCAAAGAGTAATGAATATTTATATTGTTAGGTCATCATATACTCATTGTGCTCTACACATTTTCAGAATCATAAAAAGCCCTGCAAAAATGTTATAAAATTCTTATTTAAAAGAGAGAAAATTGTCATACACAAAAAAATAACACACCCACACACACTAATTTAGTAAAGTAAAATTGTAAAATAGTTTTTGGGTAAAACCTAAAATATAATATTCTCCTATAAATATTGACATTAAGTACAATATATTGACATTAAGTACAATTTGCTAGAACACAGTTAAGTTGAAGTTTATACCCATTATTATTATTCACCAAATAATTAAGAAGCACTTTATATGTTAACATTGTATGCTGCAGATAATTGTCAGTAAAGGAATACTTGTTGTTCTTGTTTCATAGCATGTTTCATTCGTTTATTTAATGCTTTTTTCCCCCTTTCTTAATTCCGTGATTTTGAACCTGAATTTTTTTCTTCTTCTGAAAACTCAATGTTTACATTTTATTGTGCTTGCAAGTAAAGCCCTCTACGTAGAGTAACAGTGATCTAGAGCAGAAACTATTACTAATCAAAATTCAGCGCTTTCATTATTTTAAAATTTCAATTATTTCAAACACTGTAAAAATATTTTTCTGATTTTGAAAATGTATATAGCAATGTGCAATGACGGATTAAAGCAGGATGGGAGAGGCGACATCTCGGGATCCAAGGTTAGAAAGGATGCATACGTGCTTGGATCAAGGGCTTTGTTTCGTTTGTTTTTACCTCTGAGCGGCACTTTTTTTTGCACACAATTAGCTAAACGGTCAGGTCACAAGGACTCCGAAGGCTCAAAGAAGGCTTAGGGAGGGGACCCATTGAAGCAGCTATTGGGAGGCAGATGGTAACCTCCCGTCAAGACCATCCAGCTTGTTCTTTGAAGTATACTGGATATGGCTCTCCCACAAAGGGACCACGGCTTAATATCCCATTCGAACGACGGCTACATTTCCAGGCCCATCGGTGTCCCCTACTGACCAAGGGCAGAGTAGGGAGTTTTTCGGCGATAAATCTCAACGCTGGCCCAGCTGGGATATTCGAACCTGGGAACTGCAGATTACGAGCCTGGCGCGCTACCGACTGAGCCGCCCGGCCCCACCTCTGGATCAAGGGCAATCCTTATTCCTACAGTTAAATTTTCGTTATCACTTTTCTAGAAGTATTAGTCATTGCTTTTAAATATGGTGTGTGTAATAATTTAAGCCTCTATATCGAACTATATTTTAATATTTTTAATATGTATTTTATATTAGATATTCCTATGACTGGGAGGTGAGAGGTGGCTCAAATGCATTACCTGGTCAAACGTATCTTGCAACTGAAGCTTAGGAAATGTTGTGCTAAGATTACGAGAATTACTTTTAACACTTAAGGTCTGAAAGATCCAGATATAGCTGAAGCATATCATGACATGCTACTTAGTCATTCATTGATTGCCTCTGACGTTGAGGTAGAATGGGATCAGTTTAAACAGTCTTTTCTTGAAACCAAAAGTCTCTTTTGAGTATAACGAAAAAGAGAAAACAAAATTATATGAGTGATAGAACTATGGAACTTTTTCTGAAAGTAGGTAGTGCAAGAATAATATGAATAAACACCTTACTAGTCCTAACAGATGACATTACAATAAGCTTAATAAACATGTAAAGGATCAGTTAACAGTTGGTTGTTGTTTGTTGGTTGTTTTACTTCTGAGCGGCACTTTTTTGCACACAATGTGCTAAATGGCCAGGTCACATGGACCCCGAAGGCTCAGAGAAGGTTGGGGGAGGGGACCCACTGGAACAGCTGTTGGGAGACAGATGGTAGCCTCCCGTCAAGGCCATCCAGCGTGTTCTTTAACGTGCACAGGGTATGGCTCTCCCGCACACGGGACCACGGCTTAACGTCCCATCCGACGGACGGCGGCCTTTCCAAGCTCATCGGTGTCCCTTACTGACCGTGGGCAGGGCGGGGAATTTTGCGGAGATAAATCTCAACGCTGACCCAGCTGGGACTCGAACCTGGGAACTACAGATTACGAGCCTGGTGCGCTACCGACTGAGCCACCCCCGCCCCGTCAGTTAACAGCTGATAAGAATTTAGCTTGGCTGACAAAGCAGAGGAAATAGTTACACAGTACAACAGCTAAGGGTTGTACCATAACAGTTAATCTTTTGTGTAGGAAGAAGCAGACATGTACACAGGGATTGAGGGATAAACATGATATGATGTTTGAAGGTGAAGATTGTGTGATGGCTAGGTCGGCTGAACATTTCAGAGATTTTTTTACTCCCATTGTTTTTAATGAGGATTGATGCATTACTGTCTTTATGTTGGCCCTATATCACATTCTGAAGTCGCTTTGGCTATCTGTAAATTAAAACAGCAGAAATCCCCAGGGGTGGATGAAATCACCACTGAAATTATTAGAGCTGGGAACATTTTTGTTGTCACATGGCTGAGTGAAATTTTGAATATTTTTTATGATAAAGGTGTTGTTCCTTAGGATTTTACAAGAGCTATTATTATTCCTATTTTTGAAAAATGTGATCAGAGTTTTTATGGTAATTATAGGAGAATTAGTATACTTTCTGTTCCAGGTAGAGGTTTTTGCATATTTTTGCTTAATAGACTTAATAATTTGGTTGATGGGCAACTGCGTGATAAGCAGTGTGGATTCAGAAGCGGTAGGGAATGTATAGACAACTATTTTTACTTAGGCAGATTCTTGAGAAACATTTGGAGTTTCAGAAACCTGTGGTTGTTGGCTTTAAAGATTTTAAAAAGCCTTTTGACTCTGTTAATCGTTAGATCGTATGGAATACCTGATAAGTTAGTTAACATAATGAAAGCTGTCTATAATAACACAGAATGTGAGAGAGTTGGTAAAGCTTGTAGCAATTGATTTAGAATGCTTCTGGTGTTAGACAAGAGTACATTTTATCTCCTTTTCCCTTTAGTAATTTATTATGTTATGCAAAATTCTTTGCAAGAGAAAGATTTTGTCCTTTGAGTTGAGATTTCAGAATTTCTTATTTAGATTATGCAGATGATTTGCCCCTGTTGATTAATGATGTTGATGAGATGAATTCGTTCATTAGGGTTGTTGATGAGGCTGGTAATAGAGTAGGTTTGGTGATAAAGAGAGAAAAACTAAAGTGATGAAAATTTGTCAAGCAGATGGTGCTTCAGTTGCTTTGAATGGGTGCACCCTTGAGCAAGTGTCTCAGTTTAATTATCGTGGGAGCTGTTTAACAGAGACTGTGATGTGCGGCATGAGATAAATAGAAGAATAGGTATTGCTTATGGGACTTTTAAAAATCTATGAAGAGTGTGGAAAAATAGGCGTATACACCTAAAGATTAAAATTGAGCTCTATAATAGTTTGGTTCTTTCTAAAGTTAGTCATGGTAGCAAAACAATGACCCTTTGTAAACAAGATAACAAGAAACTTGATGCCTTTGATTTTAGATGCTTGTGCAGTATCTTAGGCATTAGGTGGTTTGACTTTGTAAGTAATGATGAAGTTAGAAGAAGGAGTCATGAACCTTCTTTGAGCAGCATTTTGTGCAGAGAGAGACTGCGCTTGTTTGGCCATGTTACCCTTATGCATAGTTGCAGATTGGCAAACATGATTATGAGCAGTGTACCTAAAGGCTTCAGGAAAAGAGGAAGACCTATGATGGGATGGGAAGACAGTGTAAAAATTAATCTTGCTTGAATTGGCCTACAGTGGTCAAAGCAGCAACTGTAGCTCAGGAGAGACATGTCTGGAGAGGAAAATTACACAGTCTTGTAGGACCTCCATATCCCATGTATGTATGTATGTATGTATGTATGTGTGTGTGTGTGTGTGTATGTGTGTGTGTGTGATATTCAAGTACGGTTTAAACATAGGCATTCGGAAACAACAAGCATCAAACATTTTGTTTATTGTTATATGGAAACGGGAAAAAAATTAGAAAAGTAAAAAGCCTCTGAACTATTAGATAAGATCAAATTGTTCCAAAATGTGAAGTAAACGCAATCACTTATTTTCCACGTTTTGAAAGAATTCTAAAATGTTCTAGCAGAAATTCTGATTCTCCCGTTAGCATTGAATTATACATTATCTGCATCTTTCACACCACTGCAAGCTAATTGAGAGATCTGCTCGAAAGCAGATCTTCCAGAAAGATTAAGTCATCACTCACTTGACTAGTTTTCATCATTTTAATCATCTCTGTAATAATCGATTATCAAACTTAGCTACAGTCGCCATCAGCAAAATTAATAAAGTTAGACTTCTGAATATCATTTATGTCTAAAAGATCTTAAACTCCGAATCTGATATTTCCATTTCGTTTGAACATCTAGAGCTCAAATTTCCACCAGACATCGCCTTAAAAATAGTCATCAAACTAAGCGGGAAAAGAGCCTTAACACATCATTGTTAAATGCCAATTGTAATTATGAACCAATAATTACGATTTCGGCTGATTCTCACATAAAACTGATAGTTAATCTGATATATAAAGAAGAAACTTTGTGTGTTTGTCTGTCCGCTTATGCACTTATGCCGCTTATGCCAGAAAAGCTAGAGACACCAAACTTTGCATGAAAAAAGCAACCAGTCGAAGAATATAGGCTATTTGCGAACACGCTGAGGTCAATCAAAATTGGGGTGGAAAGGTTTGAATTTCTCAAAATCCCTATAGACTTAACATTAACGGTTGAGACATTCAAAATAACTGTTGCGACCAATAAATTTGAAAGAAGGAATGCATCAACCTAATTTCTTTCTGTTTTCGCGTGATAAAGTCATTGTTCAGCTTGTTGGGTCAAGAGCACGAGCGTTTCTGTGGACTCTGAAGTCATTATAATTAAGCACGAGCGGAACATGAGATTTTTGTTCAATGAATAACTTCCAAAAACTAAGAATTCATATCGGAAATTAAAATCATTAACTTATTTGAAATACATGAAAAGTTAATAAACGTTTATCTCATATATTAATTAATAAAAATGTTTAATATGTTAAGTAATAAATAATGTTCTTCAATAATAATAATAAATTTTTCTTAGTACCTATATATTTTTGGGCAACTCAGACCATATTTTAATTTCCTTTTTCTATAAAATTACATATGCCTGTCAAACTATATCCTAGGGACTCTGGTGAGTATAAAATGGTTTGAAAAGTTCGATATTCTGTTTTAGGGTTTAGGAACTTCTGATATGGGGACAACCATACGGGACCTCGAAATATATCCATTTCTTTCCTTTCCTAAAAGAGAGAGAGAGAGAAAAATTAAATCGAAGGGGATGATCACAATGATATTTATGCGAAATCAAAAGCTTGCGATGTGGAGAGTGCCATCTATTCTGTTTAGAAAGTTTCAGCTCCTGAACAACGCTGGGTAAATCTTCTAATCTTCTATTACTTTGACATCCTTATTTTAAAATCCTTACACACGATTCTGCTTTTTCATTTACGAAACGTTTACATACCTTGCAAAATCCTCTATTATAAGTACTATGTTGTCGTACTTTCCTCTATCTTATCACTGCTTTGTCAGCCAGGCTAGAGAGACAAAAAATTCGTATCAAAACATTTTCGTTAAACCTTCGTTAATATTTCCCTAATTCTTTATTGTTTTGTTACACTGCTAATTTTTGACTATTAACCAGAGATGCAGCAACTACCATTCCTATATGAGGTTACCTTTCTTCACCGAGTTACTGGATTTTCAGTCAGCATTATAACAACAATGCCGAAATTTCAAAGGACTAATTTTCTTGCTTTATGAATTTAAGACTCCGGATGATACCTAATGCGATATCGCCATTCCTTTTAGAACAGGAATAATGTGTAAAATATAAATGAAATTCAAAGTTAAAACACAAAAAGAGTTATTTATAATAACCATATCTTTCTATCATATAAAATTTAAGAGAGTCAACAGAACAATTATTTTTCTAAAAAATTACTTGCATAAATATTCTATGGACTTGTGTTAGATACGATTAATTTATTTATCTATATTTTAATAAATATATTTTCATTACAGTGGATTTTTATATAAGCATTTCTTATCAAATTTTGAGTAATCTAAGTAGTTCATATAATGTAGTAGCTTCCTACCAACAAAATACATTTTTTTGAATGTAAGACATTTTCCTTAAGATAAAGAACGAAAATAGCCTTTAAAAGATAAAACATCGTTCAAGAAAGTATTAAACTAAGTTTACAAAATTGCAATGCAACAATGTTTATTTCTAGGATTTTAATTTCCTCTGCTTAATCTGATAGGATCCGTGATTCGATACCTGCATAAAGAAACGTTTCCTCACCTTTATCAGAAATCCAATTTGATAAGAAAATTCTGCATTCGATCTGAGGATCATGAAACCAAAAAGCGAGACCAAATGGAAATGGAGCAACACTCGTCCACCTCCAAAAATAGCATTCCCTGAGCTGAAATGGGATATCAGGGTTTCACAAAACTTTGCAATTCAAATAAGCTGCCAAAATGATCCACGACCAGAGTTTTTCTGCTTTTTGACAGGCATGTAGCCAAGTCCCATGGAAGGTAGATTCGGTCAAGTACAATCATCTGATGCTTCTTAGTTGTGCTCTCCAACACCCGAGATTTAGTCTTCAGTCGTTTCAGCCTCGCGGTGCGAAATGACGTGGTTGGTATTAGAGCAGCCAATGGCGTGCCACTGCTGAAGGATTCCCTGGGGTTTGGGGGAAAACCAATATTTCCCCTCAAGATCCGGAAGACTGGGCGTGGAGAAGGTGGTGGGAGTAGCCTTATGTTCTCCAGCATACTCCTGGATATG
Source organism: Ryuthela nishihirai (assembly GCA_038380435.1). Classification (NCBI taxonomy): domain Eukaryota; kingdom Metazoa; phylum Arthropoda; class Arachnida; order Araneae; family Heptathelidae; genus Ryuthela; species Ryuthela nishihirai. The sequence goes on along the minus strand of JAWZYU010000009.1, from coordinate 78,691,256 downwards.
TTAACACGGAAGGAGGTGGAGCTTGGAGGATGACATATCACTGTTGACTTCGGTGCTCACGTATGATGCAAAGAGAACATCCTTGGATAGGTTTCCATGACAACCACTCTTGGATGGCACATAAAGAGCTCTCGGAATCTACCACCGGCCAATCAGCATCTTTGCTCTGCTTCTTCCGGAATCCGTCAGAGAGCAGGGGTCACAGCATCCCCGCTGGCACGTCGCATCCCGATGCTCCTTTATTGGCTCCCTAATGGCTGGCACAGGGAGAGCTTGCTCCGCGTGTGCACTCCGTCGTCCGTAACTAACGTAGCTTCTCCTTGAGGGCCGCAAGGGAGGCCGAATAGATTTACCGAGAGCTGGAGGTTTATAATGCAAAAGAGAAGTGCGAACATTGCCTTGAGTCTGTGGTTTACTGGGCGTAAATGATTTATAATGCAGAGAGCCAACATGGATGTGATAAGGTTTCCTAGGGCTGAAGCACAATACCAGTTTAGAGTGCACTATAAAGAAAACGTGAGTTGTTTTGCAAAAACACATATCTTAAATAAGTAATAAATCAGAAATATGCGCATAATACATATACACAACTGATATGCTTACTCTACACACATGCGAAAGTTGCTGCTGTATCGTGTTAAAATTTAAACATGTATTTCAATTTCATGAGGCGAATTACGCATCAGTCCTAGCATAATACCATTTTTTATGGAATTCATGAAAAATATATCTTAATGGAAAAAGGAATGCCATTTCAACTTGCTGAATGCTTGCTGTTTCAACTGAAAAGAAACGTATTTCGTTAATTTATTATTAATATTAAAATAAAAAATTTGAAATGATTTTAATAGAAATGTCCATTCCAGACAGTGAGGGAATCTGTGTTATAACGCTTAACCACAACTATAATTTTAATTAAGTGACAGATGATAAGACAGAATGTTTTCAGAAAGTATGAGATTTTATCGTTCCGGAGGAAACTGCTTAGAAAAAAGAATATAGAATCTCTATGTTATGCTAGTGGAATGCCAAATTCAGTTTTCTTCGCTAATCCTTTTATGAGTTGTGTTGTTTTACCTCTGAGCGTCACATTTTGGCTAATGGCCAAAGGCTAAATGGCCAAAAAAAACCAAGGGCTAAATGGCCATGTCATTTAAACCAAGGGCTAAATGGCCATGTCATTTAAACCAAGGGCTAAATGGCCAGGTCAAAAGGACCCCAATGGTTAAATAGAAGGTTGGGAAGAGGACCCATTGGACAACTATTGGGAGACAGATGGAAGCCTCTCGTCTAGGTCGTCGACCATGTTCTTTAACGTGCATAGGGTATGGCTCTCCCAGCACACGGGTCCACGGCCTAATGTCTCATCCAATTGTCGTCAGCCTTCCCAAGCCCACCAGTGCCCTTTTATTGCCGAGGACAGAGTGGGAGTTTAACGGAGATTAATCTCAACGCTCGCGCAGGGGGAGTCGAACTTGGGAGCTGTAGATTACGGGCCTGGCGAGATACCGACTGAGACAATTCACGCTCCTTGATTTGTGGAAATATTTGAATGAAGCTAAATTAAAGATTCGCATCAAAAATTGTTGATGAGGATTTAATGACCTCATTGGAGGCTAATTTCATCATGAACTTACAACACCTTGAACTTTGAACTTCTCTTCTGAGTCGTGCACTTGATTAGAAATGCTCTGAAAAATGAGTCCTCAAATTCAGTCAAATAACATCTTGTAACTGATCCTATGGTCAGTTATAAGAAGAAGATAACAAAGACTTGCAAGAAGAAGGCAAGTGACCCTATATGGCTTAACATCAACAATAAAGGAGATCTTGATCAGTTGCCGGTAGCTCAGTGGTCAGAGTTCCAGACATGTCATCGGAAGTCTGGGTTCTGATCTCACCCAACTCAAGATAATTTTTTCTTTGCACCCAATGTCATTATGATACGGGGCGGGGGTGGCTCAGTCGGTAGCGCGCCAAACTCGTAATCTGCAGTTCCCAGGTTCGAGTCCCAGCTGGATCAGCGTTGAGACTTATCTCCGCAAAACTCTGCACCCTGCCCACGGTCAGTAGGAGACACCGATGGGCTTGGAAAGGCCGCCGTCCTTCGGATGGGATGTTAACCGTGGCCCCGGTGCAGGAGATTCATACCCTGTGTACGATAATGAACACAGTGGATGGCCTAGACGGGAGGCTACCATCTGTCTCCCCACAGCTGTTCTAGTGGGTCCCCTCTCCCAACCTTCTCTGAGCCTTCGGGGTCCTTGTGACCTGGCCATTTAGCCCATGGTGTGCAAAAAAGTGCCGCTCATAGGTAAAACAACTTAACCCAATCATGATATGTAAAATAGCCTAATAGCAATTAAATGCTTAGTTAATGAATGATATGTTGTGAATTAAATTGTGCAATTTTAAAATATTCACTTAGTTTATTAAACAGTTTGAAATAATACTTATCAGGGAAGTTAATTTCAGAGATAATTTCTTCTGACTAGCATTTTTATTTTTAAATATCCAATCTACTATGACTCTTTAATTGCTGAATTAATATACTGAAAATAGAGATTTAGATAGTTTTGACAGATCTGTAATTTATCCTCAGTGGCATTTTTTCTATAGAAACGGAATTACTGAGCATCGAATTCGGTTTTTCACTGGGGAAACATGAAAGCTTTCCATTATTTTTGACTAAATTGGGTAGAACGCTGGTAAGGCCTTGCCAAATAATGATGAAATTTTTTTCACAAGATGATTGTAATCATAGGATATATTGATCAAACATAAATAAAGCAGGTTCTGATGTTCGTATTTCCGTATTGCTCTATTTTACCAAATATCTGCCCTAGTAGATTAAACTTACTTTGTGAGGGAAAGAAAAAGTTGAAAACATATGAAGGTGATGTACCTACTTAACTAATAGAGTGTATTTACCCTAGAAATGACCTAGATACTTGTGATGGTAAATTATTTCCCAGCCTATATTGTAAAGCGTCTCCCAGAAAGTTTAAAGAAATAACTCTAAAATCTCTTTTTTTTGTGATTACAAGTTTTGGAAATTTGTACACAGGAAGTGCCCGTTATACGTCATTTCGCACTTACGTCACCGACATATTGAAGACAACACACACCTCTCAATAATTGGGGTGGGGGGGCGGATCCCGAAGGACCCGACCCCCATGGGTAAAAACTCGTATTCCGTCTTACGATACACGAGCTTGGCATGAGACTCAGTGGTCTCTCATTTGTCTCAGTGGAGACCAGTAGGGACTTGGAGTATGGGTGGCGTTAAAGGGGATGCGGAGCGTAGCCCGGGAGAGAAATGGAAAATTAGTGAAAGAGTGAAAGCAGCTCCTGACTCAAAGGAGAAAGTCCCGGAGCTGGCAGACGAGCCAGTCCATGTCCCTCAGGTGTGTCCTGATTCGGGTACTCCCAATGGACACCGTGACCGTCCCGCCTGCTACTTCACTGATCGCTTGGGAGTTCCTGAGTTCGTTAGCGAACCCTTCCGTAATCGTACACTGGAGGATGTAGTGCCCGACGTCTGCATCTGGAGCCCCACAGCCGCAGTAACTGTGGGTAGCGATCTTAAAGCGCTCCAGATATTTTGGGAAACTCCCGTGTCCCGTCAGAACCTGCGTTAGGTAGTGGTCTGAAGACATCAGAGATAGATCGACCCTTTGCAAGAATGTGTTTGTTTGAAGACCATTCTCGGTCGTATCCCAGAACCTCTGCCACTCGTCCATAACTCTTTGACATAATATAGACTTCAGGGTAGTTTTAAAAGTCTTTACCGCTATCTCAGGTTGAGTATTAGTACCTGCTGAGCAGGCCAGTTGGTCCGCCCGCTCGTTTCCTCATGACCTGCGTGTGCCTTGATCCAGGAGAAGGAAATCCTGGGTATGTTCTGATTACCCAGGAGCCACTTGATCTCATTTACTATTTGATGCCTGCCGTTTGCATCTTCAAGCGCTTGCAGAGCTGCCCGGCTGTCCGTGTACAACCGGATGTCGCTATTCTGACTGCCGTCACTGAGGGCCCAAATGAGGGCCTATCTGATGGCAAGCTGCTCTGCTTGAAAGGCTGAGCCATTATTTGAAACCTTCCTCTTATGATCATACATTTTGGCTCCTTGAATGTAGACAGTATAAGCTAAGCCTACACCATCCTCGCTCTTGGAACCGTCAGTGTATTATTCAATTCCTCGACCTGATGGTAGCTCCATGGACCATGACACACTCAGTCTTCTGGCGGGAAAAAACTACGGAGGGATCCCTACCGGCAAAAAACCTACGGAGGGATCCCTACCGTCAAAAACTACGGAGGGATCCCTACTAACACCAAGAGGGCATCCGTAGATGTTGTCCTATAAGCTCTGGTGATTCGCAGTAAAGCTGGCCCTTGGGCTGCGAGCAGCTTTCTACACATGATGGAGTGGTCCTTCGGGCGCCACTAGGCACCCGCTCCATAAGTTAGAATCCTTTCTGTACCCCTGAGATAAATTTCTTTGAGGACTTCTCCTCTGAGTCCCCACGAGACTCGAGCCATTCGCCCCAGTTTTCACATCACATTCGGGCACTTAACCTTAAGGTCCTGCAAGTGCGGAATCCAGCTCATCCTCTCATCCAGAGTGATTCCCAAGTACTTTAAAATCGCCATATGGCTGATATTGTTGCCATTTGTTTTGAAAATTGGGTACCTCTTTTTGATGACACCCTCTTTAACCACTACCATTGATGTCGTCTTTGCACAGCTGAACTCAAACTTGTTGCGCAGACTCCATCCTTCGAGCACTGACAATGCTGCATTGCCGGCAATCTCCAGTCTCGCTCTGGAGGACGCCGATATGACAAGCAGCATGTCATCTGCATAAGCCTGGAGCCAGACACCCTCAGGTAGACTTAACTCTAGGGCAATATCTGCGACCAAGTTCCAGAGAAACGGGCCACTGCACGAACCTTGTGGGCAGCCTCTCTCCAAGTTTTTTAAGACTACCCCACTGGCGTGGGAATAGGTGACCATCCGCTCATTGAGGTAATCGGCCACTAGAATATAGATGTTCCTAGGACATGAACAATCTTTTAGCCTGCTTAGTATGGCGGGCCACCAGTCGTTATCGAAGGCGCCCGTCACATATAAGGCGATGAGAGAGATGTGCATCTTGTGCATTTTACTAACCTTGACAATGTCCACCACTTGTTTGAGAGCGGCAGTGGTGGACTGGTCTGTCCAACATAATTTTTTTTCTCACTTACGTCGTTTTCGTCAGTCTCTTTACCAAAGACTAAAGCCTCGATTTCGATCTTGCGCAAGCACCGCCATCTTAGCATCCTCTGAGATGCTTCTCATTCCCACGTTGTGACTAGAGTTTCAATTTGTGTTCTTTAACGTTGTGCATATTAAGTTCCAGTCATAACAGAATCCTCTGACGTTCACCCTGCCCTTTCTAGCTCTGTATCGGTTTGGGTGATAGTGATGATGACATAGCAGTTGATGACCCTCCACCTGCATCATGCGCCTCATAATTCTCTCCCAACTCCTTTAATCAAGCCAAACCAGCTCAAGTTATTTTCTTCTTAAAGTAAGATGTTTGTACAGGAAATTCTTTAAATCTATGCATAATAGCATATTATTTGTGAGTCTTTGCTAACAAACATAAATGAAACAGTTTCGTAACTGTGGTAAATAAAAATAGTGTAAAACGACCTAATGATTCTATCCATATGCAACTGTAATTACATGTATCGATATTCTGAAAAATACCCGTCTATGAATCATCCAAGCGACGTTAATGCTCCTACGGTCCCTAAAGTTCTGCAGTTATATGCATTCTTATGGGGTAAAATACCCCGTTATGCATCGTTTCGCTTTACGTCGTGTTACAGTCCTTAATCACGATGTATAACGGGTACCTCTTGTACAACAATAAATTATGTTTTCACAATGATTGCTAGGTGGCATGAGTTCTTATCGCACTTGGAGGAGGAAACAAGAAAATATGTATAAAATAAAAATAAAAAAACTATAATATTGCAGTAGCCTAACGCGAGCCTGAAGGTTGACTCTTTTTTTTTGGCAAGAAATGAAATTGTATTCGTCATATTAATAATCTTCAGAGGTAATAATTCTACAAAGCTTTCCTCTGAAAGAAGTTTGTGAAAAGTAATCACTTTTCTTCAGTGGAAATCTGAAAACCAAACTACAATCCCCACCACATCCTCGACCCTCATTTAAAGAAAACTCCAAGATTATTTATAAATAATTAAAATAACAAAAATTATACCACTTCTAACATATTTTCTGTGTCATATCCGTGCGCTTCTGCCAATTTACAGTTATACAACAACACGTGAGTTTGACGGTAGGAACCATTCTTCCTTACAGCGGCGTAGCTATGGGGAGATGGGGGACGGAGGCTCCCCCCCAAAGTATATCGGAGTTGGCAAAATTCGAGGCGACTTTGTAAAATCCAGGTGTGAAAATTTTGATTTTTTTTTGTAAAATTAAAGGAAGTTAGCAAAATCTAGACAACTTGGAAAAATCTAGGATAGTTGGCATACTTTGAAACCACTTACTAAAATACAGGTGAGTTGGCAAAATCGAGAGAACTTGGCAAAATCTTGGGAAGTTGGCAAAATTCTGAGTGACTTGGAAAAATTCAGGTGAGATGAAAAAATTGGAATTTTTTTCTGTAGAATTTTGGCGAGTTGGCAAAATCGAGGCAACTTCGGAAAATCTAGGGCAGTTAGCAAAATTCGAATCCACTTGGTATCCATTTAGTATTCACTTCAAAGGAAGATAGGGCGCCACCAATCTTGTCGAGTAGGTAAATCGGCGCACATCTTACTTCGAAACGAATACGAACTCAATGACCGATTGCACCATCAATATGCTTTAGGTTTATTTTCTACTTTTTAGGGACCTATAGGAAAATAGTATTTTTTCAATTTGTATTTTTCTGTTGTCATTAATCATATAACTTTTAAACCTTTGATATACGACTCATAAATATCTTGCACATTTACCCCCCTTTCGGTTGGTTGGTTGCTTTACCTCTGAGTGGCACCTTTTTGCACACAATGGGCTAAATGTCCAGGTCACAAGGACCCGAAGGCTCAGAGAAGGTTGGGGGAGGCAACCCACTGGAAGAACTGTTGGGAGACAGAGGGTATCTTCCCGTCAAGGCCATCTAGTATGTTCTTTAACATGCACAGGTTATGGCTCTCCCGTACACAGAACCACGGCTTAACGTCCCATATGACGGACGGCGGCCTTTCCAAGCCCATCGGTGTCCTTTACTGACCGTGGGCAGGGTGAAGAGTTTTTGCGGAGATAAATCTCAACGCTGACCCAACTGGGACTCGAACCTGGAAACTGCAGATTACGAGCCTGGCGCGCTACCGACTGAGCCACCCCCGCCCAACCCCCCTTTTGGAGTCACGTTTGAGGTAGACCACGACATTGAGACGTCATTAACTTTAAGATACGACTCGTTAAAGTCGACTCAATAGAAAATCCGCTCACCCAAATTTTATCAGGATGAATAAGTGGAGGCGAAATTCGAAATAGTTAACGACCGTCGTTATACGAGCTTTCATTTGACACCTAACTCATAACTGTAGGCCCTCGCGTTCGGAAGATATAGCAGAACGATTTTCACATTTCGCGTTTTTTAGGGGGAGAAAAAAGCATAGGGGGATCAATTGTTATAGAGTAAGACACTCCCCGCATCACAAAGTTTCATTTGACACACAGCTCGTTACTTTCCGCACTCGCGTTCAGGAGTTATAGAGGAACAATCATTTTCACTTTGTCCCCTTTTTTAGGGGGGAATAAAGCAAGGGCATCATTTTTTCATGCCTATGACATTCCCGGTTTCAGAAGCTTTCATTAGACTTATAGCTTGTTACTTTCGTCAATCGAGTTCTGGAGATATATCGGAACAAATATTTCGCATTTCCCCTTATTTATGAGAGAAGAAAGCACGGGGGGGGGAGTTTTTTTTTAGCCTATGATACTCCTCACATCACAAGCTTTCATTTGGCACATAAATCGTTAAGTTTTTCTAATGCGTTCGAAAGATATGGTGGAACAACATTTTGTCAAATCCACAAAACGACCAACAGACAAATATGAAAGCCAAAAGCAATAGGAAGGTAGGTAATATTAAGTGAAAATGGGATTGGTTTTCTGAAATGAAGTAGAGTTGGCCAAATGTAGAAAACCTTGCAAAAACTAGGGCAGTTGGAAAAATTCGAAGCCACTTGGTGAAATACGGGGGAGTTGGGAAAATTGAGATTGTTTTTTTGAAATTAAAGACAGTTGATACAATCGAGAAAACTTGGCAAAATGTTGTAAAGTTGGCCAAATTCGCGGGACTTCCTAAAATTTAGGAGAGGTAATAAAATAAAATAGTGATTTTTAGATTTGTAAAATCAAAGCAGGTTGCGAAATCGAGGAATCTGCAAAATCCAAAATCGACGTAAGCTGCCAACCCCTCTCCCCTCAACTGAGCGAAATTTTGTGTACGTTAGTGACTGGGAGAAATTTTAAATTTATGTAAAGTGCTTATTTTCTCATTTGGCAAAATTTGATTTTCGAGTTGGAAAATTATCGTTTTCTGTCCCCCCCCCTCAAAAAAAAAACATAATCTCTTTTCTTCGCCCCTGGTTCCTTAGCTATGTTTCCTTTCTGAAATCGGGGCGGGGTGGCTCTGTAGGTAGCAAGCCAGGCTTGTAATCTGCAGTTCCCAGGTTCGAGTCCCAGCTGGGAAAGGGTTGAGATTTATCTCCACAAAATTCCCCGCCCTGCTCTCGGTCAGTCGCGGACACTAATGGACTTGGAAAGGCCGCCGTCCATTGAATGGGACGTTAAACCGTTGCACCATGTGCGGGAGAGCCATACCCTGTGCACGTTAAAGAACACGCTGGATGGCCTTGACGGGAGACAACTATCTGTCTCCCAACAGCTGTTCCAGTGGGTCCCCTCCCCCAATATTCTCTGAGCCATCGGGGTCCTTGAGACCTGGTCATTTAGCCCATGGTCTGCAAAAAAATTCCTCTCAGAGGTAAAACAACTGTTCTAGTTTCTCATGCAAGGGCACTAAAATTGTCTTACTATTCAAGTTGACTAATCACTAGAATTTTAACTGGTATAGGCAAATCAGTTAGGCTGTACTTGTTAGTGAAATCATGACTAAGCTAATTAAGCGTTTAATTTATTTATTTATTGAAATACCACTTTTAAATCTAAGCATAAAGCATTTTTGAATTATAAATAACATTGTTTTAATATTTTATTGAAATTAAAACCATAATAAAAAAATGTTATCAAATTGTTTCTAATTGCAACTTTAATAAAAATTCAAGGATGCGATAAGAAGCAGCACATCATGTTTTTAATTTCGTTTTACCAAACCAAATAACATATTTAAGTATGATTACGAGAAGGTGGATATTTCTTAAAAAATAACATGGAAAGATACTTTTTGAATAGCTGTTAGCAGATATGTTTTCTAAAGTTTGCGGAAAATTATGAAGTTCCATTACTGGCACTACTCAAAATTATCCATTGGACATCGTCCTCTTTCAACCTAAATGGAAATACATACTTTCCCAAAAGTTATTAATGCACTAATGTCATTAGTAATTATTTCGTAATAAGATAAATTTTACTGTCTGCTTCAATAAGTTAATTGTTATTTGATTTTGAAAAAATAAATGACTAAGGAAACGTTTTATCCTGATTTTCTAGTTATTTGATTGCTAAACAAATGTTCCTAGCGTAAAAGCAATGTATTACTATTATTTGGATGAATCAGTGAATGTATCAGTAATCTATATGGTTTAGAATATAAATGAATTGAGTTCATTAAGTGGAGTTTCGGAACTACATATCGATCGACCTATTACTAGATACTATGTTAGTTGAAACCCAGTAAAGGAGAGACATCTGGTGAACGTTCTGGAAACTGAAAAATGCTATTAGTAAGTGTTTTTTTTTTCCTATTTCATGTGAAGAATAGAAAACAGAAAGCTAAACATTTCGGGATATGATAAAAGAAAAAAAGAAGAAATTTTAAATGCTTAGAAAATATTGTTTTGTAATTTTTACATTAAATTAAAAAAAGTGATTAAATAGTTTAAAAGAGGTACCGATGCTTTACGAAACAGCAATATTAGTATAAAAACGACTTACTACTTCTCATCTCATTTCTTCATTATTCATCACATTTGTTTAAATATTTCTGAATTTTACCTTAAGTAGAGTCAAATAAATACGAAGTAAATTCTACAAACTTTTTCAGAGATATAAATAGAAAGTAGGAAAAAATATTCAAGTTGATCCAAGAAATTATTTAAGACTCTGATTAATGAGACAGTCAAAATTTATAAATCGCTTATATTGAATTAAAGAACCCTCAAAACTAAATTCAAAAGAAAAATTATAAATATGTTTTCCAAATTTTATATCGAGAGCTACTGAGTGATCTGAATGTGGCAATCAAGTTCTAATTGATTTCTTTGGGAGGATATGAAAACTTACTGTGCTATTTTGCTTTAAATTTAAAAAAAACATCTTATTATTGAAACATATAAATATAATAATTATTATTCCCACAAGCAGCTATTTGCCACAGAGATCTGAGCAAGAGCCTGTGAGTCTAATACGCCATAGAAGGTCTGTGAGGGTGACGGAACCTCAGCAGTTACACCATTGCTTACTATACCATAGCTTGTACTATACCTGAAACATTTTTAAAACTGGGGTCGTGATGAAAAGTATTATATAAATTAAATATGAAACGCGGTCGAACAGGTCCCTTTTTCTTGAAAGTAAAAATGAATAATGTGCCATTCGCTGAAAAGAAATATTTATCTCTGATTATTAGCAATGTGAACGAATTCCGTTGAGTTTAACTTATTATGAAAGAAAAACTTCGGTCCTGTTTAAACAATTATTTTCCTTGCATATTAAACTTAAACCATATTTCAGTGTTTCTTTCTTGCGTTTGAACTAAAAATATTTGATTAATGAATAAATCAAACAATTAAGTTTTTATTTTCCTTGTATTTTATTTTCCTGGTATGTAAAGCACAAGTGGTGAAATCCAATGTTAAATTTTTTCATAAAACTGTGAAATATAATTCATAGTATATTCAGGTTTTCAGCAGTATTCAATTAAACCTAGAGTGATGCTAATTATAAATAACATTTGTCTTTAAGGCAGACCTTTAAAGTATAACTGAATCTTTGATATCTCAAAAGATTTGTTTCTGAATTTGTAACAATTCGAGTTTTCTTTTCGTATATACATCAAATTTGTCAGAGATAGCATTTGTGTGTTATGTGAAAATGGAAACCGAGAAGAAATATTGTTCACTTCATTTTTATCTATCTTCTTATTGCTTTTCGCGCCATTCGTCTGTTTTCTACAAAATTTTCACTCCTCATTTGCCAGTTTCTTCTCAGTTTGTCGGTTTGTGTGTTTGTCAAAACAGTTGTTCCAGGAAATCTTTCGAACACGATGGAGAAACTTAATGATTTATATATCAAATGAAAGTTTATGATGCAGGAAATATCATAGACTATAAAAAATTGACCTCCCCATGCTTTCTCCTCTTAACAAGGGGAAATACGATTTTTTGCACAATTAAATTTATTTGCATAATATTTAAATACGCAAAATTTTCACAAGAATTCACAAGAAAAAAATTTCACAAGAATTAGTATATACAAAACATATATATATATCCTGCACTCCTGAGTACTCCAATATATATAAATTATAAACAGAAAAATCGCAATTTCAGCCTCTGTAATATATAAATTTATCTCCTACTCCTCATGTCTCATCTCAATGTAATCAATTAATACAGTAAATAAAACATTAGTCGCAATCTCCACCGTTCAATAGCCATTTTTTAGTTATTTAGAGAAATGTATTTTATTATTTATCATTTTCACGTTATCTGGCAGTGAGTTGAATAGTTCTAAGCCACTATATCTATAATACTTTTTGAATAACTTTTTGTTTGGTTTTGGAATGCAAAAATTCTGACTAAGGACGAATATTAAAGTTAGATTTTGACCGAGGGATGGACTTTACTTCTATAGTAATGTTCGCCCTAGGATGTCGTGGGCTGAGCTTTACTTAAATGGTACTGTCTTGTCTCCGACGTAGATAGTGGTAACGGTGGCCTTAACGATGGCGTGCAGTCTCGGAATTGCGATACATCTGGGTATGTCATTCATCTTAATTACCTGTCCTTATTATGAGGCGTCACTGGTGCTCTGTCAACTTGGATCCTCAATATCCTTGTCTGGAGCGACCCAGGAAGCAGAGCAGAGTTAGGTTTTGCCAAAGATAGGGCTTTACTTTTATAGGACTGTTCATCCGCGACAGTGGGTAGTGGTATAACGTGGCATTCTCCCGATAATTGTAGTGCAGTCTCTGAATTGAGGAGCATCTGGGGTTTGTCGCTAATCATAATACCTGTCCTTATTATAAAATACATGCTTTGCTAAACCCATTTGGTGCATTTGTCTTAACTTGAGTATTTCAAGTTTTTTGAACCTGCTCAGACGACTCGTACTTTGTTTTTAATGTCATAATCTTTACTATATATATTTTTGCAATTGCTGCAATTGATTTAAACAACATGAAGATGCTCCTACCCAAATTAGAATTGCATAGTGTATTTTGAAATAGATTAATACATAATATATGTTCTTTAAAACTTTTATATAAATCATATCTCTTAAAGGCCACATCTTGGGAATTATTTGTTTGTTTTTTAATACAACTTCTTGAGCATGATCATGCCAGTTTAGATAACATTCGAAATTAAGTTCTAAATATTTTATTGTTTTAGTACTTTTAATCCTCGGACAAGCACAGTTTAAAGACCCAGTTTTATCTTGTTCGAAAAGTTTACAATCACTCATATGATAGAATAAATCTTCAAGATCTGTATACTTTTCCCTAACAGTATTAAAATACATATATATGTTATATTTACGTTTATTAATATTTTTTGGAACCAAATTTGAAGTGTTCTTAAATCTGCAGCAATATTGCTTAACAGTTCTTCACCAGTTTAATCGTAGTAAACCAAGGCGGTGTCATGTGCAAGCGAGATAATTTTACCTTTGAATTTAGTGTGTAATAGATCGTTCACATATATTGAGAATAACTGTGGTCTCAAAACAGAACCTTGTGGAACACCATAAAGAGACCTTGTGGAACACCATAACAGAACCTTGGGAACACCTACTTTGTGGAACACCAAAACAGAACCTTGTGGAACACCATAACAGAACCTTGTGGAACACCTACTTTGTGGAACACCAAAACAGAACCTTGTGGAACACCATAACGAATTGATTTTTTTTCATTCAAAACGTCTCCTATTTTGACTTGTTGTGTTCCACCTTTCAAATACGAATGAAACCATTTCAGTGACAGCCCCCTTATACCAATAACCTCTAATTTATTAAGTAAAATATCAATAGACAGGGAATCAAAAGCTTTAGACATATCCAGAAATTAAACCACCACTCTTTCATTTTTGTTGAGACCATTATAAACTAATTTTACTACTTCAGCTGTAGCATCAGCTGTACCTTTATTTTTCTAATTTTTTTCTGGTGTTCCGATAGTATAGTATATTTAGTAAGGTAATTAGTTAACCTTAAATGCATTAACTTTTCAAATAATTTTGAGAAGACAGTTTGTATTGAAATAGGCCTATAATTATCTAGAAGCTTTTTATAACCATTTTTATAAATTGGGGTAACCAACGAATTCTTAAGAAAAGATGGGAAAAATCCAACTGCAAGTGACAAATTGAAACACTTCAGTGAAATTCCAGATATTACACTGATCACTCTCTGTAACATGTAGACTGAGAAGTTATCATCATCTGAAGATTTGTTAAGTCTAAAGGTTATCTGAATTAATTCACTCTCACTAATCGGTAACAAGGCCATTGAATTTACTCTGTAATATTTCACATCATCTGATGTGTTTTTACAGGTGTCTTCCTCGTAACATTTTTTATTAGATCACCTACCACACTGATGTAATAATCATTAAATGCATCGGAGATTTTTTTATCATTAAAAGTATCATGTATTCTTTCACCAATTTGGATATCTTTTAACAGATTTTTATAATTATATTTGCCTGTTAATTCGTTAATAATTTTCCAATGCTGTTTAGAGTCATTACCTGCCGAAAGAACCTTACATTTGTAATATTTATTTTTAGCAATTCTTAATTTATTAGTTAAGCTGTTACGGAGAAGAGTGAATCTATCCTTAATTTCCTTGTATTCCTCATTATTACCTGGACAGCTTTTATGTAATCTGTTCTTTTCGGTAATTAATTGAAGTGTTTCATCTGTGACCCATGATTTTAATATTTTCTTTTTTGTGCTTGACAAATACTTCAACTTTGTACATTCTCTAACACCTATTTTTTGATCAAAAATAGACTCGCAATATCTTTGATCATCGTTAATAATATCTGTATCCAACTTTATATTCTTTAATTTTAATTCAAGTTCTTTAAAATTAGTGACATATTTTCTATTTTCCTCGGTATCTTTTTCTACTACGTCTCTTTTTATTCGCCGCATTACCAAATAATGATTCGTTACGATTTGATAATTATCGATGTAACGTTCTTAATACCAGATAAACTTACAGCAATATGATCAACACATGTATTTCCCAAAAATATAGTTGGTTGCATAATGTAATGGATGAATCCTAATGTTACTAACATATCACAGTAACCAGAATTAATATTTTAATTATTTAATAAATCATTATTAAAGTCTCCGATCAACATGACATTTTTATAGTTATTTCTTAAAAATTGAGAGGAAAATTCGTTAATAAAACATTGCTTATGTATGCTGGGGAATCTATACACTGAAATAATGTTGTAGTCAACATTACTAATCTTAACTTATAGGGACACTACATATGCATTATTGCAATTAAAATCTACTTTAAGAGACATTAACTTCGAATTAACACAAACTAATACTCCACCTGATCTATTTACACATCCACATTGCTAAAATATGCTAAAACTTCAATATTATAAAGCATTAGTTCGTGTTCTTTGATCCATATCTCTGACAACACAATTATATGTGATGAAAGGTCGATTAATGATTCTACCAGAATAAATTAATCAGAGTTTTTTCTAATGAATCTAATATTCATATGAGTTATATTGCAAATATTATCGTCCTTTGTTACCAGTTGATTTATTCCAATTTCATCAATAACTCATTTATCGACCATAACTTCCATATTACAACAGTTTCAAGTCTTCTACTGATTTTATATTTATCACTTTAGAGTTCCCGTCCTTTCTTACGTATAGCTTTCTCTCCTTCACCCAGGAGTACATATTATTTTTTTTTCTTTTTATCTTCTTAGTTTCAAAGAGCAATTATTTTAATTCAGGAATGAGGTTCTCTGCAATATATATGCAATTATTATTTCCAGCTATCCCCAAGTCCTTGTTCCTCAGACCTTTTAGCAATCTCCATTTAGTTATCCATTTATCCCTTTCTTCTTTGCTATTCTTCTTCACAATAATTGATTTCGGTTTATTCGCACTTCTTGTTGGAACTCGATGTGCAACTGTGTATTTTATTTCCTCTTTTGACATTCTGAGCGCTAAACCAACCTTGGTCATTGTCTCATTTACATTTTCGTCGGAAATTTCATCATGTCCGCTTATCTCAATATTTTCTGTTCTACTCCTTTGCTGTTATAATTCCATTACATCCTTTTTGATTTCTTTATTTTCAGTCTCTAATTTCAGATTTCTCTCCTTAAACTTTTTTAATTCTCTAGTTGGCCATTATTTTGATAAAATCGTCTAGTTTTTTGGAATTAAATTCTGCGCTTTTAACAGTCTTGAACGGTGTTATTCAACTTCTGAATATTAGTATTCATTAAGTCAATCATTTCCTTTTTGAAAGTTGATAGTTCATATTTAAGCAATTCAATTATTTTATTATTGTCTTTTGCACCCGTATGAGTCCCACCCACAGAATTAAAATGACACTTTACCGATTCCTGCACTGAGCCAACGTCGGGAGATATGGTGCCTGATGCCGTTCAACAATTCTTCTTTTTTCTCTGGACCACCTTGTAAAAGGGGCCTCGGCCCCTTTATCATCTGGTCCAAGTGCCTGATGCCGCACCCGCATTCCATGTCGAAGGGATTCGATTCCACGGACCGCACTGTTCGGAAGTGCCGGTTCAAGGATATTCCCCACCGAGTAACGGTAACATGACCTTCTGTTGCCTCTTCATCAGCTCGAATGCAAGCTAGTGCATTGGGAGCCAGGCGAAGCCTACTTCTACTTTCTGCTTTATCCTTACAATTTAAACAAAGCCACTTACTTTTTATCTCTTCTGACATCTTTCTATATTTAGCCTTTCTTATACCAATGCAGTAGTAATCCACTGCATGGTCAGTTACACCGCAAAAATTCACTACTTTCTCCAGAGCTAAAATTGCACTTCATGCACTCAGGTGCCATCTTTGACCATATCTCCAAAAAGCGAGTGCCGAAATTAACACGTATATCAAATGAGAGTTTGTGACGCTGGGAGTGTTATAGGCTATAAAAAATTGATCCCCAAGCTTCTCCCCCACCCTAAAAACGCGAAATGTAAAAACCAAGGTTCCGCTATATCTGAAGAACCCGATTGCGAAAATAACAAAGTATGTGTCAAACGCAACCTTGTAACGCATCTGGAAGACTTCTAGTATCATACGCTATCAAACATTGACCCCCCATGTTTTCTTCCCCCTCCTAAAATCGGGGAAATATAAAAATGATTGTTCCACTATATCTCTATAACGCGAGTACTAAAAATGTAAAAAGTTGTATATCAAATGAAAGCTTGCTACGTGGGGATTGTTGTGGGTTTTAAAAATATATCCCCCATGCTTTCTTCCCCCTGAAAAAGGGGGAGAAATATGAAAATCATTGTTCCGCTACATCTTCGGAACGCGACGGCCGAAAGTAACACGTTATGCGTCAAATGAAAACTGTGACGCGGGGAGTGTCACAGTCTATAAAAAATTGACTACCAATGCTTTCTTCCCCCTTAAAAAAGGAAAATAGGAAAACCATTGTTCATCTATATCATCTGAACACGAGATTTCATTTATATCTTCTCAGCTACATCTTCGGAACGCGACGGCCGAAAGTAACACGTTATGCGTCAAATGAAAACTGTGACGCGGGGAGTGTCACAGGCTATAAAAAATTGACTACCCATACTATCTTCCCCCTTAAAAAAGGAAAATAGGAAAGCCATTGTTCATCTATATCTTATGTACACGAGGGCCTACAATTACGAGTTAGGTGTCAAATGAAGATTGTCGTACACTATTTCGAATTTTGCCCCTCTCCCACCATTCTTCTCCCCAAAAGGGGCTGATTTTCACTGGAGTGGATATTAATGCATTATATCTCAAATTAAAGTTTGTGATGTATCGAATGTTAAGGACTACTTTAAACACGACTCTAAAAACAGGGTTCCATGTTCGAGTCTCAATGTGTGTTTGTTGAGATTTTCTCTACTAAGTTCCACTAAGCCCTCGGTGAGAAAAGGAGCACCGATAAAATTGAAAAGGCTGTCGTCCATCGCATGGTATTTTAAGTAGTGGTCTCATATGCAGGAAAGGACATTCCATATACACGTTAAAGAAAACAAAGTTCTAGAAAATGACATATGGCGAACATTAAAAGCAGATGCGCATTTATCTCCATTGTAAATAATATGAGCAGAACAAACCACATTATTAATAAAATCCTTGAAGTGCTCAACCGTTCCTGCCATGAAAAAAGCCTCTCATTTGATAACCTTGGTATTTTATCCCTCATTCCCTTCACACCATTTTATCCCCATCACAAAATGTTTACTATTGAGCCAACTCCATGCTATTATACTGTATAATAGATATTACCTCTTCTGATAGTCAGCTATGAATCTTGGCTGGAATGTCTTATTAGGTTTCAGTTGCTCTCTTAAACATGTAAACTCGGTAATACTATATGTTAAAACTAGTAGGATGTTACCTTTGTCCTTGCACTCAATTGCATCTGAAATAAGCTTCATTGTCTAAAGTGACATTTTCACCTCAACACCTTTTACCCAAACAGTACAATTGTTTTACGTACAGCTTATTTAAAATACATTTCTCTTCAACATCATTTATGAGTAACCGCATTTATTTTATCGATTAAGCAGCCTATCATGATGAGTTTTACTTCTGGGTTTTTTTAAAATTTTCAGGTTTGCATAATATTTTTTAAATCTCTGCTGTAAGGCACTTTTAACAAGGTAACGGCATGAACCAATTTCATTTTTTTTACGATCCGATGAACTTAATCAATTAGTAATACATGAGCTAGTTCTATTTATATTAAGTCATATTCCTGGGTATTTTATTTATAGATTTCGTTGCAAATGGTAGGCGGTAATATATCAGAAGGCGAGCTATGCAGAATGACCTTGAGATGATGACAAACCAGCGAGGCGTAGCATCAAACTTTCGACTACTTTTCCTATTGGTGCAGGTAATTGGTATCTAAATTGATACTGGGAGATATTCTTTCTTCTGAATGTGGAAGAAAAGAACTAACGGTCAATTTGACTTATTCACCTGGACATCTAATGCCATTTTCAAAACATTTTATTTGTCTTTATAAGAACTGGCCAGCTTTTCAAGGTTTCTATATTTATCATTTAAAGCATTCTTATTGTCTAGCTGGGTAAAAGGTGTTGAGGTGGCATTATACCTGCATAGGGATCCTGGATTTTCTGCATTGATGAAGCCTCTGCTGATGAAGAATCTGCCATTGTGTTTCCTTCTTATTTGTGGGTCGCCGTACCTAAGAGAACAGATATAGGAGATACCTATATCATTTGATTATGCCTAAACTCATGACTGACTCTTATCAGAGACCATCGCAGATACTTGAACCCTTCTTTAGAGCATAGACCCTAAACTGAAGTAATGTGTCTCAGAGAGAACATCTTTACTGATATTCGAAAGACTGAATTTTTCTGTCCGATGTTCCTAATTGCATGATGGCTTCAGAACTTAGTAGATACTCATACAAAAATTGCAAAGCATAACCTGAATATTCTACGCTTTCAAATGATCAGATGGATACAAGTATGGTCCAAAGCATAAAAAATATCCTAAATTTCCCTTTCGTGGCGTTGGTATTGAGAAATAGAGGCAGGGTCGATCAGTGAAAATCTTTTAATGATGCTAATGAATGATTCTTTAAAGTTAAATATAGAACAAGGATTAAGTATTTGTATATGCATCTGTTGTTCTCTGCACTGAAGATTCTGATGAAAACGTAAAGGATGGGTTTAATGAAAATTTTCAGAATGCTTTTAATTATTTAGGAAAAGAGGTATTACTCGTGTGCTACGTGGTTTCTGTGACAAAGATGTTACCCTAACCTATGTGCTGGAGGAAGAGTACTTTTCAGCATCGTCTGCTGCAACTTCTCTACAGGTAAGCTAAAATGTTTAATGATCTAACAACATTTCTATATGTAAACTTAAATGTTTAAAAAAACTAACCGAATGCGCTGTAGGTATAACATAATCAGTCTTTTTGCGCAGGATCGTCGCTTGAAAGCTTCCCCAGTTCCATGCAACCACTTATGACGGGTGTTACTATATTCAACGTCTGGAATTTTGTTTCACCTAACTGTAATAAATTAAACTAAATGATTTCGATATAGCTGTAATATTATATATAAGTATTGTATTATATGCTAATATTTCGTGAAATAATTTACTTTATATATTAAAATATTAACAGTTAGATTGATGTTCCCAACTATTGTATTATATGTAGTCGATACTGCATGGTCCATTACACAGAAAAATTATTTAATAAATTGGAATATATTAGCTGTACTCTGGGAAGCATATGCTGATCTAGGAGATCTCAATAAACATACCCTTACAGAGTTTTGCAATATGCTGTTGAAAAAAAAAACAATTAGTAATTTCCATATGGCGAGGTGACAACTGTCCCGTCACGTTAAAGATGTTTCTAGGTTAACTTTAATCATCACAAGTTTCACATCACATTTAGTATTTATATAGGTTATATAGATGTGATATAATCTAATTGCAATGTTTTAGTACCACTTAATTCTGAATGAACGTAGTCCTAAAACATTGCAATTGGATCACATGACTGTTCCATGACATGAAATACATATTGCCAAAGTAACCTGAAACATCACGACAGCAGTGGAAGCAACCCGAGTTGCTTAGATATCTTTTGCCATTTATATATATAGATACTAGAAGCAATACAAAGTACAGAATATAGTTCAAAACAGGAAACATGATATTTATGAATATCTTCGAAAAAACAAGTTTCTACCTTGCATATTTTTATTCTTTAAATGATGTCATCTGATAAATTTCACTTCATTGAAATGCATAGTTATTTCAATTCGTTTTGAGAAAGATACTCTGTAGATATCTATCTCTTGTCTTCAAGTCAATCATCATCATTCCGGAGGGAATCAACCTTAGAAATCATTCCTTTTATGAAGACAAGACACGTGAACAGGAGCAAAAATAGGCATCCGACTATACGAACAACAAAAGAAGCACTATCTTGCTCATCACTTCCGGTTATTAGGGATGGTGCACGACATAGCCTCAAGAGATAACAGGAATGATGTCATTTATCTCTGCAGAACTATCGCTATTACAGAAGAAAGTGCAGCAACTAGGGGTAAGGTGGATTGGAGCACCGGAGCTATCTATAGCTTGCTGTTATATTTATGGTAGCAAGTATTACAACAGATCTGAGGTAGGTGAAAACATGAGGGTAATAAATTCTTCTAATAACAAAGATAGATAGAGAAAGATGATAATAATGGAAAGGTATGTTTTAAATAAGGTTTATCATGGAAAAGTAGTAGCTGAAACTGAATAAGTACACAAAATCTATTTACATAATGTTCATACTAACACAATTATCCAAAACTCTTCCTGCAATGGTTGTTAGAAATTATATCGTAGCTTTCATAAAACACTTATATGCATTTATATTTTTTTCTAATATGTATTGGCAAAATACCTAATGACGTAGCCTTCATTCCTTCCAAACTCTTTATTACTACGCTCTTAAAGCAAGATGTCAACTTTGTTTTGCTAACTCCGTTACACAATAAACACACTACATTAATTAAGGTGTTATTTTAGAAACTTATTTTAAAAACTCTAAAATTATAATTCAGAATATACTTTTAGGATTGGGATGATTTCGAATTTATTTTTTTTAATACTGAAATTTTAAAACAACGCAATAAACTTATAATTTAGATTTTTCTTTTTTTCAAAAGTATGATATCCCATTATGCA
Source organism: Ryuthela nishihirai (assembly GCA_038380435.1). Lineage (NCBI taxonomy): Eukaryota > Metazoa > Arthropoda > Arachnida > Araneae > Heptathelidae > Ryuthela > Ryuthela nishihirai. Next base: position 78,669,794 of record JAWZYU010000009.1, on the reverse strand, counting down.
ATATGAAATAGAGGAAGGTGATGTAATATTAATATTTTCCAATATTAGTTTGTACCTCAGAAACAGATCTCATATACTATGTACGTTCCGAAAAAAAAATATTTACAGTAGGACCATTCCAGAAATTTCAACATTTGTGTTCGTGACGCCATTTTATACTTTTCATATTTTTTTCCACAAATAACCTTGCGCAAATGAATGAAAAAAAAAAAACAAGTTTTCATTTTTTCCCAAGCGAGATGTTCTTGAGTTATAGAACCCTTAAATGAGCAGGAATAACCAAATAATTAACCATTTTCATCATTAGCCATAAATCTTCAAATATGACAGATAGTGAGACCACACAGAAATTTTTATGAAGTCTAAAACATTTCTTATCATTTGCGATGTAGCGACATATATCAAGAAAAAATTATCGAAGATTAATCTTCGCTAACTCAAAAAGTGATTTTTCAGATTCTGATTTCATTGAAACTATTAAATTTTAAATATATACAGGATGTCTCATAAATACCGCACAAAGTCCCCATAGCGCGATTCCTTGATCAAAAATAAGATGAAAATTTTCTAGGACATTTTTCGACATACGGATATATTTGATATAACAAGATATGTTTGACACAAGTGTGTCAAGGTGCAATAAAATATATGAAGAAATGCAATGTACCAAGCAAGTAATTGGTTTTATCGTGAGTGGGATTCGAACCCACGTGTCCTGGAAACATGCCAGTTATGCTAACCACTACACCATCATCGGCTAACGTATTTTCTTCAGCTGTATGTGACATATAAACTTTCCGAATTTCTTTTATTTGCTTCGCACAGTGGCGCCATCTACCAGGGAAGTGGACAACTGTGTTGTCCAGTTTTTTCAGCTTATTATTTCATGCTGAAGAAAAAACGTTATGTCTACAGGACACATCCTGTAATTCTTTACTAATGAAGTAATCTCAAGTTGACAATAAAAGTTAGTTTCACCGCATGATACACTGAAAGCAGAGATGCAGCTCTATGGAGGCAAATGCATGTTCGAAGTACCAACCATGCATTTCACAGCAAACCTCAATGAGTCGCTTAATTGTAGCTTGTACAAGCTGCAAAATTACTGTTAAGCTGTCGTGAATGCTGCATGCAGTGCGACCTCCATATCCATCATGCTGTTGGAAGGCGTGAGGTACATCTGCTTCTATAAATGTCTCCACAAGAACACATGGAATTCAAGTCCGAGGACCTGGCAGGTCATTGTACAGGTCCACTACACTCAATCCACTGACCAGGGAACATCATATCTAGACACATTAGAACCAGAATACCAAAGTTCCCTTGCTGTCCATCGTGTTGAAACCATAACCGATGGCGTAATGCCAATATCAATCATATCGTTCAGGATCTCCGACAGTGATATTCATAAAAATGTCCAATAACCACCAGCATATAGACGGTCAGGTAGTAAAAATGGTCCTAAGGATATCGACTTACAGACATGGTAACATGTGGCCACCATGACGGTTGTGAACATTGAAGATACCCTCACGTGTGAACTGAGCTTCGTCCACCACATATTCACTTTGTGGAAGGTCCGATCAGCAATGCACGGATGTCACAACCACTTAAATAAAGCGGTATGACATGCATGCTTACAGTATAGTTGAAGGGATGCAAGTCCTTGCTTCGAATAATGCTGCGGACAGTGGCGAGAAACATTCCCAGCAGTAGAGATACCTCCAGAGCATGCGACCGTGTTTTGCAAGGGGTGATTCTGATAATACATTCCCTGTTTCTCTAAGGCCATTGGTCCACCAATCAAATTACCTGTGGATCGGGATAACGTTTCACAGGTTGCCAATGAGAATATTATGGAATGGTGCATGACACATGCTGCCCTGTGCTTCCGTATCCGCCCTTAGGTTTGCTAATCCTAAGGTCTGCCACTGACAAGAGCTGTGTCGCATGCTTCCGTATCCGCCCTTAGGTTTACTAATCCTTAGGTCTGCCACTGACAAGAGCTGTGTCGCATGCTTCCGTATCCGCCCTTAAGTTTACTAATCCTTAGGTCTGCCACTGACAAGAGCTGTGTCACATGCTTCTCTGTGCTTCCGTATCCGCCCTTAGGTTTACTAATCCTTAGGTCTCCCACTGACAAGAGCTGTGTCGCATGCTTCCCTGTGCTTTCGTATCCGCCCTTAGGTTTACTAATCCTTAGGTCTGCCACTGACAAGTGCTGTGTCGCATGCTTCCTGTGCTTCCGTATCCGCCCTTAGGTTTACTAATCCTTAGGTCTGCCACTGACAAGAGCTGTGTCGCATGCTTCCCTGTGCTTCTTAGGTTTACTAATCCTTAGGTCTGCCACTGACAAGAGCTGTGTCGCATGCTTCCCTGTGCTTCCGTATCCGCCCTTAGGTTTGCTAATCCTTAGGTCTGCCACTGACAAGAGCTGTGTCGCATGCTTCCCTGTGCTTCCGTATCCGCCCTTAGGTTTACTAATCCTTAGGTCTGCCACTGACAAGTGCTGTGTCGCATGCCTCCTGTGCTTCCGTATCCGCCCTTAGGTTTACTAATCCTTAGGTCTGCCACTGACAAGAGCTGTGTCGCATGCTTCCCTGTGCTTCCGTATCCGCCCTTAGGGTTACTAATCCTTAGGTCTGCCACTGACAAGAGCTGTGTCGCATGCTTCCCGGTGCTTCCGTATCCGCCCTTAGGTTTGCTAATCCTAAGGTCTGCCACTGACAAGAGCTGTGTCGCATGCTTCCGTATCCGCCCTTAGGTTTACTAATCCTTAGGTCTGCCACTGACAAGAGCTGTGCCCCATGCTTCCGTATCCACCCTTAGGTTTACTAATCCTTAGGTCTGACACTGACAAGAGCTGTGTCGCATGCTTCCCTGTGCTTCTGTATCCGCCCTTAGGTTTGCTAATCCTTAGGTCTGACACTGACAAGAGCTGTGTCGCATGCTTCCCTGTGCTTCCGTATCCACCCTTAGGTTTACTAATCCTTAGGTCTGCCACTGACAAGGGCTGTGTCGCGTGCTTCCGTATCCGCCCTTAGGTTTGCTAATCCTAAGGTCTGCCACTGACAAGAGCTGTGTCGCATGCTTCCGTATCCGCCCTTAGGTTTACTAATCCTTAGGTCTGCCACTGACAAGAGCTGTGTCGCATGCTTCCGTATCCGCCCATAAGTTTACTAATCCTTAGGTCTGCCACTGACAAGAGCTGTGTCGCATGCTTCCCTGTGCTTCCGTATCCGCCCTTAGGTTTGCTAATCCTAAGGTCTGCCACTGACAAGAGCTGTGTCGCATGCTTCCGTATCCGCCCTTAGGTTTACTAATCCTTAGGTCTGCCACTGACAAGAGCTGTGTCGCATGCTTCCCTGTGCTTCCGTATCCGCCCTTAGGTTTACTAATCCTTAGGACTGCCACTGACAAGTGCTGTGTCGCATGCTTCCCTGTGCTTCTGTATCCGCCCTTAGGTTTACTAATCCTTAGGTCTGCCACTGACAAGAGCTGTGTCGCATGCTTCCCTGTGCTTCCGTATCCGCCCTTAGGTTTGCTAATCCTTAGGTCTGACACTGACAAGAGCTGTGTCGCCTGTTTCCCTGTGCTTCCGTTTCCGCCCTTAGGTTTGCTAATCCTTAGGTCTGACACTGACAAGAGCTGTGTCGCATGCTTCCTGTGCTTCGGTATCCGCCCTTAGGTTTGCTAATCCTTAGGTCTGACACTGACAAGAGCTGTGTCGCATGCTTCCTGTGCTTCCGTATCCGCCCTTAGGTTTACTAATCCTTAGGTCTGCCACTGACAAGAGCTGTGTCGCATGCATCCCTGTGCTTCCGTATCCGCCCTTAGGTTTGCTAATCCTTAGGTCTGACAATGATAAGAGCTGTGTCGCATGCTTCCCTGTGCTTCCGTATCCGCCCTTAGGTTTGCTAATCCTTAGGTCTGACACTGAGAAGAGCTGTGTCGCATGCTTCCCTGTGCTTCCATATCCGCCCTTAGGTTTGCTAATCCTTAGGTCTGACACTGACAAGAGCTGTGTCGCATGCTTCCTGTGCTTCCGTATCCGCCCTTAGGTTTACTAATCCTTAGGTCTGCCACTGACAAGGGCTGTGTCGCATGCTTCCCTGTGCTTCCGTATCTGCCCTTAGGTTTGCTAATCCTTAGGTCTGACACTGACAAGAGCTGTGTCGCATGCTTCCCTGTGCTTTCGTATCCGCCCTTAGGTTTGCTAATCCTTAGGTCTGACACTGACAAGAGCTGTGTCGCATGCTTCCCTGTGCTTCCGTATTTGCCCTTTGGTTTGCTAATCCTTAGGTCTGCCACTGACAAGAGCTGTGCATTCCACAGATTGGCCACCCTTGAGTTAAACCATACAAATTGAAACTAAGATGTTCTAAAAATATTTTTCCTTTGATATAAATTTTTCAGTATTTTTCAATAAATTCTCAAATATTAAGTCATCTACTGGATAAATTCCAGATTTCAGTTCCTTTTAGAAATTTGGGTATTTTCTTAATTAAAATAACTAATTATTTTACATTATTTTCGAAATTTTAGTTAATACCAGGTTCGTCGAAAATCCTTTTTTTGACTTGCATACATACTAAAAGTAAAAAATAAATAAAAGAAGAATATGAAAGTGTGATCATAAGAAAGAACAAGATACAAACCTCCAATACAGCACAAATAAGAAAATGTATTGCGTTTCTGAACAACAGAAGCACCTTTGTTTATTAAATAACAACAAGGCCTTTTAGGGATTTGGTGACTGCAAAAGAAAGATTCTTTTGTAAACCGCCGACACAAAAGATCTGGATATAATATCCTTTACAGGTACTTGAGAGGTGAGACGTGTACCGAGAAAGCACAATTGGCCCTCCCTACCTGTCAACAAAATTGCACCCACCTCGTCTAGTCTTTTACTTTCAGTATGAGTGACAAAAACGTTTGGATAGACACAAGTAACAGAAGACCATTAAAAGCACTCTCTCATTCTCTCTGCCCATATTTTATTTTTCTTCGCTTAATGCATTATTCAACTTCTTTGAAATGGCAATAAGAGAAGAAAAAGGACCATGGATGTAAGCACGTGACGTGATTTACATCCCCAGTCATTCCCTGGGGTTTCTGCACGCCTCTGCCCTGGAGACAATATGTTGTAATCACCATAGCGGTGGCGCGTGTCGCTATGACAACGCAGGCATACTTTCTGTGTCCCAGCATCTCCGGAGAACAGCAGGAGAAACGTCTCAGGTGACGGACTAAAAGCCATCCCCTGCCCTGGAGACGGGGGGCGGGAGGGGAGGAAAAGATGGGGATGCTCCTTTCAGTGACTCGTGGCTAGCGGGTGTAGGAAGAGAAGAGCTAGAGAAGGGAGCGAGCGGTCAGAAGCAGAAAATGTATGAAGGAATAAAGCACACAATGGTCGGCGCGTCCAGTAAGGTGTTTAGATGATAACCCAGCAAAAAGACTTTTCGGATCTACCGTTTGGAAAAAATTGTAATAAGCAATTTTGGTAGCTGATAACTAAAGGCTGTGAAGCTATTTAGATAAATATATAATGAAGAAATTACTAATAAGGAATGAAGTTATAAAATAAATATACTGATGAAAAAGTTTCTAAGAAAAATAATATCCTAGTAGTGTACGAGTAAGTTATAAATAAGTTAAAAAACACATCCTTACTTCAGTATGTACCTACACTTAATTTACATATTTGCAACCACTGAAATACGAAATGACAAGTGGGAAATATACAGTTCCCAATAAGCTACAAATGTTTGACACATAAAGCGCGATGCTATTTTTTTTTTCGGTATTGATCTTAAAACCTAGAGGATACAGAGGGAGTGAAGAAAGCAAAGAAAGAGAAAGTTTCGTTTCACACGATGCGCAGCTTTCCTCTACAATTCTTCCCTGCGTGTACCACATTTCTTATAAGGAGAGTCAATATTGAAGGCGCACCGCTCTCAAGAAGCAAAGCTTCATCAATCTCAGTGTTATTAACTCCTACTTCACAAATCCTTCTGACATGTGAAAGAAATTTTTCTCGCAAATACTTCAAAGCAATACACGTGACATCATTTTTCCTTCTATTTATATGTATATATATATATCTTTTTTTGAAACTTTAAAAAAAGTGTCATTTAAGAAGTCAGCATCGAAATTATATTCGAAAGTCTGGAAATTAAATGGTCGGTACATAATGATACATTCAGAAAAATCTGTGCGAGTTCGTTGGCATATCTCGCTACACGAAGCGCCAAATGAGAGCTTTGAGGAACAAGCTAATTAAAAATTATATTTCGTTCATCTTCGTTATATTTCTATTTATAAGTTTTTATTTAGAATTTTGAAAATTCTGCAACTCCTAAACAAATATGCTATTTAAAAAATTTCATTTTCTAATAAATTTAATCTGCTTATTATCAAAAAGATTTTTTTCTTGATATTTAAAACATTCCACTCTGCCAATTAATCTCATAATTCGCAATGACAACGAACAAATAATGTTATGAAACGTTATTTGTTTAAATTGATAAAAATAGATTTTACTAATTACAGACCTATATCAATTCTTGCTACTTTTGAAAAATGTTTAAAAATATGATATAGTTCTCAATTTTCTACAACCTTACAACATACTTAATTAGTAATCAATTTGGTTTTCAAAAAGAAAGAAATAGAATTTGACATAGTAGTGCCTTTCCTGATTGCAGATGGCGACAGGTTCCCCATATTTAGCGAAAGATATAAAGGTCACCTAGTGGAAACAATTTATCGGCTGATGGTTGGTTTAAAGGTAGAGCGCTCTGTCATGTATGTAGAGAGTCGTGGGTTCGAATTCCTCACCATTGGCAATATTTTTTTTCCAAATAAGCATTTATTTAATAGAAATAAACTTTTATTAAAATTTGCAGATATATTAAATCACTCATTGAACAAAGGAGAAAAGGTGTTAACTATACTCTAAGATCTTCAAAAAGCTTTTAATAAAATTAATAATTTCTTGTTACTTAAAAAAATTGGAAAATTATGTAATTCAAGGTGTTTTATTAAATTGTTTTAAGAATTATTGTAAACCGATATAGCATCATTAAAATAGCAATTCATATAGTAAAAAAATGCTTTCTTTCAGAATTCCACAGGACACTATTCTGGGTCCCTTTTTTATTTGTTATACTTATAAATGATCTATCGTTTTAAAAGCAAATTTTTTATGATATTTTAAGAACGAAAGGCAAAAAAAATAAATTGAAGAATTGATGAAATCAAATAGATCATAATAATATTACCTAGATGTTTAAATCATAAAATCTCTTTAAATTACAGAAATAAGAAGTAGATGATAATACATTCTTCAACATTTAAATCAAATAATCAGTTTTTCATTAAAACTCATGGAATAAATTGTACTGAAAAATAATTTTGATAATAACTATGCTTGCAGTTGTTAAACTTGAAAATGTATATTGCGTAAAATATCTAGATATATATTTATTAATAAATATTTTAGGTGCAATTACGTGTCTCTAAAATATGTGAATATCTCGGATTAAATAAAATAAATACCCCCTCAAACAGTTGCTTGCCACAGAGGTCTGACAGGAGCCTGTCAGTTTATATGCCATAGTAGAAGATCTGAGAGGATGGTAGGTCCTCAGAAGAAAAACGATACATACATCCATGCCTTAACCCGGGGCTCGAACCCAGGTCACTTAAATCAGTAGCCAAGCGCGCTAACCACTCGGCCATGGGACGGCTTATCTGCTTTAAAAGTTCAAAGATTAAGATTATTTTAATATAAGAACAGCATTTTATTCTACAAATCTGTATGTCAACAATTATAACATATGGTATAACCATTCAGGGTACAACAGATCTAACAAATGCAAAGAAATTTTAAAATCTTGACTCAACAGTGATCAAAAACATCACAACTAAAAATTTAAACATAATTATGTACAGACAGATACATTACTTAAGCTTGTTATCATATAGCAACATATATATTTATAATATAATCCTTAAAATATTATTTTGACAATACATTGAAAGAAATAGATCTTACTAAAAATAATAGATTGGAAACTAAAAATGAATATAAACTAACTAAATTTAAAAACGAATCGGAAAGATGTATCAATGAATATAAAATCATCATCCTGAAGCATCCATGAGCTAAGAAGGTCCAATAAGATTGTGCAATTTAGTTCTCCAAACACGTCTGTCCTGAGCTACATCTGGCCATTGTACACCAATTCAAACAAGGTTCTGTTTGACATTGTCTGCCCAACTTATCCTTGGCTACCCTTCTTTCTAAGGCCTTTAAGTACACTGTTCATAACTCTATTTGCTAATCTATAGTCTGTATGTAATCTAATCTATAGTTATGAATACGTATAACATGGTCACACAAACGGAGTCTCTCTCTGCACAATATATTACTCAAAAGAGGTTGCCGATTCCTTTGCCTAACCTCATCATTACTTACAAAGTATAGCCAAATAATACCCAAGATACTGGATAAGCATCTAGATTCAAAGGCATAAATTTCCTGTTATTTTGTTTACAAAGGGTTTACGTTTCGCTATCATAACTAACTCTAGAAATACCCAAACTATTATACAGCCTAATTTCCATCTTAAGCTGTATACGCATATTTATTATTAGAACTCCACATTCCCCATAGATTCTTAAAAGCTCCAGCAGCAATTCCTATTCTTTTGTTTATATCATACCACACATCACCAGTATGTTACATAGCACTCAAGATAATTAAAATGTAACACTTGCTCAAGGGTGCAACAATCCAAATTAGCTGAAACACAGCCTGCCTGACCAATTTTCTTCACTTTAGTTTTCTCTGTTTATCACCAAACCTATTCTACTATCAGTCTCCTCAATGGCGCTAATGAAAGAGTTCATCTCCTCAACATTATTTGCGAAATCAGCACCCTAATCTAAACAAGAAATTTTCAGATCTCTACCATTTAAGCCCAAAATCTTTCCCTTGCAGTGAATTCCGCATAACATAATCAATAACCAAACTAAAGAGAAAAGGAGACAAAATGGCACCTTTGTCTAACTTGACTGGCAATGCTAAACTAATTGTTACAGTCCTTACCAATTCTCACACCTAACGCAGTGTTATTATAGAAATCTTTCATTATATTAACTAACTAACTTGTCTGGTACGCCATACGATCTCACAATCAACCACAAATTTTGATGGACAACAGAATCAAAGGCGATTTTGAAATCTTCCAAGGTAACCACAGATTTTGACCTTTCGTAACCACAGATTTCGAAAGGTAACCACAGATTTCGGTTAGGCGTAAATATTTTCCAAGAATCTTCCTAAGTAAAAAAATCTGCACATCCCCTATCACTTCTTAAAGCAATTTCAATTCATCACGCAATTGTCCATCAACCAGATTCTTAGTTATATTAAGCACAATCATACAAAGAACTTAACCTGGAACAGAAAGCATGCTGATACCCCTATAGTTGTTGCGAGAACTGTAATTCCCTTTTTTTAAAAAAATCCTTAGGAACAATGTCTTTATCATGTAAAATATTACCAATCCAGTCAGTCATGTGACAAACACAAACGTTTGCGCTCTAAGCATTTCAGTGGTGATTTCATCCACCCTGGGGATTTACGCAATTTTAGAGATAGCCAAAGCAACTTCAGAATATGATATAGGGCCAACGTTAAAGTCAGTAATGCATGTATCATCATTACAAACAATGAGAGTAGAGCTGACTGCGTTGTTTGTAATGCATGTATCATCATTACAAAAATAGGAGTAGAACTAACCACATTGTAATGCATGTATCATCATTACAAACAATGGGAACAGAACTAATCGTATTGTTTAGAACGTCAGTGGAATGCTCAACCTATCTAGCCAGGACAAAATCCGCACCTTCAGTAACCTTGCCTTGCTTATCCTTCAATCCATGTATACCTGTTACAGTATGTATCCATGTATACCTTACTCTCAGTTTTACATAATTTGTGGAAGACTCCTTATGTTATAGGGGAAAACGCATTCTTTAAATATGAAGAAAGGTCACCAGCGATATGTGATACTTTTCCTAACTTCCTTCGTTCATGTATCGTAAATTTCTGAAATCAAATCCTACTTACCTATTCCACATGCGCGAAATCGATTGTGATACATTTAGCCATTCCAGTCTAAATGCTTAATTCTGTACATAACATTAAATAAACTTGTTTTCGTCCGAAAACCATATTCAAGGTTTGTATTGACTTCGTTGCCTGTCATTCATGTTTTACGGGCTCACAGAAATAAGATTTTCTGCTGGCAAAAATGCTTTAATGATGCAATAACAATAGTGATACCATATTCCACTAGTTCCAACGAAGTCGTTATCATCAGCAATTCCGGCTGAATTACAATTGAAGTAACAAAACTTCTCAATTTATGTGTTGTAGCTAGGTAATGTTCCTATAACGTATTTCATCCACGGAAATAACACACAACAAATATTCTAAGCTATCATTATGCGTTCACTTTTTATGCAAGAAAACACTTATTTTTCTTATGTAGATATCTGAATGACCTTGTCTAGTATATTATAACAACATCAGATAAAATTTGTGCATAGAGCTTACAATCTAATATCGTATGACCATAGGAGACATTCGATAGAAAGGATTTCGGAAAGTTTTCAGTTTTTTACTGTAAACGATGCAGCTCCCACGGAAAAGCGAATAACAATTAGATATACTTCGAGGAGTAAAATCGAAATTGGTTTTCCTTTTCAAGTTCCAGATTCGTCGAGTTGATAATTCACTTCAAATGAAACTTTCTGGACACCTATCGTATTTAGAAAAAGGAAAAATGCTTTAAAAACATATGTATTTAGACAAGGAGCAAGTTCTATTTTCCTCAGAGAAACTTGCAATGATATTAAGCATTTATCATCTCACTTCTTTTACTCAAAGATTCAGTAATTTCGTGATTCTAAATTACTTGTTAAAAGCTTCCTTCACTCAAGAATGTAGTCCTTTTTTTTTTAAATATCCTTTGAATTTGGTTATGATTTTGAACTCATGGAATATCGAATTGTTTTACCAGATTTTACACAAAGTGGCACACCCACTCACCAAAGCACGCACACACGTTTAAAATGTGTTGTATTACGGAAAACATATTTTTAATACTCATATAATGATAACGTTCTATAGGAATATACTCATACAATATAATATACTCATATACTCATACAATATAACGTTCTATAAGAGTTAAAGACCGTGGTGGTGAACGTCGTACAGTCGCTCAAAAAAGCATCCGAACACTGTGGTTGATTACAAAATTCAGAAAAAATATCTGGCAACGATTTCTTTAGAAATTAGTGATCTGGCAACCTTTGTGTCACGTGACACGAAGGTTGCCAGATCACTAATTTCTAAAAAAATCGTTGCCAGATATTTTTTCTGAATTCTGTAATCAACCACAGTGTTCGGATACTTTTTTGAGCGACTGTACAATCGTTAGCTTTCTAGGTTCCTAACAAACATTTCAGCAATTCGAAATCCGTTATTGTAGTATTGAGATTTCTTCTACCTTTTGGTCTTGAATCTATGAGAAATGCCGTCCTCCGTAGAAGGAGAGATCAATCTGTGATTCGTGTAAACATGAACCTCAACCCACATTTGTCAACGAACTGACATCATGGCTTGCCGAAATACAACCATCACCATAAAGAGTTATCCAATGTAGAAAAATTTCCAGGGGGGTAGGGGGACATGTGATTAGATCTAACAGAAACGTTGTTAAGGGATATAATTTTCCCCTCCATTTTAGTGATATTTAGAAATAAATTATTTCAAAATATATGTAATATACAGGGTGATTCAAAACTTATCGTTCAAATTTCGTGGGGAGGTAGGGAATACGTCAGGAAACCGATTTCACATAGGAAAGTATGTCCGCAAACGTCATCTACATGAACAAAATGGACAAGTAAAGTGAACACAAGGAAACAGTACAGTTAAGTGGTAACGAATGTGACTTTTATTCCAACTAGGTAAAGTACAGGTTCACAGTAGGTGCTCAAAATTGCCACCATTTACACGGACACAGGATTCACAGCGCCGTTGCATTGACCGCCGAACATTTTCATAAACGCCTGGCATATCACGGACAATGCCTGCGGCGGCCACTATTCGTGCAACAAGGTCCATTTCACTGTCGACGGGGGTCTCGTACACATGGTCTTTTATGGCCCCCCACAAAAAGAAATCCATGGGCGATAAATCAGGTGACCTGGGAGGCCAAGCGATCGGTCAACCTCTACCGATCCATCGAGCTCCGAATGTTCGGTTCAGGTAATCACGCGCAACAATTGTGCTATGGGCTGGAGCCCCGTCGTGTTGATACCAATATCTCGGCGGATATGCGCAGGAACAGCGCCCAGAAAAGTCGGTAACACTGTCTCGAGAAATATTAGGTATTTCCGGCCGTCGAATCGGGGCGGTAGCAAGTAAGGTCCCAACAAACAGTCACCAACACATCGCCCTCTACATACGCATGCGTACATTTGCGGACATTCTTTCCTATGTGAAATCGGTTTCCTGACGTATTCCCTACCTCCCCACGAAATTTGAACGATACGTTTTGAATCACCCTGTATATATATATAATATTTTTCTTCTACATTTCGGTTAATAACGTCCTCAAGGGAGGAGTAAAAGAGATATGGCCTCCTTACCTCCCCAAAATCAAGCTTTGGTATGTAACAAAGTAATTGCCAGAAAAAGTCTCAACTCCCCTATACGACCTAGTGTTTCTAATAGAGGTAGACGATTTAGTGTTAATTAATACATCATATTCCTGTGCAACCCATCAGGTGAACTCCAAGTGCATTTATAAATATCCCAATATTTGAAGTGTTATTCTCTAATCATTAAGTTTACTTACTTGTAGTATACGTTCCGTCTGTAAATGGTAGCTAGGTAGTCACTGGAAGGAGAGCTATGCACCAATCCCCTGTGATGATGCATAGAACCGGCCAGGCCTAGCACCTAATGTCCGACCCAGCCTTCTCGTGGTGCGGACCGTTAGTACCTTTCAAAAGAGATACTCTCTTGTGGAAGTGAGCGGAAGGGGAGGGCTGCCAGATTAGTGTGGCCTACTGATCTGGACAACTATGGCTACTTTTCTTTTTTTTCTACCCTGCTGAGGAGTGGTCAACCACACAGGGTCCTGGTGCTGACCATATAAACCTACTGGACTGATATATGTCTCTGAGCTTGATTATGGATCCTGATTTTGCTGCACTGGTGGGCTTCTGTGGAGGGAAAATCTTCCGCTGTGTTTTCTGTTTGTTTGTGGGTTGACAGCCCCAAGTGAATAGATTCACAGGATATGTTTATCAGCTGGTGGATAATCCTGAGCAGAAGTCATCGCAGGCACCTGAACTCTTTCCTTCTATTGGCATCGTCAAATTCTACATTGGAGGAAGTCTTCCAGTGTAGATGGCTTCAGCCTTTAGTAGTGGGGGAACGGGTCTTTGCCCCATGTCTGCGATTAGGGGGCTGTTTGATATTGTCGGCATTCCCTCTCTCAATAAACATAGTTTCTTTAAACATCCCACTAACCATTTTCTCTCCACAGGAAGTTGGAATGTGAGGACTCTGCACAGAGCTTTTTCTCTTGATGTCCTCACACAAGAATTCCACCGTTATAATTTAGATATTCTCGGCTTGCAAGAGACCAGATGGACAGATAAAGGTCAGATTCTTAAAATTATCTTAAATTTCTCTTTTCAGGGAGTGACGACAATAAGCATCACCAAGGCGTGGGTCTGCTTCTCAGCAGACACGCTAGCGATGCTCTTCTAGGATATGAGTGCATTAATGAAAGGTTTCTTACAGCAAAATTTCAGACAAGCATTAAAGACTTGAATGTTATCTGCTGTTATGCCCCCACTGAGGATGCCGATGAGGATCAGAAGGATAGGTTTTATGAACAACTTCAGGATATTTTGAATTCTGTCAAGAAAGGAGATATTACCCTTGTTCTTGGTGACTTCAATGCCAAAGTTGGTACTGACTCTGCCCTTTGGGGAGGAGTAATAGGCCCGTTTGGTATTGGTAGCTGCAATGGCAATGGGCAACGTCTCCTACAGGTAAGTAAACTCAATGGATTCAGAATAACTAACACTTATTACAAACACCGCGACATACATAAGTACACATGGGTTTCACCTGATGGGCTGAATAAGAATATGATTGATTACATATTAATTAACAGCAAATGGGCTAGTTCTGTTAGGAATACCAGGGCATATAGGGGAGGTGAAATTGGATCTGACCATTACCTTGTTAAAAGTGTGTTGCAACTTAAACTTAAAAAGTGTTGTGCTAGGGTTAAAAAATTTACTTTTAATACTGAAGCTCTGAAAGATCCAGTTATAGCCAAAGCTTACCATGATAGGTCACTTAGTCATTATGACAGTCATGGTTTGCTTACTACTGAAGTTGAGGAAGAATGGGATCATTTTAAACAGGCTTTTTCGGACACTAACAGTACTCTTTTAGGAAAAAAGGAGCAGAAGAGGCAAAATTATCTGAGTGATAAGGCACTTGAGCTTATTTCGGAAAGAAAGAACTGCAGGAATGCCCTTAATCAATACCCTACTAGTCCTAATAGAAAGCATTACAGAGACCTTAATAAACTTGTAAAGGATCAGTTAGCTGCTGATAAGAATCTTTGGCTTGATGGTTTGGCTGACAAAACCGAGGAAGCAGTTAGACAGCACAAAAGCAGAGAGCTGTACCAGATAGTTAATGTTCTGTGTGGTAGAAAACGGACAGGCATACAAGGATTGAAGGATAAACAAGGTAAGGTTATAGAAGGGGAGGATTCTGTCATGGCTAGGTGGGCTGAGCATTTCAGTGATGTTCTAAACAATGTAGTTAGTTCTACTCCCATTGTTTGCAATGATGATAGATGCATTGGTGGCTCTAATGTTGGCCCTATAACACAATCTGAAGTTATATTGGCTGTTTCTAAACTTAAACTTCATAAATCCCCAGGGGTAGATGAAATTATTACGGAAATGCTTAGAGCTGGGAATGTTTCAGTTACCACTTGGATGACTGAAATTCTGAATATCTTTTATGATAAAGGCATGGTTACTAAGGATTTTACCAGAGCTATTGTTATCCCTATTTTCAAAAAAGGTGATCGCAGTTCTTGTGATAACTATAGGGGTATCAGCCTACTCTCTGTTCCAGGTTAAGTTCTTTCTATGATTGTGCTTAATAGAATTAAGAATCTGGTTGACAGTCAATTGCGTGATGAACAATGTGGATTCAGAAGTGGTAGGGGATGTGTGGATCAGATATTTTCACTTAGGCAGATTCTTGAGAAATGTTTAGAGTTTCAGAAACCTTTGGTTGCTAGCTTTGTTGATTTCAAAAAGGCTTTCGACTCTGTTGATCGTCATAATTTCTGGTTGATTGTGAGATCATATGGTATACCAGACAAGTTAGTTAACATTATGAAAGTTCTCTATGATAGCACTGAGTCGTGTGTGAGAGTTGGTAAGGCTTGTAGCAATTGGTTTAGCATTACTTCTGGTGTTCGACAAGGGTGCATTTTGTCTCTTTTTCTCTTTAACTTGGTTATTGATTATGTTATGCGAAATTCACTTCAAGGGAAAGATTTTGGCCTTAAATGGGCTGGAGATACGAAACTTTCTGATTTAGATTATGCTGATGATTTAGCCCTTTTGGCAAATGATGTTGATGAGATGAGCTCTTTCATTCGAGCTGTTGATGAGACTGGTAGTAGAGTAGGTTTGGTTATAAACAGAGAGAAAACTAAAGTGATGAAAATTGGTCAGGCAGGCTGTGATTCAGTTAATCTGAATGGTTGCAGTCTTGAGCAGGTGTCACAGTTTAATTATCTTGGGAGCTATGTAACAGATAATGGTGATGTGCGGCATGAGATTAACAGACGAATAGGGATTGCTGCCGGGACTTTTAAGAACCTATGGAGAGTGTGGAGAAATAGGCGTATACACCTAAAGACTAAAATTAGACTGTATAATAGTTTGGTTCTTTCTAGGGTTAGTTATGGTAGTGAAACTTGGACACTTTGTAAACAAGATAACAGGAAACTAGATGCTTTTGATTCCAGATGCTTACGCAGTATCTTGGGCATTAGGTGGTTCAACTTTGTAACTAATGATGAGATTAGGCAAAGGAGTTTGCAACCTCCTTTAAGCAGCATATTGTGCAGAGAGAGATTCCGTTGGTTTGGCCATGTTGCCCGTATGAATAATTATCGATTGGCGAATAGGGTTATGAACAGTGTGCCTAAAGGCCTCAGAAAGAAGGGGAGACTTAGGATGCGGTGGGCAGACAATGTCAAACAAGACCTTGTTAGAATTGGTGTGCAGTGGCCAGATGCAGTAGATATAGCTCAGGATAGATTTGCTTGGAGAACTAAATTGCACGGTCTGGTTGGACCTCCGTAGCCCATGGCTGCTTGAGGATGATGATGATGATGATGATGAGTATACGTTCTCCATTGTTATTGCAACTATTAAAGCTAAATGCACCTGTTACTCCTGCCGAATGGTCAGAGTCAGTACTAACTTTGCCACTGAAGTCACACAGCACGAATAATTACAGAACATTTAAATTTTCTGCGCATTTTACTAAAATGGAATAAAGGTATTTTACAGCTCCACGCGAAGGCATTCGAGAAATCGTGCTCATTTTTTCAGGTCATATCATAGAGTGTGTGGAGCCCTGAGATTAAGAGTCCTAATATGTTCTAGTTCTACACGAATGGACTGTCTGACTCGATAACCTTGATCACTGATTTACAAATAAATACCTTTGAGCAGTATTTTGCGCACGCAATGCATTAAATGTCAGGTTCAAGAATCCGAAGGGCTCAGAAAAGTTTGGGGGAAAGAGATCCATTGTACAGCTCTTAGGAGATAGATGGAAGCCTTCCCTTCAAGGCCATTCAGCGTTTTCTTTGGCGTAGAGAGCAACGAGTGTGAGGGTTTTGTGTATTTCACTCTCAGATTTTCGAGGACTGCTTCAGAAAAAGGTGTGACTTTCCTTAAACAACGTCCCATTCGACGCCGCCGAACTTTCTAAGCTCATCGTTTTCACTTTTCCCACCGAGATAATGTGGGCTTTTAAGGGAGATAAATGTCAAAGATGAAACCATTGGAACTGGAACTGTAAACTACAGATTATAATCCTGGCGCACTATCTATTGAGCTAACCCCGCCTCAGTAATCCAATGTGCAGTGGTATCAGGAAAATAATTTTAGAAATATAAATGAACCGTATTAAAAATATTTGCTTTTAAAACTTATTCTGCGAAATACATGCACACATCTCGAAGCAATTTTTTTTAAATAATCGACATTCTGAACTCTTCCAATTAAAATTATGTGACTTAACGATTAGTCAAAACCATAACAGCATTTCTCTTCAGCAAAAGTCAAACGATCCTTTTCATTGACGAAGCAGCTTATGGTAACTTCCTTCTCCTTCGCTAATGAAGAAAATATCATTTATCACGAACTGCACGCATCTAAGTGGTATCACAAGAGAGAAGCTAAAAAACATTCTTTTGATATCTTAATTTGCACTATATTCAGTGTCCTTCTGAGCTTTCGTTCTTAAGCATCTTTGCTCCACCAAGGAACATCTGTGCGGGAAGCTAAAGATTTGAATGGTCGATATATTTCTTTTCCTTTGTCATACTGCTTCGTTTAATCAGAGTTTATTGTCTTCCAGCTTTCGTGAATAAAAACAAGAGCCCCAAAAAAATAAAGACGTGCAAATCCACTGGTGACACTTCGGAGGCAGATGAGCAATGGACGTGTCAGAGTGCATTAGCAGCCATTCGACACACAATTTACTGAGTGCACGGTGGCTGTGATCCCTGTGGACGTCCCCCGCAGTACAGATGATTAAAGCCTGGTCTCGCTGGGACTTCGCATCATTAGTTTCTCATATGCATTATTGCCTCCATGTCGCTCATGGGACTCGTCTCATTCGCACGTTCTGCAGTGTATGACGTCACCAGCTAGTCTGGCCCTGGTGATTATCGAGCGCAGCTTGGAAAGTTAATAGAAAGGCGATAGGGAAATAATGTGTTTACAATAGAAAATTAAAATTGTTGCCTTTCTAAGCTCTGCTATGGTCAGCGATGCTGGAATCATTGTGTGAAAACCAGATCTTCGAAAATGGCGAATGACAAGGAACCTCGATTTATGTTGTGAAGTAGAACAATCAATTAAGGACAGATAACTTTATTAAACAAATGAAAGTCACGTTGGTAAATAAGAATTAATATTGGGAAATAGGCAACTGTACTGCCGAGGTACTTGCAAAATATTGCAACATCATTACAATTGAGCAGTTTTAGTTTTGTAGTTATGTCTCTATGTTGCACAAAAATCGATTATACGTAATACGAAAATTATTTCTTTCTCTATGTGTTCTGAAATTATTAATAGTTTATTTATGAATTAAAATCCTTTTATAGATTCTGAATATCATGAGTAGATATCGAGTTATACTTAAATAGTAAAAAATGCAGTTACATCTTTTCATTTTTTAGGTTCGGTTATTTTGGATATCCTTATGTAAAGTTTTGTGCCTTTCGAGCCAATCACGCAATGTTAGAACGTTTAAGTATCGAAATACTTAAAATACTTTCATTTTAAGCAGTAATTCGCTTTATCATTTTACAATGTATTGTTTGTTTTTAATAATTCTCACCAATGGCATATCCAGAAACGTCAGTCGGGAGGAAGGAATTTCATATATTTGAGTCTAATTGGTGGCGCAGGAGACTGATATATTTGAATTTCTGTTCTTTGAGAACTGCCTTAGAAAATGTATGTTATTGAAATTATTGGAAATTGCCACTCCCACTTGAGAATAAGTATAAATTGTTTACAGGAGCAGATCTATGTGGGTGATCAAGGGGGCTATGCCCCCCCCCCCACTCCCCGAGAATGCTAGTAAGGGTGATGGAGGCCAAAAAATGTTTCACGAATATCGAGTAGCTTGGAAAGGCCACCATCCGTTGAATGGGACATTAAGTCGTGTTCCGGAGAGCCACACGTCGTGCACATTACAGAACATGCTGGGCGATATTGGCGGAATCTTAATATCTGTCTCTTAATAGCTCTCCAGTGGACACCCCTTTCCCAAACTTCTCCGAGCCTTTGGGATTTAGCCCATTGTTTGCAAAAAAAAGTGTCTCTCAGAAATAAAACCCAACAAACTTGAAAAAATTGCAGGATTCTATTTGCAGCTTTTTTGTTTGTTAACTATTTAAGGCAAGTATAGGAAGGTAATTTTAATTGACTCAAGTATTTTAACGCTTTTGCTCATAATTTACATATTTCCTAATTATATATGTATATATCTGTCATGACTAATTTTTTACGAGTTTAAAAAAATTCTGTAATGGTCCCTACGTATAACTAGAATGTCTAATCAGCTCTAGCCATTATTAAATGCTCGTTTTTCATTACAGAATGTGTCCATAGTGTCCAAATTTAGCTCTTTTGCGATGGAAATAGAAACTATGCAAGGATTATGAATAGTAAAATTTTATTTGCAAAGTAAAGACGAACTCTGAAAGATTGATAGTTATGAACTGAACAAAAATGAGAAATTAAAGATTTGTGCCAACACTTAGTGTTTTATTTTGTAAAATTAGCATTTTTATGATATTTTCTGAAATAGTGTACTTACGAATCAACTGTGTTAATCCTATATAATATTCTATAAAGTTAAAATTGTTGCTAAAAATGGGATTGTGATGTCCTCCCTGCCCAGTTCCTGTCCGACTGAGCCAAATGTGATGGCTGCCGGAGGACGATGCGATTATTACTCGATTTATTTTCACACTCTCTTCGGTGAAATGACAGATTCGCGGGTTTTTATGACCGTAACACTGTACGTCTCAGATTCGCTGTGTTGAATGTTGAATAAAAATAGTCCATCAATTAACTGCACGAGAGTTGTAAAGGGACGACATGGTTTATTTACACTTTATACACTCAAGCGCTGGGGATGCGCTCAACTCCGTGAGCCTTTGCTGCTGCAAACATTAATGATGAGGTGGAGAATCGCACACTCTGCAAATTCTCTCTTTACAGACCACAAACTCGGCGAAAGGATAATCCACCTTTGCCTACACTGTGGTTCACTCTGAATCCACAAGACTGTTATGAGATTCACCAAGAATCTCGATTCCCTTTGGAATCGCACCCTCCCTTCAAGGGTTACTTCGAGTAAGGGGCGGTGTCCTTCTAATGCTTGTCGAAACGACCTTTCGCTCGACGTGCATGCACCAAAAATGGTTCTTTCCACTTCCCCTTTTAGCCTCCTGCGCACCCCAGGCTAGTCGTATACTGCCACAAAAGACTTCTGGAACTGATCTCAATGCAAGCAGCCAGCTTTAGACCCGAAAACAACATCCTATGAGTCACGCACACCCCCAGCAGCACTTCCAGAACACACTCAATACATAAAAATATCTACAATCACAAAAATACAATAAAACACAATAATAAATAAAAATAAATAAATTAGAGTGACATGACAGGGATAGAACACGGTTTTTACTGATCTTAAAAATTCAGTCTTGAAAAAACTGATATCGCTGCAGATTCAAAACAGATTCGTTCCATTAAGATGTCGCAAGACAGATTGCATTACAATGGCAAGATTATAATTTTAACGAAATAATATAAATATGACATGTTACAGATGACGATTTTATCAACCTAGGAATTTCCTATTAACTACCGCTGTTACTTCATAATATGTATTATTATATCAACATATATTTAAATACGCCCCATGTGCGGGAAAGCCATACCCTGTACACGTAAGTAACATGCTGGATGGCCTTGACGGGAGGCTACCATCTGTCTCCCAACAGCTGTGCAGTGGTCTTCTCCCTCAACCTTCTCTGAGCCTTCTGGGTCTTTGTAACCTGGGCATTTAGTCCATTGTGTGAAAAAAATGCCGCTCAGAGGTAAAACAACCCAACCCATATTTAAATAATCCTCAATCCGCACCGTGTAAAGCCAGGTATACAATCGTGGAAAACGAAACTGGTTGATTTTTTGACCGTGTATAACTGAAAGCGTGTAAACTGAGTATCGTGTAACTCATGGAACAGCTGTATATGTGTAAGCTGTATATGTGCTACACATATAACATTAATTTCAACTATCTTCTTCAGGTTGTTTAGAAGTTATTAAATGCATTACAAATTGTTTAAATAATTAATGATGTAAATAGTTCATAATTAATTAATAATGTTTAAATAGAAATATTGGAATTTATTCCATTTTTGAGGGAGAATAACTAGCGACTTTCTTAACCTTTTCATTTTCTACAACTGTATGTAAGGAATTTCTTTATAATGCTTAGTACATACGATATTATGCATGATGTGTTGTAATTCTAATTCGGAACTTGACTTTTCTAAGATGAAATGCTATTTAATCAATGGTACTTTTTCTTATTATCTACATGTTACATGTCGATAATAAGAAAAATATATGTGTTTATGTTCACCAATAATTAGACAGAAAATGTATGGTTCAAATAAAATATAGCCACTATTTGAAAGTCTCGTGACGACAACCCAAGAAGCGCCATTCTTGAAAGAAAGATGTTCTGAACGAAAATGGGATGAAAAAATAAAATCAACTCTCAAGAATAACTGTGCGAAGTACCTTTTTGCCAATATCTTATTTAATATTATCTTTTAACACTGAAAGCCTAAACAATGTTAAGAAAACGAACAGTTTATGTATTTATTAAAGCATAGTAAAACCTGAAGATTTTTAGAAGAGTTATGTGCTTATTTTCTTTCTTTTTTCTTCCACACACGAGTCCAGTTTCAAACCACGAGTATCTTTCGAACGACCTCATGTTTTGACAAATGTAATATATGAGTGTGTCAAGAATCATGTAAATATGAGAAGCAAACTTCCTCCGTCGGCCTGAATGGAGAGAGTCTCTCGGAAGCCTACAAGAGTGATGATGCATGGGGCGAAAAAGTTCTTCTGTCGGCTTATTCCCAACGAAAGAACTAAAAAGATTTTATTCTCCAACAAACGTGAGCAGAGATCATTCTTGCCATATGCCGACCGAATCATCCGTATTACCATGGCTACGATTTACGTTTGTTTTTGTTTAGAACTGTGATTCCAATTTTAATGTCTTTAAAAGGGAGAGTTTAAAAGGTAATCACATCAGATATTAGACAAGATTCCTCCGTAAAATGAATGCCTTTTCAAAGTAATTCTTGATCTATAAGACTCTGAAGAGAAAAAAAAAGTATATTTGCCTTCACTTTTCTAAACCATTGTCTTGATTTTATTTCTTCTGATGCGCTAAAACTGTAAGCCGTTATATGGGAATAGGTGATCGCGTAAAAAACGCGCAATCTTCGAATTGCGATTTTTGAATTCTCACTGACATCAATAACATCATTGAATTTGAAGGTAAGTGTTAAAACCATATTATATTGAAATGTGTATATAATTCATAATTATATATATATATATGAAAACAGAAATGAAATAGAAAATAAAATTGGAAACTTCAGAGCACTTACTTATTCATAACTAGCCAATAATAATAAAAATCGATTAAATGATTACATCATGTTTCGTAATTAATTTTCTAATTCTAAACATAGTACGCGAGGACTTTTTCTTAGAAAATTAGACAATATACATTATGTATATTTAGACAATATACATAATTTAATTATAGTGATGGGTAAAACTCTGTTAGCTTATATGCAGGAGTTGAATTATATGTTGTACACAATACATATAACAAAACAATTTGCAGTCAAAGGTAATATTTTGTTATTTACATACCTGAAGTCAACAGATTACCAATTACGAGCTACAATCATTACCTTTCTTTAGACTTTATAGGTTTTCCTATCTTAAATGTGGGGCGGGGCGGGGGGCAGTAGGTAGCGCACCAGACTTGTAATCTACAGTTCCCTGCTTTGAGTTCCACCTGGGCCAGCGTTGAGATTTATCTCCGCAAAAACTCCCCCCCCCCCTCTGTTTTGAGTCAGAAAGAGGACAGTACTAAGATTGGAAATGCCTCCATCAATCGGATGGGGCGTAAAGTCGTAGTGCCGTGTGCAAGATAGCCACACCCTGTGCACATTAAAGAATACGCTGGATGGTCTTGAAGGGAGGCTACCACCTGTCTCCTAACAGCTGTCCACTGGGTCCCTTCCCCCAACTTTCTCTGAGCCCTCGGGATCCTTGTGATTTGGCCGTTCAGTCCATTTTGTGCAATAATATACGTTATAACTCAGTCCTTTCTTCCTAGGTGGGACAATTTCTATGTACAGCAGTGTAGATTATTGAAAATATTTTTGACTTTATGAATTTTTAAATAAAATATGTTGCAATTTAAAAATGGATGAGCACTGAGCGTGAGTTCAAGTAAAAACTGGGCAATGAAAATTTCAATACAATGAAATTTATTACAAAGGCATGGATGAAATTATTTCTAAACAAACTAAGTCAACCTGAACGGAACTCTATAATAATACAAAGATCAACTTTCAGAAGAATCCATTATCTCAATTCCATTTCCTTCCAATTCACGAAACCAGACTTAAATCATTCAATGAACAATAAATTCATGTTGATAAATAAATATTCAAACTAACTAGAATGACATACGTGAATACTTGCAAGAGAATAACCTTACCTATTACTAAATAACTATACACAAAATGATTTCCTTCTTAGGTTTTAGTCCTCAAGTACTCCAAAACTGTGTCTTAGTATACTGGTTTCTCAGAACCAATTCTTTTCAGACGTTGATCACCACAAACAAGACGACAAATTCTTCTTTTGCTTTACCAGCTTAACAACACGATCCACACCAATATACTAATCGACCTACCGCGCACATACCAAATAAAAAACATTTATTCTTTAGACTATCGTGCACAGACTAAGGCTATTTATGCCTCCTTTCAGATTTCCACAACTCCAACAACAACTCTATCTCTTCTATTTTTTAAGATCGGTTCTGTATTCCAGTTCGTTGGTTAAAATAAATCTCTCGCAGAAGCATACACGAGCGTTCATGGCACGTTTATCATAAACTCATTGCAGCAAGTTCATCTGTCGTAACAATACTTTATTCTAAGTGAACTTAATTGTTATATTTTATTATTTTTAATAAAACAAATTTATTTAATGATTTTTATTTTTTATTCATTTTTTAAAAATGAGTTTTAATAACATGAATTATTCAAATGAATTCGTTTATTTTTTTTATTTTTTCTTCTACCGTTAAATGTAAATGCTAATGTAAAATGTTAATGTAAAAAAATGACAAAACTGTAAATGGCTATTGTAAATGATCTTATTAGAATTAGATGAAATCTACTTACTCGAGTATCACGATCAATTTGTATCGACACCACAATTTATCAGTTACCTCCAAGAGTGGTAAAAAGAAACTTTAATTTTCAGTAGTAAATGAAGATTTCTTTTTGAGTTAGTTAGTAATACTTCATTGGCATTTGTCTGTTTGCATTTTAAGTGTCATTTATTAATTCGAAATTTCATCATTGAAGGGTGCTTTGTCGGAAATTGATAAATTCAATTCCTTTTGAAAATGAGCATTCCATAATCGCCAGAGATTCATTCTATTTTTATATGGAATTTTTATTATATATCGTATTTATAATAGAGATGTATAGGATTATAATTAAATGTGTATTATGATAGTGATGTAGAATCTTCACGTTTAAACTGATTCGGGTAATATGTACATTCAGTGACATTAAGAACACTGACATCATATCTTATAGAAACAGAAACTCCTTTTGCTTTCAGAAGAGTGGCGATTCCACAAGAAACCGTAGGCTTTCTTTTTTAGTTAAAAACCTAGAAAAAACATTTTGGCTTGTACATCCTTACAGGCCCGAATCTAGAAAAAAATCGAGACGAAACCGGTCCTGCATCCATATATCGTGTGGGATCTCATGGCTGGATGCACTGGTAAATTGCCTAAATATTAGTTGGTGAAGGATAACTGTAAACATATGTGTAATTTGAAATTGTAGGGTTTTTCGATTAAGCCTGCCGAAAGTGAAAAGAATAAGAGGAATAGTAACAAAAATGTCATGTTGCAAATCATTCTGAAGAGGAGTGGCTCTTCAGATACATGTAGAAAGTTATCTTTCCATCACGGTAACTGCCATTCACAAGAAAAAAACCTACAGCCACCAAAGAAGAAGCCAATGTATGTCTTCCTGACAGTTGCCTTCTTCGAAGTGTCCGAACAAAGTAAGTGCTGAAGTTTCACATCATCTTGAGACTTCCATAGTTCCATAGTAGACATTGGCTGCTTTCAAAGAAGGCAGCCAATGTCTGTTTTCCTGACGGGTGAGGGTTTTTATCCGAACACAGGCAAATGCTGAGTTTCACATCATCTTGAGACTCCCATGATTTTGCCGTATTCCGATGATTATTCAAGTTTTTCAGTATAAGCAATTGTTACCAAAAGGCACTGAATAGATCCTGCCGTAAAGTTCTTGACTTGCATTTTCCTGGAAAGCACAAAAATTCCCTGGAGAAAAAAAGAAAAGTATACTGAGATGGAATGAAAGGAGAGTGAAATAGTGGCAAGGTGAAGGGAAGTGACATAGTCATTCCAGGATTTAGGGATAGATTTTCTCTTATTCAAAGATTTCTGTCCTCAGCGATTGAGCCTCTTTTTTGCATGTTTTTCATTTTAGGGAGTGGACGAATTAGCAAACAGATAACTTGCTGCCCATGGGAATCAGATTAAAACTTGCAGAGTTCCGCCTGTAAATGGCGAATATAAAAATTGCACCTGAAGGACGTTGTCAGTTAAGAGGAAGAATCATCTGGGAGTTATTTTCTGTTACAAAATAGTGGCAGAGTTGGGGCGCTTTGTATTTCCCCTCAGGCCGGTTACTAGTTTTGATATCATCTAAGTGTTCTTTCTTTGCAGCCATTTTAGGGAGTAGACGGATTAGCAAACAGATATTTATTGACTTCCTATGCTTGAAAGGAAGCACTGAAGTAACTTACAAAAGGATTATGATCACGATAAGCACCATGTAGGTGTGGTGTAAAATTCTTGTTTCTAGGATCCCCAGCACTCGAGTCCATATCTCCTTGTATGAGACAGGAGAGAGTATATGAGCTGTGAGTCATATAAAAGAATGCTTCCCCACTGAAATAGGGAAAGGCATGTAAGCAGTTGGAAAGATTTTAAATTTTAGAGTTCGATGTTTATAAGAAATTGTATAATTAACTTCAGTTTTCTTTTCTAATGTAGTTTTTTTTTTTCTCGTGATGAAGCAAGTCTGCCAGGGCGAGACATTTCCTTGGTTGGTTTATTTTTGAGTTGAAAAGCATAGCTCAAAATCAATTTGAGTTTGAGCAGTGAAAAAGGATACACTCCATTGTTTTTGACAGATCACATGAGTTATGAGCTGTATATTTCTTGATTTTAAATTTGAAAGCGTTTAGGCTAATGTGCCCGATTCAGAGCATAACAATTTTCGTTTGATATAGTCTGCGGAAACTGGTAAATAAGTCTTGATGTGTAGGGCGGTTGGATGCAATGTTTAATCTTTAATTTAGGCTTGTGTGATTACTGTTATTCAGAATTTTTTCGAACTGTTTTGCTGCATGGTCTCTAAGCTGGTGTTTTAGTATATGTTTGCCAAGGGGAAAATGGATAGTTCCCCCACTTCAGGTGCTGATTTAGCGATCTTGTTGGCTTCCTCGTTTCCAGGGATTAAGTTATATCCTGCGACCCAAGAGTGTGACAGTGTGACAGCATAATTGTTTTTTTAGAAATTCCGGTAATTTCACTGAAATAAGAAATGTCAAAATATTCATTGTCTATTTCTGTTAAGCAAGCTTTATTACATGTGAAGACCGTACATTCTTGCGAATTTTAAAGTCGCATTTCTTTATATTTCTTTAAGATGTGCACATGACTGCAAGTTCATCTACCATAATATCGGCTTTTTTCGGAATTGTGATCGATATTCTTGATCTAATGCCGGGAAGAAAATACCTACTGTACAAATTTTAAATTTCCTCTTTGGGACCATCTGTGCAGATGTGGAAAAGGATTGAAATTCAAAATTTATGAATTCTGTCTTGTACTGTGCATTGATAATATTGCCAGGAAATTTTTAGGGATAAGGCTATTTTGCTCAGAAAGAAGCCCCGGATAACTGAAGTTGCAAGTTCGAGGGAAAGTGAAAAAGTTTTTTTTGTCCTCTGCAAATTGTAAAATTGCTTCATCAAATTCACTTTTGTAGATGGTGGAGAAGATTGGTGCTTTGATAGAGTTTATTTTGCTTTTTATAGAGTGAAAGTTGATAGTAACTGGTGGCTTTTCTTCTGAAATTGTTTATTAATATGTGCTGTAGTTCCTTCGAATTTGAACGAGTGGCATATTATATTGATATACAAGATAAGGGTAATTTATTTAAGCGCTGCTTGTTTGGAACCTATCTAATTTCCTTAGTTGGAATTTGGAAGCTGTTTCTATTCCGAAAGATTCGTACTCTATTTTGGATTGCAGCAGCGCCTTGTAAAGTGTGGTGATGGGATGGGCCCCTTCAAGTCAGGATCTAGGGAAAAAAATAAATCGAGGGAGGAGGCAAGAATCACAACTGAGTCGAGAAAATGTTAAAAGGAGGGGGGGGGGTGCCAAGAGACTGGATTTCCAATGAATTATAACATTTTCCCCCTCCATTCTACAAGTTTAAAAAAAAATTAATTTGAAACGTGCATGAAATGTAAAACGTTTAATAATTTTTCCCCTATTGCCATTATTAGCATTGTGAAGGGAGGGAGGGGCTAGCCCCCTTTCCCCCCACCCAGGTTCCCATGATTATCTTCCGATACATTTTAGTACATTAAAGGTTTTGCTTCCAAAGATTGGTTTCTATCTACTTTTTCCAGTTTAGTTTCCCATCTATAATAGCCTTGAAGAAGTAGTGAGAATCTTGCATTAAGATAGTCTGTTATTGATTTCGGTGAAGAATTTTTTTAAAGATATGATCATCATCAAGTCCGCCGCCAAGTTGTCCCCAAGTTTGCAAATATGCATAAATTTTATATATGTAGGGTCCTCTAAGTCCTTCAATAGAATGGAATTGCTTTCGCGTGGACCATATGGTTACGTCATCCATATGTAGACTTGGACATTTTTGCTCAATATGTATGGAAGATCTGGATATAAGTTTTAAATAAAGTTGGTGATAGGGT
Source organism: Ryuthela nishihirai (assembly GCA_038380435.1). Taxonomy (NCBI): domain Eukaryota; kingdom Metazoa; phylum Arthropoda; class Arachnida; order Araneae; family Heptathelidae; genus Ryuthela; species Ryuthela nishihirai. The sequence continues at coordinate 78,641,426 of JAWZYU010000009.1, read as the reverse complement.
TGAGACCTGATTGATTCCATCGTTAGAATAGAATACGTCAGAGAGCTCAGTTCCTAAGCGAACTTTGATATTTCTATTGGAGATAATACTGGAGATACATTTCAGGGTTAGATCTCCCAGTCGTGCCTTTTCGAGCTTAAAGAGAAGGCCTGTGTGCCAGACGGTGTCGAAGGCATTGCTAAATGTCAGGTAAAATGGCGATCAAAGGACTATTATAAGAGGGAGGTCTGAGCATCAATGGGACTGCCACAAATACTGTCCATAGCTCATCTACGTTGTTGAAAGCCTTTCTGAATAGGATGTAAGATTTGAAATTTTTTTAAGTTCCAGTCGATTCTATTTTTTTAATAATCTTTTCAGTTATTTTAAAGCATTGTATTTGGTGATGTTATGGGTCGGTACGATTTTAATTCTGCTTATAGATTACTAGGGTTTAGAATCGGAATAACGTAGTGTTCTTTTCGTTGCTTCGGGAATGTTCAATTTGTCCAGTGGAAGTTGATGATTTGTAAGAAGAGGTGCTCTATGGTAGAGGGGAGCTGATTTTTGAGAACTTTGTTAGTAATCTTATCCGGCCCCGCTGCTGATGTGGTGATGGCTTGATGGTTAGCATGTTCAAGTTCTTGAAACAATTTTTTTTTGAGGAGTTCTCTTTGTTTCACACTGCAAGATTTTTCTTTATTTCTTCTCCATTCTTCAATTTTTCCATGTAATAGTTTTAATTTATTTTGAGGGGTTGGTTGTGGGTCACGCATAGGATTGATTGGAAGTTTGATTCACAACTTCTTTGTTAGCTTGATTGTTTTGTAGGACAGGTGTCTTACGCTTTTATTCAGGGACCATGCTTTAGATAGAGGTATAAATATGTTTATTTGATTGCATATATTTCTCCTCTCTAGTTTCCTAGCAAATCAGTTTTTTTTTATTAGTGCCACAAGCCTTTTGCAGTATTTAATGTTCTATTCATTTTTAGTTCGTCCTGCTTTTCGTTCCGATCTTCTTCTAATGGTAATTAATTTCCTTATATACAGGACACTCTGTTTGACTGTTGCTTTTTGACTTTCTGAAGAAAAACGGACGTATCTTACACGAATAGCAATCCATGAAGATATAAGAACATCTGTCAGTTTTGCGATAGGTGAAGAAAGTGGTTCAATCCACTTGACTATTTTTTCTACTTCATCTATTGAATTCTCAGCAGAGTTGGCGACTGCTAGGCATTATTATGTGCCAGGAACCATTCCTCTATGGTATTAAACTTGTATCGCGAATGAACACTCAGTAAGACCAGTGCTTTACCATCACACGGGCTCATTTTTCCTCTTATAAACATCGTGTGTTCAACACTGGTTAAATCATGGATTCTACCCGTTGTTGCCAGTGACTCGTAAACTGTTAATAGATGGACACATAACAATGGAATAATGCAGAACATCCCATTATAAGTGGTACATTCCTTATAAAGCAGCTACTGAGTGTACACTTAGTATATTGTTCAACACTTTTAATCAATGCGTAATATATCTTTTTGTAGTTCATTAATCGAAACTTTCTTCTCGTTTGGGGCATTATAGCCTTAGTTGCTCATGCGCCATAAAACCCAACCAAACAATCAACCAATCGAAACTTTCATTAGTAACCGTTTTTACAATGTCTGTATACTGTCCGCTATATAATTTATGAATTTGTCTTATATTAATTTGAGTTACTTGAAGTGTAATAAGTGAGTTTTTTTATGCGAATCATTTGCAGAACTGGTCATATTTTAGCAGATTTTGATATAAATGTTCAAATAACAATTAATATGGGCAATAAGTTAGTCGAAAAATTCCCCCTTGATTGTGATATTGGATGCTGTGACTGGCTTTACATTAACAATTAGCAGAAATAACACTGCTAAAAATAGGTTTGGAAAGGCCGCCGTCCATTGGATGAGACGTTAAGCCGTATCTCAATGTGCAGGAGAGCTATACCAACACCTCCTATAACAGAAAGCCAGGACACCAAATTTATGACGTCAGCTTTAGTAGCCCTACCATATAGACGCTTCTTATATTTTTTATTCTAATATTAGTACTGGTGGACTCTGTTATAATCTTTATACTAATATTTATCTATATATTTTATTAAGGAGAAAAATTATTTGAATTCGTTAGTAATGTGATATTTGATAATAAATACAAAAAATTGTCTTTGTAAATAAAATATATTTGTAGATAAACATTAGTATAAAGATTAGTACAAGAGTCCACCAGTAATAATATTAGAACCTAAATTACAAGAAATGTCTATATGATAAGGCTCCTTAAACGACACCATAAATTGTTTCATTTGCTTTCTGTTATAGGAGGTGTTGGCCATACCCTGTGCACGTTAAGCAACACACTGCATGGCCTTGACGGGAGGTTACCATCTGTCTCATAACAGATGTCCAGTGGGTTCCCTTCTTCCAAACATCTCTAGGGAATCCTTGAGATCCTTCTGATCTGATCATTTAGTCCATTGTATTAAAAAAAGTGCCACTCAGATGTAAAACAATTTGATTTTTCTTACGCTGTTTAATAGTCACTTATATTTTCTTGTTTGAATTATATTTACGAAAAACATTTTGCTTTAGGATTTTATAATTTAAAAAAGGGTAAAATTCCTGATAACAGTTTTGAAAAAGAAAATATTTTTCCATACTGTGTACAAGTTTCTCGTACGAACACCGTGTAGTGACAAGCTAAATTCATATTTCTGCTATGAACAAAAATTTAATTGAGTCATGGTAAGTAGCACAGGTAAGCAACAACCGTAGCAGTTTAATGGCATTTAAAATGCAATTAGTGCGTTAAGAAAGTTCTAGTGAATGACACCAGTAGCTATGCTTACTTCCTCAGCTTTTTACTTCGACCCATGTCAAAAGTTTCGTTTATTAGCATTTCTTGACAGTTAGTTAGGAAGTTATATTAAATAGTAAATGAAGTAAGCATCAAACTTAATGCAACCTTACGTTTTATGCCTTGTTGAATAAAGAGCTTGATCCAGCGAAGGAAAAACAAATAATTTTCATTATTAGCTTTGGAGTTTGTTTTCTTTTCACGCTAAACTTTTAGTTATTTCTATTAAATATTAATTTCCCTAGTGCGTGTCATATTTCTTAGTACGACCTCTTAACACTTTTTGTTCATTTCAGGAAAGAACCTATCTTATTCGGACAAAACAAAAACTAAAACCCATTACTAGAATTGTTTGAAAAATTACGAACTTGCATTGAAGTATATATATAAATTTCTTTAAGAAATGAACATATGATACTCAGAAATCGGAGTTCAGTGTAAACAAACCAGAACACATTTTATGTGCGTTTCGTTAACGAGTCTCCAAAGTCTCGTTTGACGTTTTTCCTGATCTCAAGAAAATAAATGAGAAACATTTTCTTTTTTAGTTGTTGTCTGCTGAGGAAAGTAAAAGATTTAAAAAAAACCCTTCTTCTTAGTCAGTAAAATTTAACGACAGAGCAAGTCCCCTGACAGAAATAGCTCGTACAGCATCGCCTTCGGAAGTTTATTAAAGGATACATGGCTCGAGCGTTTGCTTGAAGTGGAATATTTTATAGAACAATACCGAGGGTCTGTTGCCTAGAAGGGGGAAAAACCATCATGGCCACTGCAGCTTCCCAGCGTCCTCTTCACTCGCCTGCCTCCTGGCGTCTGTGGACCATAAATAACAGACTATAACCGTAATCCCAAGCCGCTCGAAGTCTTCCTGTCGGCGGTGATTTCCTGAGGCGGCATGACCACGATCTCCCGTGCCTCCCTCTGGCATCAACTTTCCTCCCTCCCTCCCACCATCCACAGCCTGTGTCAGCTCACTAATGCTCTTACATTCTCCGACCAAGAGGATGAGGTTGGCTTCCTCCCGGAGAGCAACGGAAGTCCCTTCTGTCCTGTGAAACAGAAAGATCCTTTGCGACAGAGCCAGCCAGTCATTTGATACTATTTTCTCTTTGCTAGCAATCCCGCTCTGTGTAAACAGTTCGCTTTGCGATGTGGAAGGCAATTTTGCCATCTTGTTGCAATCATCACGTGAGGTGAGTGGATTTGAAGGATGCCGCTGACACGAACTACTTCTCAGTCGCATTCTATCCATGTCTGTGTCAAGCTAGTTATTCAAGTCAAAGTCAAGTGCTGAGCACACTGACCGAAAAAGAAAAACAGGGAAATTAAAAAAACCTTACACCCAAGCAACTGAAAATGGAATGCGCTCGTAAAAGAAACTAAATATTTAGGAAACGTGTATGGAAGAATTTAATGACCAAAGAGCCAAAGGGTACAGACACCAAGAAACATCTATTTAAGTATTACATGGTCATTTTAAATGCAATTTACACGCTACGTTTACAGAGGAAGTCCAAACGAAGTCACTATTTCTAGGGATCTCTTAAAGAATCGTCATTTTATCTCAGGACATCTACTGGTGAGTTCAGGTTGCAATCTTTCGACTCTTTTGTTGTTTTTCTGCAGGAGTTTTCGTCACCTGTGCTAATTTCAATTTTAGGTCTGTATTTTCTTATATTCGCAGCAGCAGGAAAGCACACATGCCAGAAATCTCTTTATACTGATGTAATAAGTTCACCGGACCAAAAAATTAGTCAACCTGGCTGAATATCACCTAATAGCGCGTAACGTTTCTGTGCGAATCAAGAACAGCCGAAATCCTTTCTGGCATGGATGCCACCAGTGTGCGGATGTACTGCACATCAATATTCATCCACTCTTCCAGCAGCAAATGCCGCAGTTCGGCCAGATCAGCCGGATGGCTGGGACGGCGCTTTACTTGTTGCCCCAAATAGTCCCACAAGTTTTCTATGGGATTCAAATTCGGGGATTTGGCGGGCCAGTTGAGATGTTCGAAGGCTTCAGAATGGTCGTCGTGCCAATCCGACACACTTCGAGCCCTGTGCACATGAGAATTGTCGTCTTGGAAGACTAGGATATCCTTCTGGTGTTCATTGTGGAATGCTGCACAAGGCAACATGTGATCGTTCAGTAGCTCCATATAGCCCTTCTGATTCAAGTGTGACGTTTCGCAACCAAAGGACCCATTTCCTCAAACGTGAAACACACCCAAAATATCACAGAGCCTCTTCCAGCTTAAACAACACCTTGCACACAGTCCGTATAGAAGACTTCATGCGGCTTACGATGTACCCATCACCTCGCATCATTCGAGTACAAGCAAAAACGTGACTCACCCGACCAGATCACCAGCTTCCAAGAGTCGGCAGTCCAATTTTGTGGCGCCACGCCCACTGTAGCCGTGCAGCCTTGTGCAGAACTGTTAAAATGGGTCTCTTCCGCAGTACTCTGCTCCATATATCCATGTCATGCAGTTCCTTTCAGAGTGTTTGTTCGGAAACAGCTTGATGTAGGCCTGCATTGATTGACTGGAACAATTCCTGCCTCGTTGCAAAGCGGTTTGCCCTAATAGTACATGACACATTGCGGCAGCCCCTGTTGGTGAGCACAGTCTTCTGCTGCAGTTCTGGCGACGATTAGTATGGACTGCGATGTACGCCACTGCTGGAAGACCTTTTGGACAGTACGTTTCGACACATTTGCAAAGGCAGCAACTTCTTGTACACTTTGCCCTTTGGCTTGGCAAAACGCAATAACACCTAGTTGCCACTCTTGGCGCGACCCATGTTTCATGGAGCAACTAGCACACACGTGGCACAAAACCACTTCTTGTCAATGTATGAACCATAACGTATTTCACAGCTATTTGTAGGACGCGTTTATTACTGGTGCGCCCTCTGTTGCTGTCTAACGGATGTAACCCTCTTATGGCAGGAGATGATTAATTTTTTGTTCGGTCAGCTTATTTATATATATATATACACACAGTCATATCAGAATAATATGACCACTCACGGAATCACAGTGTACCCATCCAGGCATGTCACAAAGTGCACATGACAACACCACACAGAGATATAAGCAGCTGGCCAGGACAGATGAGCCATAGTGTGTAACGTGAGCACAATGGGCAGAGGTATTGATTTGACGGACATTCAAAAAGGAATGATCATCAGCTACCGTGCAAAGAGTGGAAGCATCTCGGAAACAGCAGACTTCATAGGCTGTTCGCGAGGTACTGCAGTAAGGGTGTACCAAGAATGGACCGCTGGCACACTGAGTACCTCCAGACGTCATAACTGTGGAGTCCCAAAGTCCATTGACCCCAGAAGAGAACGTCGCCTCTGTCGATTTGTAAAGGCCAATTGACGCGTAACAGTGCAGCAATTGACCACTAAAATGAACGCTGGGGCACCCAGGTACGTGTCCCCGATAATAGTAGAATGAACCCTGTTATCAATGGATCTTCGGAGTCGATGTTGCCTAAAGGCACCCAAGTTAACCAAGGTCCATCGGCAATGAAGCCTGCAGTTCGCACGGGACTACTGTCATTGGATAGTGAAAGAGTGAAAAAAGGTTGCCTTCTCCGACGAATCAAGGTTTCTACTCCACAGAAGTGACGGGCAGTGGTGGATACATGAGAAGAGTCAGACACATGAGAGCGTCAGACACATGAGAACCAAAACCCAGGCACGCTTGTTGGTTAAGTACAGACATGCGGTGGCAGTGTGCATGTGTGGGAGATGGTTTCCTGGTATGACCTGGGACTGCTGGTACCACTGGATGAGTCCCTGAACGTCAATGGCTACCTGTACAACCTCACTGACCACATGCATCCCTTGATATTGGACGTTTACCCTGGTGGTGATGGTGTCTACCAACAGAACAATGCGCCCTGCCATGCCGTTAAGATGGTGTGTGACTGGTTCCAGGAACAAAACAACGATGTCTCCGTTCTCCCTTGGCCGGCGAAATCGCCCGACCTCAATTCCATGGAACACTTGTTGGACCATTTGGATCGACAGGTTTGGCGTGCGGACCCACAACACGTCATCTCCGGATCCTCCGTACTCTGCTGGAGTCTAAATGGGCACGTGTGACTCTGGCAACCTTCCAGGGCCTCATTGCGTCCATGCCACGCTGTCTCGCCACTGTCATCCGGGCCAAGGGTGGTTATTCCCATTATTAGGCAGGTGGTCATATTATTCTGATACGACTGCGCATATAGTAATGTAGGGGTTCTCAACGTGGGGTACGCGTGAAAATTTTTGGGGTACGTCGCGAGAGCTCAAAAGTCTCTAGATCTAGTAACAAAGTAAAAATAACCATTGTTATACTATAACTATAGTTTTATCTATCAATATAAGGGGCACGCTAGTTATATACACATTTCCAAAGGGTAAGTGAAGCATAAAGGTGGAGAACCACTGCTCTAATGTATAACTTAAAAATATAGAAGGTGGCATTGATAAAAATAAAAAATAATAAATAAATACCCCCTCAAGCAGCTGCTTGCCGCAAGCCATTACTTCTTTAGACTGAATTTTGGAATCTCCTGAATTTTACATTTTTTAATTTTGATTTTTTTACCCTACATTTTTTTGTATTTCAGGCTATATTTTATAACGTTTTGCATTTTTTTCATTTGCTGTTTTTTCATACAGAACAAATGCAAACATACGTTAAATATTGTTCTCAATCATTTTGCCTCACTGATATTGTCAGTGCATTCTAACTATTAACTGCTGATCAATATAGTTATCTTGGCCATCGGATTTCTATGAAATTATTTCAAATTTTGACTTCATCTGCTGTGTAATTAGGAATACAACCCAGTGTAATCATTTAATTATTTTATTATATCATGATTATCTTCAATATGCCACAATTGTCACGGCCCTAAAAATGCATCCCTAAAAATGTATACATATACATAACCCTCACGTAGCAATGAACTATAGAGATCCAAACCGACTATGAAATTTAATCCTTCAAACAGGACTATCCGGGACGACAGCTGTTACATTTGGCCACTGCAGACCAATTCTAAATGTTTGATTTGCCTGCCTACCTCATCCTATCGTTTACCCTTTTTCCGAGGCCTTTAGGAACATTGTTCATAGACCATTTCGACAAACTCTGAATCTGCATTAGAGCAACATGGCCAAATCAACGCAGTCTCTTCCTACAAAACGTGCTGCTCAATGGTGGTTCAGTAGCAAAGTATCACAGTCTGTAGACTTGGAACTCATGAAATAGTTAGCTGAAAAGATTTAATTTCGTTGTGAGTGGGATTCGAACCTATGCTTCCTAGTTATATGCCTTGCATGTTTATCACTATAACATTAGTGGCTAATTTTTTCGTCATCGAAGGACTTTACTACTGAATTATTGATTTGCGATACTTTAGTACTGAATTATTGATTTAAGGCCATGAGCTTGAGTGACAAATAATTAAATTCCAACGTCTGAGGCAACTTGTCCATTTCCCGACATAGATGGCACCACGAGCGAATCAAATAATATGAGGGAATGTTCATATGTCACATCAGATGAGGAAAATGTTAGCCGCTGATGGTGTAGTGGTTAGCACACCTGGAAATGTAACTGGGAAGATTGGGTTCGAATCCCATTCACGGAGAAATTAAAAATTTTCACTTACCTCTTCATGAATTAATGGTGGTTGATGATTCGTTAGCAAAACTACATCATTCTGTCTTACATACCAAACCACCTAATACCTAAGATACTATGCAAGCATCTAGAATCATAGGAATTCCCGTTATCTACCTTACAAAGCATAGTAATCCCTCGGTATAGGAGCAATCGGTTTACAAGTTTTCGCTTATAAGGGGTGCACAAATTAATAACAGTTTTTCGATATACGAACCATTTTTCAGTTATACAAGGTCTTTTCTCTCGCGACACGAATTTATTTTTTTGAATATATAATAAGCATTTGTTTCTATAATATATTCATATTTATAATAAAATAGTTCAAATGAAAATGCATAGGCTAATGACTAAGAATGTAATTTAAATATGGTAATTAACCATTAGTGAAAAAATCAATTCATAGTAAATACACAGATTACTTCTAGATGTACGTCAGCGTGCTCTAACCACTAAACCAACTACCGGATCCGTAATTTATTTCGCAATGTGACTTTTATACCTTTCTATGAATGATTGAACCTAGCGCCATTTATAATCAGGTCTTTTTTTTTTCCTACTTAGGTGCCGTTATATTTTGCATTTAGATGAACATTGTATATTTAGGGAGAAATTTTTTATCTCTATAACGAATTAAAATTTATAACATGGGCAAAATAATGCAAAATAATTTTCGTTTTACGAGTTTTGGTCTTACGAGCAGTTTTTGAGGGACGAATTAAGCTCGTAAACCGTGGGATTATTTTCTATTCAAGTTTACTACCATAACTAGAAATCATACAGTCTAATTGTATTATTTAGGTGTATACACCTGGGTTGGTTGGGTTGTTTTTCCTTTGAGCGGCACTTTTTTTGCACACAATGGGCTAAATGACCAGATCATAAGGACCCCAAAGGTTCAGAGAAGGTTGGGGGAGGGAACCCACTGGACAGCTGTTAGAAGACAGAGAGTAGCCTCCCGTCAAGGCATCCAGTGTATTCTTTAGCGTGCACAGGGTATGGCTCTCCCACACACAGGGCCAGAGCTTAACATCCCATTCGATGTACAGCGGCCTATCCAAGCCTATCGGTGCCCTACTTGATCTACATAGCTTAAACGCATACTGACCAAGGACGGGGAGTTTGCGGAGATAACCCTCAACGCTAGCCTAGATGGGACTCGAACACGAGAACTGCAGATTACGAACCTGGCGCACTATCGACTGAGCCACCGCGCCATACACCTCACTATTTTGATAATATGGATAATAATACTCTACTAAAATCCCTAGAAACAATAGTTTACCATAAGATATTCAAAATTGCAGTCAGCCATGGGACGACTGAAACATTCCCAGTTCGAACCATTTCAGTCGTGATTTCATCTACCTGCGGATGTTTGCGAGATTATAATTATGAGATATCCAAAGTAATTTCAGGTCCTGAACTTTCTCTTAATAGTTGTCAAATGTATTTCACGCCCAGTTATGAGTCCTTGTGATTTGGCCTTTTTTGTCGTTCTGAGAAAAAAGGAAGGGAATTTTTTAGGTAAAACTATCCAACTAGTAATGTTATATCAATTATTATGGGTTGATACTGGACTGAATTCGTTTTCTTCATGTTAACAAATTTGGATGTAAACTTTGTAACTGGAAAAACATGAGAAATCACATGTTCATTTTATAATATATTTCACCTTTCACTTGAATCTTCTTGCAAATATATTAAGATTGAGAAATAAACTAAAAGTGTTGAATAAGTTCTAGCCCTAAGCTTCAGCAGCAGAGTTGACAAAAATGAAACAGATCCTGACCGCAACTTTCTTAATAAAGTTTGTCAAAGTAACTTGAAGAAAATGTTCTTTGCTTGGACAAGTATCAAATTGTGACAGAAAAAATTTCATTTCCATCAGTGGGAATACTCAATGTACGATGCATAAACCCTATTTCTTTTTCCAGTTTTAATAAAAAAGCACGATTTCCATTATCTTCTACTTATCTTAAAAAAGTTTCCTTTCTCTCCCTAGTAATATTAAAAAAAAAATCTAAATGCGCTGAAATTTCTTTGGATATGATAACTCTGAGTTCATTTAGGAAGTTCCAAAATATTCTTAGAGTAGGAAGACCCAGCCATTTGAGAGTTATTGCGGAACAAATCCGAAATGCCAATTGGTCCATTCGAATCAAACATGGCAATTAAGTTATGGCAAATTAGAAAACGTTTTTAATTAAGAGATATTCTGGGATTATTTATAAATATCGGAAGGATGCAGAGACATTTGTACAATAATGCACATTCGAAACATGCGTAATTTGAATTATCCATTGTGTCCAATGGTGTTCTTTGGAATGTGAAGCATGCAATTGTCTGGGGAAGTAGCATACCAAATGAGATGCATATTGTTCACATAATATGCTTTGCCATGAGCAGCAATGGAATACAAACTGACAGTGAGGGAACAAATATTGGGAAATTATCGTGATAGATCGGATATCAGGGCATTGCTGAGTCAACTCGTCGCAACGTGTGATAACTGTGGCATTTGATTCCACATCCCTCTTAACAACTCTCTGCAGTGCCCGTTCTGTATCATGTACAAACTATGACAAACAGTTTGCTGAAGTGACAGATTAACTATATTGACCCTCAATTGTAATATTATATTGAGGATGTATTGTATTGGAATGCCAAGATTTTTCTTAAGTTTCCACAAGGAAAGAAGAAAAGGCAATTAGAAATTTCGTGTTTAGTTTCGTTTTTCGGACTGCAGTTCTTTCGAGTACTAATTTTTGCCTGCCCAATTGGCTTAAATACGAGGTCAAAAGGAGCACAAGCCTCAATAGAAGGTTCGAACACGATCCACTGAGCAACCGTTAAGAGAAGACGAGAGCCTTTCACTGCTTGTGCAAAATGCAAATGGAACTCTCCCACGCACGGAATCTCGGTTTAATATCTCTTCAGAGAGATGTCACTTTTCGAAAACGTATCGTTGAATATAAATTAAGCATAAATAAACGATAAAGCGTGATCGATGGAGAAATTTTTAATTCCGTGTATATGACGGAAAGTCAGAAAATATCTAGTTTGCTCTCTTCCAAATGAACAGATATTTGGGGCTGTGGCAACACCTCATTTAAGTACCAAATAGCAGTGGCGTGCGTCATTAGGGGCTACCGGGGTTAATCCATGATTAAAGCTATGTCAGCGATTTTAAAAATGTCATGTTGGGGGCAGAATGTTTAGGAAAGTAATACAATATTATTACAAGTTGCTCTAGAATATATCTAACAAATAAATGAAAAAATAATTGGTAGCAATGTTTAAAGTAATAATAATAATAAAATATATATGTACCTAAGAGTTCTACTATTTTCAATTTTGTGCTATTACTGTAAAAATAATACATTTAACATTGCATTCATTTCTCTGGTATATTCAAAAGCTACTTGCAATAAAAAAACTTAAATGATATTATACTATATTTTATTAAAAAAAGTTCCCTCTGTTCATAGCGCTATTAAAATTGCTACCATGTCCTTAGCCCCCGCAGCCCCTAATGATGCGACGCCACTGCCAAATACTGTCATTAAGTGGCAGTAGTCATCACAATTAAACCGCCGTGTTGAGAGATGCTGGGTCAGAGAGAGCATGGCGAAAGTATGGACTTTGCGTGTATATGAAGCTAGAGATCTAAGCAGTAACTCTGTTTCAGTGGGCACAGAAAATCCAATGGCGGAAAACCATCGACAGCTTCTGGCTGCGTACGGCTCTATGTCCTGTAATTGCAGTATATGGGGAAATGGTGCCGTGGATTCGAAAATGGTCGTGTGATTGAAGATACCCACTCCTGGAGATAGGCAACTGTTCATCGCCCACCATACATCCCGACCTGGCATCCTTAGATTTTTTATTGTTTGGGAAGCTGAAGAAGCATCTCCAAGGATGACGCTTTTCATTGGATGAAGTCGTCAAAGAGAAAATTACAGAGTGGCTTCAGGAGTTGGCCTCGTATTTTTATAGGTTTCGATAAGTTGATCGACTCTTATGACAAGTGTCTCGTGACTATGTGAAAAAATAATACATGTTTATAGGGATATTTCTTGTATGTTATGTCCGATGTAATTACCAGCCATATGCCAATATTAAATAGGAAACCTTGCTTTCTGACTTATCCCCGTAAAAGTAATCTTCCAAATAGCGATTAAAATTTTATAATTGTCTGAATGATAATCGCATTTGACTTTTTTTTTCTCGTGTAAATGTAAACGCAAAAGAGGCCTTTTGTCCTCTGTAAAACATTATTTTGCTAATATGCCAGTTCCTTTTCATGAAGTAAAACTGTTGTACCAAATAGCGAAATCTTCAAAGAGAAGAAAAATGTCATCATACTGAATTACTTTTTTCAATTATTCTGCTTAATACTCGTTTAATTCTTTATTTAATATCTTTTATTCACTTCTATTTTGTTTCCGATTACGGAACGTGAAAAGAATATTGAAAATATTAGTGAATATAATAACTGTTAGTTGATCGTCATACAATACTGAATTCGTAGAAATAATTTAATGTTTTATTTTGGTTCTGAATTTTACTTTTCCGAAATGATAGATACACAAAACACCTTTCCAGAGGTTTCATCATAGGGCTAAGTATGGCTGCTTGGTCACTGCGGCGCATCACGGTGGGAACGCATTGGGATGCAACAACTGTCGGCCGAATTTGGCGACAGTAGTTGGAGGAAGGTAATGTACGTCGCTGTAGTGGGACTGGTGCACGTAGGTGGATATCCTACCATTACAATTTTGAAGGAAGAAATGGTTTCTAAGATGCGCCAGTCATATCATTAAGTATTATTATGTTGTAAAATATAAACTACACAATAAATACTCTACGAACTAGTATAACGTAAGTTTAAAATTTCAGAAATAAGTTACAATTCCCTCTTTTATCCTTGCCTGATATTGCAAGTTCAACAGTGATGAGGTGTTGAGACTGCGATACTGATGGAGTTGAAATATATATTTGAAAACAATGTGCTATTTTAATTTTTATCAGCTTTACCACAGTCAGTTTTAGAGTGATTTAATAAGAATTATGGTATACTTTTTATTGCATTCTCTAAGTCAGTCGAATGGGTTTTCTGCTTTTACAACCTACTATATGACTTCAATAACCTTGTAAATTACAGAAGAGGAAATTCTAGGAAAGATCTGATGCGAAAACAGTGCGTTTGATTTTTAGCGTTTGCTTGCCCTGTAATTGCTTTGATAAGGTTACCTTGAACGCATGAATTCGATTTGCATATTAAAATGAAAGTAAGGGCATAGTAGAATGAAATAGGTTCAATGATTTATATATACTTTTCGAGAAAAGTTTCCGGACACCCTGCTTGCTCCACCCCTCTCTTTGGACCTGCAAATAATTCCTGAGTATGTTGAGAATATTACTCTTAAAATATTTCCGTTATGTCTACAGCAAACACTTTTGATGTCGCGCACATAAAAAGTGCTTGCTGTAGGTACATTTTCCCCTAGTATGTCTTATATATTTTTGTGTACTGACACTGCTGTTCACCGAAAACTATTATCTTTACAATATATCAGTAGAGGACTCGCAAGCTACAGTTACTATAATAAGCTCAATTCAAATTTCACGAATAAATCAAAGCTGAAGAAGGAAATTTAACAATTTCTGAAGTTGAGCAGAATACAGGAACACATTCGTAAAATGTAAGGGTAGAAACTGCATTTTAATCTTTCTATTTTGGCTAGCTCCTTTTCTACTGAGATGCGATCTGCTTTACACACGGTATCCATGATTTACACTTGCTAATTTCTTTGAGTTGTCCGTGACATACAGCTGCTTAGCGAGTGATTCTAGAAGTGTTACTGTGTAATTTCTCTTTGACGGTAAATTCTGATGCCAAAGGTTATGCTATTAATTTCGTGTGTGAGTAAATGTCGAAATTGTTAATATACATTGAAAAGTTCGTATCCAGAACGAGTCTTATATATTTGCAAAAAAAAAAACAACTACAGATTAAGGGCGACTGCTGCGCGAAAGTTGTATGTTTTCCTCGTTATTTGCGAATGTATGTTTCATGCTTCATCGTTAGCCAAAAGTTTTATTATAGTTACTCTGTTTTATTCGGTTATTATTTAACATTAATTATAATTTATAACAATAAGGTTATTTTATGTAAAGCTTCTATATTGTAAACGAGGGGTGTCCAAAATATTAAATTTGCTAAAGACCTCTAATTGTGAGATAGGTGCAATAAAAAGTACAAAAAATTAAATTTCTTCATTATATACTGCTCGACATAGAAAATGCACATCAGGAAGTATTTGTCGGAGCGCCATGCAAATAGGTGGGTATGTGCCGACAGTTGTGTTATGTAAATGAATGCAGTCTCGAACCAATCACATGGTAGGTGAGGGAGATAACAGAGCAATACTGCTCGCCATAGCTACGTTTTGTCGTCCTCACCTGGACGTGTAGACCACTGCATCAGAGGGATTTCGGTGGCGACAGCACCTGCAAGGAGTGAGAAAACCTCAGCGATGTCATCAGGAATCCTACCATCACACAGACACCTTTCCAGAGGTTTCATCACGGTGGTAACGCATCGGGATGCAACAACTGTCGGCCGAATTTGACGACAGTAGTTGGAGGAAGGTAATGTACGTCGCTGTTGTGGGACTGGTGCACGTAGGTGGGCATCCGAACGCCTCAATCGGCAAGCTGTAGCAGCCCATTTATAATCCACAGTGGATGACATTCGACGTGTTGTACAGACAACTAAGGACATCCCCATGTTAACACTGACTGTGAATTGCAGATTGGCTGAGGCAGGTTTCCACTCTCGCCAGCCATTTCGATAACTGCCACTCATTGCAGCACATCGTTGTGCAAGGTTGCAGTGATGCTGTACCAGACATGTGTGGTGGGATGAATGGAACCATGACATATTCAGCGAGGAGTCTCGATTCTGTCTCAGCTCCACTGATTGCTGATTGAGAGTCACCGGCTGATACTGCCATCCGTGAGCATCACATGGCTCCTTAGCCTGGTGTCATGGTTTGGTAGCGTTATCAGTTTCAACAACCGTTCACCACTCATACATATAGTGGGTGTACTGACACCACAGAGATACGTTGATGAGATACTGCATCCCATTTCGTTGCCGTATCTGCATGGTATCCTATCTCTGATGCCCAATTTCAACATGATAGCTCCCACTCACACACTGTCATCATCAGCAGACAGTGTCCAGTGCCTACAAGGCGTCCAGGTGCTGCCTTGGCCAGCGGGATCCCCAGCCTTCCCCCCAATAGAGAACGTGTAGGACGTCATTGGCAGACTTCACTCCTCTGCACTACCCCCTCATAATGTTGATGAATTATGGACACAGGTCAACTATGTATGGTGCGTGTTACTTCAGCTACCATCTTAAGACTTTTCCACTCGGTGCCACGCAATGTTGCCGAATGTATAGCCCAGCATGGCGGTCATACGATCTACTGACTCAGGCCGCTTTATACTGTCTCCTCGCCCATCACATTTATGTAATCCCTCAGAAATTTAAATAAATTTTTTCCCACCTATGTGTCTACATGTGTGGTAAGTTTCGTCTCATTTCGTGCATTCCCTCATGGTGTGACATTTTCTCTGTCGAGCAATGTATGTTCTGAAATCAAGTTAAAGCCATAGACGCCCCAAACAAAGAGAATTCCCTTCAACCTAGGATCAATGACTAAAATAAGCTTAACTATATTTTTAGTTTTAGAGCCATCATATTTAACCAATATGCGAAGCGAGTGAAATAATGTCTCTTGCAAATACAATTTGAAATGATAGTAATGTTTTATATGTGGATAGGAATGTTTAGGATTTGATAACATGGTGACACAATAAACGAAACGTATTGAGAATTTTTATCACATATCCATATTCCACGACTCAAAGAAAGAAGAAAAGGAAGAAAACTTTGCTTTTTATGTTATGCTGGTATTTGGTGGGTAAAGTCTTCAGGGAAATCATAGTGGTACTTCGCGTCGTCGAATCACACCTGCATTTTCGTTTCCCTAACGACCCGTATGGAGGTGAGTGGAGCAAATAAGGAAAGAAGACGTAAGGAAAGCAAGATAAGCAAGGAAGATGCTTTAGTTGCAGTTCCAGCACCTCTCAGATCTCGGGAGAGTGGTGGCGTGTTTCTATATTATTTCAACTCACGTCGGTAGAGAGGAAATTTCTCCTTTTCCTTTACTTCGCCAAAAGTAGAACGAGGGGTTATCTGCTAAGCTTCCGATTTGTGACGTTCTTCATTCCTTGACAACGAAATTGTCCTTTTCCGTTTGCTTTTGGGTTTTCTCTTTAATGTATCCTTATGAATCATGCTCTCAAAATTATGGTTTAGTGAATCCGTTTAATTCGCGATTTTTTTTTTACCATTTATACGTAGACGTTGCTTCAATGATAATTTATCTGTTTCCTTTGCATTACATGTACAGAGTTGATCATAGCAAGCTCTGTGAGTTTAACTGTAAGAGCAACATCACAAACAACTTCACATCACAAACTTAACAGAGCAAATATCACACATCCCATATAAATAGCACATACAGTTAATAGCGAAAGCAGAGGAAACAAATGATTAATTATAAACTAATGTTAATTAATAATTATAAACAAATTATAAACTAATGTTAATAAATTACCCAACCTCAGGAAAAGTTAAGTATATGCAGTTACAAATTTTTATAACGTAAGAATGGATAACAGTTCTGTAGGCAAAGGATTAAAAAAGTGGAACTATATAGTTTCGAAAAAAGCTACTATATTCATTCTTAAAATTTCTTTGCAGTGTATCATAAATGCCAGATTGAGTCATGTTTTGTTACTTTCCTTTGTCCAAATATTTTGAGTAATTTGCTTTTCAAATTTAATTTAAAACTCAATACTTTTGATTTGGATGAAAGCATATTTTTTTCATCGTAACAGAAAGGCAACACTTTGTAAATTTTTAACAATATCTTGAGCCTGGTGGTTAGCGCACTAAGCTATTGATGAAAGGGACCTGGATTTGTGTCCCAGGTAAGACATGGAGGTTTGTGTTGTTTTTCTGCTGAGGTCTTGTTTTGCTCACAGATCTTCTCTATGACATATTATACTGACAGACTCCTTTCAGACCTCTGTGGCAAACACCTGCTTGAAGTAATATTTTTTATTTTCGTAATTTGTGTTTTGAAATATTGCATTTTTAGTACTTGCAAATTTTTGTGGTAAATGATATACTAAATACGAAATTATACATGATATTTATGAGCATGCATTCCAGTGAATTAATTGCATATTTAATGACTCTTGGTTAAAGCTACGAAATAATAAAGAGTTATAGTTCAAAATGTAGAGCATAATTCACGACAATGATGATATCTCAGTGTCAAGCTGCGAGAAGAAACGAAACTTTTGCGCATCATCTGAATATTTGAAGAAAGTGAGTAGAATGACTCAAAGATAATCATATTACTTTTTTGCATATCTCATTTTCTTTGAAAACGAGATATTAGTTTCTCTTTGTCGTCTGTCTGCCTCTCTGTCCGTCTGTAGACATCGAACTTTTTTGTTTATAGCGATAAATTAAAAATTCTTTTTGTGCTGGATAGGTATTGATGAAATATTACGATATGCACTTTCCGAATCTCTCTAAATCTATAACACGCTCTCTATCGGTGCAAAAAATTGAAACTTCCAAAATTTCAAACTCATATTGCAAACGATGTATTTATGCTATAAATTTGAAATTCTGGTGGCGGAATGTGCAGATCACGAAATTTCCACTGTCACAATGAGTCGGCGCTTTAGACCCAACTTTTTTTATTGTTTGCAGATAGTTGTTTGTTTATAGAGAGAGATAAAGGAAAAATCATTTTTCGGGTTACACAGGAATTGATGAAATATTATGATTCACTCTTTAGAAATCTTCCTAGAGTTATAATTTTGCCCTGTAACGGTGGAAAAATTTAGAAATTCCAAAATTTAAAACGAATGTTGCAAACGATGTATTTATCCTATATATTTGAAATTTTGGTGGTAGAATGTGAAGATCACTGAATTTTCATTGCTAAAATGAGTTGGCGCCTTAGACCCAGGGGGATGGAAACACTTTTTTTTTCGTTTTAGCAGAAAATTGTATTTAGAGATAAATGAAACTAGAAGAACTCATATCGGTTCTGGCGCATATGAGAATCTCGTTTTCAAAGAAAATAAACTTTTTCCTGTACCTATACCTCTCTCAGAAATGTAGATAGATTATTACTGTCAATGGAATATCTCTTAAAAGCTACCACTTATTTTTCAAATTTCTATTCTATACAAGTTATTTTTAAAACTCGATAACAATGAGCTGAAACCGAAGACAGGGGGAAAAACGGTAGGTTATGCGTGAGCTGACTTCTGCTCTGGTAAGTAAAGGTCTTTTTTTAAATTTGCCGCCGCGAGAGGTTAAAATTCTTCACTTAGTATTATTTTGACCGGATTTCTGAAACTTTCAAATTTGTCTCATGGGATTTGAGTTCCCTATTAACATCTTGTAACTTCATGTTATTAATAGGGCTGAACGTCCCTTGAAGCTGGGGCGGGGGTGGCTCAGTCGGTAGCGTGCCAGGCTCGTAATCTGTAGTTCCCAGGTTCTAGTCCCAGCTGGGTCAGCGTTGAGATTTATCTCCGCAAAATTCCCCGCCCTGCCCACGGTCAGTAGGAGACACCGATGGGCTTGGAAAGGCCGCCGTCCGTCGGATGGGACGTTAAGCCGTAGCCCCGTGTGCGGGAGAGCCATACCCTGTGCACGTTAAAGAACACGCTGGATGGCCTTGGCGGGAGGCTACCATCCGTCTCCCAACAGCTGTTCCAGTGGGTCCCCTCCCCCAACCTTCTCCGAGCCTTCGGGGTCCATGTGACCTGGCCATTTAGCCCATGGTGTGCAAAAAAGTGCCGCTCAGAGGTAAAACAACCCAACCCAACCCTTGAAGCTTTCTATCATCATTTTTGCTGCTACTGAAGAAAACTATTTTGAGTTTACCAAAAACCATTTTGTGTCATTGTATCTTATAATCATGAAAAAGTCTGCTAAAGGTAAAAAGGTCTCTACTATCGAGCCTAAATGCAAGCAGAAAGTGGACAAGAAAGTCAAAAAATACTCCTGTGCTACTTCTCTTTCTAATCTCACACATTCACCTGAATCTGCTTCATCCTATACCTTACAGCAGTCTGTTTCTAGCAAAATCTCTGATCATGTAGAAGTGCAATCTCAGGATGTACATGACTTCACTTTCATTGAAGATACTCATGATGATCCTTTTTCCGAATTATCTTCTGAACCGGTTCAAGGATATTTTTTAAGGAACAAGACTGATAAGCAAAGTACATTTAAACCTATCAATTTAATTACTTCTTCTGAAGCTAATTTATCTACTAGTATTCACCCAGATATTGTACAACATGAGGTAGAATCAATCTCTGGAAAATTTCCTAGTCATTCAACTACTTCTGTTAAATTAATTATTGCAGGGAAAAATAGTCCGATGAAGAGTCTTAGTATCGCCAGTTTAGTTCAGTTCTTTTACGAAAAGCTGGGCAGAAGAGTTACAGGAAAATATCTTCCTAAAGGAGACTTTTTGGTAAATCTAAAATCAGAATATGAAGCTAATATCATTCTAAAGTGTTCTCATATTGAAACTCTGCCTATTTCCATCACACGACCCAGAAATATTATTCATCCAGAAGGTATTATTAATAAAGTTCCACTAGATATTACTGAAGATGAAGCTCTACTTTATCTCAAGGATCAAGGAGTAACAAATGTTAGACGTATGAGACATTTTGCCAAAACAGCAACGAATGAAACTGGAGAAAGAGGAAATCCTATCTCGAAAATGATCTTAACCTTCAATCAGAAGATTTCCGATAAGATAATAATTAGATTTAAAGAATACAAAGTGAATGCATATCTAAGGCCGCCTCCAATTTGTCGTAATTGCCAGAGATTTGGGCATTTCGCGGCATACTGCAGAGGCAGAACTCGATGCAAAAGATGCAATGGACATCATAACCATAAAGAGTGCAAAAACACTTCGTTCTGCTGCCCCAACTGTGGAGGAGATCACCCTTCCACTTATGCAGGATGTCAAGTGAGACTGCAGGCCTGTCGAGCAAAGAAATTGATGATCCAAAATAATCTACCATGGTCACAGGCATTAAAAAAGTTACAACAAGAGGATCATTCCTACATCTCTAAAAGAACTTTACAAGTTGATAATGCTGAAACTTGTGATACTCTTACAGATCAAGACAGTGCAACACATATTTTACACAACGAAGCAAGGAAGGTTGTCAAAAAACAACTTTCTTCTAATGGAGTGTCCGTTGTAAAATCTATTGAGAAAAACCAGGATCACATCAATAATTCCAATCCCCAGGTAAAAAAATCGTTTGAAGAAACTGAAGATGAAATCATCCTCCTTAAAATTAATGATGTCCTGGAATGACTAACAGATCTCCTAAACTTACTGAAAAGCTCATCTGAGGGCAATAATATAAATAAGTTTAGAATCAAGCAGAAATTTTTGCAGATACTGAATAAATACGAATAGCAACTTTATTAGTAAAAAGAAGAAAAAAATATATTTTTTTATGGATCTTTTCCACAATTCTAATAACTTCTTATTTCAGTGGAACTGCAGAGGTCTGAAAAATAAAATTCTTGAGTTGAATACTCTTTTCCGGGATAAACATTTTGCAGTTCTAGTTTTTAACGAAACCGTATGTGGAAAAGGCTCCTAAGATTTCTCAGTATGTTTCGTATCTAAAACCTAGAAATGATGGATCTAATAGGGGTGGGGTGGCTATCTATGTGCACTCCAAATTGCCCCAAGCTGCAATCGAGATCTCCTGTCGCAATCAATTCCTCGAATTTGTAGCAGTGCAAGTGAAAATTAAAGATTTTACTTTCAGCATTATCTCACTGTATAATCAAGGTTATGATGTTTCGTTGGAAGATTTCAAAAACACTTTGGATCAATGCCCCCAACCATGGCTTATCTGTGGAGACTGGAATGCACACAGTAGATCTTGGGGATGCCCCTCTACAGACAGAAGAGGAAACGTTGTTGAAGATCTGATCATGAATCCTTAACCTGGTTGTGCTCAATGATGGCTCTCCTACCTTTTTCAAACTTCCAGGAAGAGGAAGTGCTATTGATCTCTCCATTGTCTCAGCTCCCTTTGCCAAACATTTTGCATGGATAACACATCATGATTCTCTTGGGAGCGATCATTTACCAGTCATTATTTCAGCTAACTTTTGGTCTAAAATATCTAAACCTCATTTGAAAGTTACTAATTGGTTCCAATTCAAGAAAAATATCTCATTTGAACTGCAAAATGCAAACAACCAGTCTAATCTAATTGAATTTAGTTCTTCTCTCTTCAGGAACTATCAATGTAACACTAAAGAATTCAAAGGCCCCATTAAAATTTGTTCTTATGCTATTGAAGTAAGAAAGATCACTGCAAATAGGAGAAGTGAAAGAAAAGCTAAAAGATCTGGAAATTTAAAAGATATTGAAGATTACCAAAGAGTCTGTGCTAAAAGTAAAAGAGAAACAAAAATATTGAGAAAAAACAGTGGCAAAACTTTTGCAAGGATATTAACTTCCAGACTCCTCAGTCAGCTATATGGAGGAAAATAAAGAATATTGGAACAGCTCCTGAACCTACTCCCATCTGGACCCAACTTACTATAGCTCTAAATTGCACAACCGAGAAACTGGCAGAATATTTCGTCCATCATTTCTCTTCTTATTATAAGTTACCTACTTCTGATTCATTCAGAAACAGCAGGGATAAAATTTCCAAATTTATGGAAGCAGTCTTGGATGAATTGCCCCTGTCTCCAGAATATTTGAATACTCCTTTCAACCTATGGAAACTTGAAAATGCTATAAAAAAACAAAAATAAGAGCAGTTCTGGACCAGATAGAATCACCAATGTTATTATTAAATCCCTTCCACAGGAAGGACTGATACATTTATTGAAACTACTTAATGAATGCTGGAACAGAGGTAAAATTCCTGATACTTGGAAAATAGCCCAGATCATTCCTATTGTAAAAACTAAGAAACCACCTAATTTATTATGCTGCTACAGACCTGTTTCACTGACTTCTTGTCTTGGGAAAGTATTTGAAAGGATGATACTTTACAGACTCAATTGGTTTCTTGAATACTCTGGAATGCTATCTTCTTTCCAAACGGGCTTTCGGAGAGAAATGTCATCTCAAGATAATTTGCTTCAACTAATTGCTGAGTCACAAAATGTTCTTTCCATAAAACAAACAGTGGCTGTGCTTTTCTACGATATCCAACATGCTTTTGACAGTGTTTGGCATCTTGGAATCTTTTTTAAGCTTTTAAAATTAGGAATAACTGGCAAAATGTTTAACTATATAAACAATTTTCTGAAAGACAGAAAAATTCAAGTAAAATTAGGAAATGTTTTTTCAGCTCTTATCCCTGTTTCTGTGGGTTTACCACAGGGCAGCGTTCTCAGCCCTGTGCTTTTCAACATCATGCTTCAGGACCTACCTAAGTGCTTAAACAAAAGTATTAAATATTCAATTTTTGCTGATGATTTGGCTGTTTGGGTTACTGGCAGAGATCCTGACATCCTTCAAAAGAATCTACAAATAGCAGTCAATCAAGTCCATAAGTTTTTAGATGAATGGGGATTTTCAGTTTCACAAGATAAAACTAAGTGTTTAATTATTTCCAGACCACGATCTAAGCACTTCCCATTAAGACTACAAATTAACAATGAACCTATTGAAGTTGTTAAAGAACACAAATTTCTTGGTGTTCTTCTTGACCATCATTTAAATTGGAAACCTCAAATTAATCTAGTCTGTCAAAAAGTTAATAGCAGATTGAATATGCTGAGATATCTAACTGGTACATCGTGGGGAGCTAAATCTAAAACTCTCCTTATTTTCTACAAAGTTTTAATACGCCCGATTCTCGAGTATGGTAGCCAGCTGTACCTTAATGCTTCCGATTCCTTGTGCAAAAAGCTAGAAACCTATCAAAATAAAACTATTAGATGTTGCCTCGGATTACTTCCTTGATCTCCAACTCTTCCAGCACTTGCTGAAGCTGCCATACCTCCACTCAGCGTTAGAAGAAATTCCATTGTTTTTAAAAGTATAGCAAGAATGAAAACCAAGACCAATAAAAATCTAATCTTAGATAAAATTTTGAACTGCAAAAGATCGAGCATTTTTAGAAGTATCAAAAGTAATATTTTCCTTTTAAATTTGATTAACAGAAATATTGCACGAGACAGCATACCCGATTTTCCCATTTGGAATATCTCTAGGCCAGATATTTTTCCTTACATCCCTGACGTGATTTCAAAACATCACTACCCTTCTGAAGAACTATGGGCTCTTACCATGCAGTATATTGGTGGGAGATTTGCTGGTTTTTGCCACATCTTTACTGATGGTTCTAGAAGTGATGAAACTGGAATAGTATCCTGTGCTTTCTGCATTCCTGGTCTCAGTATTAAAGAAGGATTTCCGTTGTCTAATCCAACATCTATTATGAATGGTGAATTTTGGGCTATCCTCAAGGCACTTGAATGGGCATTCATTTTTCATTCAGAAAAAATTCTGATTCTTTCAGACAGCAGGTCTTCACTCCAAGCTCTTCTAGCTGATCCACGTTGTACCTCTAACTGTTCTTTAATTTCAGAAATATTATGGCAATGCAATAAACACGTTGAAGAAAATAAAAACCAAATTGTGATCCAGTGGATTCCTAGCCATATAGGAATCCATGGGAACGAAGAGGCAGACAAAACTGCTAGAGAGAGCTTACAGAAAACCGCAAACATATTTAACATCATTACATACAAAGATTTCTGCATTAGAGAAAATAAAATAACTCACTCTGAATGGATTAAACTTTTTCAAAATAGTCGGAAAAATGTTGGCTTATTCTATCGCAGCATCTGTAATAGCCCCCCACCCCAACTTCAAACATCTCATCTGAGCAGAAGACAAGAAACAGCTCTTTTCAGGATTAACCTTGATCACTGTGCTTTAAATGAAAAGCTCTTCAAAATTAACAAAAAACCCTCTCCACTTTGTGCCATATGTAAAACTCCAGAAAATATTTCTCATATCTTTTTACATTGTCCTCTCTATCAATTTCAACGACAAATTCTGAAGGAAAAGATGAAGATTATTGATGAAGAATTGTCAATGAAATCTCTTCTCTGCAGAAGCTACAGTAAAAGCAATAGATTTAAAATTCAGACCCTGATTCTCAGTTTCTTGGAGGAAAGTTCTTTATTATACAGAATCGGAATTCATCCTTTGCTGGGTTTTCGTTTTTCGAAAATAAAAAGAAGAGGAATTTAATATACAAATATGAAATATATACTGTTAAAAAAAATGTGTTTTTGCTTACAAACTTTCTCTAGTGGCCAGTATCTCAAATGATAACCTCATGATTATTTTTGTGGTGGAACTGAAGAAAGAACTGTGACTGTTATTTTTTTATACCTTGTTTGAAGTGTTAATTTTGTTTTTGAAATCTCTTTTGGCTCAGAAATGAAAAGAAATTAAGATCCAAGAGTATTAGATTACAGAAAGTCTACTCTGCATAAGTAGGAACTTTTCAAAAATTCAGAAAAACTATTATTTTTATTTTCTACATTGTGATTTACACGTCCGATTCTTTGTTTGGGATAGCAGGAAGCCCATTGTTGAAGGGTTTCTAACCTTCCCATCACATTTTATCACATCACACCATCGATAACAATTCAATCATCAGACCGGTGATTTTCTATGCTTCACCCATATGGGCGAATATTACACCCACCAATATTCGTAAGATTCAGGTCTTACAAAACAAGATTTTGAGAACTGCGGTCGATGCCCCCTGGTTTGTCACTAATAGACAACTTCATAAAGACCTGCGCATCGACCATATATTTATACACACATATAAAACGCACCTCAAAAAGTTTTTTTGAGGCTGTAAGCTAATAATCACATTGAGATTATTTCTTCTCTGATTCTTTACGATCATACTTTTTGAACAAGTACAAGAGGCTTAAAACGGTAGCGTTCTCTGAGGAGACCTACCCGTTTTAGGTTTTTTATACAATTTTAGTGCTATTTTTAGCTTTTCTTATGTTTTCCCTTAGGTGCAAACCTAAGGGTGGTTTACTTATATATTTTGTTCTTACTCATGCCAAATAGGCATATCTTTCTGATGGAGATGGTTAGGGGTAAAAGTATTACCCTGTACATTGAATACGATTATACGATCGACGATCTGCGATAACAATTCTACCATATCATATTTAGTGATCTGTAAAGATATATATATATTAAAACTTTAAGTTTTTGAAGATGCGAATTTATAAATACATTGGTTTCCATAAATTAAGGGAAATCCCTATAAGTCAATGGGAAGTTAACGTCAAAGCTCTATAACTTCTAAAATAAGTTTTATTTTTGTTTTGAAATATGTGATTGCAGATAAAGATCTCAATCAAATAAATCAATATTTCGATTTTCAACAATATTCGTTCAGTATTTAATGAATTATGGAAGTTTGAATATTTAGCGATAACAATGACAGCTACAAAAATTGACTTCATAAGTTGATTAGAACTTAGTACTATGTGTTGTATCAAGTGTTTAATAAAAAAAGTTTGTATTTTAGAACTTTGTGTAAAGAATTATTTTACTCTTCTACAGTTTTGTATAAGTTTCTTAAGACTGGCATTGTTGTTGTCAAATATTCAAACTTCCATAACTCATTAAATACTGAAAGAATATTGTTGAAAATCGAGATATTGATTTATTTGATTGAGATCTTTATCTGCAATCACATCTTTCAAAACAAAAGAACTTAATTTGGAGATCATAGAGCTTTGACGTTAGCTTCCCATTGATTTAACATAGGGATTTTCCTTAATTTATGAAATCCAGTGTATTTTATTAGTACCCATCAAAATAAAAATGAGTTTTCATTTATCATTTTCATTGTTTCCAATCGAAACTTTATGACGTTCACATTCCACCACGAAAATTTTATATGTCTATCATTAATATATTGTTGCAATATTCATTTGAAATTTTGCAATTTTCAAGCTTTTTCACCAGAAGAAGGCGCATTTATAGTAATTATTGATTCCGAAAGTGTGAATCGTAATATTTTATCAATTTCTTTCTAACCCTAAAAAGATTTTTTCCCTTTATCTCTAAATATAAACAGTTATCTGCTAAAACGAAAAATTGTGTTTTTCCACTACTCCTGAGTCTAAGAAGTCAATTTATTGTTGCCAATGGAAACATCATAGCGTTAGATTCCACCACCAAAATTTAAAATATCTAGCTTAAATATATAGTTTGCAACATTCATTTTTAATTTTGGAATTTCTAAAATTTTCCACCGTTAGAGGGCGCAATTATAGTTCTAGGAAGATTTCGAAAGAGTGAATCATAATAATTCATCAATACCTGTGTAACCCGAAAAATAATTTTTCCTTTATCTCTAAAATTAAATAATTATCTGCTAAAACAAAAAAGGTTATGTTTTCCCACCCCCTGGGTCTAAAGCGCCGACTCATTGTTGACAGTGGAAATTTTGTAACCTTTACATTCCACCACCAAAATTTCAAATTTCTAGTATAAATACATCGTTTGCAAGATGAGTTTGAAATTTTGGAAGTTTCATTTTTTTCAACCGATAGAGGACTCATTATAGCTTTAGAAATATTCGGAAATTGCATATCGTAATATTTCATTAATACCTATCCAGCATAAAAATAATTTTTAATTTATCTCTGTAAGCAAAAAAGTTCGATGTCTACAGACGGACAGACAGGCAGAGAAGACGACAAAGTGAAACAAATATCCCGTTTTCAAAGAAACAAGATAAATTTTTTTTTTAGTTAGATAAGAATTGTTAAAATATTATAATTCGCACTTTCGGAATCTTTAGAACGTCTCTAGAGATGAAAAAGATAGAAAATTCCAATATTTTATACGAATATTGTAACGATGTATTATTAATGATAGAAATGTGAAATTTTGGTGGTAGAATATGAGAGTCATGAAGTTTCCGCTGGAAACAATAAAAATGATGATTAGAATATTATTTATTAATTTATATTATAATTCACATTTTTTAAATATTTAGTAGTGTTAATATATACGTTACCGCTAAAGCTCGAAAGCCGTTAATGTGCACATTACCTAGCTAATCTGCAGATTAACTGATTTGCTCCGTTAAAGTGCGGAATCAAGAGTTTTCCGCATTTTACCTAGGTAATGTGCACATTAACGGCTTCCGTATCGTTAAAGTTCAAAAGTTTGTTTCTCTCATAGTGGTGAATCTCTTGAATATGAATCTTCGTGTCACGTGATTCACTCGTCCGCATTATAAAAAACGCCCCGGATGAGCGGAGGCCAAGTGGGAACGAATCGGTAAAGTGATTCATTCTTGATAACGAATCACTAAAATGATCCGTTCTCACTTGGCCTGCTCATTTTGGGGGCGTTTTTTATAATTCGGACGACTGATTCATGTTGACAGAGGGATGACCCTGGTTTCAACTCTACTCTCGGACACTAGATAAGTAACATTATGTTAATTTAAGCGTACAGAAACTTTCCTGTTGTTCCAGCAAAGATCTTATTTTCACTTTAACGAGTGCCTAGTAGATAATGTGCAGATTATCCAGGTAATTTGCAGATTACCTAGGTAATTTGAGAAATGAAACAATTTTCCGCACTTTAACGGATCACCCTAGTTAATCTGCACAATACCTAGATAATCTGTAGAATAACTGATTTCTGCACTTTAGCGGTAACATATACATTATATCTTTACAGATCACTGAACTGATGAAACACATAAGTGTTATCGAGTTTTACAAATTTATTTATAGATTGTAACTTTGAAAAATTAGTGGTAGGTTTTAAGAGATATTGCACCGACAGCAATAATCTATCATCTTTTTTAAGAGAGGTGTAGGAAATGCAACTTTTTACATTTAAGAATTAAAAGACGAATACTTTTATGTTGTATAATTACTAATAAAATACTATTTGCGTTTTTCCCATCATCTGCTAGCTCAAATTAAAACTTTTAATGAATCAAACAGTAGGTAACGGAGAAACTTTATTCTCTTTGAAAACAAGATTCTCACATGTGCCAGAGGCGATATGCGTTCTTCAACTAGAAAGCGAACAAAAATTATCTAATTTTGTCGTTTTTTTCGAGTAATAACACCTACATAAACTTCTCTAGAGCCTGTAGATAATTTTTCACATTTACCCATCTTGCTATCTCTTATTATATCTCTTCCTCTTCCATTATACAGTGGCTTACTATCGAAACGTTGGTTTCAGAATTAGTCCTTTTGACATTTCTGACTATTTCCCTCTTTCAAATTCACGAAGTACACTTATCAACCATTCAAGTACCAGAGTACTCAGAAGAATTTTTAAAGAGATCCTTATTCAATAAAAAAAATAAAATACTGGTTTGGAAAGTCAGATATAACCCCAAAGATATTGCTAAAATGAATCTTCAGAGCTATGACGAGGTCGTCACGAAAGGAGAAGAGATTCTAGCAGAATGGGAACACAAATATTCACACCATACCCGGAATTTGAACTGTAATCAAATACAATAATTGACCGACCATTGGGACCAACTTGAACTTGTTAGCATTTTAAATTCGGATGGTACATATCAGTTTACGCACATATGTCAATTAGTTGTTCCTGTGAACTGATATAACGTTCCATTGCTTCGATTTCCTTGGAATATTAATCTTATGCAATAAAATAGGTTCATGGTAAACCCTTCACTGGCGCTGAGGTGATTCATAATCCGTTTATAGAAATCGATCTGCACCTGACGTCATGTCACTAGGAAATCTTATTTCCTGAAGCCGAAAGGAAGCCTGTAGATTCGGAAATCCATTTCCGGATTGTACGACTTGCAGCGATATTTCCTCTATGCGAAGCTTTGTTCAATTTCCCAGCTCCAAATTTTGAAAGTGTCTAACATCGGTCGTTTGCTGATTCGCCATTTCACGTTACTGTGTTTGCTTTTGGTTTCAGTTATTCTTTAGATAAAAATGGCCTAGACAATCTCCTTATATCCCTATATATATATGTTCACATTTTTCTCATGTGTTTATTTATTTTTGTCATACGTATAGGAATTTCCAACATAAAATATAATACAGAAATCAAGAATGAAAACATTTCATGTAAGTGCGATAGGAATTTTTTCTTTCTTAAATAATGCATTTCTGATTCCAAACATTGGCTTAGCTTTTACTAATTATAAACACTGAAGACTTAATCTGAATATGCATATTTATAAATATTTACAATTAAATTCGAATGATTCATTACTGAAAAAACTGGTTCGGAAAATCAAATATATAACATGCAATATCTCATATTTTCTTAGTTTCACGATGACTAAAGTAATGTTTTTAGGTGTCGAACGATTTTGTTTCATAATTAAGAAAATTTAAGTCTTAAAAGTTACATAATTTTTGATAAGTGATGAATAAAATTATCATTTAATAATATTATTGAGCATTAAGGAACAGTTCTATTCGTTTCATAAGTTTCTCTGATACTTAAACTGTTTTGACTGTGGGAATAAAACACTGAGATTCAAAATTTATTTCTTTTATACATTATTTTCATTGGTATCAAATATTACAGTAATTAACTGAGACACAGAAGTCGTAAGCATTGTTGGCTTTAAACATAAGTATCGTATTTTTTTCTAACAAACTATAATGACCTTCTACTTGTAATGTTCAGTAAAATCGAAGGAAGGGAAAAAAGTTCTTAGCTATATTACTGTCTAAATTTTCTCTTTCTAAAACATTCTTTAGTCTGTTGTCGACTAAAGTGACCCGTTGCATATGCGCCTCGCGTCTCCTGCTACACGTGCAAATCACTTTAACCACGAAATGCTGGCATTCTTTCTAATTCGGTGAATGCGCTCCATGTACACGAGCGATAAGAAAGGAACGCGCGGCCTCGCTACACCCCAGCAGCAGTATGAGCTCCGTTACCCAGGCAACGATGACTCCGTGGTATCCGGACTATGAGCTTATCCTCCTCCCTATGCCCGAATGCAGTTTTCCGCGGCTAGGAGGGCGATATGTCAGACGGCTGCTGACTGCCGCGCAAGCAATTACCATAACCCCTAGGATCAGAGGATGAGTGCGCACATGCCAGTCGCACGCGCCTCTCGCCGCCGGAAATGTGATTATATGCCAGAGAAGAGATGTAAGAGACCGATAATGACGTAGTGCGCCTGTTTAATTTCTGCTTTGGTTTCTATGGTTTCCTAGCTCCTGATGCGTGTTCTCTGAGTAATGCCTTTTGCAGCGAGTTAGACAACGTTGAAATGCTTCGTGCTTATTTATTACAGTTGGCTTACTGCGAAACCTTTTTATCAGGAGATTTAATTTTTTTGGTCTGTTTTCTCTATCAAACAAGGGTCGAAACAGAATTTTTGATGTATTGCTCATCACTGGATCTGCTTTTTCCAGTTGTGATATTTCGCGCATACAACTGATCGCAAGATCCTTTAACGTGTTTAGTTTCTAAGTAGAAGTAGGCGTATCACCTCCGGAGAACATGGGATTCTCGTTTTCAAAGAGAATGGATTTTTTCGTTTGCCTGTTTTTGCATTGTTTAAAAGTTTTAATTGGAATTAATGGATGATTGGGAAAATGCAAACAGTAGTATTTTATTAATAGTTACAAAACAAAACAAAAAAATTGTTTTTTGTTCAATAAATTTAAAAAGTTGCATTTCCTACATCCCTCTGAGAAAAGGGGACAGATTGTTGCTCTCAGTGGATGACACACTACAACCGAAATTTCACATTTCTGCCATAGATAAATCACTTGGAACATTCGTTAAAAGTTTCGTGTTTTTCCATTTTCATATTTAGTGCTCTCTAAAGATGGAAATTAAAACTTGCGAATATGTGTCTAGACAATTGCCCACATGGCAAGCGAGGGAGAATGTTCGCTCCAAGGTTGTTTTTTCCACATAGTAATGAAAATTAACCATGTAGTAATTAGAAATTGTTCGTAGGTTTGATTTGCACCCAGGGCACATGCCCCACTCGCCCCTACTTTAATACGGCCCTGATTGTATTGCTAATAAATATTTCACTCAGGTTTCACCGAGTACCCTAAAATCTCACTTAAAAATTCAAATCTCTGCATGGATAAGATTGGATTCAAATCCTTGCATATCATAGGAAGGATGAAACGGAATACGATTCGAATTTAAAATCTTTTTTTTACACTTGATTAGTTGGGAGGATGTGGTATATACGTGATATATTGAATTTCAACGGGAAATTTGCTATTGATACCGGACTTCTACACAAAGGGTGTCAATAAATCTAGACTGGTCCTCTTGTGCAGGTATTGGTGCTCCGACCAACGATTTTTTTTTATCGAAATCATTTTTGTTGTTTTGAAAACAAACCTGCTTTAAATATAATATTCAAATTTAAAGAAACCAAATGCAAACATTACTGCTGCTTGGGATTGGAGTTGGTATAAGTGAATGGTGTAATTCGTACAGGATTTCGTACTTCTACAAGTTCGATGCCAATCTTAGCGCCAATTTTTATGTCCTAATGTGAGAATAGCGATTTTTTTTACCTATCTAGAATTGAATTATCTAGCGTCTATCTTCTATCTAGAATTGAACTAACTAGAATCTATCTTCTGTCTAGAATCTAAATCTATCTAGAATATCAACCTATCTAAAATTGAAGTTGGTTAGTGAGAGGCAATCACAACATATATGACAGAACAAACGACCATGCCATCCCGTGACTCGAACCCGAACACCGTCAGTTGAAATGTCACTCTAACCGAACGCGATACTACTGTGCCACCAAGGCGCCCTTATACAGCTGGTTGAGTTAGTAATATTGCTAATGACAGTCTGTCATTTGTCTTTATTGTCTTATAATTGATAATTAATTCCTAATATTTTAATAATGCAGTTCATTTTTGAGATTTTTTTGCCTCCATTACACTTACTCTTATTTACAAGTGGGGAATGATCCCTTTGCACCCTAGATCTGTACTACTGCCTGGTTGACAGGAGACTGATTGTCATATGGACTACGAAAACTGTTGAAGTATCAATGGCGCCGTTTCATTGTTTCCTATTGATTCCTCAGTTGCCAAACCCGGTTCACTACTACAGCAATAAATATTTTGGACAATGCTATTTCATTTGATAGAAAAATGATTAACATTATGAATTTCGTAACCACTATACAATTTCCGAAGCCAGCATTGCAAAGGAATGTTACATTTAGACTTTAGAGAGTTCATTTTTTATATCAGAATCTTAATCATTAAGTTTACTGACATTTACCAAAAAGAGAAACGAACGCTGATCGATAAATGCAATCAGAATGAGAGAAATAAAAAGCAGCTCTGCAAGGCCCCCGAAATTGTCTTAAGAACGAAAGGAGAAAAGATAAAAAAAGGCCGTGTTCTTTTTTATACATTATTATTGTCGTTATAGTGCAAGGGAAGTGCATTTTTCCCTTCTCTTCTTTAGTTATCGTAGAAGTTACAATAAAAGAACCTTTGTGTTTGGGAGAAGTGAAGCACCAAGGTTTTTTTTTCTGTCCACTGACCTGACAAAAGAACACCTTGCGAATGCTCAAATGAATTTCAGAAGAGAGTCAATAAAATGGCGCATTGTTAATGCAATGAGCATACAATGAAAGAAAAAAAAATACATAGATAAGGTGTAATTCTCTTAAAGTTTTTTTACCTTTTCCTGATTCACAGAAGATTGCATATTGTAATAATTCCTCAAGGTGGACAATGAAAGACATTATGCTTTTCATTTTGAAACTTATTTCAAATTTTATTACCTGAGTTTGTGTATCAGAGTATTGTAAATAAAGTGTCATATATAGTAGATGTGGGTATAGCGTCGCTTATTCATTCTTAAAAAACACGACTTTAAGATAAGCAACCTTAAACGAAATAGAATTTCCCATAAGAAATTTCTGGTCTTAGAATCACTTTCAACGACACCTTTTCGTTTTACTCTTATTTTAAGGAGAAAGTTCTTACTAATGCTAATCGTATTGGCAGCATGATTTTAATATGTTAACGGAAGGGTAATCCTGCTACACTCATCAAAACCATCAATCTTTACTTTGGACCTATATATATTAGAATATTTCTCACTACTGTAGAGTCAACACATAATATCTTATATTTTCGTGTTAACGGTCCAGAAATGGTTCACGAAAAGGTTGTCAGGCTACTTCAACCTGACTTGCACAAAGGCAAGCAAATCTCAATAACCATCCACTAGAAAGGAGAAATCTTGAATCTGATCTGAAGACATTCACCCATAGATTGCAGAAAAATTCACCAAGACAATACCATTCATTGTTAACAATTTTAAATAGCAACACTTGAAGTCAGCCCATGCCATCAACATTATATTAAAATACAAATACCACTCTCTCATATACAGAGTAGGCTGTCACCATTTCTCTGATGCTTCAAGTGTTAAGACACGTAGCAAACTTTGGTGCAATAAATGTTTCCTATTGTGAAATCACTTGCTGTGTATTTT
Organism: Ryuthela nishihirai; assembly: GCA_038380435.1. Taxonomy (NCBI): domain Eukaryota; kingdom Metazoa; phylum Arthropoda; class Arachnida; order Araneae; family Heptathelidae; genus Ryuthela; species Ryuthela nishihirai. Next base: position 78,607,102 of record JAWZYU010000009.1, on the reverse strand, counting down.
GTGCATTCAAGGTTGGATTGTTTTACATCTGAGCGGCACTTTATATGAATATATTTTTTTTAAAAATAAGAAGGTACTCTACACAAAGGATAGATATAATATAGAAACTAGGTAACTTGTCCTGTTCTCATACAACATACAAACACTTAGACAAGGACCCGACCACTGGTCTTAGTAGTCAAGTACGCTAACCCCTAGACCATTTAGGGCTTGAATATAATACAGTAAATAAATTATTATTTTATTTGCAGACATTTCAGAGATTTAAAAGAACTATATACGTTTAATAACATTTAAAATAATATAGCATTGATAAGAACAAAAAGAAGAGATGAATGTAAATTGTAATATTTTATTAGTACTTATATAGCGCAATTTTTTTTCCATTTATTTCTTGAAACCAAAATTTGCGTTTTACCACCTCCAGAGTACAAGGGGGGCAAATTATTGCTGCCATTGTAAACCTGTTGACTACTGCAATTCACCACCAAAGTTTCAGTTATCCTGTACAAAGGTTTTATTCAGTTTTGTTATTTTCGACCTTTTTCCATCGTTAGAGGGCGCTATTAGGGTATTAGGAGATTCGAAAACATACGAAACGTAATATTTCATCAACACCTATGTAATCCGTCAAAGATTTTTTTAATTTTCCTCTAAAAACAAAAAAATGACTTTGGTCTTGACACTCATCATCATCATTCTGAAGCAGCCATGGGCTACGGAGGTCCAACTAGACAGCGCAATTTAGTTCTCCAAGCATATCTGTCCTGAGCTACATCTGCTGCATTTGGCCATTGCACATCAATTCTAACAAGGCCCTGTTTGACATTAGGTGTCAATTAAACTAATATCGGATAAATGGGGTTCTTATATAAGTCTATGCAGATAAACCTCGTTTAGCGCTTCCTCAATTAACGCTGTTTTTCTTATCTTGTTTTCAAAGTTTTCTCTTTGTCTGTCTGTAGACATGGAACTTTTGGTTTATAGAGATAAACTAAAAATTATTTTTGTGTTGGTTAGGTATAAATGAATTATTGCGATTTGCACTTTCCGAATCTCCCTAAAGTTAAAATTGCGCGCTCTAACGGTGGAAAAAGTAAATATTCAAAAATTTCAATTTGATATAGCAAACGATATATTTATGCAAGTAATTTTAAATTTGATGGTGGAATATGAAGGGTACCAAGTTTCCATTGACAACAATGACTTGACCCCTTATCCCCACGGGGTGGGAAACACAACTCCTTTTTTAAAGTTATAATTGGAAAACTTTTTTTCTCTGGAATTGGTACTAATGAAATATTAAAATTCCCATTTTTCAAATGCTTAGTTTTAATTTATATCGTTACAGATCACTAAATATGGAAACGGCAGAACATATAGCAACTTTGGGAAATAACTTCTATGCAATAAAAATTTGAAATTTAGGTGGTAGCTTTTCAACAGATATTCCACTGACAGCAATAATCTTCCCATTTTTCTGAGAGGGGTGTGGGAAATGTTACTTTTTCAAATTTAAGAAATAAAAGACATACTTTTATTAATATAACATTTTGTATAATTACTAATAAAATACTATTTGCATTTTCCCTATCATCGTTAGCTCAAATTTAAATTTTTAAGGATCAAAGAGTAGGTAAAAGAAAAACTTCCTTCTCTTTGAAAACGAGATTCCCATATGATAGGTTATAAAGAAAAGGCGAAATGCGTTCTTCTAGTTAAGAAATGTAATTATTTTCATTTTCTTATGAATTTACCATTGTCATAATAGTTGATAAGATACACGTTAATGTTATTTAAAACAATAAATGCACCATATTATTTAAACACGATACAAATTTAATGTACGATACAGATAAATTTTTATGAAGATAATACAATATGCAATTGAAATTTTGAGTGAGAACTATCGTGATTTCGAAAGAACTTGTTGACTGAAGCGTGGAGTATTAAATGCTTTATCACCGTAAAGCAATCAGTCGTAAAGATCACCGTAAAGCAATCGACGTGGATAATTTTTTAAAGACCACCGGTCAGTAACTTATTATCACATATTTTTTTGAAACTTTTGAATTTTATTAAATACTGTTCGATTTTAAAATTTATTGTGTAATTATACCAATTTAACAGCTTTTGTTTTCAGACTGTGCTTAAATATTAAAAAATCTTATCTGTGTGAATTTTTTTTCCTTCGAAATACTGTATAGTTTATATGAGGCCTTGTTTAACGCTGTTTCATTCAACGCTCGAATTTCAGGAACACATGCTGAGTGCCGAACGAAGTATGCGAGTATTGCATTTGCTTTATCATAAGTGAATATATTTTCACTTTCATTTTATTTAAAAAACCTCAGTTATTTTTCTAATAATAAGCCAAATTGGGTATATTGAAACATCTGTTATCTTCCAACAGGGAGGGATTTGAGAGTAGGTGGGCTGCATGCCCACCCCCCAGTAATGCTAAAAATTATTAAACTTGTCTATGCTCCACGTATTTTTCATGAACAAATTTAAAAACCTTAAAAACAAAAGGGAAAATGTTACACTTCAATGGAACTCCAATCTCTTGCCGCTCCCCTTCCCTTTATTCCCCCCCCCGACTCGTTTGCGTCGCTTGCTCCCGCGGTCCTTTACTTTTTGGGACGCGGCCTTTACTTTTCACAGACGCAATACGACCATAGGTGTCACAAATAGTGACACCTATGGTCGTATTGCGTCTGTGAGACCCATTCGTTACAAATATGTGTTTGTCAAGTAACTGATGGACAGATCGAAGTACAGTTGCACCAAGTTATAGTAAAGGAGTGATGTGAAAAGTCCTGAGATGGAATGGATCCGATCTAGCATGGTTTAAGAAAATTTCAATGTTAGAAATCTTCCTTAACTGTGAGACCAACATGGCCGACATCATACGAGTATTTTCGCAAGTGTTATATATTAAACATCATTCAATTAATCTTCTTTTAAAATCTTAATAACTTCCAATTAATTATAGTTTCATTGATCAACCAAAACGTTTAGAAAGTAATTGTAAATTTCTAATATAAATATGATTGGTTTTAAGCTATTTTAGCAACTAGCAGAAAGTCATTATTATTAAGACAAATTTCGTTATATGGTAATTGTCATAAGCATTATAAGGGTAGTTCATAAATTTTTTATTATAACTCGAATGGTATTAGCGCTTCTGTTACATCGTGCTATATGGGGGGAAGCAGTTCGAAGGTGTTATTACGTAATTTTAAAATGCTACACTTGTATATACATTTGTTTTTTTTTTCTGATGGCAATAATATAAAAAGAGTGAAGACTCGTATAAAAAGAAAAGTATTACATAATATGGAGATAGAGGCATCTTCCAAAGCTTTACGAGGTGATTAAATTTAGGCTAAAATAGCGTTAATTAATTTATGGACGAGCTCCATTATCTGGTAGATGAAAAATATAAAGAAACCTTTTCTCTGTAAACCTATCATTTTGCAGCAGTTTTTTTTACTTATTTTCTGTGAAACAGCGATATTTGAATTCTATTATGTTTACTTACTATGACTTTATTAACGCATAGAAATTATGCTAATTGGCAGTGCCATGTAAGTGCTTTGTATATGTTAGCAAGATAGAATAATTTTTTTTCGGCAACATTAAAAGTTTACGTTAATTCCATGCAAACAACAGCTCAATTATTCAAATAAAAAATGAGTACTAAACATAAATTTGTCCAAGTTTTTAAAAATTGTCTTGATGTTACATGTTTATTGCATTCAATTATTTTTTGCAATAAAGGGGCAGAAGCTTTAGAATCTCATCAATCTCGTCTTCCTTATACTCCTGTTCCGAATTCTCCAAAATAATCAGATCCATGAATATGCATCGTTAATGCTTCTTGGAGGAGCCCGTGTATTGCACAAAGCACGGAGCAGTTTATTGCCGCCAAATTAAGTTAAGCATAAAGAATTCACTTCCGCAATGAAAATTCTTTTTTCTGCATTCTTTGCTTTCTGTTCTAATAAGAATCATCTCTAAAGGTTTCTACATTACATAAAGTGAACGTTATTACGTATAGTGTAAATGCACATGACATTTGCTTTTAAAAACCTTTAAAATGCTAGATGTTTATAACCGAAATGAAAAATAAAATACATCTTGCGCATATGGAAAAAAGATTCTTCATGGAATTTTCTTAATAAAACAAGCAGAATTTAGAAAGAGAATCAAATTATCGATGCTAAAAGACAGATAGTTATTTATAAATATGTATTTACGAATAAAGAGATGTAAAAGAAAATACTCTCCAAAGACGTCAAACTCAAGAATTTATTTCTGTAATATGTCTATCTCGGATCTATGATATAGACAGTGGCATGACTTGCCTTCTTGAGTAAAGTTTAAAGGCTCTAACTTTTATTGAAAAAAGATATAACCAAAACTAAGTTACCGAGGAAATTTGATAAGAAGCAAAATTTAATTACTTTCTCCAGCCGAGGGAGAACTGGTTGCTTTCCAGCAGTGGGGAGAATTAAGATACTATAATCCCTATCCAGATAACTATAATGAATATAGGTATTATTTGATTATATCTTGAAAAATTATGAAAAAAGGTGTTTTTAATGCGTATAAATTAGCAAGAGTAATTCAACAAAAAATGGTTTAAATTCAGAATTATAAGAAGCTCAACAGACCTGCTGAATATTTTAATCTGAAAATTTATTTTTGTTCAAACATTAATTATGTTAGTAAAACATTTTTATTTCAATTAAATTTTAGTAATCGTAATTAATTGCGGAGTTTTCAGTGAGTGGCTTTCATCAATAAAATGATATAGAATGTACTGGTGATTGTTCTTAAAACTTCTGTAAAAACGAACTGAATGTCAATGAATAGATAATAATAAATAGATGATATATTTATTCCATTTTCAGTACCTAGATTTACATATAAGAGTTATCTCATAAAAAAATAAAATTTATTGTTTTATTTTTATCTAAAATTAGCATAAATATGCTTAACACACCAATTCTATATTCTTTCCTGTGCATATAGTAAATATATTTAGGGAAAAGATCTGGAAAAAAATATGAAAAGGAGAAGAAAAACGGGAATTTTAGTCTTGTGACATTTAATACATAATAGAAGAAATGCAGAAAAGTTTCAAAATGAAACGAACGACATGGCTGAGTTGAACATGAACACAGGAGTGGACGTGTGGGAGCAAGGAAGTCAAAGGAAATAGCTGGCCGATAAATGTAATCCTGCGAAGAAGAGACCAATAAATAAGCTTCTCCTCATGCATTTAATACTAGTCTGCAACGATGATGACGAAAGCTCACATAGTCCCAAGCTCGGTGCGTAACGGATCATTAGGTGAGCATTAGGCAGTTGCTACACTAAAGTCACTGAATGCCTAGTGAGGCAACAGCAGGCTTTAAGTCGCTGAGGCTGGGTATTTCTCATGTGCCTCCATGCTCCAATGTCTGCTTTCGCTTTTGACTTACTGCCCTGGGAGTATCTGATCTGGAGCTAGAGATGAATACATCATCAAAAGCCGAACGGCATGCTTACACACAGACTGGCGAATACAGGAAGAATGGAGCCATGAAAGCTTGTTTTAAAATGAAAGCAGAACATCAATATATTGAAGTCTTTTATGTGTTTTCTGTCTTATCTCAGTTTCTGGAGAGAGAGTAGCGCATAAAATGCTGATGAAAATTTCCTTTTTTCCTCTTACGGAAGAAGAGAATAATGGGCTCGTATTGAAAATTCTGTACGTGTGTATGTACATTTTGTTTTAGCGGTGACTTTCAACACTGCTGCACGGCAGGCGATAAGAAACTGGAATGAACACAAATGAGGTTTTCTCGAGCAATGGAGGCTTTTTTTCTTCGATCATTTGATATCAGTGTCATTATCAGACATTGAGTGAGCTGGAATTTTTCGGAACAAATTGCTATTAGGGCTTTGAAGGAAGAAAACGTTGTATATCATTTAAAAGAAAAAGACTTGTTTTAATATCATTAAATGGAATTTGTCTCGTTTCATCTTTTAAAACATTCATATTCGGAGCAGCAAGAATGAAATAAAGAAAAAGAAACTGAAATAGAGTGTAAGAAAAGGGGGAAGAAATCCTTAATCTTGGGAGACGTTGCAAAGTTTGAGGAATTTTTCTTCGCTAAAGCAACCCTTTTGTCACAATATGTATTAACAATAGCAATGAGTTCTTTTAATGGTTGAATTTTTCAATTAGATACGGTAATAACTGCATATTTCGATGAAGTATCATCAATTACTAAAAACAAGAACTCCTTGTGTAAAAAATTAAAACAATTGAAATATAGAACTGTGTAATAAAATAAATCGTATTATATTCTCGTCAGATACAAATATAGCAAAACGTTAGGAGTGAGTAATATTAGAAAATCGTTTTTGGATATTATTACGGTTATTTAAACATTCTACCAAAGTGTGGCGGATAAATTAGACTTCTTTATTTGTTTAGCAGTGTTACTTCTAGTCTTTCTGTATTCTATTTTCTGTTGACATATACAGAGAGAGTTCTGTGCGGATATAGAATTTTGTCATTCGCAAAGTTTTAACCACGTCCTCAACCGCGTTCACAAATCTTTATCAGCATCCGTATATATTTGTTACTTAATAAACGCCGAGATTTTGCAAATGTCCGATGTATGTTTGCGAGTAACAGAGTAAAGTCTAATGGTTTATTAATTGCTAATAATTAACTGAAACATATACGTAACGAAAATGAGCATGTATTTCAGAAAAATATGCCTTAGGAAATATTTGATAAAAATTCATTTAAATGTAATTTAAATTTAATTGGAAGTCATGAAGTCACTCTTTCACTGAAAACAAATTTAGAGGAAAAATTGTCTTCAGTCAGATGTGATACGAAACCACGATAAATTTATTAAGTAATTTAGTAAATTTCTCTGAGTTAATTTTACACTTTTAGAGTTAGTTAACCTCGTTTACGAGAAAACACTCCGTTTTATTACCCAGTAACTCCGCTTTTCATTTCACTACGTAAGCTTGCTGATCTCCACGACTGAAATTTTAACAGATTTGATTCCAGTTGTTTTACTCAACAATAAGTATTTTTTTAAACTTATATTCTGCTTTCTTAAAAAAAAAAGATTATTTCTTTCTTATAAAAATGTATATTTTTTTAAGTTTTTCTTTATCCCAATGCATTATTCTTTTTTTAGATTTTTTTTTCGCTTCTGTAGCGCATTGGCATGACGTTGGTTCTCGTCGGTGACACTGCTGAGTTGCCGGGGTTGTCGGGTTCGAGTCCTGGGATGGCATGGTTGTGTGTTCTTGCATATGTTTGTATGAGGAACCGGAACAAGCCTGATACAGCTTCTGGGATAACTCCATCCGTTAAAAAATATGAATATTTTAATTCAATTTTCAAATCAGGGTTTGTTTTTTTCTATTTTTTTCAAGGAATATGTTTTCTCATTATTTCAATAATATTTTTTCATGCATGTCAGTTATCGATAATGCGATATGTTTGGCCATGTGCCCAAAGATAAATTAACTGTGACTTTGCAGGATTTTACAAATCATTTAATTTAGAACATGGATTGGCGATTTGAGAAATAGGAAACCGGAAAATGCTCTTTTCGTTAAAAAGGAGCAGAGAAGACAAAGTCATTTGAGCGATAAGGCTGTGAAGCTTATTTATGAAAGAATTACAGGAATTACCTGAATCAACACCCTACTGGTCCTAACAGATAGCATTAAAGAGCTTAATAAATTTGTAAAGGATCAGTTAACAGCTGATAAGTATGTTTGACTTGAGAGCTTCCCTGACAAAGCACAGGAAGTAGCTAGACAGCACAACAGCAAAGATTTATACTAGATAATTAATCTTTTCTGTGGGAAGAAACAGGCTGGAATGCAGAGATTGAGTAATAATCATGATAAGGTGATTGAATGTGAGGATTCTGTCATTGCCAGGTGGGCTGAGCATTTTAGAGATGTTCTAAACAAATGTGGCTATTTCTACTACCATTGGCTGTAAATGAGAATAGATGTATTACTGGCTTTAATGTGTCCCTATTATACGTTCTGAAATTATTTCGATTATCTTTAAATTAAAACTGCATCAATCGCAGAAGTAAATGAAATTACTGCTGAAATGCTTAGAGCTGAGAAAGTTTTTTTTTGTTAAACGGCTGACATAAATTTTAAAATATTTTTGTGACAAAAGTGTTGTTCCTAAGGATTTTACTAGAGTTGTTTTTATCCCTATTTAATAAAAAGTGATCTCAGTGATGATAATATGTACTTTAATCAGCGTGCTTTCTGTTCTAGGTAAATCTCTTCGCATTGTTGTGTTTAATAGAATAGAATGCATTTTGTCCCCTTTTCTCTTTAGTTTGGTTATTGATAATGTTATGAGGGATTCTTTGAAAGGAAAAATTTTAATTTCAAATAGTCTAGAGATTTCAAAATTTCTGATTTAGATTATGTGAATGACTTGGCGCTATTGGCTTGATGTTGATGACATGGATTCTTTCATTAGGCTGTTTATGAGACTGGTTATAGAGTAGGTTTGGTGATTGGTTGTTTGATTGTTTTACCTCTGAGCAGTATTTTCCCCACACGGTGGGCTAAATGGCCACTTGACAAGGACCACGAGAACTGAGACGAGATTGGGTAGGGAACCCACTTGACACTGTTAGGAGACAGATGGTAGCCTCCCGTCAATGCATCCTGCGTGTTCTTGAACATGAACAATGGTATGGCTCTCCTTCACACGGGTCCACGCCATCCGACCGACGGCGGCCTTTGCAAGCCCATCGTTGTCCCCTACTGACTGACGGCAGAGCGGGGGGGGGGGGAGATTTGGGGAGATAAATCTGAACACTGGTAGAGCTGGGACTCGAATCTGGGAACTGCAGATTACGAGTCTGGTGCGCCACTGACTGAGCCCCCCCCCCCCAATCTGGTTCGGTGATAAACAGAGAGAAAGCCAAAGTAATGAAAATTGGTATAGGGATTACTGCTGGGATTTTTAAGAATCTATGGAGAGTGTTGAAAAATTGTCCTATACACCTAAAGATTAAAAATAGGCTGTATAATAGTTTAATTCTCTCCAAAGTTAGTTATGGTATTGAAACACGGGTTCTCACTAAACATGATAACAGGACACTTGCTGCCTTTATTTCTAGATACTTACGCAGTATCTTGTCATTAGGTGGTTTGACTTTGTAAGTAACGATTACGTTAGGCGAAGGAGTCGGCAACCTCATTTGAACAGCATACTGTGCAAAGAGAGACTGCGTACTGGTAAAAGCAGAAGTAAAAGTAGATTACTAACTACAGACTGACGAATAGGGTTGTGAGCAATGTACCTAAAGGCCTCAGGAAAACGTGAAGACCTAGGATGCGGTGGGTTGACATTGTCAAATAAGACCTTGTTAGAATTGGTCTATAGTGCCAATGAATCAGCAGTAGCTCAGGACAGACATCTGTAGAACTAAATTGCATAATCTGGTTGGACCTTCGTATTCCATGGCTGCATGAGGATTTTATATGTATGTAGGTAGCTAGGAATGAATGAATGAATGAAAGAAAGAAAGAAAGAAATGCATACTTGTTTTTTTTTTTTGTTTCTAGCATAAACCTCCTATATTATATAAAACACTTCAACTCTAAATCCCTCCTTAACATCCTCATTTTGGGTTTTAGTATAACTTACCAAGAGTTTTTGCAAATAAAATAAAGACCAAGTGTATTAGAGGTAATTTACGGTAGGGAATAACTTGGGTAAATCCGGACTATTCCCTGTAATTTTCTACATAATATGTTACACAGAGAATTGGGACATTAATTAAGATAAATAACCCTTATTCTAACAGAATATTGTGATTAATTCTATGCCAGGAAACAATGAAAATGTGGAGGGGTACTTGCCACTTTAATCTTCGACAGTATTCAAAATTTTCTCCAGGATATCGAAGTGCCGAATTTCTAGTTAGTGAAAACCACTTTTAATGGCTTCTTATCACATCCGCGATTTATCACTTCAATTTTTTTCCTGCGGTTTTTTTTTTATTGGCGATAGCATTAATCTTTTATCCGCGGAGGCTTTAAATGCGTAATTATCATCAGCGCAAGGCTCTAGAGATATAAATGTGGTATATTATACGGCATAATAAGACTGCAGTGTTATAGTAATTTATTTTTAATGTCATTTCTACGAATAGTTAGTCACGGTGAAATAGTATTGGATAATCGGCGATGAGCTTATTTTACTCATTCAGACATGCTAAATGGAGTAGTTCCTCAGCACATCTACTTGAGTTCTATTGTCATAGCTATATGTGTTGCTGACTATATTATGTTTCCAATAAAGAATGGAATGACAGTATTCTCTCAAAGAGTTTCTTGTTCAATCTTCTCTTTATAATTTTAGCCGCAAAAGTCAATAGAAAGGCTGATGTGACGCCCCGAAAGGGAATCAGTGCCTATTTCTTAGAGAGCTTGTATGGCAAGTCTTTTACAAAGCGAATTACGAGTGGAATGAAAATTCTGCTTTATCGTCTACTTTATATAATACTTCAAAATTAAAAACAAGTCTGAAGACATGTAAAGCAAAATATTTTAAAACGTAATAACGGAAACATAATTTTATTCCTCATTGTTACTTTGTCGTTAAAGTTTTTTTACTGGAACATTCCGGTATAACATTTTTTTCCTTGTTTTCAACACTTCGTGTTTATTCTGAAACTAATAAATTCCGGTTTAGCAGTTCCAGTTCCGGCTCGATCCAGTTTCTTGGCTGCTCCAATTTTTTTTATTATAAATCCAAGATGAAAATGTTTCCGTTGAGGGTTTATTTAACAACGAGGCTCATATCGAGATATCGAAGAATTAATTTAGACGTATAATTTACTAGATGTATCAGCAAAAAGGTTTGTAGTGTAAATTACCTTGTTCCCTGCTATTTCCATGCTCAAAACTCATCCGTTTACGGAACTTATATGTAATATTTTGTAGCACACAAGAAAGCTGAGAATGCGATCATCGTGGGATCATCCCCGGTAGTCGCAAAAGGATTCGGAGTTCTATGCACCATTCTATAATGTAGAGTGTATATTGTTCATATCGAGTAGGGAACAAATTTTTAAAGCAACACGGGTGCCACAGGGAATGCCCCATACGGAATTTGGGCCGATCAGTCAAGTATCTGAGGTATTACAGAGGGCAAAAATAAGGTGATAAATCTCAACAGCTTGAGTAGTAATTAAGCCATTGCCAAGAATGAGCTCATGTGCTGACGTCATCTTTTCATTGAAGAAACACATCTACCGGTACATTGCGTGCTGGTGGCACCGGGTGGTTGGTTATTTATGGTTTTACGGAACATCAGCAGCTGAGGCCACGAATTCAATCGTTTAAATCCCGAATTATTTATATAAATTTTAATATTAAAGAATAACAGACCTCTCTGAAATTCTGCCGGATTATACGTCATTTAGTTAACCTACCATATATTTATCCATTCTTCTGAGAGCTGTCGGTGGCTCTGCGACACAACAAACTTTCCGCCTCCCGTTCATTCAGTTATCTATTCAGTAAACAATTACCTTACCTCTTGTATGTGTATTTATCTCTCCACACGTTTATCAGAAACTTGCCCACTGGTAAACGGTTATGCGAACTGTAGCGTAGGTTATACCATAACTGACCACTATGCACAAATAGTTATACATATTATATAAGGTTGATATATATATATATTTGAAAAAATAAAGAATGCTTTGGACAATATATATGTATATTGTGCCCATTGCGTATTCGTAGAAAAATTCTCGCATTTTATTAACATGATAGACAATTTTTAATTTTTATTTTTATTCTTCTTCAATGATTAACGTAAGTCTTTTAAAGAGCTATATTTCCACTTTATATAAATATTCCAGCTGAGTAGTACCTAAAAACGTGTACTTTAACGTGATACTTTAAAAACGTGTTATCGACTCCGCCATGACATTTGCGATAGTAATTACTGTCGATATACTTCGCTCATTATCAAGAAAAAACAACAACGTATAATTAATATAATTATATTATGTATACATTTTCACATTCTAAACCAATAGTTAAATAACCTAAAATTCACATACTCTAAGTGTAATTAATAACTTTTGCAGAAAATTGAATCATCATCTTCAAACAGTCAATGGGCTACGGAGGTCCAACCAGACCGTGCAATTTAGTTCTCCAAGCAAGTCTTCCTGAGCTACATCTGCTGCATCTGACCACTGCACACCAATACTAACAAGGTCCTGTTTGACATTGTCTGCCCACCGCATCCTAGGTTTCCCCCTCTTTATGAGGCCTTTAGGCACACTGTTCATAACCCTATTCGCCAATCTATAATTATTCATACGGGCAACATGGCCAAACCAGCGGAGTCTCTCGCTGCACAATATGCTGCTAAAAGGAGGTTGCAAACTCCTTTGCCTAACCTCATCATTAGTTACAAAGTTGAGCTTCCTAATGCCCAAGATACTGCGTAAGCATCTGGAATCGAAAGCATCTAATTTCCTGTTATCATGTTTAAAAACTGTCCAAGTTTCGCTACCATAACTAACCCTAGAAAGAACCAAACTATTATACAGTCTAATTTTAGTCTTTAGATGTATACGCCTATTTCTCCACACTCACCATAGATTCTTAAAAGTACAGGCTGCAATTCCTATTCATCTGTTAATCTCATGGCTGACATCGCCAGTGTCTGTTACATAGCTCCCAAGAAAATTAAATTGTGACACCTGCTCAAGACTGCAACCATTCAAATTAACTGAATCACAGCCTGCCTGACCAATTTTCATCACTTTAGTTTTCTCTCTGTTTATAATCAAAACTACTCTGCTACCAGTTTCATCAACAGCTCGAATGAAAGAGTTCGTCTCATCAACATCATTTCCCAAAAGGGCTAAATTATCAGCATAATCTAAGTCAGAAATTTTCGTATCTCGAGTCCATTTAAGGCCAAAATCTTTCCCTTGAAGTAAATTTCGCATAACATAATCAATAACCAAACTAAACAGAAAAGGAGAAAAAATTCACCCTTGTCGAACACCAGAAGTAATGCTATACCAATTGCTACAAGCCTTACCAACTCTCACACACGACTCAGTGTTATTATAGAAGCTTTCATTATGTTAACTAACTTGTCTGGTATACCATATGATGTCACAATCAACCACAAATTATGACGATCAACAGAGTAGAAAGCCTTTTTGAAATCAACAAAACTAGCAACCAAAGATTTCTGAAACTCTAAATATTTCTCAAGAATCTGCCTGAGCGAAAATATTTGATCTACACATCCCGTACCACTTCTGAATCCACATTGCTCATCACGCAATTGAATGTTAACCAGATTCTTAATTCTATTAAGCACAATTATGCAAAGAACTTTACCTGGAACAGAGAGTAGGCTGATACCCCTATAGTTATCACAAGAACTGCGATCAGCTTTTTTGAAAATAGGGATAACAATAGCTCTGGTAAAATCGTTAGGAACCATGCCTTTAGCATAAAAGATATTCAAAATTTCAGTCATCCAAGTGGTAACCGAAACATTCCCAGGTCTAAGCATCTCCGTAGTAATTTCATCTACACTTGGTGATTTATGAACTTTTAGTTTAGAAACAGCCAAAATAACTTCATATTGTGTTATAGGGCAAACATTAAAGCCACCAATGCATCTATCATCGTTGCAAACAATGGGAGTAGGACTACCCACATTGTTTACAATATCACTGAAATGCTCAGCCCACCTAGCCATGAAGAATCTTCACCTTCTATAACCTTACCTTGTTTATCCTTCAATCCCTGTATGTCTGTTCGTTTTCTACCACACAAAACATTAATTATCTGGTACAGCTCTCTGTTGTTGTGCTGTCTAACTGCTTCCTCGGCTTTGTCAGCCAAACCATCAAGCCAAAGATTCTTAGCAGCAGCTAACTGATCTTTTACATGTTTATTAAGTTCTCTGTAATGCTTTCTATTAGGACTAGTAGGGTATTGATTAAGGACATTCCTGCAGTTCTTTCTTTCCGAAATAAGCTCAAGTGCCTTATCACTCAGATAATTCTGTCTTGTGATCATCACTCAGATAATGTGTGTCCTTATCACTCAGATAATTCAGATCTTCTGCTCCTTTTTTCCTAAAAGAGTATTGTTAGTGTCCAAAAAATCCTGTTTAAAACGATCCCATTCTTCCTCAACTTCAGTAGTAAGCATACCATGACTGTCATAATGACTAAGTAACCTATCATGGTAAGCTATGGCTATAAATGGGTCTTTCAGAGCTTCAGTATTAAAAGTAAATTTTTTAACCCTAGCACAACACTTTTCAAGTTTAAGTTGCAAGACACTTTTAACAAGGAAATGGTCAGATACAATTTCAGCTCCCCTATATGACCTGGTATTCCTAACAGAACTAGGCCATTTGCTGTTAATTAACATATAATCAATCATATTCTTATGCAGCCCATCGGGTGAAACCCATGTGTACTTATGTATGTCGCGGTGTTTGTAATAAGTGTTAGTTATTCTGAAACCGTTGAGATTACTTACCTGTAGGAAACGCCCATTGCCATTGTAGCTAACAATACCAAAAGGGCCTATTACTCCTCCCCAAAGGTCAGAGTCAGTACCAACTTTGGCATTTGAAGTCATCAAGAACAAGGGTAATATCTTCTTTCTTGACAGAATTCAAAATATCCTGAAGTTGTCCATAAAACCTATCCTTCTCATCCTCATCGGCGTCCTCAGTGGGGGCATAACAGCAGATAATATTCAAGTTTTTAAGGCTTGTCTGAAATTTTGCTGTAAGAAACCTTTCATTAACGCACTCATATCCTAGAAGAGCATCACTAGATTCCTGATGATCACTAGATTCCTAGATTCCTGATGTCTGCTGAGAAGCAGACCCACGCCTTGGTGATGCTTATTGTCGTCCTTACCTGAAAAGAGAAATTTAAGATTTTTTTTAAGAATCTGACCTTTATCTGACCATCTGGTCTCTTGCAAGCCGAGAATATCTAAATTATAATGGTAGAATTCTTGTGTGAGGACATCAAGAGAAAAAACTGTGTGCAGAGTCCTCACATTCCAACTACGTTGAGAAGAAAATGGTTAGTGGGATGCTTAAAGAAACTATGTTTATTAAGAGAGGGAATGCCGACAATATCAAACAGCCCCCTAATCGCAGACATGGGGCAAAGACCCGTTCCCCCACCACTAAAGGCTGAAGCCATCTACACTGGAAGACTGTCTCCAATGTAGAATTTTACGAATCCAATAGAAGCAAAGAGTTCAGGTGCCTGCGATGACCTCTGCTCAGGATTATCCACCAGCTGATAAACATGTCTTGTGAATCTATTCACTTGGGGCTGTCAACCCACAAACAAAAAGAAAACACAGCGGAAGATTTTCCCTCCACAGAAGCCCACCAGTGCAGCAAATTCAGGATCCATAATCAAGCTCAGAGCCATAATTCAGTCCAGTCCAGTGGGTTTATATGGTCTGTACCAGGACCCTGTGTGGTTGACCACTTCTCAGCAGGGTAGAAAAAAAAGAAATGTAGCCAGAGTTATCCAAATCAGTAGGCCAAACTATTCTGACAGTTCTCCCCTTCCGTTCACTTCCACAAGAGTGTATCTCTTTTGAAAGGTACTAACGGTCTGCACCACGAGAAGGTGGGGTCGGACATTTGGTGCTAGGCCTGGCCGGTTCTATGCATCATCACAGGGGATTGGTGCGTAGCTCTCCTTCCAGTGACTACCTAGCTACCATTGACAGTCTCTGATTAGATTAAGTCTGCATTATTTAGGTTAATTTTTGTATGTGTGACTATTTTCAAAGGAATTTAGTTTTTTGTAATATGTTTATAGAGTGTTTTAAACATTAGTTGGAGCTATTTGTAGTATGAGGGAAAGCAATCGTTGTGTTTTGTTAATGTGGTTTGTGTGTTTATGGGTTGTTTACGAAAATTTTATTTTTTAGTAATTAGCGGTGGTGAGGATGTTTTCTTTTTTTTAGGGGAGGATTTGTGAATTTTTAAATATATTTTGTAAAAACCACCGTTTCAATCAGGGATCAGGGCGTGGGGAGTTGTGGGAATGATAGAAAAACAACAACAACACTGTTTTGTTTACATTGCGTAAAAAAAAATGGCACCCCAGAATATAAAGTGTGCTTATCTTCAGCTATATTGTATTCAGGAACAAAGAGGAATGTTTGATAAAAATCTAATTTCATTGGAATTAGTCTCTGGTTCACTAATTATAAAATACTCTTAAGCATAAAAATATTTAGAAATGATGATTATAATTGTTTCCAAGGAGAAATTATCTGTCATAGTAACAATTGTTAAATCTTGAACTATACATATATGCATGTGAACCTTTTGAAGGACTTGAAAGTTAGTGTTACTTGTAAATATATTTGGATGGAAAACCAATTTGGGAGTTTATGTATAACAAACAAATCATTATTCTTTGAATTTATTACATTAGATAACTTATGGATTTCTCTCTGTTAGAATTATACCCTGTTTTACCATGTTGAGACCTGATGTAAACAAACAGCTCTTTGCCTATTGACTCAAGACCTCACCACTACATAAATGAATTTCCTTGCTTAAAAATACGTAGATTTTTCTGATATTTTGATTTCAGTGATCAGGAAAAATAAATTTAATGTACTTTATTATATTAATTTAATGTATTTTATTCTTCATCAGGAATGAAATGGTGAATTTAAAGGATTTCCTAATTTTAGTTTAATGCTATAGAGATAGGGCTTTAGAATTTCAGCTCACAAACAAGCTGCTATACTGAATTAGATGATATTGCAGTATGGAGACGAAATTATTTATGTCAAATTAAAGCATACAATGGAAATAAAAAAAAAATACTACTTACATGAAACTTGAGAATATTCATGTCATGAAATTTCTAAAGTGTGGCAGTCAATGTAATAAATGAGCAATTTTTTGAAAACATACTTGTTGACTTAAAAAGCAACAGTAGTGATGATACTGTAGATTGTATATTACAGAATAGTGATTTCCATTTTATCGTGGACTGAAATAATATTTTCATTTTAAAGTTAAATTTGTTTAAATGTTTCCATCTATAATAATTGCATTATTTCATATTTTTTCATAAACATTTACATAATTCAATACTAACATTTGTTTAGCATTGAAGATATAGGGTCATACATCTCTGGTACTGTATTTTATATCAACATCTTTAACATATGCTTAAAAATAAGACATCAAAATACATCGAAGAACCAAAACATTATGACTGGGTGTCTTTATGCAAATCGAAGCAGCTGCAGATAAATGACATCGCATGTGAAGGTCATGAAACGGTATAAATAACACCTTATACTGAGCTCTGTTAATCAGTGTTAATCATCTTGTTTCTGTAGACCAATTCTAATAAGATCCTGTTTGACATTGTTTGCCCACCGAATCCTAGATCTCCCCCTCTTTTCGAGGCCTTTAGACACACTGTTCATAACCCTATTCACTAATCTATAGTTATGCATACAGACAACATGGTTAAACCAGTGGAATCTCTCTCTACACAATATGCTGCGCAAAAACGTTTGCTGGCTCCTTTGCCTAACCTCATCATTAAATAAAAATAGAATAGAATAACCAAAAATACAAACAGAAAATCCAGCCAATTTCTCTTATTCCTTTGAAGAAACAGAAGTCATGCTAAGCGTTATCCGTATAAACCTATATAACAATCTTCTTCATTTAAGGACTTTGTTTCCTGTTTTTTTTTTCTGCCTGACCCTTGTTTATCTCTTTTCGTTTCCTTTCCTCAAAGTAAAACGACCTTTTTCAGCAGCGAGCTCAAGCACAATGTCTGCAGCATCCGCCAAGAAGAAGGAGTGTTTTCTCTTCCTCTCTCTCAGTGTGCGAACGTGCGTGTAGTCCTCCAGCAAAGCCGTCTCGAGCAGCAGATTTGCAGTGACAAGATTTGGATGGAGAGTCGTACTCCGCTCTCCTCACTTTCCGCCTCGTGACTCCTGATGTCGAGCGTCGGCGCCCAGCTCCTCGTCGCTGCCGTGTTCGTGACACGCGTGACAGCAGCAAGGACACGGGCAAACCACGTCAGGTCTTCGTCTCGCTTGCTCCCCTCTTCCTCCCCCTCCCCACCTTACTCCTCCCCTTTCTTGCTGTTTTCATTTCGTCGGACGCGGTTGCATTGACACAAAACGTTCCAAACGTTGTTAGAGACAAGAGGCATCTGGAAGATATCAGACCTTGCTCCGGGCGAATCATTTAGTTCTTGCCTGGTGATACGTTGAAAAGGAACAGAGAGTGGGACGATTGAGATTGAACAAACCTTTTTGGACGCAGTTTCGTATCTGTGTGGAAAATATATCGGAAAGGGCAATTAAAATGATTTAACTGGATTTATTTTCTGTTTGAAATGAGCAACGCCAAATTGTTCTTTGTGCAACTCATATCATCGAGACTTACAGAAGAGTTGAATAAAAGAAAACCACAGAATTTCAATGAATAACAACGGTGCAATGAAATCTGTTTGTAGTTAATAGACAAAGAATATGGCGCCAAAAATCATTTTGAACAAAATTATCACATTATACATAATTTTAAAGATTTTGAAATAGTTAATAGCTGTTCGAAACTCGTAATAAATATGGTTTGAAATTAAAATACGTCGCTATAGGATTATCATTGCTGATTGCTTTTGATGAATTAAGATGCACAGCATTTATAAGACTCATTTTTCGTGGAATTTGTTTCGTCTCTTAGTGTGTATTATTAAAGTTATATTGAAGCAAAAAAAAAAAAATCCATATTTTAGAGAGTTTATTTCTCTGGATGTGGTCTGTTTAACCAAAAACTCCTCCTAAAAAGTAAGAACTCGGATTACAAAATTCGGTATTCATCTTCGTTTTACATAACTTAAAGAAATGTAAAGATTTGGTTCCCTCTATCAACCTTTATTCTCTCTCTTCCACAAAAGAATCCCGCCCTGAAAATCTGGATAATGTCTTTCTAAACGATAAGAAATTAGGATCGACAAATTCGGTATACAGCTCTCTGTTAGCATAGCTCAAAATAGCATGAGAGTTTGGTTTCCCAAATCTACCCATCACCACCACCTAAAAATAACGCACTCCATCCGAAAAGGAAAAAATACATGAACAACTGGAAACATAATGAGTTTAAATTTCAAGGTGAGGTTCTTACGCGGGGAGTATAACGGGTACTTCAAATTATGCCCCTTTCTTTCTGACTTCCGCACGCCCACCACAAAAAGAAAGGATTTTCATCGGGTTTATCGTAACGTAAATAACACATATAAAATGAAAGTTTGTGACACAGGTTTGTCATCTATTATACGTATATTTTAAATAATTACGGTTAAAGATCCGAGCAACGCTGCGGAAATCTTTACTTTCTTGTAACTTTTGGGGAAAATACGGATACCGAGAACTGTCTTATATCTGTTCATACATGCATGATCTAAATATATTTGGATGGAGAGTCGTACTCCTCTCTCCTCACTTTCCGCCTCGTGACTCCTGATGTCGAGCGTCGGCGCCCAGCTCCTCGTCGCTGCCGTGTTCGTGACTCGCGTGACAGCAGCAAGGACACGGGCAAACCACGATGAGGCTATTAACTATTTCAAAATCTTTAAAATTACGTATAATGTGATAATTTTAGCATAAAACAATTCACTCCCCTAGCCGAAAACCATCCTTTCGATAATAGAGTTCAGCTTCTACGTTTCGGAGTTTTACACGGAAACCTCTCACCTCCTCTTCATCACATATCGCTATTATCTGAAATGAGCCGAGTAAGCCTGCAAACACTTAAAGTTTTTTACACTAAATTATTCAGGTTTGGCAAAAAATTGAGGACTTTCGTTTTATCTTTGTCTACCTAACAAATTTGAGAAATTCTTCTTCTTAACCGTTTCCAGCTGAGAGCTATGTTTCCGATTGTACATTTACAGCACTACTTTGATAACGAACTGTTTGGAGGAGCTGAGGAGAACTGTCTGCCTCTGTAGGGAAATTATCTGTGAGTACATCAGTCCATTGCGCATGCGTGAGATGCAACATAATAGGAAGCGAATGACTATTTCATGAGACCCTACGGGGTTAGTACACAAGAGACCTCGCTATCCCTCCTCCCAACTTCGCATCCCCATTCCTTAAAGCCAGGCTCGACACGGGGAAGGGCAAGCAGCTCGTGAAAGAGGCATCCAGCAATGTGGCGGGTAGGACGGACAGGAGCTTTTGCGTTTCAGCAACTACTCTATGACTCACACTGCTCTGGGGAGTTGAGAGAGGTCACGAAATCAACGACAACGCAGGATTGCTTTTAACAGTTGTTGTTTGCTAGCGGAGAGGCGTCTGCTTCATTCGGAGAAGATGCATCCGAATGAGAATTAATTATTTACAATATGCATCCCCACAAGGAAGGATGTCCTATTTTAAATTAATGCATTTCATCGAGGCGTAGATAAAAACTTTGTAAAATGTGTGTATCGTCATATATGCGGAGAATAATGATTGTCTACTGTTAAGCTTTCAAGAGCTAGAAAGAGGATAATTGAAATTAATAAGTTGCCTGTATGTATATCACTTTATAGATACACTTAATGCCTTGTTGTTTCAATACGTAACTGATGGAATTTAAATTTAACTATGCGCATTTCGTTATTTACATCAAAGGTGATAAATAAATATAAAGAGGTATGTGAAAAAACAATGGCAACAACACCTCAGAATTATAAATAAAAGCTTCTATTACACAGAACAAATTTATATTTTTAAATTGCTCATAGAGGAAAATATTTCATTATCTTTATGTATATATATATATTACACTGGTGTCCAAACGTTTAGCAAAATGTACAAATTCTGGAAGATTTCAAAAACGCTACAATGAAATGTTATGAGATTTGGAGTGGCAATACATAATAACGAGGTATAGAGGAAACCAATCGCATGATTTTCATGAGTTATGCCAATGAATGCAAAAGTGTCCATAGCTATAAGAACTGCTTCAGGAGATAAAATGTAACCTAGCACAAGATAATAGTCACCTAGCACAAGGGAAATATCTCCTTTCTTGACAGAATTCAAAATATCCCGAAGTTGTCTCTGAAACCCTCTTTCTGATCCTTATTAGAAATCTCTGTGGGGGCATAACAACAGATTACATTTAGGTTTTTAATTTTAGTTTCAAATTTAGCCCTAAAAATCTTTCATTAATGCAGTCATATCATAGAAGAGCATCACTGGCATGTCTACAAACCTATATTTTGGAAAACTGCCTGATTCCCATCCTTCCTCCCTTAAGAGAGAAATTTGAAATTATGTTTAATTATGTGACCTTTCCTGTCCATCTGGTATCTTGCAAACCCAGAATATGCCGGTTATAACGCTGGAATTCCTGTGTGAGAACTTCGAGATAGTAATGTCTATTCAACGTCCTCACGTACCACGCAGCTACATAGAAAAAATAATTAGTGGGATTTTTGAAATAACTAGGTTTATTGAGAGAGATAGGGCCAGCAATATCAAATAACCCCCTAAACCGTAGACATGAGACAAAGAACCGAATCCCCACTGCTAAAGTCTGAAGCCGCCCATGCTGGTAGGAACTTAAGGCACCATTTTTCAAGGAACAGAATCTAGATAGAAACTGACCTGCCTGAGGCACATTACTCCAGGGTAGGATTGGCGATGCCCAGCTAGCTAAAGTAAGGATTCAGGTACCTGAGATGGCCTCTGATCAGGATAATTCACCATCTAATACTATAATGTATTCTGTGCCTCTGTTCATTTAAGAATGGCAACCCATAGGCAAACAGAAAACACAGTGGTAGATTTTCCCACAACAGAGGCCCACCAGTGCAGCAAGTCCAGTATCCGTAATCAAGCTCAAAACCAGAAACCAGTTCAGGCATAAAAAGTGTCAGCACCAGTACCCTGTGAAGTTGACCACTCCTCAGTATTGCAGAAAAAATTAAGGAAAAATGTACATAGATGACCGGATCTGTAGGTCACACTGATCTGGCAGCCCTACCATTCCGTTACCTTCTAGAAGAGAATATAACGGCTACCACACGAGAAGACGGGTCGGACATTAGGTGCTAGGCCTGTCCGGTTCTTTGCATCATTACACAGCTCCCCTTCCCGTGTATGACTAGCTAGAATTTGCAGACTAATTACACTGAGCAACAAATTTTCATAAAAGTCATGCCTCTGAAATAAAAATAGCTATTTCTAAACATGAATATGATAATGAAAATGCGAAATTGGCTACGATTTCTGAGAAATCCCCATTAGTTTCTTATATAATAGAGAAATGCATAATATGAAATGTATTGGTAAAACTGCGCCTTCTACTTCCGACGTCGCTTTGCCCGTCGCTTGTATATTTATATTAGTCAATAAACTCAGAAAGAGAGGTTTCGCAGCTGTTAAGATTATCTCTGGCGAACGTCCAACAGAATTCAGCCAACATTGAAGTGGACCAAAGACTTTTTGTGTGTTCCCCAGTGTTAGTAGAAAAATATTATATTTCATTAACTATATCCTTTAGTGGTGGGGGAACGGTCTTTTCCCCAAGCCTGAGATTAGGGAGCTATTTGCTATTGTCGGCATTCCTTCTCTCAATAAACTAGTTTATTTAAACATACCACTAACCATTTTCTCTCCATAGGTAGTTGAAATTCGAGGAGTCTGCACAGAGCTTATTCTTTTGATGTCCTCACAAAAGAATTCCACCGTTATAATTTAGATATTCGCGGCTTCCAAGAGACCAGATGGATAGTTAAAGGTCACATTCTTAAAGATAATCTGAAATTTCTCTTTTCAGGGAGTGAAGATAATAACCATCTCCAAGGTGTGGGTTTGCTTCTCAACAGACATATTAGTGATTCTCTTCTAGGATATGAGTGCATCAATGAAAGATTTTTTACACAAAATTTCAGACAAGCGTTAAAGACTTGAATGTTATTTGCGGTTATGCCCCCACTGAGGATGTCGATGAGGATGAGAAGGATAGGTTTTGCGGACAACTTCGGATATTTTGAATTCTGTCAAAAAAGGAGATATTACACTTGTTCTAGGTGACTTCAATGCCAAAGTTGGTACTGACTATGACCTTTTGGCAGGAGTGATACGCCCTTTTGGTATTGGTAGCTGCAATGGCAATGGGCAACCTCTCCTACAGGTAAGTAAACTCAATGATTTCAGAATAACTACCACCGAGACAAACACCGCGACAAGCGTAAGTACACACCATATGGACTGCATAAGAATATGATTGATTATATATTAATTAACAGCAAATGGGCTAGTTCTGTTAGGAATACCAAGTCACACAGGGGAGCTGAAATTGGATCTGACATACCTTGTTAAAATGTCTTGCAACTTAAAATTAACAACTGTTGTGCTAAGGTTAAAAATATTACCTTTAGTTCTGAAGCTCTTAAAGACCCAGTTACAGCTGAAGCTTACCATGATAGATTACTTAGTCATTATGACAGTCATGGTTTCCTTACTATTGAAGTTGAGGAAGAATGGAACCATTTTAAACAGGCTTTTTTGGAAACTAACGTACTCTTTTACGAAAAAGGAGCAGAGGAGACAGAATTATTTGAGTGATAAGGCACTTGAGTTTATTTCAGAAAGAAAAAAAGTGCAGGAATGTCTTTAGTCAATATCCTACTAGTACTAATAGACAGCATTACAGAGAGCTTAATAAACGTGTAAAGGATCAGTTAGCTGCTGATAAGAATCTTTGGCTGACAAAGCTGAGGAAGCAGATAAACAGCACAACAGCAGAGAGCTGTACCAGATAGTTAATATTTTGTGTGGTAGAAAACGGGCAGGTATATAGGTATTGAAGGAAAAACAAAGTAAGGTTCTGTCATGGTTAGGTGGGCTGAGCATTTCAGTGAAGTTGTATACAATGTGGTTAGTCCAACTCCATTGTAAGGATGATAGATGCATTACCGGCTTTAATGTTGGCCCTATAACAGAGTCTGAAGTTAGTTTAGCTATTTCTAAACTTAAACTACATAAATCCGCAGGGGTGGATGAAATCACTACGGAAATGTTTAGAGCTGGCAATGTTTCGGTTACCACATGGATGATTGAAATTTTGAATAATTTTTTATGAAAAAGATATGGTTCTAAGGATTTTACCAGAGCTATTATTATCCCTATTTTCAAAAATCGATGATCGCAGTTCTTGTGACAGCTATAGAGGTACCAGCCTACTCTCTGTTCCAGGTAAAGTTCTTTTCATGATTGTGCTTAATAGTGCTCTGACTGTCAACTAGAATTAAGAATCTAGTTGACAGTCAAGTGCGTGATGAGCAATGTGGATTCCTAAATGGTAGGGGATGTGTAGATCAGATATTCTCACTTAGGCAGATTCTCGAGAAATGTTTAGAGTTTCAAAAAACTTTCGTTGCTAACTTTGTTTATTTCAAAAAAGCTTTCGACTCTGTTAATCTATTTAATTTGTGGTTGATTGTGAGATCATATAGCATACCAGACAAGTTAGTTAACATAATGAAAGCTCTCTATTATGACACTGAGTCGTGTGTGAGAGTTGGTAAGGCTTGTAGCAATTGATTTAACATTGCTTCTCGTGTTCGACAAGAGTACATTTTGTCTCCTTTTCTCTTTAGTTTGGTTGTTATGTTATGCCAAATTCAGCATAACATAAGTGCAGCAAGTTGTGCAGGGAAAGATTTTGGCCTTAAATGTTTGGAGATATGAAGATTTCTGATTTAAATTATGTTGATGATTTAGTCCTTTTGCGGCAAATGATGTTCATGAGATGAACTATTTCATTCGAGCTGTTGATGAGACTGGTAGTAGAGTAGGTTTGGTGATAAAAAAAGAGAAAACTAAAGTGATGAAAATTGGTCAGGCAGGCTATGATTCAGTTAATCTGAATGGTTGCAGTCTTGAGCAGGTGGTACAGTCTTATTATCTTGGGAGCTATGGATTTGCTGCACTGGTGGGCCTCTGTTGAGGGAGAATCTCCCGCTGTATTTTCTATTTGCTTCTGGGTTGCCAGCCCTAAGTGAACAGAGGCATGTGATACCTTATATCAGCTGGTGGATAATCCTAATCAGAGGCCGTAGCAGGTACCTGAAACTTACCTAGCTAGTTGGGCATCGTCAACCTAAACTGGAGTAATGTGTCTCAGGCAGGCCATATGACTCTTGAAAAAGTCCACTTGAAAAGGTGGTGCCTGAAATTCCTACCAGCATCGGTGACTTCAGCCTTTAGCGGAGTAGGAACAGGTCTTTGCCCCATGCCTGCGATCAGGGGACTGTTTGATGTTGTTGGCCCTACCAATCTCAATAAACCTAATTTCTTTAAAAACCCTACTAATCATTTTCTCTCTCCAGTAACGTGGAACGTGAAGACATTACATAGAGATTATTCTCTTGATATCTTAACGCAGGAATTCCAGCGCTATAACCTTGATATCTAGGCTTCCAAGAGACCAGATGGACAGGTAAAGGTGAGGTACTTAAAAATAACTTTAAATTTGTCTTTTCAGGGAGGGATGATGGAAAGCATCTCCCAGGTGTAAGTTTGCTTCACAGCACACACGCCAGTGATGCTCATGTAGGATATGACTGCATTAATAAAAGATTTCTTACAGCAAAATTTAAAACAAAAATTAAAACTTGAATGCCATCTGTTGTAATGCCCTCACAGAGGATTCTGATGAGAACCAGAAGGATGAGTTTTACAGCAAGCTTCAGGATATTTTGAATTCTGTGAAGAAAGAAGATATTTCTCTTGTGCTAGATGACTTCAATGCTAAAGTTGGTACTGACTCTGACCTTTGGTCAGGAGTTTTAGGTCCCTTTGGCATTGGTAGTTCCAATGATGTTGATGGTAAGCTTAATAGTTTACGAATAACTAATACATACTGCAAACACGGGACATTTTTAAATATATATGTGGGTTTCTCCTGATGGGTTGCACAGGAATATGATAGATAATATTTTAATTAACCGCAAATGGGCCAGTTCAGTTAGGAATACCAGATCATACAGGGGAGCCGAAATTGGGTCTGACCATTACCTGTTCAATACTGTCTTGCGGCTGAAGCTTAAGAAATGTTGTGCTAAGGTTAAATAAATTACCTTCAACACTGGAGGTCTGAAAGATCCAGATATAGCCAAAGAATACCATGACAGGCTACTTAGTCATTATGACAATAGTGGTTTGCTTACTGCTGAAGTTGAGAAAGAATGGGATAAGTTTAAACAGGCTTTTCTTGAAACCAACAGTACTCTATTAAACAGAGGAAACAAAATTATTTGAGTGATAAGGCTATGGGACTTATTTCTGGAAAAGGAAGTGAATGATTAATATGAATCAACACCCTATTAGTCCTAACAGAAGGCATTGCAACGAGCTTAATAAACGTGTAAAAGATCAGTTAACAGCTGATAAGAATCTTTGACTTGATAACTTGACTGAAAAAGCAGAGGAAGCAGTTAGACAGCACAACAGCAGGGTTGTACCAGATTGTTAATGTTTTGTGTGTGAAGAAACGCACAGGTACACAGGGATTGAGGGATAAATATGGCAAGGTGGTTGAAAGTGTGGATTCTGTGATGGCTAGGTGAGCTGAGCATTTCAGAGATGTTCCAATAATGTTATTATTTCTACTCCCATTGTTTGTAATTAGGATAGATGCATTACTGGCTTTTATGATGGCGCTATATCGCATTCCGAAGTCGCATTGGCTATCTCTAAATTAAAACTGCATAAATCCCCAGGGGTGCAAGAAATCACCACTGAAATGCTTACAGTTGGAAACATTTGTGTTGTCACATGGCTGACTCAAATTTTGAACATTTTTTATGATAAAGGTGTTGTTCCTAAGGTTTTTACTAGAGCTATCATTGTTCTAATTTTTAAAAAAGTTGATCGCAGTTCATGTGATAATTATAGGGTAATTAGTTTACTTTCTGTTCCAGGTAAAGTTCTTTGCATAATTATACTTTATGGAATTAAGAATTTCGTTGATGGACAACTGCGTGATGAACAGGGTGGATTCAGAAGTGGTAGAGGATGTATTGATCAAATATTTTCACCTAGGCTGATTCTTGAGAAATGTTTAAAGTTTCAGAAACCTGTGGTTGCTAACTTTATAGATTTCAAAAAGACTTTTGATTGTGTTGATCGACATAATTTGTGGTTGATTGTCAGATCATATGGAATACCTGATAAGTTAGTGTAATGAGAGCTCTCTATAATAACACTGAGTCGTGTGTGAAAGTTGGTACGTCTTGCAGCGATTGGTTTAGCATTGCTAGTGGAGATAGACAAGGGTACATTCTGTCTCTTTTTTCTCTTTAGTTTGGTTATTGATTATGTTATGCGAAATTCACTTCAAGGGAAAGATTTTTGCCTTAAATGGTCTGGAGATACCAAAATTTCTGACATGGATTATGCTGATGATTTAGCCCTTTTGGGAAATGATGTTGATGAGATGAACTCTTTCATTCGAGCTGTTGATGAAACTGGTAGTAGAGTAGGTTTCGTTATAAACAGAGAAAATTAAAGTGATGAAAATTGGTCAGGCAGGCTGTGATTCAGTTAATCTGAATGGTTGCAGTCTTGAGAAAGTGTCACAGTTTAATTATCTTGGGAGCTATGCAACAGATACTGATGATGTGCGGCATGATATTAACAGACGAATAGGACTTGCTGCCGGGACTTTTAAGAATCTATGGAGAGTGTGGAGAAATAGGCGTATACACCTAAAGACTAAAATTAGACTGCATAATAGTTTGGTTCTTTCTAGGGTTAGTTATGGTAGTGAAACGTGGATGCTGTGTAAACAAGATAACAGGAAACTAGATGCTTTTGATTCCAGATGCTTACGCAGTATCTTGGGCATTAGGTGATTCAACTTTGTAACTAATGATGACGTTAGGCAAAAGAGTTTGCAACCTCCTTTAAGCAGCATATTGTGCAGGGAGAGACTCCGTTGGTTTGGCCATGATGCCGTATGGATAATTATAGATTGGCGAATAGGGTTATGAACAGTGTGCCTAAAGGCCTCAGAAAGAGGGGAAGACCTAGGTTGCGATGGGCAGACAATGTCAAACAGGACCTTGTTAGAATTGGTGTGCAGTGGCCAGATGCAGAAGTTATAGATCACTGCATATATGCTTGGAGAACTAAATTGCATGGTCTGGTTGGACTTGCATAGTCCATGGCTGCTTGAGGATGATAATGATGATGAATTAAATTAAAGAAAACATAAATTTTGATGTTCCCTAAATACTGAACTCCACAGAAATGTCCTATTGTGCTATCTCTCTCAATAGAACTGCAACTAATATCGTATTTATATGTCTGAACAAAATATCATCGATTTGCTTTTTGAATTCTGTAACTTCTGGAGATTTTTCATCTGACTTTTCACATATTTCAAAATATTTTATTTTTTCTTGTTCTATGATATCATTTTTATGACGAATGTTCTGTTGAAAAAATTAAAGACGTAGTAGTTACGTTAGTACTTGCTATTGCATCACAATAAAATGATTTCCATGTGTTCATTTTTGATCTTGCGTTGATGAACTTTGAGTCCTCAAAAAAAATACAGAAGCGATGAAAAGAAAAAGGAAAAAAAAAGAAAAATTAAATTCACTATATATTGATTTTTGCTTTGCATACTTAACAACATGACTATTTTTCAGGCAATATATCATGACATATATAAACGGACAACTGACGCTAAACGTATTTGGAATAACGCTGTTTTTATATGATTTCCAAATTTCGACGTTAAGGTTTCTGCTTTGGCTGCTGTAAAGACAAAAATAATGCTCATCTTAGTAACAGAAGTATCCTACGATTCTGGCATGCATGCTGCAAAAGGATTACTGATTTATTCCTCGGGCTATTTAACTCTTCTTATCACCAGCACTGCAGCTGCAAGTCCAGAGATTTACTTGACTAAGTCAAAACTCCCGTGCTTCACATCACGTGCCAGATGCTATCTGACGAGTGCTGCAACCAAGAAAAAAAACAAACCACCTAAAACGCGCTTCAGCTGCAAGTAAGCGTTCTCTCTCTTCTTCTGGCAGTAATTCTCTTACCTTGCCTCGTCCATAAACGTACGTAACGCCGATGCGCCTCGACCACTACGTTGGGCATCCAGAGCCACTTTGGATCTGACCAGTCTCACTTCTTAGCAACGTGCTCTCTTCAAGCAGAAGCCAGACTTGGATTTATTTGCGGCGAACTTTTGTTTCCCATTTCGTTTTCTTCTGTGCAGCAAAAGTTCTGTCTGCCATTGGCTAGGAGGAAGGATTTCTCGGTGACGTAAGATTGTGACCTTCAACTTCCTTCAGCAACAACATCTAACTAAAAGCAAAAAAAAACAGTCTGTGCAATCGATGCGCTTTACAAGGCTTCAAATACATAACCAAATTTTATTAAATTTATTCTACACCTAAATGTATTAGTTCGCAGCTTATTGCTCCGAAGGACTTTGCATAAACGTTTATTAGGTTAATTGACTGTAGAAAAAAACCATTGCTCTTTGCATTTAAGATGAGAAAAATATTATTTTGTGCTGAAATACTGTGGTTATTTTCAGTGCGCTTAAATATTATTTTATTGAAAGGAAAGAACTTAATTTTGTTTAAGGGTACATGGTGGGCAAGCATTGGAAAAAAACGTTCGAGAAATTATTCTCTCCTCACCAAATGTGGTACGCAACAATTGCGTTGCCGTAGGTGCAATATGGGGTGGCGCCACATCGTGCATGAAGGCTGTATAGTCTAACAAATTCTTTCTTGAAAAGCCGGAATAATCTTGCGGTGGACAAGATCTGTGTAACGTAGTCCATTCACGGATCGACGCACAGGGCCTTGAGGCGTGAGCTCCTCAACGAAAAATGGCCCGATTATAAAGTTTGCGGTAAACCCGCACAATACAGTTACATAGTCAGAGTGTAGGGGCACATAATGCACAGCATGCGGATGTGTTGGTCCTCATATTCGGCAGTTGTGTGTATTCACTGATCAATGAAGGGAAAAATGCACCTCATCAGTCCATATGACTTTCGAAAGCCACATGTTGTCGAGCTGCATCCCGCCAGAAATCGCAAAGCGAAGTCAGTACGCTGTTCAGGCTCACGTGGTTGCAGCTGCTGCACCCTATGAATTTTACAAGGATACCATTTCAGGATTTATCATATAATTTTATGGAAAGTTGACCACGGATGTTGCAGTTGCCGAGATATCTATCTCGCACTAACTACGGGTAGCTTCGATTGCAACTGGATTTCTTCAACGGTAAGTGCGTCGTGTTCCACATTGCTTTCTGCAACAGGCAGCCGGCCTCTACCCAGAGCCACACTCAACTCGCCTGTTTCTTCGAATTTCTGTATCATATTCTTCAGTTCATTTAGCGACAAAGGTCCTTTCCTTATATCTTTCAGACGACGATATTCGCGTAATGAAGTGGTGGCATTACTGCCGTTTTGGTAAGAGTTTCACTAACAAAGCTCGGTCCTTTTTGAAGATAATCATGATTCCTTCTAGCGATTACAGGGAAGACATCACATTTTATGGTGTGCCTCATGCGACTATCATATGTGATTGCTGCAATGTCACAAGAAATTAGCATGTTCTACCACGTTTTTAGCGCACCCACGCCACCTAGTGGCACTAACACTAACTATTTTTTATTCGAAAATTATCTACCCCATGTTCTCATTAAGGTATCCACCGCTTTTCGCTGTGATCCGTCGAGCAGATCCTTCTCTACATTGCTCTGAGTACTGTCAGTTTAATTATAACCAAACTGTATATGAATGAACATATAATGATTACAAGGGGTAAACAAAGTTTATGGCACTGGGCCAAATAGAAAAATATATACACGATCAAGATTTCTTTAACAAGATTTACGAAAGGATTCGATTAAAGGAATAATCATGTCGCATTTCATATCCTTTCGTAGTTCTTCTTATTGAAGATACCAGTGGTGCAGTGTCAGTGGAAGCTGGTAGATTTGGGTTGGGTTGTTTTACCTCTGAGCGGCACTTTTTTGCACACCATGGGCTAAATGGCCAGGTCACATGGACCCCGAAGGCTCAGAGAAGGTTGGGGGAGGGGACCCACTGGAACAGCTGTTGGGAGACAGATGGTAGCCTCCCGTCAAGGCCATCCAGCGTGTTCTTTAACGTGCACAGGGTATGTCTCTCCCGCACACGGGGCCACGGCTTAACGTCCCATCCGACGGGCGGCGGCCTTTCCAAGCCCATCGGTGTCCCCTACTGACCGTGGGCAGGGCGGGGAATTTTGCGGAGATAAATCTCAACGCTGACCCAGCTGGGACTCGAACCTGGGAACTACAGATTACGAGCCTGTCGCGCTACCGACTGAGCCACCCCCGCCCCCAGGAAGCTGTTAGAATAGGACAGACTATGCAAGTGCGCATATGTAGCGTCTATGATTCTCCTCAGTCATTGATTTATCAATCACCCGTAGATCAACCAATGACCTATCAATCACCCGTAGATCAACCAATGACCTATCAATCACCCGTAGATCAACCAATGACCGATGAGAACGACCAATGATATATGAGAACAATTATAGTGTCAACTATGCAGTTTCATAGTGTCGACTAGACCAACAGTTACCCCTCTCGCTACGCCATTGGAAGATACCAAGAGCCACACTATATTTCATTGATGAGGCCAGGTTTCAAAGATATAATGAGTTCGTATACCAGCCACCTCAATGTAGTTTTTCCATTAACTTAAAACTGCTTTCTGACCCACCAACTTCAGGGCTGTAAATTTGACAGCGATTAGTTATGGAGTTAATAGTTGATACTTTTTTATCCATAACTCGTTTATTTCGATTTATCTATTGATGAAACGAAAAACAGTAGTAAATAAATAATAAATAAATACCCTCTCAAGCAGCTGCTTGCCACAGAGGTCTGACAGGAAGCTGTCAATTTATATACGCCATAGTAGAAAGTCTGTGAGGATGGCGGGACCTCAGCAGAAAATCAACACGGACATCCATGCATTACCCGGGGCTCGAAACCAGGTCCCTTAGATAAGTCGCCAAGTGTGCTAACCACTCGGCCTGGGGACAGCTACTAAAATGTAATAGCATGTGCTAAATAAAATAAATGAATAGAACAATATTGGAAAATTCTAACAGGTGCGTAAAACATTTATTCAAATTTTAAATATTTTTCAAGAATAAAACTTTGAGTGAGGGATTTTCCAGCCTGAAGGATTAGAAAGCATTAATATTTTATATTATATTTCACTGAACTCGAATTTGAAAATTATATATGCTATCCTATTTAATTAATTGTCCATATTTTCCCTAACACTTTGTTAACGCATTTAAAAAGACATTTATTTAATTATAAATATATTTTTGATAAATTTTAAGTAATAATAATGACGACACTTTAGCAGCTTAACCGTGAGTAACATACAATGATAATATCTCAAGAATAAATAAAAATGGCTCACCTAGATTCCCATGTCAAACATTCTATCTACATAAGTTTAGCGATGTGCCATCACATGAGGTAATTTCTTTCAACTCGACTTCGTTCCCTGACCCCCCCCCCCCTCCTTCCTCATATTCCGAGAGAGAAAGAGAGCTGGAATTCCAGCAATATGTTTGAGGTATTCGACCAGCATCGATTTCTTCTTCTCTGACTGCCAGGGTGGGAAAAACTCTATGCAAACAAACGTCGCAATGACGTCAGCGCGAGAGGACTCGAAAGCTGAAAGTATGAGACCAGGATATTTGCGCTTCAAACACATAATCTCATTGGCCAGAGATGGAGATGAGTGAGGCAGGAGAGCGGTGATCAGATTCTGAGCAAACAATCAACAGGTTTGCTCCTCACGCGGTCGATACTTGCTTTGCTGTGGGAATGCAGCCCCAGGGAGAAGCGCAGAGACTTACACTAGATGGAAAGGGAATTCATCGAAAGTGATCTTTGAAATACTTCTTCCCCACATTATTTTAATATTGATACGTATCTAGAGTAGCATCGAGAAGATTCAGCAGTATTGTCTGCTATTTTAAAGCCTATAAGTCTCACTGGAAATTTCAAGCGTACATTCCTCTTTCACCGTTTCTTTCAATGTTCTATTAGATTATTTTTTCCTTTCCTATTGCAATGAACACTGGCCACCCAAAAATATTCTACATACCTTATTTATCATTTGGCGTAGCTCGATCGGTCTTAATAAAATCTATTCGGAACCTTGTCCGGCTCACAATCTGATGTTCATTTGTTCAAATAACAACTGCGACAACCTAGACGGTTCTCCCATTTCTCGAGCAGCGTCCTCGTTGAGAAAAGAAACAGAGTAGATCTTGAACAGTGTGATGTCCTCATGTATACTGGCAATATACACCGAAGTGACAAAACATTCTGACCACCTGTCTAATATGATGCTGGTTCTCCACTTGCTGCCAAAACAGCTCTTACCCAGCGAGGCATAGAAGTTGCAAGATTTCTAAAGGTGTCTTGTGGTATCTGGTACCAACACATTACCAGCAGATCCTTTAACTCTTGTAAGTTACGTGGTTGAGCCGCCGCAGATCGGATATGCTCTTCCAAAGTAAATCATAGTGCTCGATTGGATTGATCTCTGGAAAATTTGGAGGCCAGGGGAATACTTAAAAATCTTCCTAATCTTCCGCAAACCATTCTCGAACAATCTGAGCAATGTGGCATGGCTCATTCTCCTGCTGAAAGAAGACACTACTAGAAGGGTATATTCTAGTACGTTGCCATGAAAGGATGGTCTACAATGATGTTTAGGTACGTGGTAGACGTCATAGTTTCCTGCATATGAATGACTGGACCCAGGAGTTTTCAGCAGAACTTTGCCCAAAGCATTACACTTCCTCCACCAACTTGTTTTCGTCCCATGGTGCATCCTGGTGCAAACACTTCCCCAGGTAAACGACGCACACGTACCCGGCTGTCCACATGGTGCAACAGGAAACGAGATTCATCGGGCCAGATGACCTTCTTCCAATCATTCAATGTCCATTTTTGATTCTTGCGTGTCCATTGTAGGCTCTTTCGACGGTGAACCGAGGTTAGCATGAGCACTCGGAGAGGCCTGCAGTACGCAGCCCCATTTTCAGCAGGGTTCGATGTACTATGTGTTGTGACACATTACTCCCGTCACCAGCATTCAAATTACGATCGAGTTGCACCAGAGTATCCCTTCTATACCAGAAAGAGGCATTTGATTTTAGATGCTGACGCAATATCTTAAACATTAGGTGGCTTGAATTCGTAAGAAATGATGAATTTAGAAGAAGGAGTCATCAATCTGCTTTTTGTAGCATTTTGTGAAGAGAGAGGAGTTGATTTGGCCATGTTGCCCTTATGCATAGCTGCCGATTCCCGAATAGAGTTCAGCGGGGGTGGCTCAGTCGGTAGCGCACCAGGCTCGTAATCTGTAGTTCCCAGGTTCAAGTCCCAGCTGGGTCAGCGTTGAGATTTATCTCCGCAAAATTCCCCGCCCTGCCCACGGTCAGTAGGGGACACCGATGGGCTTGGAAAGGCCGCCGTCCGTCGGATGTGACGTAAAGCCGTGGCACCTTGTGCGGGATAGACATACTCTGTGCACGTTAAGGAACACACTGGATGGCCTTGACGGGAGGCTACTATCTGTCTCCCAACAGCTGTTCCAGTGGGTCCCCTCCCCCAACCTTCTCTGAGCATTCGGGGTCCATGGTGACCTGGCCATTTAGCCCATGGTGTGCAAAAAAGTGCCGCTCAGAGGTAAAACAACCCAACCCAACCGAATAGAGTTATAAACAGAGTGACTGAACCTCAAGAATTGGGGGGGGGGGAGACTTAGAATGCGATAGACCTCCGTAGCCCATGGTTTCATGAAGATTTTCTATTTATGTTTGTATAATATTTTTAGTCATTTTATTTGCCTATACTTATATAAATTAATTACATATTTTAAGGAGATTGTATTGTTATTATAATTATGGTGTCTCGAAATTTTAAAATGTCATGACTCTCAGTTTGGCCTTAAGAGGTCTGTATATGCAAAATGAACCTATATGATGTAAAAGTTATTTTAAAATATCATGGTTTAGCATTAATGCAGAGAATATTCCTTCGAACGAGTATACTAATAAAATCATCAGTTTACTGTGATATAATTATCATCAGTTTACTGTTAAATGTTTGCCATTTTTGTTTGAAATCTACTTTTTAGTGTATAAGATAATCAAAGTTATGATCTAGTAGAAGGCAGAAATGCTTAATAGGCCTTTAATTCTTCATTCATTTGCCACTTTTGTTCCTTGAAGATCATTCATTTTATTGGTCATATACACAAATGGTAATTTCATTTCGGAAGAAAGCGTGCTTGTCTGTTTTTTAAAAAAACCCAACAATATATATTCCAGTCCCTAAATATTTGATGTTATGGTAAACAAACGAAACAAATTAAGTCAGTGTGCGTTTCCTCGCTTGATTGTTTATATGCTGTATAAGAAGCCAGTAGAAATCTAGTTAAAGTTTCTAACTATTTTCTTTTCTTTTAGTGAGTATGCCCCTTCTTCCTTCAGGAAACTTAACAACAGTGAGAAAAAGTGGCATGCGAAGTCCAAAAATTCAGGTATGTTATAAAATTCAGGTATGAATTCAGGAACCATGACATTCCCATGACGTACAGCCTTCAACCAAGAAGTTGTCAATCCAAGGTGGATATTTTCGTCTGATTCCTAACCGCTGCAAAACGTGCTGTAGATGGAAACTTAAGTGCAGAATGGAGACATCGAAAAGTCTTTACCACCCTATTGTCTACTAATACACGAGAAGGGGATTGCATCCAAACAATTATCCAATCGATGACAGGACCAAGCAGAGAAAGCGTGGATACTTAAAGTCCTTCGAGTTCTTTGTCATCTACAACGGCATCCCTTACCACGGTATTTGCCTCAGAATAACTGTCGTCAGAAAATGTTAGTCTTTGTCCTCTGATGATGAGGATGAGCTTCATGATAACTTCGCCTCATTAAATCTATCACTTATTCTTTACCGAAAAGGAAGAGATTGAGCACTTACTCCTCCTCGAGATGCAGATATTGTGCCATTAAATGGCCCACGATTATTACAATTATAAGACTTTACACTTTACAGTATTGTTTATTTGATTTTTCTCTTACTGCAATTTTTTTCTAGTCAAGATGTCTTTATAATATTTTTCTAATCCCATGTCAGGCTAATTCCATTTCTGACGTTTAGATGTCAAACGTACTGTACTCAATGTTCTCTTTTTAAAACACATTTTTCAATAATTTTATAAAACGATGTTTTCAATCGAATCAATTAAAGTAAATTTAAGAAATTGCCTGAAATTGTTACTACACCCTACCATGAAATATGCACATGGTAAATATTTCTCTTTTCGCTCGTTTTTCATTTACGTTGCCATTTCCAGGAACCGCATGTCGCTTAACTACGAGAACTAGTTGCCTATGTATAGAGATTTAAAATCCCAATAGTTTGAAAAAGAAGCTTCGACAGAAAATGTCTTTCTTCACCTTTTCGACTTCACATACCGAAGACAGAGAAAACTGCCAAAAATCGAAATTTTGAATTTTCCATTGTTTACGAAAAAATTTCTGATTTCAGCTACAAGCTCGATTATGGTAAAACACGACCCGTTTCTCGTCCTCGATGTCTTAAAATTCTTTATTTCTTATGATTTAAAATTTTATATATTTCAAAACATGCGTTTTTTTATTCATAACTGAATTTAGGTATTAAACCTCTTTTCCTGGAGTTCTTAAATTGAGCCTTAACTATCATATTGGCGCATCTCCAGTATGCTAAATTTAATTATGCCAAGCGTAATTTCCAAATAGAGAAAGTTTCAGAAATATTATTAAGAATGAAAATATGCGAAAAGAATTTATTTCATCAGGAGTCAGAACAATGTTGTGAAATCTGAATATTCATATTAATATTTAAGCTTTAGAGCACCAATCAAAATATTTTTCCTTCAGAGGAAAAGGGTAAAAATTACAAGTTCTCCACCAATTGAATCATCATCATCATCATCCTCGAGCAGCCATGGGCTACGAGGGTCCAACCAGTCCAATTTAGTTCTCCAAGCAAGTCTGACTTGAGCTACATCTACTGCATCTGGCCACTGCACACCAATTCTAATAAGGTCCTGTTTGACATCGTCAGCCCACCGCATCTTAGGTCTCCTCATCTTTCTGAGCCTTTAGGCACACTGTTCATAAACCTCTTTGCGAACCTATAATCATTCATACGGGCAACATGGCCAAACCAACGGAGTCTCTCTGCACAATATGCTGCTTAAAGGAGGTTGCAAACTCTTTTGCCTAACCTCATCATTAGTTACAAAGTTGAACCACCTAATGCCCAAGATACTGCGTAAGCATCTGGAATTAAAAGCATCTAGCTTCCTGTTATCTTGTTTACACAGCGTCCAAGTTTCACTACCATAACTAACCCTAGAAAGAACCAAACTATTATACAGTCTAATTTTAGTCTTTAGGTGTATACGCCTATTTCTCCACACTCTCCATAGACACTTAAAAGTCCCACCAGAAATTCCTATTCGTCTGTTAATCTCATGCCGCACATTACCATTATCTGTTGCATAGCTCCCAAGATAATTAAACTGTGATACCTTCTCAAGACTGCAACCATTCAGATTAACTGAATCACAGCCTGCCTGACCAATTTTCATCACTTTAGTTTTCTCTCTGTTTATAATCAAACCTACTCTACTACCAGTTTCATCAACAGCTCGAAAGAAAGAGTTCATCTCATCAACATCATTTCCAAAAAGAGCTAAATCATCAGCATAATATAAGTCAGAAATTTTCGTATCTCCAGTCCATTTAAGGCCAAAATCTTTCCCTTGAAGTGAATTTCGCATAACATAATTAATAACCAAGCTAAAGAGAAAAGGAGACCCTTGTCGAACACCAGAAGTAATGCTATACCAATTGCTACAAGCCTTACCAACTCTCACACACGACTCAGTGTTATTATAGAAGCTTTCATTATGTTAACTAACTTGTCTGATATACCATACGATCTCACAATCAACCACAAATTATGACGATCAACAGAGTCGAAAGCCTTTTTGAAATCAACAAAACTAGGAACCAAAGATTTCTGAAACTCTAAATATATCTCAAGAATCTGCCTGAGTGAAAATATCTGATCTACACATCCCCTACCACTTCTGAATCCACATTACTCATCACGCAATTGCCCTTCAACCAGATTCTTAATTCTATTCAACACACTCATGCAAAGAACTTTACATTGAACCGAGAGTAGGTTGATACCCCTATAGTTATCACAAGAACTGCGATCACCTATTTTGAAAATAGGGATAACAATAGCTCTGTTAAAATCCTTAGGAACCATGCCTTTATCATAAAAGATATTCAAAATTTCAGTCATCCAAGTGGTAACCGAAACATTCCCAGGTCTAAGCATCTCCGTAGTAATTTCATCTACACTTGGGGATTTATGAACTTTAAGTTTAGAAACAGCCAAAATAACTTCATATTGTGTTATAGGGCAAACATTAAAGCCACCAATGCATCTATCATCATTGCAAACAATGGGAATAGAACTAACCGCATTGTTTAGAATATCACTGAAATGCTCAGCCCACCTAGCCATGACAGAATCCTCACCTTCTATAACACTACCTTGTTTATCCTTCAATCCCTGTATACCTGTTCGTTTTCTACCACACAAAACATTAACTATCTAGTACAGCTCTCTGCTGTTGTGCTGTCTAACTGCTTCCTCGGCTTTGTCAGCCAAGCCATCAAACCAAAGATTCTTATCAGCAGCTAAATGATCCTTTACACGTTGATTAAATTCTCTGTAATGATTTCTATTAGGACTAGTAGGGTATTGATTCAGGACATTCCTGCAGTTTTTTCTTTCTGAAATAAGCTGAAGTGCCTTATCACTCAGATAATTCTGTCTCTTCTGCTCCTTTTTTCCTAAAAGAGTACTGTTCATCATCATCATCATCATCATCCTCAAGCAGCCATGGGCTACGGAGGTCCAACCAGACCGTGCAATTTAGTTCTCCAAGCAAGTCTATCCTGAGCTACATCTACTGCATCTGGCCACTGCACACCAATTCTAACAAGGTCCTGTTTGACATTGTCTGCCCACCGCATCCTAGGTTTCCCCTTCTTTCTGAGGCCTTTAGGCACACTGTTCATAACCCTATTCGCCAATCTATAATTATTCATACGGGCAACATGGCCAAACCAACGTAGTCTCTCTCTGCACAATATGCTGCTTAAAGGAGGTTGCAAACTCCTTTGCCTAATCTCATCATTAGTTACAAAGTTAAACCACCTAATGCCCAAGATACTGCGTAAGCATCTGGAATCAAAAGCATCTAGTTTCCTGTTATCTTGTTTACAAAGTGTCCAGGTTTCACTACCATAACTAACCCTAGAAAGAACCAAACTATTATACAGTCTAATTTTAGTCTTTAGGTGTATACGCCTATTTCTCCACACTCTCCATAGATTCTTAAAAGTCCCGGCAGCAATCCCTATTCGTCTGTTAATCTCATGCCGCACATTAGTGTCCAAAAAAGCCTGTTTAAAATGATCCCATTCTTCCTCAACTTCAGTAGTAAGCATACCATGTCTGTCATAATGACTAAGTAACCTATCATGGTAAGCCTTGGCTATAACAGGATCTTTTTGAGCTTCAGTGTTAAAAGTAAATTTTTTAACCCTAACATAACACTTTTTAAGTTTAATTTGCATGACACTTTTAACAAGGTAATGATCAGATCCAATTTCATCTTCCCTATATGACCTGTTATTTCTAACAGAACTAGCCCATTTGTTGTTAATTAATATATAATAAATCATATTTTTATGCAGCCCATAGGGTTAAACCAATGTGTACTTATGTATGTTGCGGTGTTTGTAATATGTGTTAGTTTTCCTGAATCCATTGAGTTTACTTACCTGTAGGAGACGTTGCCCATTGCCATTGCAGCTATCAATACCAAAAGGGCCTATTACTCCTCCCCAAAGGTCAGAGTCAGTACCAACTTTGGCAATGAATTCACCAAGAACAAGGGTAATATCTCCTTTCTTGACAGAATTCAAAATATCCTGAAGTTGTTCATAAAACCTATCCTTCTCATCCTCATCAGTATCCTCAATGGGGACATAACAGCAGATAATATTCAGGTCTTTAACGCTTGTCTGAAATTTTGCTGTAAGAAACCTTTCATTAATGCACTCATATCCTAGAAGGGCATCACTAGCGTGTCTGCTGAGAAGCAGACCCACGCCTTGGTAATGCTTATTGTCGTCCCTCCCTGAAAAGAGAAAATTAAGATTATTTTTAAGAATCTGACCTTTATCTGTCCATCTGGTATCTTGCAAGTCGAGAATATCTAAATTATAATGGTGGAATTCTTGTGTGAGAACATCAAGAGAAAAAGCTCTGTGCAGAGTCCTCACATTCCAACTACGTATGGAGAGAAAATGGTTAGTGGGATGTTTAAAGAAACATGTTTATTGAGAGAGGGAATGCTGACAATATCAAACAGCCCCCTAATCGCAGACATGGGGCAAAGACCCGTTCCCCCACCACTAAAGGCTGAAGCCATCTACAATGGAAAACTTCCTGCAATGTAGAATTTGACAATGCCAATAGAAGCAAAGAGTTCAGGTGCCTGCGATGACCTCTGCTCAGGATTATCCACCAGCTGATAAACATATCCTGTGAATCTATTCGCTTGTGGCTGTCAACCCACAAACAAACAGAAAACACAGCGGAAGATTTTCCCTCCACAGAAGCCCACCAGTGCAGTAAAATCAGTATCCATAATCAAGCTCAGAGTCATATATCTGTCCACTCCAGTGGGTTTATATGGTCAGCACCAGGACCCTGTGTGGTTGACCATTCCTCAGCAGGGTAGAAAAAAAAGAAAAGTAGCCATAGTTGTCCAGATCAGTAGGCTACACTAATCTGGCAGCCCTCCCCTTCCTTTCACTTCCACAAGAGAGTATCTCTTTTGAAAGGTACTAACGGTCTGCACCACGAGAAGGCGGGGTCGGACATTAGGTGCTAGGCCTGGCCGGTTCTATGCATCATCACAGGGGATTGGTGCATAGCTCTCCTTCCAGTGACTACCTAGCTACCATTTACAGACCAATTGAATGGAATTCTTAATTAATCGCGAACGAAAATTTGTGTATTTAAGAAAGAGAAAAATATTAAATTATTTTGTTACTGAATTGAGAGGTAATAACATTCCGAATAAAAGAATTTCGAATATTATCTATAGTTTAGGGGCTAAGTGCAAGGACATCGCTCCTAGATTTTTCCATTGGATATAAATAGTGGTTTGGAGGACTTTACTCCTTTCCGATTTTGAGAAAGTGATAACTTTTTTCTTAACGTCTTTGATACGTTCCTAAAAATATATTTTCAAACATTTATCTGTAACACATTTCATGAGATGATTATTTTTGTTATTATTTAACAACCCTCTTCGTTTACTATGAGAACTCCCGAAAATTATCCCTATTATGATGAATTTAACAGCGATATTTTCAAATCACTTGAAGCATGCAAAATATTTTGGAACACCGAAAATGTTAATTGCTTAAAGTATTCAAGAGAAATGGAAACGTAACAAAAGAACGAACACCAATCTTTATTATTATTTTTATTTATTTCGTATTTAATACAAATACTGAGCTTTCTTTACCACAGAACGTGGGTATGGTTGTGAGTGGTTGTTGCTTTAGCTGTTAAATGAGTTGATCATCAACATGGTAGTGCATTTCTAACCCAAATCGCTTTAGAACTCCATACAGCATTTAATGTGCAAAGTAGCGCTCCATATGACTGCATTGCTTCCGTATATAGCGTAGGTAATCGTCCCCTTCGACGCGCTCGCTCGGGTAGTCAATAAGTCGGGTGTGCGGGTGGAGGTGATAAGCCCCAGCCACGCCACCATCCCACCGCTATTAGTTGCACGTCCTCTGTACACAGGAGCGCTATCGCCATTCATGCTCCTATTATGCCACTTGCTGTATCCGCAGCAAGCTCGTCTTCCTCCTCCTTCTCTTCCTCAGATAGGGGCTGCAGAGGCTTCATTGTCGAACAGTCTCCTATTGTTCGCGCAATGTTCCTCGCCGGTGGAACAAGCCTGATAAGGGGTGTGGTGGGGGGGTGGGGTGCAGCAGGCCGGGAGGAGATGCTTGTTCTCCGTAGTATAGCTTGGATGAGTAAGCGATCTCGTATCACGTAGCGGTCATCTAGTAAGAAGCAAACGTGTTATATTTGGCGCGCTTGTGTGTTCCTTTCTTTGCTTCTCGATTCACACAGAAATTTCTCTCAGAATGGCTAATATTAAAACGCACAATATGCAAAATATTTCGATCGATTAAATCATTTTATAATATTTATAATTAATCATATCAGAATATTTCTATTGATTAAATATTTTTATTTATTTGTTGATATTAATCATTTTCATCATTTTTGCAGTTTTGATGAATTTAATGAAAGCGATTTTTTTTTGCTTTCTCCTTTCTTTTAAATTTTGTTATTAGAGACGATGGCTAAGTTTTTGTATTTGTTCAGTTATTGAAAACTTCTAAATCATTCGTTACATGTTTTGGTTAATGTAGATCGGTGAAAAACTGAAATTCGAATTTTATGACAGTTATACGTTTATCACGAGCGCAGTGATTTTCAAACTGCACTCTATTCTCTCCCCTTCCCCCTAGTTCCCCTACAAGAACATAGTCGGCTATCACGTGGAGCACGATGACTTAGTTAATATATATTTCTTTTTAATAACCTGTTCTTAAACTT
Source organism: Ryuthela nishihirai (assembly GCA_038380435.1). Taxonomy (NCBI): domain Eukaryota; kingdom Metazoa; phylum Arthropoda; class Arachnida; order Araneae; family Heptathelidae; genus Ryuthela; species Ryuthela nishihirai. The sequence continues at coordinate 78,564,043 of JAWZYU010000009.1, read as the reverse complement.
TCTCTTTTTTTTTCAATAATAGTGAAGTCCCGTGGCCGAGTGGTTAGCACGCTTGGCTACTGATCTAAGGGACCTGGGTTCGAGCCCCGGATTAGGCATGGATGTGTGTTTCGTTTTTCTGCTGAGGTCCTGCCATCCTCTCAGATATCTTACTGTGGCATATAAACTGACAGGCTCCTGTCAGACCTCTGTGGCAAGCAGCTGCTTGAGGGGATATTTATTTATTTTTATAAACTTTCTCTTAGGTTGTACTACAACTTTTAATCTCGAGGTTTCTTTAAAATACAGTCATCATTTTTTTTAAATTCGCAAATGCAGATAATTTCAATTGATCAAAAACTAGTCTCTTTTCAGTTGCGAATTTGAGACGGTGATATATAGTCCTAGTCCATAAGGTAGATTCAAGTAGAGGATAGTGTAGAACTTCAAACTTAGCGTGTATGTGTTGCGGAGAAACAAAGTAAAAGCTGTTCCGAACTTAAATTGGACTTCTTTGGAAATTGTTTAGAACGTTGAGCAGATGAACAAGAAGACTGTAAACGAGAGCAAATAAAGCTGGTTTATTTTTTATTCTATTTTTTTTTTGACAGAAGAGTCATCTGAGTATAGCATACATCGACCTCCTTTGGATCATGGAAGGCCAGAAAGCAGCTGAAATCAAATTGTACATTGTGTCTTAGCAATAACATTCTGAAATACCGATTTGCTATTGCGTTTCTTATCCTATATTGGCCTTATCCTAATTTAAAGTAAATGCTCTACAGTTGACAACTGCAATTTGCACCAAACTGACGCGTGGGGCGGGGGTGGCTCAGTCGGTAGCGCGTCAGGCTCGTAAGCTGTAGTTCCCAGGTTCGAGTCCCAGCTGGGTCAGCGTTGAGATTTATCTCCGCAAAATTACCCGCCCTGCCCACGGTCAGTAGTGGACACCGATGGGCTTGGAAAGGCCGCCGTCCGTCGGATGGGACGTTAAGCCGTGGCCCCGTGTGCGGGAGAGCCATACCCTGTGCACGTTAAAGAACACGTTGGATGGCCTTGACGGGAGGCTACCATCTGTCTCCCAACAGCTGTTCCAGTGGGTCCCCTCCCCCAACCTTCTCTGAGCCTTCGGGGTCCATGTGACCTGGCCATTTAGCCCATTGTGTGCAAAAAGTGCCGCTCAGAGGTAAAACAACCCAACAACAACCCAACCAAACTGACGCTCCGATGGAGAGGGGACAGTTCGGCTCTTTATAATTGTATTACTGGTAAGTCTGCAGTTGATTGAGAAGCTCATTTATGTTTATGAATAACCTAAAATTTTATGGAGTGGGGTGACTCAGTCGGGAGTACCCCAGGCTCTGTAGTTCTGTAGTTTCTACAGACTGTAGTCCCTACAGTCGGGAGTACCCCAGTCTCTGTAGTTCTGTAGTCTCTACAGACTGTAGTTCCTACATTCTAGAGTACCCCAGTCTCTGTAGTTCACTGGTTCGAGTCCCACCTGGGCCAGTAATTGAGATTTATTTCCGCATAAAATTCCATCGCAATGCATTCAAAAATAAATGATACAGCAATTTAACATTCATGGAAATATGTTATTATAATAGGTAGAAACATGATCAGTATTGGAAATTTCTGAAACAAGGAAATGTTAAGTTAAGAAATACCTATAACTATGGGAAAAAAATCTTCTTACATTTCTCTAAACTCCGACACATTCACGTCAGTTTTAAATTGTTATTATTTTTTCATCTAGACCAAACTGAATTAAAATTTCTAAATCTTTTCAAATATGTATCCATAGTAATGCCCTTATTAATGTCCCAGACATATTTATTTTAGAGTAAATAAAATGACAAGATGAGTGGTACGCAAATTATTTTATTAATTGCAATAGTATTAAAACTAATTTAATTTTTTCTATAGTAATAATACAGCTAATTTTATTAATTGATATTGTGGTGCCTTCCTGTTTGTAGACAGTTTGAGATCATCGTTCTGTATTGTTATACTACGTGTTCCGAGGAAGTGTTGCCTGCAGCTGGTGACTATACTAGTGATTCCAATAGCAACTCTACATTCTCGGTGCAGATATTATGAATAGTGTTTGTCTCTCACGCTCTGTGCAGCTATTACTAGTCATTTGTTATGAAACAGTGAGCTCTGACGTGCATACAAAGTCATACCTCTGGTGCGTATTTGCGAGAAATTCATCAACTCCAATTTGAAAGCTACCGCTCAATCTGTTTCGCTGGAGTTTATTATATAGAAGGAAACAGGAGTAACGTGAATGCATCATTATACATTTCGTGAAAGGAATTCGCGACTAAATTAAAAAGGAAAGAATAGTCGACGTAAAGTTGTTTGCGGTTGCGAAGAGCATCAGAATCTGACTGTAAATGCACCTTTTAATGAATTAAATTTTAAAATTTTCTATGAAATTAGAATTATCACCTTTGCACAAGAATGTGTCTAAGATGAATAATTCTTTAGTTTGGCTTGCGTTTATGAAACGATTCTTTGATTTTGTATCCATGTTATCAAATTAGGAAAAGGATAATATATATACAAAACAGATTTGGATAACAACTACCTGACTGAATTCACCAATTTCATTTTTTCGATGGTTTACTAAAAAGAAAATAAGCTACTGTTTTGGTAAATAAGCTACTTGCATTGGGTAAGTGAATAAAATTTATTCGATTTTCGATTCTGTTTCACTGCTATTAAACGATAATATATATACAAAACAGATTTGGATAACAACTTTAAGCATTGGGTAAGTGAATAAAATTTATTCGATTTTCGATTCTGTTTCACTGCTATTAAACGATAATATATATACAAAACAGATTTGGATAACAACTTTAAGCATTGGGTAAGTGAATAAAATTTATTCGATTTTCGATTCTGTTTCACTGCTATTTTGTTTATTTAATATTTATGATGAATTAACGAACAATTAAAAGGCTTTGCAGACATTTAATTCAAATAGATTTGTTTTGTATCATGAAATGGGTTACTTAGAAAAGATCTAAAATTCCTTTGATCACTTATTTGTCACAAAATTCAAAAACGGATTCTTCAGTTATATAATTAAGCTTGCGATCAGTATCATTATTTTGTTTGACTTAATATGGAAACGATAATAAGAACTAAAAGAATAACATATCACCTCTGTCGAATAAGGAGATGCTCGTTTTAAAAAGAATGGGGATTTTTATTAACCGCCTTTAGCACCTCTAAAAGTGTAAATTCGAACTAATGGATGACTGAAAAAAAACAAAAAAACAAATCGTAATATTTTATTACCATTTATAAAACACAATAGAATTTTTCATTTATCTCTTAAAGCAAAAAATTACGTTTTTCCACCTACCCCTGGGAGTAAGAGAATAATGTTGACAGTCTGTGTAAACCTCTTGATTATTGCCCTACCACCAAAATTTCAAATATCTACATAAATAGATATTTTGCAATATTCGTTTAAATATTTGATATTTTCTCCACTGTTTTCTCCACACTCGCCTTTAAAGGGGGAGGGGGGGGGGTGGCTACTGAAGTTTTTATTTTCCACCATTAGCACCCTCTAGCAGCGAAAATTCCAATTAAAGTGTGATTGGCAAAATGTAAATAGTAAAATTTTCTAGTACTTATAAAACACAAAAAACGAATTTTTCATTTAACGCTTAAACTAAAATAAATCTTGAATAAAACGTAAAAACGTTGCTTTCCCTACTCCCCGTGGGTAAAGTGTCAAAACATTGTTGCCAATGTAAACCTATTGACCATAAGACTACTCCCAAAATGTTAACTGTCCAGCATAAATATATTCACCTAAAACGTTTTGCATTTTCCACCTTTTTCCGCAATCAGACGATGCAATTACAGCGATCGGAAGATTTTGGAAATTGGAACATATATTTCATCAATACCTATTCAGCCCGAAAATAATTTTTCACTTACCTTTAAAAACAAATTAAATGTTTACAGACAAATGATAAATTGAAAACAGTAGCTTATTTTCTTTTTAGTAAACCATCGAAAAAATGAAATTGGTGAATTCAGTCAGGTAGTTGAACTCCTGTAAGCATTTAATAGTTTGAACCCCTTAATGTGTGGATGCATTGCAGTAGATTTTTTCTATAATATGAAATATATTTAAAAGCAAGTGACTTAAAAATATAATGACTATTTTTTCAATTTTTCTGTTTGTATCTTTGTAAATTTAATTTTTGCCACCGTTATTATGGGCACATCAATGGTTGAAAAATTCTGGCTTCTGGTTTCATAATATCTCTTTATTTCTTTCTCTTGCCTGATATTTAAGGTCACCCATTCTTAAAATTTTGTGCTTCGTCATTCTCATTCCAGGCAAAAGAGCCAAATACCTCTTTTCTATTCTCCGCACTTGAAGCACAGACTCTTGTCATTGATCATCATTCTATCTCAGCGTCACTTTTCGCACATCTTTCCTCTTACTAATCGAATTAGGGAAGACTAGAGATCAAGGTGACTCTGAGATGCAGTCTCGTGCTCCTGGATCCGAAAACGAAAAAGACAACGACTACAATCCAGGAATTCCCACCCATCGCCAAATCACTCCCCAATTGCATTTCGACTGCTCACCCTCCCACTGCTAGAGAGCCAAGTTAGCTGATCAATGGAGCTGAGAGGCAGGGGATGTCAGCCGACACGTAAGGTGCTGGCGAAGGATTAGACGTCATCTGTTTGCGCTGGGAAGAGGAGGGTCACATCATCTTGTTACATTATCACGCTCGTTAGGGATGGCTCTCCAACTCCAAGCCCAAGGTGACAGAGGCTGAAAAGGGATAGTGGGAAATTGGAAGCTAAAGGAAAATATTCTCAGATTCTGTATTTTAGCCAGTCGAATCCATACTCGTAACCATAAAATATTTTCTAGAGAAAGGGATAGCCCAAAGTTTCTTCTCAGTGGAAGTGGAAGGAAAATACAATCGCATTTGCAGTATTTTAATTACTTCTCCTAAACAAGATTTTTTTTAAAAGATAATTCTCTACACAAAGGACGGAGATAACCTAGAAGCTATATTAGGCTTGTCTTGGTTTCTCATACAACATGAAAATATTTATACAAGGTCATGTCCTGTGGTCTTAGTAGTCATGTACGCTAACCACTAGACCAAGTAGGGCTAAAGGTTAGCGTACATGTTATAATTATAGGTAATAATAAACAGGTTGAAAACGAATTATTGCACTCAAACATTTATTTCTCCCCATTTAATCTTCTAAAATTTCCTTGATAAGTGCCTAATTAAACGAGCTAGGATACTACTAAGATTAAATTACGGACCTATTCAGTGGCCATGCTCGATTCTTTGCTTTTCGGGGGCCGCCTTAGAAAATACATGATATTCAAACTCTCGGAGCGAAGGGAGTTGGCTCAGTCTCGTAATCTACAGTTCTTAGGTTCGAGTCCCATTTGGGACAGCATTCAGATTAGCCACCCAGTGTCCTCGGAAGAAGAGAGGAAAGTAGAGAGATTAGCCACCCCGTGTCAGAAAGGAAGCACTGATGGGTTTGGAAAGGACGTCGTTCGTTGATTGGAATTTTAACCCAAGGTTCCGTTTGCAGGAGACCCATACTTGTGCACGTTAAAGAACACTCTGGCTGTCCTTGAAGGGAGACTTTCATCTTCCTTCCAACAGCTGTTTACTGAGACCTCTTCCCCCAACTTTCTCTGAGCCCTTCGGGGTCATTGTGACCTAGCCATTTATCTCATTGGGTGCAAAAAATGGCTCCAGAGGTAAAACAATCCAAGCGCTCAAGTGTGTGTTGGGAGGTAAACTCATAAACCTCCTCCCTCTTGCGTAAACCACTTTGTCTCTCTGAAGCATTGTTGCCATAGAAATTGATTATTTTCATCTAAGGAAATACAGAATTAGAAATTGAATTTCTTAATAGAATTAGGAAAATTATTTAACATTAAGAAGAAATAAAAATTAATATCGATAAGCTTAACTCTCTCATACTTTGTTAGACAAATTGATTTAAACCAAACACAATAATAAATATGCATTATTAGCCCTTTTAAAATTCGTTATTTTGCTTTGTTTTCTGTCAGACTGCAAACATTAATTTTTTTTAATTTTTAAGAAACGAGTTGAGACGTTTTTGATAATGTAAATACTAATAAAATATTATTATACATTTTCTTTATCTTTCAATAGTTTGAATCTCTCTTATTAAAAGACGAAAATTTGTAAAATGATCAAATTTTATACTAATATTTTGAACAACCTATTTATACTAGAAATTTGACATTTAAGTGGTAGAGGAAAATGGTGGTTGGAGAATTTGCATTGATGTTAGCGACATCTCTACTACTTAAGTGTAGTAGGAGATGCTGATCCTGTTGGTTTTAAAAGATATTTTTTTTTCTTGGCAGCAATACAGGAAATGCCGGAGTTACGAACTTTCGACTTACGAACATCCGTACTTACGAAACCAAATCACAGGTAAATCAAAATGGTTACAAGTTTGAAACGGTAGGCTCCAATTTAAAGCAAAGTCGATTACGTCAAATGTGTAAAAATTTGCGAGTGCGTCGAGAGATGTCTTACATGATCTCGCATGTTACTCGTATAAAGAAATTTATATTGAAAGAAAGAAGGCTGTTGCGAAAAGTTCCCTAGCAAACATTTTCAACAAAACTTCCTTAAACGAACCACAGTCATCCACCTCTACAGCAATAAAAGGATTAAAATGAACCAGTGCAACCAACCTCTACAGCATTATGGAGGGGATAACAAGGAACCTGTGCCATCAAATTCTACAGATTATGGTAGTGATGACAATGAACAAGACACAGAAATCTATATAGCGAATTCAGTAAATAACCAATATAGTAAATAAATCAATATTCCCCATTCTAGTGATTTTTAATAATCCCATTCTAGTGATTTAACTAGTGCGTGTTAATTTTAATACTACAGCAATAAAAGGATTAAAATGAACCAGTGCAACCAACCTCTACAGCATTATGGAGGGGATAACAAGGAATCTGTGCCATCAAATTCTACAGATTATGGTAGTGATGACAATGAACAAGACACAGAAATCTATATAGCGAATTCAGTAAATAACCAATATAGTAAATAAATCAATATTCCCCATTCTAGTGTTTTTTAATAATCCCATTCTAGTGATTTAACTAGTGCGTGTTAATTTTAATACTGATATCATATTATTATTAAGTAATAATATTTAGTGCAAATCAATATTATTTATGCAAAGTAATCCCAGCACATCATTGATTTGCTAAGCATTTAAACACTAGAAGGCTATTTAAGTGTCATGATGACCTAACTTCATCAATAGAGGAGATTTGATCAAAGGCAGGTTGCTCAGTTGACAGAGCACCTGACATGTCATGAGGAGGTCGGGGGTTCGGATCCCACCCAGCTCATGGCAATTTTTTCTTCTACATCCATTGTCATATAACACTTAAACAGCTTAATAGTGACGAAATGCTTAGCGACATTATTTATGCTTGACTATAGGTTAAATATGCCGACTTATGGTGGTTGAGGAATCTAACTCTTATTTATAGCATTCGTCAATTGAAAATCGTGTTCCGAATACCGAACAATAGACTTACGAACGAAAATTTGGAAAGAAACTTGTTCGTCACTTGGACACGTCTTGTATTTGCATATTTTATTATTCCATTAGTTTGAATTTTCACCTTTAAAGTGGTGCTAATGTTGCAAAGTGACAAATTTTATTTTTTTTAAAAGGGATTCCATATTAATATTAGTAATTGATCTTTCCACTGTAAATATATTCAGCTCAACAGCGGTTTTCTTTAGTTATAAAATCATTTTTCGTATTCTGAAAATAATGTTTAATATAAATTTCTTTCATCATTATTTTTATTCTTTTCCCCACATTGTTGTCCCCAGTAAAAACTATACTGAATGTAATGAAAAAACTGTAATTGGAAATTGTTAACAAATTACAATTATTAACATAAAAAATTAAACCCACGTTTCAGAAATCCGTATACTGTTTCGAAATCAAAATGTATATAATTGTATATAGCATTACATTTCACATACCCATTAGTATCTTTCTGAAAATAAATCAATAAACTGTATCGGATGCCAAATAAGAATCAAGTTCTACCAAGTGTAATTTGTAGACCAGTTGGCAATGTAACTAGACACAGCTGTCAGCAGACAGGCTTTGGAAAGACAGCAAGCTACAGATGTTGGTAAGTGTTCTCCAACGTCGTTAATAGATGTACACTGGCCAACGGGTAGATGCGAGATAGCCATTGTAACAAGAGACCAGCACTCTTCCGGTCCAAAGTGGACAGAGGGCAATTCACTGAAGAGAGTTTGTCCACACTTCTCGTCTTGAAGGAATGACTGACTGAGAAGACACTGTATGCTTTAAATATGCTGTGCTAATGAAATTACATCCTTCCTTGACTGCAAATAAGTGCGATCATTGAAATACAGCTGATATCATTGCTAATCTAACTAATGGTATTGGTTATAGGAAATGAATAAATGTTGCTTTATTAAGATTATTTTCACAGATTTCACCTGTCGTAAAATAATGAAAAAAATTGGTGGGTATAAAGGAAAAGCTAAAAATTTGAAACGAAATGATTAACCGAATAGGTAGAGATCTCAACAACGATGCCTGCTTTTCACTTCTCTCATGCACTTTGCCGCTCTTCACTTATTTTGAGAAGAAACGAACCACATTTGCATTCTTAAAACTTCCTTTATCTCTACTTTAAAGTTAATACTATTTTTCTAACTCTACTGTCATGTGAGGTGACCGAATTTTCATTTCAAAAATCAATAAAAAAATATTATTTTTTGCTGCATAAAATGTAAGTGATATACAAAAAGTATTGCAAAAAATATGAGTGATATGAATCCATACCCATATTTATTTTTTAACAATACACCTCTTTGGTTTTACACGGTGAAGAAAATGCAACCAGCTTCGTTTTACACGATTATAGACTCGGGTTTACACGATACGGATTAAGATTTTTTTGTATAATGTATATAGCCGTTGTTACTGTAAAATATGCATTGCATTTTACTGTAGCAGTGGTATAGCTTCAAGGCAGACTATTGATTAAGTCTTTCCAAATCCCTATATTAAAAAACTGGCATTTGTAACGTTATATTTATATTATTTGGCTAAACTTTCATTCTTGCCATTGTAATGTAATCTATTTCGTGATACGTTAATAAAACGTGCTTTGAATCGGCACGAGTTCTTACTCTTCTTAATTGAATTCTTTCATGCTAATGAAAACCGTGCATTAATCTCATTTTTATCAGCAAGTTTAATTCTGTAGACTATTATTTAGGATATATTTAGCTGATTCGTAAGTACACTACTTCATAAAAAACAGTATTTGGCAAAATTATTATGAACACTGCATCTTGCGCATATCTTTTGTAATAAAGGCATGGTTCCTAAAGATTTTACTAGAGCTTTTATTATCATCGTTATTTTAAAAAAGGCGATCGCAGTTCTTGTGATAACTATAAGGATATCAGCCTACTCTCTGTTCAATGTAAAGTTCTTTGCATGATTGTGTTGAATAGAATTAAGAATCTGGTTGAAGGGCAATTGCGTGATGAGTAATGTGGATTCAGAAGTGGTAGGGGATGTGTAGATCAGATATTATCACTCAGGCAGATTCTTGAGAAATATTTAGAGTTTCAGAAATCTTTGGTTGCTAGTTTTGTTGATTTCAAAAAGGCTTTCGACTCTGTTGATCGTCATAATTTGTGGTTGATTGTGAAATCATATGGTATACCAGACAAGTTAGTTAACATAATGAAAGCTCTCTATAATAATACTGAGTCGTGTGTGAGAGTTGGTAAAACTTGTAGCAATTGGTTTAGCATTACTTCTGGTGTTCGACAAGGATGAATTTTGTCACCTTTTCTCTTTAGCTTGGTTATTGATTATGTTATGCGAAATTCACTTCAAGGGAAAGATTTTGGCCTTAAATAGTCTGGAGATGCGAAACTTTCTGACTTATATTATGCTGATGATTTAGCCCTTTTTGGAAATGATGTTGATGAGATGAACTCTTTCATTCGAGCTGTTGATGAATCTGCTAGTAGAGTAGGTTTGATTATAAACAGAGAGAAAACTAAAGTGATGAAAATAGGTCAGGCAGGCTGTGATTCAGATAATCTGAATGGTTGCAGTCTTGAGAAGGTGTCACAGTTTAATTACCTTGGTAGCTATTTAACAGATACTGGTGATGTGCGGCATGAGATTAACAGACGAATAGGAATTGTAGCCTGTACTTTTAAGAATCTATGGTGAGTGTGGAGAAATAGGCGTATACATCTAAAGACTAAAATTAGACTGTATAATAGTTTGGTTCTTTCTAGGGTTAGTTATGGTAGTGAAACTTGGACGCTGTGTAAACAAGATAACAGGAAACTGGATGCTTTTGATTCCAGATGCTTACGCAGTATCTTGGGCATTAGGTGGTTCAACTTTATAACTAATGATGAGGTTAGGCAAAGGAGTTTGCATCCTCCTTTAAGAAGCATATTGTGCAAATATTGTGTGGTTTGACCATGTTGCCCGTACGGATAATTATAGCTTGGCGAATAGAGTTATGAACAGTGTGCCTAAAGGCACCAGAAAGGGGGGGAGACCTAGGATGTGGTGGGCAGACAATGTCAAACAGGACCTTGTTAGAATTGGTGTGCAGTGGCCAGATGCAGCAGATGTAGCTCAGGACAGACTTGCTTGGAGAACTAAATTGCACGGTCTGGTTGGACCTCCGTAGCCCATGGTTGCTTGATGATGATGATGATGATGATGATGATGATGATGATGATGATGATGATGATGATGATGATGATGATGATGATGATAGTACCATGAAATATGCCAATACATGCAAAGTGTCTTACTGATATTATTCTACTTCACTATGGTTGGATTATTTTACCTCTCAGCTGCACCTTTTTGTGCATAATGGGCTAAATGGACAGGCTACAAGATACCGGTCACGAGGACCTGAAGGAATAAGAAAAGGTTAGTGGAAGAGACCACTGTGCAGCTGTTATTGAAGAAGACCACTGTGCAGAAGAGACCACTGTGCAGCTGTTAGGAGACACCTGATAGCACCCTTTATGTCATCCTAGGTGTTCTTTAAAGTATATAGTGATTGACTGTTCCGCACACGGAGCCAGGGTTTAAAGTCCTATCGGACGGATTACCTCCTTTCCAAGCCCATAAGTGTCCCCTATTGACCGAGGGCAGGGCTGAGAATTTTGCACTTCACTAGGAATTTGTATAAAACCATAAAGACTTGGTGAAAAGCCCGGTGGAAAGAGAAATAAAGTGCGAAATGGATAAAATGACTAATCTGACTAACTTTGAAAGGCAGACGCCTTTCAAAGGAGCCGCTTTTTCGTCGGAGATCATCAGTAACGGAGGTGATGGAAAATCGCAAGACGCGATGTTCTAAGTGTATGGAGAATGTCAACGGTCTCAAAAAATTCACCAATCGTGGTAAATGAGGGAGGTAAAAAAGTCTTTGACAGATAAGGATAGACATTTGTTGGCTGAACTGTATGGCAAAACAGACCTGCTACAATTCATCAACTGATGAAAGTTGACCTCTAGTAGTGCTTCATAACCCATTTCAACGATAAATATGAACAGCAAATTTTAAACTTTGAAATTTGGGAATTGAACCGTGATACGAAAGCCCTTCATTTCGGAAAACAACAGGGTTCGCAGAATTCGAAGGCTCAGAAGGTATATGGAATGGCGAACCTGGTCAGTGGGAGACTGGAAATATATCGTATGGTCAGAAGATCACGTTATACACTGTCTTCAACAGATGGCGGACGTAGAGTGTGCAGACAGTCCCATGAAACAATGGACCCATCATGTGTTGCTACTACAGTTCAAGGTGCTGGAGTCAGTGTGATAGTGTGGGAAGCATTTTCGTGGGATAGATTATGTCCTCTGGTTGCTTTGCAAGGTCACATCATTCCCAGAAAGTATAAACTAATATTTAACGATCAGGTGATTCCAATGATGAATCATTTTTGCCTCAATGGAGACGGCATTTTATAGGATAATAATGCACCGATCCATCGCTTTCAAATCACACAGGGGTGTTTTGAAGAAAATGAAACAGACTTTTCTCACCTTCTATGGTTCTTTCTAGGGTTAGTTATGGTAGTGATAGATAACAGGAAACTAGATACTTTTGATTCCAGATCGCCTGATCTTAATCCAGTTGACGCCATATGAGACAATTTAGAACGCGCTATTCGAATGCATAGACCTTTGCCTTCTTCGCCTTGATATATTAAAGTTATTTTGAAGAGTGGATCAAAATCCCTTCTGATGTATTTCTAAAGTATGTGGAAAGCATGGCACGTAGAATCCGAGTTGTAATCTTTGCACGCGGAGGCCTACGAAGTATTAAGTAGGTGTTCATAATAATTTGACCAGACTGTAATGCTATATATGCTTCATTTTTCAAAATACATTTTTAAGTCTTGCTACAAATGCTTAATTTCTAATTTATGTTTTTTTTTTCTAAATATCATTCTTTAAAATTTCGTCTTCAAATTCGCTGATGTACGTTTACATAAACGATAAATATTTTTCATGACCAAAAAGAAAATTAATGAATGAGAAAGTAATATATGCCTATTTGAATTAGTACACATAAAATATAAAATAGTATTACATTAATGTTTATTATTATCGCTGAACTGAAATTTGAGATAACTTTATTCAAATAAAACCTTCAGTCTTCATTTTATTAATAACAAGGAACCTAGCCCCCCCCCCCATCCCTTTTTTTTCCATAAGTTGTTGGTCCTATTTTGCACGGTGTGATTTACACGTTGGTGTTCCGGAACCTACTAGAGAGGCTATTTTTTAATTTATTTTTTATGAATAATATCTAATTGTTTTTACAATATTGAACACATGAAATAGCGACATTTTGCTTTAAAATTATCTTATTTTTATATTCACGATATGTTAATGTGATTTTTGTGTTTGCCAAACGTGTTATTTTTAAAGAAAAATGTTATCTTACTGCTAGTATTTGTTATCAGACTTTGATAACGAAAAACTCGTCATAATTTTATTTTTTGAATGCGTTGATATTCAAAATATTTTAAATTATCTGTGCAAACCAGTATAAAATGTTTAAAAAAGTAAATGATTCAGGAATTAAAAAATGATTGCTCTAGAGTTTAATGAACACGAATGGTGATCCTACTGTTTTCACAATTCATGAAAGATATTTATTTGTTGGGTAGTTGGTAAGACAACGATTTCATACATAAAGCAATCACACCAGAACAAACGGTAATAAAAAAAAATTGTGACAAGACAAAAGTGGTTTAAAAAGAATAAGACGAAAAAAAAAATCTAGCTTCAGTATTATTACAAATATTAAAAAAATATTTCGATGATATTAAAAAATAATTTTAATTGAATTAACCAGATGGTAGGTCTACTTCAAAACCTGAAATGGTGATATGCTTGACCGTTCGGAGCAAAGAAATCTCTTCCATTCAGAACGCACATAAGATTCTGACTTACCGAATGAATGCTTCGAGCTAAGATAAACGAGTTCGGAGGGGACACTGTGTCGCGACCATCCGTCTCGCACTCACAAATTTTGTTTTTTATCAGTTTTGTTTTTTATCACACCTTAAATCTTTTTGAATCAGGTCTTTTCTTGATATACAAAAGGAGACATTAGGATAATGAGATTATATCGTTCCTTGGTTATTGGTTTACATAATGTTGCTAGTCGTAAAGAGTGGATACGAAAAAGGAACGTTGAATTTGTACAAGTTTGTTAAATCATATTGATTTTGGGCTGATTAATCCATATGGAAGTTTTTGCTTGCTTCATGGGTCGAAATATATATTACTGCTGTTAATGAAGACTGTAACTAACCTGACGGATATTGGTGTGAATGGTTACTGTATGGAGATTTCTTGCAATAAGTGTAAGTTAGATAAAGAATACAATTGTTTGTTTGAAAAAAATAAATATATATTCTTTTAGAAACTTTAGGAACATATTTAAAAACTGTGTTAATATTAAATAAATGTTGGCAAACGATTTTTAAAATATACATGGTTCAGACAAAATCCATGCGTTATTCAAATTTTCCAATTTTCTTATTCATCGTAGAAATAAACACTGGATTTTATTTTGCAAACAAAAATAGTATTTTATTAAAAAGGCGGAGTGAGTAGGAAAAAAAAACGGAGTTTTATTTAAAGTTCAACAATTCCAATACCAATTTCTTCTTAAACGTTTTGTTTAAGCAAAAATGAAAGAGATATTTTTTTCAAGCCTTACCCCGTCTTTCGAAGTGTGGAGTTAAAAAGACCTAAGTAGAGAAAAAAAGGGAGCCAGTTCGTCGAGCAGCTCGGAGCTAATACCCATAAACTCTGGTAACGAGAGAAGTTTAATGACAGAGAGATTAGCGGGAGGTGTTGCCCTGGCGCTGAATTGTACTGTTTAGCAGGAAGCAGCCATCCATAAACCTTGGTATCTCGTACTCGTTTTCCGCACCCGGTTCACGGTTTATGAAGAGAGTTTGAACTGTTGGACTTGTAATGGTCCATTTCTTATTATATCGAACACATTTTTCCCACGCGTTTTGTTACCCTTGCTCATACCGATTTACGGCCAAGTTGATGTTGAGAACTTATGAATGCGTACAGAACAAAGAAAGTCAGAAGAAATTTATGTACCAAGTTTTCTATTGTGGCTGCAAGGATTTAACGAGGCCATTGGTGTGGCAGAGTGACTGAATGCAAACCTTTACCCGAACACCTTCACTTCAGGTGAAATACAGTGCAAGAGAGAGGGATAACTTGTGCACGTTAAATAACACCCTTGATGGCTTTAGAGAGAGGCACCCATCTGGAAGCTGTTGAAATATGAATGTATTGAACCAAGGTTTACTTTATGTAAGAAATCTGTTGTAGCACAAAGTTCCGATACAGATCACGTCGTTAGAATAATAGTAGAATAAAGTTTAGAGAATGAAGACGCAAGTATTCTTAAATTAGCACTAGGCACTATTCCCCAGCATCCAAAAAACATTTTTCTATCACTAAAATTTATATTTAAGCATGATATATTTACCACTGAAGTAATTAATTAGTTTTAATGTGAATTTCGCTATCTTTTTCCCATAACCAATGTAAGTATGTTATTTGTAGGCACTGGTGTAAGATCTGCACTTCGGAAAATATAAAACTTACCTTTGTTAAAACTTTGAATAATATGTACGCAGCATTTTGCTGTACAATTCTGCTTTTTTTAAATATTATCATAATAATGTTTACAATTAAGGAAAATATAATATTCGCATAGTTGCTCATAACTTTGTAAAATGTGTATATCTCAATAATTATTAAATTTCTTTCTTTTTTCTTTCATTTGGGAGTATTGTCATAACGTTCGCACTGTTTTAGAAGCAAATATGCAATAAATGGGAGCTATTATTTCTCAACTAGTATAAGATTTTAAAAAAAAGTAGATTCAAGACGTAATTTTTTCCATGTTGCGAAAACTAACGCTCTGTTTATGAGCAAAGCTTTGCATCATCGTTCCTTTTCCTGGTTCCAGAATGTCGCAGTGGGAGGTCGATGGGAAGGAAAACTAAAGTTTGTGTCGTGACACGAGAGAAAATTCTCTCCCCCACCAACATTTCCTTTCCCGTCTCCCGCTGCTGTCAGAGACAGAGCAGCTTTTTCGAAAAAATTCCATTTCAGACATCATTTTGAAAGCATTCCTTCAGTTTCAATGAGATACACTTTAAGCGTATTCAGCGATACTCGTCGTCAGTCTCTTTACATATGCATAAAAGTATCTTCTTCTCTTCATCTTGCGGTCTCCTATTAAAGCGACGGTCTAATATTTTCTAGCACAAAGTACAGGCTGAGTAGTCCGTAAAAACAGCCATTCATGGACGATAGCTTATTTGAGCAATTTAGCAACGTATACGGCAAAGAGGAGAAAAAAAATCAAACGGGGAGAGAGTGGAAAGCAGGAGGAAGGGGGATTTGTCCCTGGACGGCCATTACCGCATGGATCTGCAGAATGTCTGTACAACATCCTTAATGCATACGTCACTAATGCGTTAAATTGCTTATTATAAGAGACGCCAGTCTGTGTGCGCTTCGTCTTTCTCTGAGAGCTTTTCTTTGCAGAGAAAAACAACATCGTCATCAGCTTCCGTGGGATGTGTCAGCTGTAACTTCATTAAAAGCTATAGATGTTGTCCTCCTAGCCGTCAGCAATTGACACTTGATGCATCATAACTAACTTAAATTTCTTTAGTTGCTCAAGTAGAATGTAGAAGCAGTGGTTTAATTTTTTTTTTCGCCTTTATTATTCGAAAGTAAAATGGGATGTCTGTTAAGAGGTGATTTTTCAAGCTTTTACTCTTCGTTTTTTGAATTTACCAAAATCATTTCTCATTAGCATGAGACATTTAATGCATGCTCGATAAAACTTTAAGACATCAGTTTTCAAGAGTTTATTTCTGTTTCGAAATAAGGTAAACTACGTCAAGAAAAGAAACATACTCAGTTGGTTGCGTTACTTTTCAAATTTTGCAAGATGTACATAAGTTTTTTCTTAAAATGACATCATGGATTTTTTACCACACTTTATAATACCATGAATGCTTACAATCATTGCGGGATTTAGGGGTGGATAGGTTAATACCTCTTATTTTGAGGATTAATAACAGGAGCTGGAATAAAGAATATTTTCGATGTATATCTTAGACAGAGTTTGGAGCAAAAATAAAATAAAAACACTAAAAGGGAGAAAAAGATTTTGTACAAAAACAGCATTCCTGATCACCCAGCCTCGATTCAGTTACCTGCTTCCCTTCTCCCCATTAATATATTTTTAAATCCCAGTTTGATTAGAATTAAAAGAAGAAAAAGTTTATAAATTCCCATTCTCTTCCTTTGTATACAAGCATAATAGAGCGGCTCCATGTTCATATATTGAGCCGCTCTATTAATCAGGTAATAGAGCTCTATTAACTGATAATAGTTCGGGCTCAATGTTTTACGCTCTATTTCAGGAAAACGTTTCTCTGATACATCATAAAACATATATACAGAATCATTTATTTTGTAAAAATAAAGTTTTTTTGCTCCTAAAATCATATTGCACAACAGCTATATAAATATGGTATTTCAGGAAACAAATATAATTAAAAAGAACAACATAATATCAATAACACCAATTACCAATAAACAAAGAAAACTGTAATGATTAAAAAGAAAAGAGAAAAAAATTGACTTTGCAATGTCGAGAACCAAGGGGCATCTTATGCCCGTCCAGGTTTCGAGAATGAGTAAAGCATTATATTACAGTATATGAAACACATCCGTTAATTTATATCAAATAATGAATAAATGTTTTGAATTTACAAATTTTATGCATTAAATATTTAATTCAAAATCATTAAGGCAAATAAACATTTCAAAGGACACCCAACAAACATAAGAGTAACAAAAGGAAATAGATATTCAAAATTTCAAAAAATGTTCAAAATTAATAATATCAAAAATATATTTTTTATTTTGTATATAAAGCGAATTAAGCTAATTTTACTTCTAATATTTAAGTCTACTCTATTGTAAAGTTTAGGAGCTAGAAAAACAAAATGTCTTTTTATTACATTTTTATGCGGGAATGGAACCCTGTATGACAAGTCAAACTCGTTTAGAATTATAAACGGGCCGTGAAAGATATCTGTTTAACCAATACCTGTTTAAATATACAAATAAGAGAATTTTGCATATGTATATTTGTCTAAACTGTAAAAATGTATCTTGATTAAGATATGAATATCAGAGTAGGAAAAATATTAAAGACTAGTTAATATATTTTTATGATTAATATTTTCATGAATTAAAATCAAATTTTGAAGATTATTTTCATATCTACCTCCCCAGCTACATATTCCATACTGAATAACAGAGCAAACCCAAGCATAGTAATGTCCAATTAATTTTTTTGGTACAATAGGTTTCAAATAATAATATCTAAATGGAATACATCTTAGTTTTTTTGTCAAAATGTTTGCGTAAGTAATGCTTTTCAAGTTGGAATCCAGATGCACGCCTAAGTATTTATAGCTACAAACTCTATCTAAAACAGGACAGTTGCAGTTTTATTTTATTATTATATATGTTTTTTATTATTTTATTAATTATAACCATTTTATGACAAAATTAATAGTTAATTCTATTTGTAATGAAAAATATTAGAAATATTAGTACAAATATGAGGTTCGGATGTAACATCATTATAAACACAAACAGCCGTTCATTTATTAAAGATGGAGAATGCGAAAAATAATCAAAAGCTGCATGATACTTATTTTAAATTACTGAAAACTAATTAAAAAGTTAAAATTATAATAAAAAAAATCTTTTATTTTTTTCACAATTGGGAAAAAATTAAAGTTGAAATTATTTATCTTCTATTTTAAACATATTGCCTTGCGTAAAGAAAATTTTATACATCTCGAAAGCGAAACACTTTCAATTTTCAGAGACAATGAAACATATATATATATAATTTTATTTAAAAAAATTAATACATTAATCTGAATTTTCACACCCCTGTATTACTAAATATATTTTAAACAACAAGTGTATATTTTATTATTATTTTTAGTAGAAGTATTGTATCACACACAGGGCTTTCTGCTAACTTCTAATAAAATTAGCAGAAAACTAGAAAGTCCAATCACCTCTTGTGAATATTTAATGCTCGATTCAAAAATCAAAAATCTTTCTCTCTTTTTGAAAAATTTGTGCTATCTAACGGTAAAAATGCAAACCAATGAAAATTTCGAAAATTGCGAATAGCAATATTTTGTTACATAGTACCGATCCCACACAGAAAGAATTCCTGCTTATTTTGGAGTCGCGAAGGCAAGCCGCTGCTCTAAGTGTAAACGCCTTGACAATCATTCTACGAGCAAAATTGAAAAATTTTAACATGAATGGACGGATTACATTATCCATCTGCAGTTTTTTCATTTTCCCACTTTAGAGGTCTCTGAATGTAGAAATGCAAAATGTGTGAACAAACGTTCAGTGCTGTTGAAAGAAATAAGGAAACATTTTCAAAATTGGAATCAAGGACTGAAAATTTCCCTGATATTAGAAAGGCTTCCTAATCAAATCTGCGTAATTTCAAAACAACTATGAGTAAAATATTTAATATTTAAAAAAAAAATTATTAAATCCAATATATATTTTCAAACTAAAACTAAAAAAGGTTGATTTTGAAAATATTTTATCTTTAAAATAAAGGGAATACATTGAGATATATAGCAGATAACTCTTTCAATCTTGCATGCCGAGTATTGACTATATGGAGGATATAAATACAGCAAATCTTTTATAATCCTCATTAATATGGATCTGTGTACGTAGATAACCGAAAAACATGGGTAATTGAAAAGTAATTTTGTGAAAGATATTTATTTGTATTGAATTGAATTGAATAAGTTTATTTCACCCAAATATACATATATTGGTAGATAAAACACAGATAAGTTCACAGGTGAAAAAGGAGAACATAATAAGCCGTAGCTTTTGAATAAATCTTTCCTGAAATACACTTAAATTTTAAACATTGCAGGTGACCTTAATTTATACATTTACTTGAGCACGTGAATTTTTGTGGTCTGACTCTATCATTGACTTGATAATAAGTGTAGTTTATATTTATATTTAAAAGTTCTATATTGTTCCATTGCAGCAGTATCCTCTGGTATCTCGTCATTCCAAATCATAATGCTAATGTACCGTATTGATCTCTGGCATATAGATTTCATATAAAGGGGCAACATGATCTTGTTCTTAAGTCGAGTATCATAATGAAAGTCTTCGTTCTTTCTAAGCAGCAGTAAAGTTCCGAGTACTCTATCATTTTATTCTTCACTCTGTATACAAAATTCCCCATAACATACTTGTAAATATTATATATATTTAGTATTCCATTTTCTGCCATCAAGTGTTGTACCGGATTTCTGTAATTTAATCTTAGAATATATCTCATAATTCTCTTTTGCAGACAAAATAAACTATTCAAATTGGCTGCACTAGTATCTCCCCAAACACTAATTCTATATATTAAATGTGGGTACACTAATGCATAATATAAATTTATCAAAGTTTGTTGATTTATATATTTTTTAATCCTCCCAATCGATCCAATATTTTTTGAAATAGTAGTTCTTAGCTGGTTAATATGATAATTCCAAGTTAAATTAGCATCTACCCAGAGTTCAAGAAATTTTATATATTCACATATTTCAATCTTTTGATCATTCATCAAAATATTTATTTCGTTATAATTCAGTTTTTTATTATTGTTCTTAAAGACCATACACTTTGTTTTAGAAATATTTATAGCTAGTTTATTATATGTGATCCATTTATGCATATTTCCAATTAGAGTATTTGTTTCTTCTACTAAAGTTCTTACATCAGTATGGTAAGAAATGACATTTTTATCATCTGCATGCATAACTAGTTTAGCTGATCCCTTTTGTGATTGAATATCATTTATATACAAAAGGAATAATAAAGGTCCCAGCACAGAACGCTGTGGCACTCCCCTATTGAATTTGATTTGTTCAGATATAGTCCTATTGACTTGTACAAACGCTGATCTTTGAAATAGGTAGCTTTTAAGCTAATTATTTATTTTCTCTCGAAGCCCATAGTGTCTAATCTTTTCCAAGAGAATTTCATGATCTACACAATCGAATGCTTTAGACAAATCTAAATATACAGCCAAGCCAACTCACTGATGTTCAAGATTATTAACAATATAATCATAAGTATCTATAATAGCACCTTGTGTAGATTTGCCATGTTGAAAATCAATTGTCCTGGTATAATTAGCTTTCTGTTTGATATAAATTTATATATATACATTTATGCATTAATTTCTCGAAAATCTTGACGAAAACTGAGAGTAAAGAAATTGGTCTGAATTCTTAATTCTTTCAGGATTTTACTCTTGTGAATAGGTATTATTTTTGTTAGTTTCATTTCATTTGGAAAAATTTCCTTCTGAAGTGACAAGTTGAAAATATATGTTAGGGGGAACTTAATTTCATTTTTAACATTTTTAATTACATTTATTGAGATATCATCAGGCCCACAAGAAGTATTAGGTTTCATTATACTTATAACATGACATATATCATCTTCAGAAAAAGGTTCAATATATAAACTATCTGGAAAACTGTATCCATAATATTTATGATGTACTTGATTTTTTTGTATTGAAATAACATGGTTAATCAAAAATACAAGTGCTTTTTTTTGCTCGCTTTTTTTCTCCCTTGGTTTTCTTATTGGGGTTTATTGTTAAATTTTTTCTTGAAAGTCAAAACATCTGATTAGTCGAATCATGCCGTTTCTTTCGCACATTGAATAGAGGTAGCGACTTATTGAGAGGAAGATTAATGTTTAGTGCAATTCTCAAAGTGTGTATTGTTCTCATTGCTGAGCAAGATTTTCATTTCAATGTTAATTTAAGAAGATTGAGGAATTTAAATTGGAGCTAAGGAATGATTTTTGAAACTTTGAAGCTATAAAAATAGGAACCACAGCCACGGTTCTGCCATAAGGACGTAGATAATCCGCATCCCGGATAATTTGCCCTGATAATCGATTATTAAAAAAATCGAAAAATAATATCGATTATTAAAAAAAATAAACGTTTGCTATACTATAATAATTTTCAAAATAAATGTAGTAATTTATACCGTTTGCATTCTTATTAAGTAGTACGCCGTAGGAAACTCATCAGTCATCATGACAGTCGGTGATATCTGCAGTTTTGTAACTGTTTCTCTTATAAGCTCATATCAGCGTCACCGCTTTATTTTTGCACTAAAGCTGATTTTAAATCCCAAAATATAACTATGGATCGATAGTAGAGTTTTTGTTTTCGAAAAGGTTTGTGTAATCAAAATATCCTGTATTGTTCAGTTTATTTTCATCTTTTTAGTAATTATTCTAGGAAAAAAATGGCACAAAATGGAATTACTAAAATATTTATCAAAATTCCGTATAAAAAAATGCAATATTCAACCAGTAATAAACGATTTTAAAATTTAAAGGGCCAGATGATTTTGCGGTGGCTTTTGAGGACGGAGAGGGGAGGGTCTTAAGCCTTTATTATTTGACAGAGCGAACTAATATTATGGAAAAAATCAGAATATTAATTAAAATGAAGTTTTCAGAGTTGCTCACCGACTAGAGAATGATGGAATAATCGTGGTTAAGTACAACTGATAGCATGTCTATGTGCATATTATATTATATATTCACCGAAGAGCCAAAACATTATGGCCAATGCGTCTTTATGCAAATCGAAGCAACTGCAGATAAATGACGGCGCGTGTGAAGGTCATGAAACGGTATATATAACATCTGATACTGAGCTCTGTTAATCAATGTTATTCTTGTTCTTCAGATGGGAAGGACAGTGGACTTAAGTAAGTTTGACAAAGGCCAAATTGTAATGGCCAGACGACTGGATCAGAGCATTTCCGAGACAGCAAGGTTTTTGGGATGCTCACGGACAGCCATGGCTAGTACCTTCAAAAAGTGGTCCGAGGAGGGTAAAACCACGAACCACCAGCAAAGTGTGGGCCGACCATGGCTCATCGATGCTAGAAGTGAGCGAAGGCCATCCCATATGGTATGAGCTAACACAAGGGATACTGTGGCGCAATTCTCCCGTAATTTGAATGCTGGTGACGGGAGTAATGTGTCACAACACACAGTACATCGAATCCTCCCGATAATGCGGCTGCGTAGCTGCAGGCCGCGCCGAATGCCCATGCTAACCTCGGTTCACTATCGAAAGCCCCTACAATTGGCACGTGAGCTCGAAACTGGACCTTGAATGATTGGAAGATGGTCATCTGGTCCGATGAATCTCGTTTCCTGTTGCACAATGTGGACGGCCGGGTACATGTGCGTCGTTTACCTGGGGAAGTGTTGGCACCAGATCCACTGTGGGACGAAAATGTGGGAAAACAAGCCAGTGGAGGAAGTGTAATGCTTTAAGCAATGTTCTGCTGGAAAACCCTGGGTCCAGTCATTCATGTGATGGAAACTGGGATGTCTACCACCTACCTAAACATCATTACAGACCAGGTACATCTTTTTATGGCAACGGTATACACCTCTAGTAGTGCCTTCTTTCAATAGGATAATGCTAATATATATATATATAGCCATGCTACACTGCCCGGATTGTTTGAGAATGGTTCGCAGAAGTTGAGGAAGACTTCCAGGTTTTGCCCTGGTCTTCAAATTCCCCGGACATCAATCCAATCGAGCATCTGTGGTTTGTGTTGGAACAAAATATCCGATCTGTGGCGGCTCAACCACGTAACTTACAAGAGTTAAAGGATCTGGTGGTAACGTGTGGGTACCAAATACCAAAAGACACCTTTAAAAATCTTGTAGAGTCCATTCCTGCCGAGTAAAAGCTATTTTGGCAGCAAGTGGAGGACCAACATCCAGCTATAAAATGCACTGGTTTTCACAAATTAAGGAAAACTCAGAAAAATCATGATAAACAAAAAACTATATGAATGATTTTAATGAAATTTGAATGAAACATAAATTGCAATGCTAGTTTTAGAATGGCATAAAATATTTTACACTAGAAACATTTTTCGCCAAAAATAACACTTACAGGAACTTGTCCAAAAATGATGTGTCAGAATGCAATGGACAAAGTTCTTTAGTAAGGAGTGTGGTCACCTCTTATAGCAATGCAGGCACAACAGAGATGTTCCATCCTGTTATATTGTCAAACAGCTCAGTAGGGAGAGCGACCATTATTTCTTTAAAGCAGTAATAAGATCCCCCTTTGTTTCAAGTGGCGGGTTGAGGGCAGCAACACGTTTCCCTAGAGCATCCCACACATGCTCAGTCGGAGTTAGGTCGGGATATCGAGCTGGCCACTCTATGCGAATAATGGTCTCATCTTGAAGGTATTGTTCTACTAGTCAAGCTCTGTATGGATATTGCACCAACGTAAGGACATACATAAGGGTCCGGGACGTCATCTCTATACCTCTAAGCATCTCATTCATCAACACATAGAGATCTGTGTGCCCACCTAAGAAAATGTTACTTCCGCTGTAA
The DNA here is from genome assembly GCA_038380435.1 of Ryuthela nishihirai. Taxonomy (NCBI): domain Eukaryota; kingdom Metazoa; phylum Arthropoda; class Arachnida; order Araneae; family Heptathelidae; genus Ryuthela; species Ryuthela nishihirai. The sequence continues at coordinate 78,539,776 of JAWZYU010000009.1, read as the reverse complement.
CTGTCTCTTTGACGGATGTTACTGGGATGATAGCGGGTACCTCGTTTTCTCCATATCAAACAATGTCCGGAATCACTCTGCAAGCAATATTTGGACTCATCTGTGAAGAGTGCGGACCTCCATTGCTCTTCTGTTCAGTTAACATGCGTGCGTGCCCAATTCAACCGCTCTCTCCTGTGACGTGACATGAGTGAAACATTATACAATTTACTGGCCTTCTAGCGTACAGACCTCCATCATGAAGCCTTCTACGCTCAATAGAAGCTAATACAAGCCTCCCAATGGCTGCTGCAAGAGAGAATCGTAGCTGAGAGGGAGTAGACGTCCTGCTCCTTCGTGCTATTAATCGCAGATATCGGTCTTGTACAGCGGTCGTAACTCTAGCCCTTCCTAGGTTAAACCTCCGAGACGCGAAATCCATGCTAAGGAATTGATTCCATAGTCTATGGACCACAGAATGACTCACATTCAGCCATCGTGCCACGTCTGACTGACTTTGGCCTGCTTCGAGCCGGCCCATAGCTCTTCACCGCAGTTGGGTCGGGTTGGGTTGTTTTACCTCTGAGCGGCACTTATTTGCGCACCATGGGCTAAATGGCCAGGTCACATGGACCCCGAAGGTTCAGAGAAGGTTGGGGGAGGGGACCCATTGGAACAGCTGTTGGGAGACAGATGGTAGCCTCCCGTCAAGGCCATCCAGCGGGTTCTTTAACGTGCACAGGGTATGACTCTCCCACACACGGGGCCACGACTTAACGTCCCATCCGACGGACGGCGGCCTTTCCAAGCCCATCGGTGTCCCCTACTGACCGTGGGCAGGGCGGGGAATTTTTGCGGAGATAAATCTCAACGCTGACCCAGCTGGGACTCGAACCTGGGAACTACAGATTACGAGCCTGTCGCGCTACCGACTGAGCCACCCCTGCCCCTTTCACCGCAGTTCATTTGGCAAATGATATTTCGAGGTCATTCCTACAAAATGGCTATTTCGAATTTCTTTACTCACATTTACAACACAAAATAACGATTCACTGCAAAACACCCGTTTTTATGCCGCTATCCGATTACGCAAATTGACGAAATCTAGACTAATTTGCATACGATATGCTGACTCAGCATTACTTTTCTGGTTACATGAAACAAGTTTGTTGATGATCGCACAATGTTTTGGCGAATGATGTCGATTTTTCTCATTTTTCCTTAATTTATGGAACACAGTGTAGTACTGTTCTCGTTTTTGCGTTCATTCAGTAGTCAACAGTTTTACCATTAGAGAGTGCAAAAGTCGGAAAATGATAAATTTCGTTTTATTGAAAACGAGCATTCCATATTCTCCACAGGCGATATATTATTTTACCAAATTTTTTTTGACTCTAAGTGATCAAAAACCACTGGCAAATCAAATTGGTGCCAAATCCAAAATAAATTAAATTTTGCTTTCGTGAGTGTGTTGGATTGTAGAACACTTGCATAAAGTTACAATCAACGAACCTATTTGTTCTTTTCAGTGGGAACAAAAAATTAATTTCCAAAACATTTCGAGAGAAAATTAAGCTAGACGGATCTAAGGACACAAGATTTGGCAAAACGGGAGCGGAAATAATTTTTGAAGCATGAAATATTCAAGGCATATCTACCAAGAGAGATGAACTTTGAGAAGAAATGGAAACAAAATGCTGATGTAGTATTGCTTACATGAACGAGAAGGAAGCGAAGAGGCAAAGAAATATCTCGAGAGCACATTCATGTTTCAAGTGGAGTAGATAGAAGGGAAAGAGAAATGATGAAAGTATTAAAATATGTAAAGATATTGAGAATAAATCAATCAAAGGATTGTTAAAGTTATTTTAGGAATATAGGGAAGAGTGGTAGTGATGATAAAAATTTAATGGAATAAATTCAGATAGAAAGTTGCCGAAAAATATATTTTTCGAAATAAATTGAGAAATAAGATCATTAATAAAAAATTAAAAATCATTATATTTTTGGTAAAAATACAGCAGTTTAAAAAAAATAAATAAAAAGGGAAGAAAATGAAATAACAAGGTCATCAAAAATTATTGAGAAGAAACTTGCAAAAAAAACCTTAAGAACTTTGAAATATTAAGAAAAGTTTTATAAAGCCGAATACGAGGCTTTCAGAGAAGCAGAAAATCGAGAATAGTTTGGTGAAACATAGAAATGGTAAAGGAGAAGAAAACAACTTTTAAGGAATGAATGCTAAAGAAATAGTTTTATAAGATAAAATATCGTAGAAGCGAAAAAGAAAAAAAAATGAAAGAGAGTGTATGCAGTGAAAATATTAAAGATACCTTAAGACATAATAAGAAAATGCATTAAATAATCAGAAAAAAAAATCAGAGAATATTATTAGATTTAAAGATAAAATTTGAACTCGATGAGCAGGAAAAATATTAAGAAGATTTGTACAGGAAAATATATAATGTTTTATCGAGTAAAGATGGCAGAGCAAAAAAGGGATGAAAGAACTGATAAAAATCAGAGCAAAGTTTATTATATCAACATATATATTTGTACATTCGTTCAGATGAACAAAGAATGCATATACAGTATATCTGTACATTTATGCAGATGAACAAAGAATACATATATATTTGTGCATTTATGCAGATGAACAAAGAATACATACATATTTGTGCATTTATGTAGATGAAAAAATATTCATATATTTGCTTATGAAGTGATATTTATAACCCAAGAGCAATAGCTCGTCTAGGTTAAAAGAGTGAGTATTAATTTTTATTTTTAAAGCAACAGTGAATATATATATATATAAACTTTTAATTTTTTGAGACAAAAAAATAGATAATTTAAAATCATTGTAAAATAGCGAGAAGTGCTATATATTGCTAATATTTTTAAATAATCCTTCAGTAGACACATAAAATGACAGAATTTCATTCATTTCGTATAAAAAAAGGCAATGAATTAAAAATCCTTGGTCGAAGAAAGTAAAAGTGTTTATGCATAAGTTCTTTTTTCACGATTAGAATTACATATCTTAAATCTATAAATTTGCTATTATAATTCTTTTACAGTCGCAAATTAACTGTTAGAAAAGAAAAATTAACAATTTTAAACTGTATAAATGTCTAGGCAGAAAATGCCTAAATTACAATATTTCTGAAATTGCATTAAATTTCTGTCGTTACTTTTTTTTATATAAATAAATACCCCTTGTCAAGCAACTGCTTGCCACAGAGGTCTGACAGGAGCTGTCAGTTTATATGCCATAGTAGAAGGTCTGAGAGGATGGCAGGACCTCAGCAGAAAAACGACACATACATCCATGCCTTACCCGAGGTTCGAACCCAGGTTCCTTTGATCAGTAGCCAAGTGCGCTAACCACTCGGCCACGGGACGGCTAAATTATTATAACATTAATTATTTTATTTGGAACTGAGACAATACTTCTTAAATTTCTAATGTAAGTACGTCCCAATATTGGGATCCAAATACCATATTGGGATAACAAACTATACCCATGAAAAATAAAGTATTTTGCATATATCATTATCAATTATATTTTTCAAGCAGTAAAACCTTTTTAACATTAACCTTAGTTTATCAGTAAGATGTTTATGCGCGGTTTCTTTAATTATGATCCATTAAAACATCAAGATATCGAAAACTACAAACTTTCTCAATTTAAAGACACCGACAATTTTTTTTATCTTTACATTTTGATTTATGTATATGTAGTAGCAATTTATCAAAATATGCATCTTTTGAATTTTTTAAACGGAACAGGACATATTTAGCTTTGGACACATTTATATATAATTTATTACCATAGAACCATTTCGCAATGTTTTCAAGTTCTGAATTTACCAAAAATTTTAATTCCTCAAAAGTATTAGCATTAACCCATTTCTTCCCAAGTGTTGCGTACACGCAACACTTCGTATTGCGTGTTCGCAACACTGGGAAGAAACGGGTTAAAGGTCAAAACCGTATCATTAGCATAGGCATCAATATGACAGTTTAGGTATTGCAATACCACATTGACAAATGGAAAACGTTCAGTGCCATAGGGCACACTGATGGAATTATTAAACCAAGGCGAAAGTAGCAGTTAAAGGAAAACGATATAAGAAATCTTGGAAAGAAAGTGATTACAGAATGAAATTAACGAAGTTATAATGACGTGTATATATGTATGAACGGAAACGAAACAATGTAAATATTTCGTATTGTGTTCTAAACCCCATAGGAAGAATAATAAAAAATGCCATATCAGAATGAAAGAAACGAAATATAAGAAAGTCGAAGAACCAGCTATAATTACAGCTGGAGAATCTGCAAAGAACAGTTATGTTTTGAGACATAGGAACTGCACGTGCAACACATCCCGAAACAATGGAAAAGTATATTCATCCGAAAAGCGTTGCCTTGGTGCATTATACGATTGAGTCAGGTCATTGTCTTCTAATGAGAAAACCCTTACAGGGCAAGAAGCATTAAAATGTTATTTTCTTCAAAACATTTTCGATGTTATTTGCTCATGTTCAGATAGATATATAAGTGATGAAGGATTTTGAAACTGAAAACAATGGGAGTAGGATTCTAATTGATGCAACTTTACGTAGATGATAAGACGTAATTATCTAACATCAAACAGGAAGGAATTAAGCTCACTACAATGCCATCTATTTGTAGTAATTAGGCAAGGGTGAAAAAATCCACCCATCCGCTTCCTGGACTCGAACTCCATATCTCCTGTTTACGCGTCAATTTCTTGCCACATGCACATTGTGGACTAAGGATATTAAGAATATCCTTAGTTCACAATGTGCATGTTACATATGCTCTCCTGAATGTGTCGATTGTTGTCATTCTGTTGCTGAGTTTGGTTGTGAGGCGAGCAGGCACATAATAATTAATAAAGTCAGATTTTTTTTGGCTAGTCATAAATTTTCGAAAGCTGTCATAACAGAGTTATTTTTGTTAAACATCAGCGTATTTAATTAAGTGAAACTAAATTTGCAATAATTATGTTTTATACAAATGTGCAAGTTATAAATATTTTAATTGCGATTTGTTTTTACCGTTGTAAGTAACACTGACGATACAATCTTCCGTTGGCCGCAGACATAGGTTAAGAACTTTAATGAAATGGAAAGAAAAAGGATATAATTTAATATAAATATTATTTATGTCTGTTTCAATCCTTGAGTTCACAACGAAGGAACTACTACGGTTTCTTACACGAGAGAATAAAAGATAATTTGAATGCTTGTTTCAACAGATTGACAAAAAGGGGCCGACGGAACAAAAGGATAATTAATTATGGCATTAATTAGTTTTGCTTCTTAAAGTTGTCTCGAACGTTCAGTACCTTTTCATCAATACGCAGTGAAAATACCGAAAACATCTTCCTGTTAAAACTATCTCCTTCTTTCATTTTTTAACTCAATTTAGATATTTAGAGAAAACTAAATTTAGCTTTACACATTACATACATTTGATGCTTCATCAATATACTCGTATTTTAGTGGAAATAAAATTTTACTTCTTTTTTTATTCATTACCTCTGTATTGTTTCAAAGATAACTTTTGTTATTGTTTTACTCTTTTATCAAAAGCAGAAATCAGCTGTTTTCTGTTGAATTCTTATGTGAGGAAAATTAATAAGAACTCGTCTGATGAAATTCGACATAATACAAAAGGAACAAGTCCTAGCTTCGTTCCATTCAAATCGTAAAGATTGGGTTTCTAACTAAAGTCATTTGCTGGCTTTTCATTTTATCTGCATTCCGATGTGCGTGCATATTTCGTGCCCTTTAGCAATAGAGTGGAAGAATGGGAGCACACACCCATGGCATGATCTACTCATTAGACATAGTCACGTTTCCTGTACCTGTAGCAGTAGTATCCCTTTATTTAATGAGATCCCTCGTTTCGTGTCTACTCCTACACCGAGAGTAAATTCGGAAGGCCAGCGGGCCTGGTAATGCATTGAATCTACTGGGAGAGAGAAAGTGATAAAATATCAAAAGCCATCCAAGAAGAACAGTTCATTTTGACAGTGCATCTGCTACCCTGCCCACCATAATAAAGTAGGATGAAGAGGATGTTGAAATTGAGGAATGGGGATGGGAGAATAAAGCGTGTGAGCTTCTGTGTAGCGAGATAGTGGGGAATGGCAGAGGGAGGGCCGCAGTTGCTGACAGTCCAAGAGGCGCGGTGCTGAGTCCATACGGTTTTGCGGCCATGCGCTGCATCCCGCAGCCAGCCGGACGGAGGAGCGGGAAGAGAAACGCCAACAGTGCATCGACGACGCCACGCGGAGAGCGCGCGGAGTCATTCGTGTTGTTGGCAGACAACTGTGGCACAGGCATGTCGTAGCTCTGCTCTTTTTTCCCTCTCGGATTGTCTCCATCCCCCTTCCAGACTCATTCCCCTTATTTCTTATTCTTTTTTTGCTTCTGTTCCCCATCGGTAAACGTTTCATAAGTGTAAACAAGTCGGGCATTCAGGCAACTACTACGCATGACTTCTACTCCATAAATCAGAGAATGAGGCTTCCCATGAAAGTTGCGCAACATTAGTGGATACTCTCTCTGTGTGTCGCTTCCTCTCACTCACTCTTTGGCTAGGAACTAGTCGACCGACTTCGTGATGAGCATCCACGGAGCATGCGCAAAGGGAACCTGTTCACGGATTTCTCTTTCCCTCCCAGTTTCAGTAGAATTTCGCTTCGGAAAAGAGTGGAGTATTGCGGAGCAGCGTGGCTGGCTCGTCGGTTGTAACGGCGGTCGGGCGTGTTCAGATCCATGAGTTGTGGTGCCCATAGTTGAAAGATCGTCCCACGTCATTTCAATAGGATAGACAGTCGAAATAAAGTACTTAAGAAAATTCAGAAAGGCACCGGGATAAAGACTGATAAATATAGGAGTGTTAGCATTGACGTTTTATTTATTTCCTTTGCTAATAAATATATATACACCCATCAGAAAAAATAGATAGAAAAAAGTTCAAAATGAAGGGGATTGTTCTCACCTGGAAGTTGCTGTGTTTCACGTGCATACTGGCTCTGGTGAGGCCTGTGCCAGAAAAGATTCCTATAGGTAAGTAAAAATATAAATATTTGAATTTACATTATGTTTATATAAAAATTAATTTCTTTTCTAGAAAAGTTATTACTGAAAAAATAGTGTTTTTATGGATAAAATGAAAGAAATAGAAATAATTTAGAAAACATTTGTTTTGTCATCTTTAGCACACAAATGTTTTATAGTTAATTATATTCGGGGACACTTGTATGGAGAAAATTAAGATTATTGTTCAAATTCTACAGTTATATTTTTATTAATTAATGAACATAAACACGGATATTTGCGCTTAGTACAAGATGCAAATATTTTAACTCCTTAATTCTTAAAAAATATGTGTTATTATTTGTGAATACAATGCATTTTATAGAATAATAGAGCGTTTAAGTGTTTGTGTTCTATTGATGATTAAACTGTATCTTATACAAATGATAAAAGCAAAGGTAGTTTTTTTTATTACCATAAGTGATTAATAATATCCATTTAACGAATCTGTGCTTCCATCTCTTAAATATTAATTATTCTCACATTTTGCGTTCTCTAACTGTCCTCGATGGGAGCCTTCCACTGCCTTCCAATAGCTGTCTGTGTACGTCCCTTTCCCCTAACAGCTCTGAGTTCTTGTTCTTCCACTTTAACCATTGTGTGCACAAAAGTGACACTTTTGTGGTAAACAACGGAATCTAAAGTTGTTGTCAATTCAATAAATTGTCAGAACAACATAATTGAAACAGGAATTTGTGGACTGTTGCAAATTAAACATTTTTATAAAGCATCTATGTGTTATATAAACATTGAAACTATTCATTGCAATCGCATAATTGCTTAGTCACACACTACAATGTATTCAAGTAATAGAAATCTTTATAATTCATGAATAATTAAATTCAATTATAGAGATATTTTTCTTGGGGAATATTCCAAGAATATTAGCTTTTCAAATTTTAAAATTCGAAACCTATAGCCAAATCTTTGAAATTTATGAATTATTACTAAAATTATTAATTATCTGAACCTGGTAAAATAATTAATGAAGTAATCTTAAATCAGGAATAAGCATTTAAATGAATACTTATTATTGAATAATTAACAAACATTTTAGGAGATTAATGTTTGCAATATGTGGAAGTACATAGTTCTTACTTTGAAATTCTGTGATTCCAATTCCCACCTAAGTGAAATTTGACATTTCCTCCGCTCGGATGCACCCTGCACTTCAATGAAAAAAAGAGAATAAGGCTTGGAGAAAATCCCAACATCAGTTCGATACGATGTTAAGCCATTGTCCAGTATGAAAACAAGTTTCACTTTAAAAATCTCTTTAGTAGATGATTTGAGAACGTTTCCCATTTGTCGCTGACAATTATCCTATGGGTCCCCCTTGTTATCCTTTTTTTCAACCTAAGGATCTGTGTGATTTGGAATGGAAATCTCTTGTACAATGAAAGGTGACGTCCAGAGGTAAAACATGGCAATTTACGCCGAATTATTTTTCTGAAACATAATAATATCAATGTTATTTTTGTTTTCGTTTATTATAATACTGAAGAACAATAAGAGAAAATTAAAATCTTCAGAAATTATGATCAATATCTAATTCTCACTAACCAGTTGTTACTCATAAGTAAATTTCTCTACAGTAAAAAGAGAATACGTGATAATCATTAAGTGTATTCGCACTTAAAACATTAACTTCAGATTCTTGGTTTATTTCAATTTCGTGAAATAGGAAACAAACATAAAAACAAAAACATGTGTCCAAATGTATGTTATATTCTTCCGAGTAAATGCAATTAATGTTACGATTGACATCTAATATGCAATACATTTTAATGGTAGTCACGAAAATTACTGAATGCTGAATATAAAATCCAAAAAGTTTTAATTTTTCAACTGTGAATTCCTAAATTTAAATTGTTGTTCAGAGGAAAGGCTTCAGTTAGAAATATATGCTTTGGATATACATGAGTCTACCTTTACCAAAAATAAGCATTTTATCAAACCTGCTCATCACTAAAAATGCAGAAGGTAAATATATGTTGAGGTACCTTTGTACTCCCGTGAAAAAGAAATAGTTCATATTATAGGTGATTTTTCATACACTGATTATTATACACATAATAAAAATTACCCCTCAAACTGCTACTTGACACAGAGATTTGACAGGAGTCTGTCAGCTTATACACCATAGAGAAGATCTGTGAGGAAGGCAAGACCTCATCAAGAAGAAAACAAAAATATCCATGTCTTATCCGGGACTCGACCTCAGATCTCTTTGATCAGTAGCCAAGTGTGCTAACCACTCGGCCACTGGGACGGTCTCTACATACATTAGTCAATAGTTTTATTAGTCTAATTATTATATTATTACACTATTAACAAATAAAGTAAAATGTTATTAGTCTAATAACATTTTACTGCATCTATGACATTAAAGCCTTATAATTGAAGAGTTTATTTGATCCTTCTTGTGCACTCGAATCATTAAATTTTAAATTTAGAATATAATGAATTGTCGCAAAATAAAGAAAACAGCAATTATTAAAAGAAATTTCATGATATACTCTCATTGTTATATTTGCGGTTATTGTACTATTTGTTTTCGAATTAATAAGATTAATAGAAAGATGCTTTTGTAAAGCGTTTCATTCTTAATCTAGTTTTAAAGAGTCCACGATATTGAAGGACACCTTTTAAATGAAATCTTACCGCATTGGCCTAATTAAAAGGAAATTTGTTTTTGAATGATTTCAATGTCATTCTCACACTAATCTAATAACTGTATTCAATATTGAAAATTACTTCATTTCAAAGTGATATATATATATGTGTGTATAAAACATTTCGATATTTCTATGACAATAAAAATTTATCAAAATATATCTTCATTGATTATTTTCTGTCCATTCCTAAAATAGTTCAATGATTCTAAATTATTATTGTATATATCATATAAAGGTTATTGGTACTATATATCGATCAGAAATATTTCATGTCCTATGTTTTTTCTAGACTGAAACTTATAAAAGTTCTCAATAAACATTACATTTCAAAACTGGCACTCTGAATTCATCAAAATTACGTTTCACATTTATTATTGCCCTAATTAAAGATTCAAATTCACCATACGTATTGAGACATTTATCCCAACATGAAATTAGTAACATTATAGCCTCTTTTCTAAACAACTTTGGCTGGTGCACAATGACGTCTATGATGTTGACCTCATTCACCCGATTTCAACTTCCTCTCATCGCGTTTTAAATGTCCAGAAATGTGAAAATCTAACAGGGTAGATATCAGTATTTACTGCGGAGAATCTTCCAGGCATTCCCAACCATATCAGCGTTGTTATTGTTAGTTGTGCAGAATGGAATCAGACGTTGTCATGCGACAACTGTTTTACTCAAACGTCCTGAGCGTTTCAACTCTATTGTCTGCCTTCAAATGTTGAAAGTTTCGCAACATCATTGTGAGTTAATGGTGTCACCACGATCCAGAAACTCGGTCAACAGCGGACCTGATACTAAAATTAAAACGTAAGTGTACCGATCATTTTTCAGCTTTGCATGCTTCCATTCTGAGTTTGTCTGGACACCATACAGCGTCCATCATGCCTAAAACGATATGTGCCCCTACTTCTGGTGTTGATGTTTCTAGGTATACCAAATTCTCTGTGTGTGAGCACAAAGGTCAGCCAGACCATTACCGGATATAGCGGTTTTAATTATTCCGGATAATGTAATTTTTCGACAGGATGTATACTAAAGTGCAAAAGCAAAGTTAGAAAAAATACACGATTGTTCTAACAGGTCACTTGGAGTATAAATAATTATTTTGTAGATAAGTTGTAGTAAGACTACAATTGGGCATAAAAATCATCATCAACATCCTCAAGCAGCCATGGGCTACGGAGGTCCAACCAGACCGTGCAATTTAGTTCTTCAAGCATATCTGTCCTGAGCTATATCTGCTGCATTTCCCCACTGCACTCACTGCACACCAATTCCAACAAGGTTCTGTTTGACATTGTCTGCCCACCGCATCCTAGGTCTCCCCTCTTTCTGAGACCTTTAGGCACATTGTTCATAACCCTATTCGCCAAGCTATAATTATCCATACGGGAAACATGGCCAAACCAATGGAGTCTCTCCCTGCACAATATGCTGCTTCAAGGAGGTTGCAAACTCCTTTGCCTAACCTCATCATTAGTTGCAAAGTTGAACCACCAATTACCCAAGATACTGCGTAAGCATCTAGAATCAAAAGCATTTAGTTCCCTATTATCTTGTTTACAAAGTGTCCAGGTTTCACTACCATAACTAATTCTAGAAAGAACCAAATTATTATAAAGTCTAATTTTAGTCTTTAGGGGTATACGCCTATTTCTCCACACTCACCATAGATTCTTAAAAGTACAGGCTGCAATTCCTATTCGTCTCTTAATCTCATGGCGCACATCGCCAGTATCTGTTACATAGCTCCCAAGAAAATTAAACTGTGACACCTGCTCAAGAGTGCAACCATTCAGATTATCAGAATCACAGCGTGCCTGACCAATTTTCATCACTTTAGATTTCTCTCTGTTTATAGCCAAACCTACTTTATTATCAGTCTCATCAACAGCTCGAATGAAAGAGTTCATCTCATCAACATCATTTGCCAAAAGGGCTAAATCATTAGCATAATCTAAATCAGAAATTTTCGTATCTCCAGCCCAATTAAGGACAAAATCTTTCCCTTGCAGTGAATTTCGCATAACATAATCAATAACCAAACTAGAGAGAAAAGGAGACAAAACCAGAAGTAATGCAAAACCAATTGCTACAAACCTTACCAACTCTCACACACGACTCAGTGTTATTATAGAGAGCTTTCATTATGTTAAATAACTTGTCTGGTATGCCATATGATTTCACAATCAACCACAAATTATGACGTTCAGCAGAGTCGAAAGCCTTTTTGAAATCAACAAAGCTAGCCACCAAAGGTTTCTGAAACTGTAAACATTTCTCTAGAATCTGCCTAAGTGAAAATATCTGATCTGCACATCCTCTACCACTTCTGAATCCACATTGCTGATCATGCAATTGCCTGTCAACCAGATTTTTAATTCTATTAAGCACAATTATGCAAAGAACTTTCCCTGGAACAGAGAGTAGGCTGATACCCCTATAGTTATCACAAGAACTGTGATCACCATTTTTGAAAATAGGGATAATAATAGCTCTGGTAAAATCCTTAGGAACCATACCTTTCTCATAAAAGATATTCAATATTTCTGTCATCTAAGTTGTAACAGTAACATTCCCAGCTCTAAGCATTTCCGTACTAATTTCATCTACACCTGGGGATTTATGAAGTTTAAGTTTAGAAACAGCCAAAATAACTTCATATTGTGTTATAGGGCCAACATTAAAGCCACCAATGCATTTATCATCATTGCAAACAAAGTGAGTAGAACTAACCACATTGTTTAGAACATCACTGAAATGCTCAGCCCACCAAGCCATGACAGAATCCTTACCTTCTATAACCTTACCTTGTTTATCCTTCAATCCCTGTATACCTGTTCGTTTTCTACCACACAAAACATTAACTATCTGGTACAGCTCTCTGCTGTTCTGCTGTCTAATTGCTTCCTTTCCTCGGCTTTGTCAGCCAAGCCATCAAGCCAAAGATTCTTATCAACAGCTAACTGATCCTTTACACGTTTATTAAGCTCTCTGTAATGCTTTCTATTAGGACTAGTAGGGTATTGATCAAGGACATTCCTGCAGTTCTTTCTTTCTGAAATAAGCTCAAGTGCCTTATCACTCAAATAATTCTGTCTCCTCTGCTCCTTTTTTCCTAAAAGGGTAGTGTTAGTTTCCAAAAAAGCCTGTTTAAAATGGTCCCATTCTTCAACTTCAGTAGTAAGCAAACCATGACTGTCATAATGACTAAGTAACCAATCATGGTAAGCTTTAGCTATAACTAGGTCTTTCAGAGCTTCAGTATTAAAAGTAAATTTTTTAACCCTAGCACAACACTTTTTAAGTTTAAGTTGCAAGACATTTTTAACAAGGTAATGGTCAGATCCAATTTCAGCTCCCCTATATGACCTGGTATTCCTAACAGAACTAGCCCATTTGCTGTTAATTAATATATAATCAATCATATTCTTATGCAGCCCATCAGGTGAACCCATCTATACTTATGTATGTCGCGGTGTTTCTAATAAGTGTTAGTTATTCAGTGTTGAGTTTGGGTTGTTTTACCTCTGAGCGGCAATTTTTTGCACACCATGGGTGAAATGGCCAGGTCATGTGGACCCCGAAGGCACAGAGAAAGTTTTGATTGTGGACCCATTGCAACAGCTGTTGGGAGACAGATGGTAGCCTTCCGTCATGGTCATCCAGGGTGCTCTTTAACGTGCACAGGATATGGCTCTCCCGAACACGGGCCACGGCTTAACGTCCCATCCGACGGACGGCGGCCTTTCCAAGTCCATCGGTGTTCCCTATTGACCGTGGGCAGGGCGAGGGATTTTGCGGAGATAAATCTCAACGCCGACAAAGCTGGACTCGATCCTGCGAACTACAGATTACGAGACTGGCGAGCCACCGACTGAGCCACTCCCGCCCCTAGTTATTATGAAACCATTGAGTTTTCTTACCTGTAGGAGACGTTGCCCATTGCCATTGCAGCTACCAATACCAAAAGGGCCTATTACTCCTCCCCAAAGGTCAGAGTCAGTACCAACTTTGGCATTGAAGTCACCTAGAACTAGGGTAATATCTCCTTTCTTGACAGAATTCAAAATATCCTGAAGTTCTTCTCATCCTCATCAGTATCCTCAATGGGGGCATAACAGCAGATAGCATTCAAGTCTTTAAAGCTTGTCTGCAATTTTGATGTAAGGAACCTTTCATTAATGCACTCATATCCTAGAAGAGCATCACTAGCGTGTCTGCTGAGAAGCAGACCCACGCCTTGATGATGTTTAAAATTATCGTTCCTACCTTAAAAAAGTAATTTAAAATTATATTTAAGAATCTGACCTTTAACTTTTCCATCTGGTCTCTTGCAAGCCGCGAATATCTAAATTATAATGGTGGAATTCTTGTGTTTGGACATCAAGAGAAAAAGCTCTGTGCAATGTCCTCACATTTCAACTACCTATGGAGAGAAATTTGTTAGTGGGATGTTTAAAGAATCTATGCTTATTGAGAGAGGGAATGCCGACAATATCAAACAGCCCCCTAATCGCAGGCATGGGACACAGACCCGTTCCCCCACCATTAAAGACTGAATCCATCTACACTGGAAGACTTCCTCCAATGTAGAATTTGACGATGCCAATAGAAGCAAAGAGTTCAGGTGCCTGCAATGACCCATGTTCAGGATTATTCAGCAGCTTAAAAGCATCCTGTGAATCTAATCACTTGGGGCTGTCCACCCGCAAACAAACAGAAAACACAGCGGAAGATTTTCCCTCCACAGAAGCCCACCAGTGCAGCAAATTCAGGATTCCTAATCAAGCTCAGAGGCTTATTTCAGTCCAATAGATTTATATGGTCAGCACCAGGACCATGTGTTGTTGACCACACCTCAGCAGGGTAGACAAAACAAAATAGCCATAATTGTCCAGATCAGTAGGCCACACTAATCTGGCAGCCCTGGTCTTCCTTTCACTTCCACAACAGAGTATCTCTTTTATGAAATTTACTAAAAGCTTGCACCACGAGAAGGCAGGGTCGGACATTAGGTGCTAGACCTGGCTGGTTCTATGCAGCATCACAGGGGCTTGGTGCATAGCTCTCTTTCCAGTGACTACCTATTGCGAAATAAATAATTACATGATAATTATCGTGATCACAGAGAAAAAGAGATACGAAAGTAAGTAAAGAAAAAGTGAATTAAAACAGATATCGATAAGGGGTCTTATTAATCCTGGCATCAATGCAAAATTTTGGTGACTCCTCTTATTCTCAACAATTCCGAAAGCAGATGACAGTCTTCTTTCCCAAGGCATTTGTTACATGATGTATAGTACTGAGTTCAGAGGATCTTGCAGGTCATATACTTTCAAGTTCAAATTATTGGCCCATAGATGAACTCAATGTACGTGGAACTATCGTCTACCAAAATAAACTCCGAGAGCCCACTGCACCTGCAAATGGGCTAACATAATGGTCGAAAATCTCATTCCGATACCTCTGAACAGTCAGGGAAGCTCTATCAAACACATGGAAGTCGATGGGAGCTTTAATGTTGATGCCTGACCAGATCATCAAACCACCTCCTTCATATGGATTTGATGATAGAGGGGATGTTATCGTGCCCCACGTTCTGGAGAATGTTCATCTAGAATCAAGCTGCAAGCTTAATTTTCACTCGTCCTTGAAGAGAACAGTTACCCACTATTCTTGGGTATTACGTAACTAATTCAGATGGTATTTTATATGTGAGAGAATTAAGGTTACACATAATACTGATCGTCTTGCATATAACAAGGCGTTCAGTATTATGTGCAAGGTGATCAGTATCCCCCTCTCCTGAAGCCTTCTGGAAATCACCCACGTTGAAATTATCCTTTCTGGGGACACGCAAACTCCCGAGCAAATAAGAGAGTTGTCAATGTTTTATAACGTCTGGGAGTTAAGGCCAGATACATCTCATTTCAAAATTGGAGGACTTTCTAGGATCACACTGGAGACACATTCATCTATCTGCCCTCCTCAATTCTTCTAATGAAACTCTACCTTAAAGAGCTATCCAAACTGTATTCTTGGGAAAGAAATGGATCTTAACGAAATGACAATCTTCATTGTTCATTTCTTGGGCAAACAATAAAGAACACAAACAACACGGGAGAATAAATAGCCAATGCACAGATCTATTGCAGAACTCTTCTTTTTATCCCAGAAAATTCTTATTTCTCTTACTTTATATCGAATTTATATCGTCTTCTTTTATTGACACTTCGCATGAATTTTTGGAGCCTCTGAAACGGCTTTACCCTTGATTTACATATTCTCCATATAGTATCATATAAAAAATCATTTTCCGAATTTTAATTCCGCATGTTTTAAAAATACTTTAAAAAATGTGTAACATTTGCACTTAAGTATAATATTCATATTACTAGTCTGCATAAAAGTTCACAGCATCAAGTAATTGATTTCGGTAGCGTGTAATTCCTCAGGAGAATATTCAGCTTGTATTTTATTTAATCAAATAATTTTTCATGTGGCAAGTTGCATAAGCACCTCGAGAAGATATAAACTCTGGTAAAATGTATGATTATAGGATTAATCATGTATGGGCATTGTGAAATTGTAATAATAAATAATTCATGTTTGCGCATCAAGACACATGAAAATATTCAGAAGTTGAAAGCTTCCTCAAGAATTGACAGTTCCTTTCTATCTGTGTATTAAACAGGAATGTCAGTGATGACGAGATAGTGATGAACGAGATAGTTCTGTAGTTAACGCTGAGTTTAAGAATTTGAATGCTATTTGCTCCTCTGACCTATTAAAATTATTGAAGAAGTTCAAAACCTTCAAGAACATATTACTTTTCTACTTACTCTCCCTGCTTCGGAGCTACCTATGTTTAGACAGGTCTTCCCCACTTCTTTCTATTCGGTCAGTCTTCCTGTCCATGGCCTCTTTTTCTCATTGCTTCTTTCTATACCAGCCCCTGATTTCTTTCTCGACCTCTCCTTCGCCTTCTTCCAGTGGGTCCCCATTTACATATTTTATTTGGCCTTCTCCCATCTTCCATTCTGTTCATATACTCAGAAAATTTCCCTCTCTTATTCTAGATTGTTCTCTCCATCTTCTTCTATACCAATAATTCTTTTGATTTCCTCATTTCTCATTTTAACTCTTCTTATATTTCGTATACATCTCCAGAAATCCATTTCAACAGATTTTTCCCTTAGATGTTAACCTTTCTCACTTAGTCATTTACTTGTTTCATGTGTTCGAATAATTTCTAGAACAAGATTTAAAAAAAACCTTCTTTTTTTTCTTGCATGATAAACTTCTATAAGACTGACATTAGAATTTATATTGTTCTCGCTCTCATTTCTTCAACGGATGTACCATTCTCCTGCACGGTATATCCCAGATACTCAAATATGCCTGTAGACATTTCTCGCCATTCCTATGTCAAACCTCAGTATCTTCTTTTCCATTATCTACTGCTACGAGATGTGCTTCATCTTTTGAAAATTTGTATCCATTCCACAAATTTTACTGGGCTCATCATATATTCCTAATAGTTTTTATCCTATGCAATTATTACTTTATCATCGGCAAAGAGAGAGAGAGATGTGCCCTCTTACATTTGGAATGCTCATTCCTTCGCATTTTACATCGTATTTTTTCATACATTTTTGATTATAAATTTTAAACGGGTTAGGTGACATACAACATCACTGCATTAATTCTTCAGATATTTGAAATTTTGTTGATTTTCAATTCCGTATTTTAATTGATAGAAATTATTCTGATATAAATAGTACAGTCTATATTAATTCTTTTTCAATTCCTACGTCTTTCAGTGCATTTCAGAGTTGTTTCAGAGATCCACTATAATATTTTATATCTATAAAAGTCATATGTACGAGTATTTCCTTATTTTTTCCTCCTGTCTTTTTCTATCAATTGTCTAATTATGAAATTATTATCAACTGAAGAATTTCTACTCATAAGCGATTTGTCTTGCAAGATTTATCATTTTTTCCTTCTCCGTATTTCAATAATTCGAAACTATCCCTCACCTAGGATTCTTACTATTTTTTGCCTTTTTAATCATCACTATAAACTCTCAACACTCAGCAGTAATTTCCTCTACACTGGCTTACAATGTTTTTCGAATATACTATCCAGATTACATTGGATATTTCATTCATCCTGGAACGTACTCGTATAGGGTGTCACATGTCTACCATTGTTCAAATTTTCAAACATCTGAGGCTTATTATTTGGCTTCTTTTGGAGCATCTCGGATACGTGAAAACGTAAAGGAAAGCTATAAAAATATGTCCATTGACTTAAGAACTACTTACGATAATGGGAAAAACTTTTTCCTCTTATACAACTTATTCTTTACTCCCTTTTCATTCAGCTGAAACAGAAACTTAACTTTTTCTGGTATAGCACAATACCTTTTTTCATCAAAGCATTCGTTCTCAAAGTAAAAGTTATCTGTCTTCCAGTTATGCGAGGCAATCATAATTTCAGATTTTTTTCTGTCTGTTGGATATTCTCTGAGATTTTCATTGCAAAATTTTTTTCGACTCTGTATCCATAAACTATTAAATTATGCCTATCGTAAAATGCATTAAATGCCAGTACAAAAGGACTCTAAAAGGCTGAGAGGAAATAAGGATATCCTGAGCAGTTATTAGGGGGCAAATGGAAATCTCCCATCAATTCAATTTATAGGGTGTTTGTAGTATTCAGGGCATGACTCTCCTGCATACGAAACAGCGGCTGAAAGCTACATTCAACGGATGATAATTTAAAGATAGATAAATTAAAGTTTGCTTTCTTAAATCCATCGATGAACCTTTTTCTCATCAGGAGCAGAGCGAGGATTAACAGAGAAAATCACAATGCCTGCCCTGTGCAACAATAGCAGCAAAATGAATATGGTCTTAAGGATTCCTCACTGAATTAGAGTTTCTTTTGTATGTGACTAACTATTAGAGCCATCAGTATGATCTTTCAAAATACATGCGCCTTTTCTTTTTTTAAGTGGCATATTTCTCATGATATTACGAATTCCTTGAAAAAAATATTACTTATTAGTTGCCGGTGTTCATTCATGTGAAATTGATGTATTGTAGTTTTTAAAACTGGTATAATTACAACTTCTTATACCTTAAAAGAATTTGGGATTTTTTTACACCGCTGATATAATCACAATATCTGGTCACATAAAGGAAATCGAGATAACCTTTCATCACAATGGTATAGTTGTGTCAACAATAGAAGTTCCCTTCAACTATCACTTACCTTCTTGCCTCATCAAAGCCAGATAGTTCTTCATTTTTCAAAAGTAAGATAACATAAAGCACTTTATCACATCCGTTCCTTTATTTTACGTAGACTAACCACTCATGTTAAATGGAAACAGAATCGAATTCTGACAAAGGAGCACACGGAAAATATTCATGTCATCTTTCAGTGATACTTTCGCTTTCCAATATATATACGAAAGAAAATAACAAAATCCTTCATTAATGAAAAAAAAATGGAAAAGAAACATATCTTTCGCTTTTTATTTTTCGCCATTTGTTTCGATTTTATAATATTTAAAATATTATGTAGAAAACTATCTCTATAGAAGATGATGATCATTACAGACTATTTCTATGCATTTGCACTAGAAATGCAATCTATTGAATACTAGAAATTGTATCTTTTTTATATTTCCGTAATAGTTTGCATAGTCACGATTGATATCATTATGTTCTTGTTTTGCCAATTCGGCAGCAATAGCAATGTAAGAAAGCTAAAATAAATGAAATTGCATGACAGTTTTGACAATGAACGCAGCCTCTTTACAAATGAAGAACTTTTATAAGTTTCCTACTGTATGCAAAATAGAAAGATAAGTGTAGTCTAGATTAGATTTATAATATTAGATATTAACAGGACCTCACTCATTAGGGCTCATTAAATGCTCATTAGTGATAATTTCAACCTTGTAAAAAACACGTTAGCAGGCAGATATAAAACTATATTAGTAAATAAGAACAACTCTCCTAAAGATACAATATTTCTTCCCATCATCCTGCTTTGTTTTTATCATTTCATCAAATACCAAAGTTAGTTTAATTTAGATCAGCATATGTAAGTAGCATATGACTCATATTCAGGATCTAAAAAAATTCTATTAGAAAGAATGCGATTAAAATAAATGCGAAATTGACGATTAGAAAAAAGGTGTCTGGTTTGTCAGAAAAACCGAAAATATCAGATTATATATAGCAATTCTTTTATAAATATGCAAAACAGTGGGAAGAGGTTATTAATATCGAAAAATATATTTAACAGCTCGCAAATTCATTGCAATATAGATAAATTTAATAGATATAAATTAAAGTATTAAAATTAAATAAAGAATTTAATAGAGATAATTTTAATTAGATATGTCAGATATACAGGAAGAATATTAAATGATTAAATACGGTTAAGATAATGGTGTCCCCAGTTATGCATCACTGTCATTCAATTTTCATTGTCCTCAAGGTTATCTGTATATTGTTAAACGCAACGTAAAGAGGTAATAAGATCTAATATTATTCAGTTTCCTTAAATTTTATGTTTTCCGAGCAATCCAATTTCAGTTAAATAAATGATAGGCATTTGTTGTAAAATAATACAAAAAATATCTGATGGCGTAATCAATATTTCATTTTAATAATCATTTTTTACAATCTAATCCATAATGAAAAATCTCTAAAAATATTCATATATAAAGCATATGTCTATACGTAATGTGTTGATCAATATTTTGAAAGAATACCCAAACAGTGCATATTAACATGTTGACAGTTGTGAAAAATGAAACAAGTACATGATTCATTTTAATCAGAAGTTCAACACATGCTTATAGTATTAAGTTTTTTTAGAATCTAGAAGAAATTTAATTTCAGCGGGTATGAAATATATTTCTATTTGTGTATCCGTTTCTGAAGCAATAAAGTATTAGCCAAATACTTTAATAAGCGATTTCATTTGTATGCTGCAATAAAAAATAGCTTTTCACTAAGAAATTAGTCAAGAATTTATTCATTTATTTATTCAACGTTACAGATATTTGTGAGATCCTTATACAGGCTTTCTCATCATACAATTTTTTAAAATAATTAACTATACTTTTTTTAGTTAATTTTACACTTTTTGTTTTTATTTATTTATTTATTTATTTATTTATTTTTAAATTATGTTCCATAAATCTGTAGAGATTAGAAATTCAAATAAAATTTATAATTTTAGTTTTAGAATCAAAATCTTTCTGGTTCAAAATTAAATCAGTTCTAATCTCTTGAAACCCATGTTCCTCCAGTGATTTAAAGAATTTTTTTTTTCCTTTGAGTTGTGTTGTTTATACAGTTAAGTAAAATATGATGAATTGTTTCGGGTGCGTTACAATTTTTGCACTTTGGAGAGTTTAAAAGTTTAAGATAAAATTTTGTTTGATTTAGCATTGTTGTATTTGGGGGCGGGGATGGCTCAGTCGGTAGCGCGCCAGGCTCGTAATCTGCAGTTCCCAGGTTCGAGTCCTAGCTGGGTCAGCGTTGAGGTTTATATCCGCAAAATTCCCCGCCCTGCCTACGGTCAGTAGGGGACACCGATGGGCTTGGTAAAGGCCGCCGTCCGTCAGATGGAACGTAAAGCCGTGGCCCCGTGTGCGGGAGTGCCATACCCTGTGCACGTTAAAGAACACGCTGGATGGCCTTGAACGGGAGGCTACCATCTGTCTCCTAACAGATGTTCCAGTGGGTCCCCTCCCCCAACTTTCTCTGAGCCTTCGGGGTCCATGTGACCTGGCCATTTAGCCCATGGTGTGCATAAAAGTGCCGCTCACAGGTAAAACAACCCAACCCATTGTTGTATTTGTTCTAAGTCTATAGAGGATACTTAATTGTCTTCTTGTATTTTTTGAAAGAACGTATCTAAAGTTGTTATTTTTTAATGATGCTTCTATTTGGAAGAATTATTCGATTAATTTAAAGTCCATTTTTTAATATTTTTTATAGTGTTATAAAAATTGAAACAGTTGCTAATTTTGTTACGTTTATGAGCATGTTTTGCTAATCCATCAACAAAGTCATTTTCAATGATCCCTATATGACTAGGGATCCATTGAATTGTAATTTGATTGTTTTTGAATTGTTTGTTAAATGTATTAAGTGTTAGCCGTCCCATGGCCAAGTGGTTAGCGCGTTTGGCTACTGATCGTCCCATGGCCAAGTGGTTAGCGCGCTTGGCTACTGATCTAAGGGACCTGGGTTCGAGCCCCTGGTAAGGCATGGATGTTTTTGTCGTTTTTCTGCTGAGGTCCTGCCATCCTCTCAGATCTTCTACTATGGCATATAAACTGACAGGCTCCTGTCAGACCTCTGTGGCAAGCAGCTGCTTGAGGGGGTATTTATTTATTTTTTATTTTATTAAGTGTTAATAGTTTATAAATGTATGTATTATAATCTGATTGGTATAATTCTTGTTGTAATGTTTGTATGGCTCCTTTGGAGTCCACAAAAACTGCAATTTTACAATTATTTAAGTTATTTAAAATCCAATTAAATGCTTCTATTATTGCCATTAATTCTGCATGTATTATTGAAGTATTTTGAGGTAATTTAAAAACTGTAGAAAATTTGCCTTGAAGAACAAAAAATGCAGCTGTAGAGGATACACTATCTGGTACTAAAGATCCATTTGTAAAAATGTTGAGGTGTTTTATATTTTTCTAATTGAAAATTTTTTAAAATTTTTAGTGCTGCTTTAAATGGAATATTATTTTTAGATATTATTAGGGGAATTTCACTAAATATTTCGGGTTTTTCATAACACCAATCAGGTATTTGATCTTGCAAGTCACCTTTCAATAATTTTCCTAAATTTACATTAAAAAATTCATATATAATTATATCATTTTGTAGATTTTTAATTATGGGATTATTATTAAAGTTATTGTAAAATGGATGGTTAGGAAGTTTATAATGTAATCTAAGAATATATTTTAGAAGTAGAATATTTTGTCGAATTTCAAAGGGTGGAATTGCCGTTTCTGCTATAATAGAAATTGTTGGACTAAATTTTGATACTCCAAGTGCAATTTTAATGCACTGGTTTTGAGTTGAGTTTAATTTTTTAAATTTTGTATTTAAAGCACGTTGAATAAATTCAAGTCCATATTCGATTTTAGAACGTATTAAATTTTTATAAAGTGTAATTAGATAGCATTGATTTGTTTCTCCATTTTTAAAGGTAAAGAATTTTAAAAAAATAATTAATTTAAAACCAGAATTATAATTTTTTTCCATGTATAATTCTAAAATTTTTCCCCGATAGAGTAAAGGAAATTTTTCTTTATTAATTTGTAAAGTATTAGTCAAGAAGACCTACTTTCATTTCTGACATATTTTCGCTGTACAACTTTATTCATCATTGTCTGCAGCAAATTAAGAAAATGTAACCATGTGTGGTGATTAATTAAAATATTTTTTCTTCCATTTTCAAAAGTTAAACAGGAAAGACTTCCGAAAAAATACATGAAACATTATCCTTTTTATAGTCACATTATGTAGATTACGATGAAAAAATCATGTTCTTTATAATAAAAATTCTTACCTCAGGGTTACCTAAACAGTATGCCTAATATGAGTTAATTCGGTGTTTATTTGCATCGAATAATGTCAAGGTAACTGAATATCTTCAATTCATCAGAATCAAACAGCTCAGTATAAATAGTGTAGGCTTTTGCATAAATTATAGTTAATAGGCTCTAAATCATAAAAAGGATATTTATTTATATATAAGAATAGGACTATAGCGATAACTTCACCTGGAAGATTTTTTATCTCAAGTGCTATAATGCATTTTAGCAGAGCATTGCAATTAAAAATAGAATAATGCGTAAACCGAAACAGGAAATTTCGTAAATACTGGTATTATGAATAATTTAACACGTATGTGTACTTCTAACTCAAGTGCAATATCAGGCACCTTAAACATTCGCTCAAACTTTCACTTCGTTTTAGTGTGCCAACTTGCGATTCTTACCGACTTAAAAGCTTTTTCATTTCAAACATTTTTTCCGGTAAGTAAACGAAAAGAAATTTAGCTGCGATCCAAAAGAAGAGAACGAAATAAGATATTTGTTCAGCCGGGAAATAAATAAGTATTTTTTGCTTCTTTTCATGTATTTCACGCAAAAAAAAAACATAAACGAAATTTAATTTGCTCCTTCAAGTCTTCTAAAAGTTATGAAACATTTATTTATGGCTTGCATTGCTCGAAAATATTTCAATAACTTAGCAACCGATTTTTTTTAAATTATATCTTGGCTCACACTCTCTTATACCTTTGTTCCCATATATTTTTCTGAACATTTCACTTTTCCATCTGTTTTCTAAATTTTACAAGTGAAATAAAACTTCTACCTTAAAACGTTTGCTGTTGTTGTTGATTTATGGGTTGTTGTTGTTTGATTTTGTTGTTTGTTGTTAAAAAGCTTGTTGTCCACAAAACTTCTACCTTAATAAAACTTCACAATACAGAATCATCCAAAAGTCAATCAATATCCGAAATTACAATGATGTGTTTCAGATAGATCGTTTTTTAGGTTCCTGAAAAGTTTCATTGTAAAAATGGTATCTAAAGTTCCTAACAGCATTGGTGACTTAAGATCTTAATAAATGAAGTGGGGATCTTGGCTCCATGAAATTAAATTAATCCACAGTCATCCAATACACAAATATATTTCGATGTAACATCTTTTCATAAAACAATATAGAAAATCAATCATGTGGCAGAAGCACCTGCAGTTGTTCTCAAGTAGTATATGTCTGGTGATTTGAGAATATTTAATTTGGAGATGGAAGAATTAACTCCACATAATAATGGAGGTGGATGCCGTCTTTGGAATATAACGCATACTTTAACTATGTTCATAAGATGAATAGATTTTCCTCGGGGGAAATTCGATTCATACCTTCCTTCGTCACCACCAAAAATAAACTTCCCTTCATAATAAATACACAGATTACCTATAAAAAATAGACTTCAACAATTATTAAAAATATCCGAAAAAAATTTATCGCTGACGCGGCGATAATCTGGCATGTATCTAGAGAGTTACGAGTTCGATTCCCGCCTCGTCAGCGATAATTTTTTTCAGATGTTTTTAATAAACTTTCCTTGTTCAAGAGAGTACAAATTATGCAAAAAGGTTTCAAATAGGTGTAGGTAGGACGGAAAATTAACAAAGTTGTGAAATTTAATCGAAACATTCCTATTCACACAGCAGTTGCAGCTTTTGCACATTTCAGGTCATTCCCAATCAGAGTTTGTATAACGTTGTCCAGAAACCTTTTTTCTTAAATATTTAGATATTCTACTCATGACTCCATGCGGCAATACAGTTAAGCAGAGGACAACGTAGCCAAACTAATCCGCTCTTTCTACAAAGAGGCCGCTTACATGGATCAATGAGACTTCATCATCTAACCTCACCATTGAATAGTTAGACCACATTCTAGATATTGTATAAGCATCAGTTTTCATTCTATCTTTTTTTTAAATATACGATATTAGACAGTCATACACATGATATAAATAATACATTTAGAGTTCCTGGAGCTCCGAAAATCATAAAGCTTATTTGCAAGCTTTCTTATGTTCCTTCTGCTTATCTGATTACATTTATACTCTCAGTTATATAACAATTTTACACACTCACACATATATATAAAAAAAAATGTGAGAGATGACCAAAGTACTTTATGGTCCAATTTTAGTAATTAAATTGGTCCATTCGCTTATTTTTGTCTAATATCTACAGATACGTAAAGACAACAGCATTGTCAATTCTCTTTTTATATCCGGAATATATTGACAACTCGCCCATTGTCAATATCTTCCGGATATTCCCATGGAAGGTAACCTAGAACCTTGCCCAATACCATAGTATTTTAAAATGACTAATTTACTCTCCTAATTAGTTTCTTCACTTTAGGTTTTTTCTTTATTTATCATCAAAAGTTTACTGTTTCTAACGAAGGAAATTCAATCCATGAACATTATTTGTTAAAAGGGCCAGATTATCTTTTTTAAATCTTTAGATCATTTAAGATTAGTATTTTCCCTTTGTAAAGCTTCCCTTATGTAATAATGAATAAACAAACTACTATAAATTGGAGGGGCGGGGGAGGCTCAGTCGGTAGCGCGCCAGGCTTGTAATTTGAAGTTCATAGGTTCGAAATCGGCCTGGACCAGCGTTGAGAATTATCTCTGAAAAACTCACCGCCCTGCCCTCGGTCAGTAGGGAGACACCAATGGGCTTGGAGAGATCACTGTACATCGGATGGGACGAAAACCGTGGTCCCGTGTGTGGGACAGCCATATCCTGTGTACGTTAAAGAACACGCTGGATGGCTTTTACGGGAGGCTACCATCTGTCTCCTAACAGCTGTCCAGGGGGTTCCTTTCCCTCAACCTTCTCTGACTCTTCGGGGTCCTTCTGACCTGGCCATTTAGTATATTGTGTGCAAAAAAGTGTCACTCAGAGGTAAAACAACCCAAACCAACTATAAATAGGAAAGGTGTGAAAATGCACTTTTGTCTATCTGCAGTTGAAATGCTAAACCAATAACTATAGGTATTACTACTCAGTTTTATCATGTGGAGATATTCCCATGTTAACTGAAATCTAGAACCTAGTAACTTCTACAGATACCTGAAATTCTAAAAAAAAAAAATCAATAATCTGTGAAGTGAAATAAAACTGGCCTCCTTTATTCATTAGATATTCATTGGGAGTTCAGATTTTTCTTTCGTAACTTTTTATTTTTCTTTACATAGACAGGAACAGCAATTGCTTCTGCAAATATCACAATATCTGCGATCACTATTTTAAAAGCATAAATATTTACACCCCTCTTAAAACTCCCAGTATTCCGATAGTAATTACTTCAAACCCTGATAGCTTTCGCAGCTCTAATTTTACGATTATTATGATATAAGGTTAACATCAAAGACGCTAATATATTTATCTTCATTTTAAATTATGGTAACAGGACGAACCACATTTTAGGACATCCCGAAACGCCCAGTCCATCTTCCTATAAGAGAATACTTAAGTACAGTAACCCAGTCATCTTTATTACTAAATACTTGAACACCATTTTGTTTATTCACAAATGAAATATTTACTCTATGGTACAACTCTCTACTGTTGCGTTCTCTAGCAGCCATCTTTGCTTTGTCAGTCAGATTGTCAATGATGATGATATAAATAAGATTCTTGCCAAGTTTGAGCTGATCCCTTAGACATTTATTACAGTTCCTGTAATGCTGTTTGTTAAGACTAATAGGGTGTTGAATTAGTCTATCTCTAATTTGTTTACAGAAATAAGATGCATTACTTCATCATTAGAGTGACTGCAAGTTCTCTTTTTCTTTTTTTACAAAAAACTGCAGTGTTGGTTTGAAGTATATCCGGTTTAAAAATTTTTATTTCTTCCTCAGCTTGAGTTTTAATTAAACACCATTTGTTGCTATTATTAAACAACCTATAATAGTAAATTTGTGCTATTTATTGCCTCTCAGATATGACAGTTGATAAAAAATTCTTTTAAAAATAAAATAAATAATCCCTCAAGCAGCTGCTTGCAACAGAGATCTGACAGGAGCCTGTCAGTTTATTATGCCATAGAGATGATCTGTGAGGAAGGCGATACCTCATTAGAAAGACATGACAAACATCCAAGCCTTATCCGGGTTTCGAATCCAAGTCCCTTTGATGAGTAACAAAGAGCGCAAACCACAGGAGAGCTCACCCACTTTGCATCTTTTTAAATCATGTCTACATCTTCAAATTTACCATACTTTGAACAATGTAATGATCATACAAAATATCAGCTCCACTATATAAACTGGCGTCCTAATAAGCTGGTCCATCTATTGTTAATGAATGTGAATCGATCATAAACTCCTATGCAATCCATCAGGTGAAACTTGTATGCATTTATGAAATTATTTTTTATACTATCAAATGTAAAAAAGCGCATATCGCTAAAGTCGAAAGATCAGCGTGATATTTGGCATTGAAGGTCATCTAGCAGAAGGCTGATGACCTTCAACTAGTTTCTCCTGACAGAGCTCGAACTACTCTGAAGCTTTCCATTAATGCTATTGTCTTTTTCTCCCTCTCCAGATGTCTTAGTGATGCATAGCAACAGCAATATTCAAGGCTCTAATACCTGTTTTACATTTAGCTTTAAGAAGTCTTTCATTTTTGTAATCATATCCTAACATAGAATTACTGCTATTTCTGCTAAGCAACAACTCTATACTTTGCCTATGCTTGTCATCATAGAGACCTGAAGATTAGTTTTCTGTGTTTCAGAGCTACGTGTCTTTCTAGTCTCTTGCAGTGTTGATGTTATACCGTTGGCACAATTATATATGACGACATCAATGGAGTAATCTGAATTAAGACTTTTCCTATTTAAGTGGCAGACATTGAGCCAAGATCCCCACTTCCTTTCCTAAGAGCTTAAGTCACCAATGCTGCTAGGAACTTTACGTACCACATTTACAATGAACCGTTTTAGGAACCTGTAAACTAATCTATCTGAACACATCATTGTAATTTTGGATATCCCTCGAATTAATAATATACTTGTGATGAAGACCATCCATCATCTCATGTAAAGTATACTGTGAATGTGTTCTCTCGCGACTGGTAAATCCATAAATAAATGAGAAACAGAGAGGTTGATTATCCCTTAAAACATCTCACCAATAGAAAAAGTCCGGTAACTATAAATCGTAATAAAATTCGTAGGCAGTCTGAATGATTAAATGGATATTTAAATCTGTGAAATTGATATTCCTCTCCAAGGTCGATAATCATAAGAAACGCGCTGTAGAAAGCCAACTTTATTTAATGTCCGTTCTTCATTTCCTTTCAGAGAAAATAACATTAAAAAAAAAAGATCTTGAGATTGTAAATGAACCAAGAGAATAAGGAGTCGGAATGTAGTTGATATGTATGGCTGAATGATTTCATTTAAATCTCTGGTATCGTTTTATATTCAACTATATATACATACAAACATCAAGAAATCAGAAGCTACCTGGGTGTAACTGGTTTTTATTTTGCAGACTAATCAATCCTGAGCGAGTTTTTCTGCATTTTGCTAATAAAGGGGATCTTACACTAAATCTAATGTTGGACAAATCACGTCAAGCGATATGAATGCTTACACAACATTTGCAGTAGGAGATATTAATTAATTTTTCATTTTTTATGTAGCAGAAAAATTAGAGCATGACGCATGTCGACGTTCTCAAAATCATCTCGAAATATGCAAATCATAGGATTTTGAAACTAAATATTTCTAAAATTGAAAACTGATCTACGAAACACTTACTACATCTCCATCCACAGTGTATATTAACATTGCTGATCAAAAAAGAATATACACAATCGTATCAGAAAAATATGAACACCTACCATTCATATACTATGGTTGGTGGTCATATTATTCTGATACGACTCTCCCTCTATATATATATATTAAAATTATAAAAAAATGTTAAGTGCATTCAAACAACAAACATTCCTGTTTCTTTCAATGCAACATCTTTTCGTAAAAAATATCGAAAGTCAACCATGTGGCAGGAGCACCTGCAGTTGTTCTCAACGTTATGTCTGGTGATTTGAGAAGATTTAATATAGAGATGGACAAATTAACTTCACATAATAATAATACAGATGGATGACGTAGATGATGCAGATGGATGACTTACTTTGAAATATGTTTCATAAGATGAATGCTCATAAGACGAATATATTTTCTCCCAGAGGAAATAACATTAATACCTTCCTTCATCACCAACAAAATCCATTGTTTAAAAGGAATAAAAAAAATACATACTTAGAATGATTTTAAAATCAGATGTTCCTAACTGCGGAAGAATTATTTAATTGAATAGAGTCCCAGTTCGTTAATATATAGAATGTTTGTAAGTATGAATTGTTCGCAACTTGAATCAAAACCATGTAAATATATTTTTGAACATGAAAATGATCACAATGCCAACAATATTCAGAATATGGTTAAAATTATCTCCCCATTTGGTTACGGCACAATATTTCGCTTCTGATATTTTGTATCTTTCAAATGTTTATTCTAATAGGTATATTTCAACTACGTAAACTGGTAACACTGAAACACTCACCAACGTTTTGTCCTTTTTGCCACTTTTCTTTACTTCATATATCTAGTTGCGAAGCAACTGAAATTTGTAAACTCTAAAACGATAATGCAAATACTTTATTAATACCTGTTATATATCATCTGTTAAGACTCATTAATCTGCTGATCAATCTCTAAGGGCTACTATTGGAGATAAACAAAATTTATTGTCAGTTCTTTTTAATGCCATAATCTTGAGCAAGTTTTGCAATTTGATCAGCATGAGAGTTGTTTGGCAGGCCTTTAAGTATTTACAGATAATGAGAAAAAAATAATAGGCGAATACATCTAAGGAACCTGAAATATCTGTAAGTAAAATAACAGGGTATTTGATGCTTTTAATTTCAGATGTTTATACAGTCTCTTGGGTATTAGGTTGTCTGATTATGTAATGTTGAGGTTAGATAATTAAGCCATGAAGCCGTTTAAGCGGCATCATATGTAGAAAGAAATTACATTAGTTTTGCCTTGTTGTTCGTATACACAGCTGCCACAAGAATATGATTCCTCTGTTGCTTTACATTTAAAATACCACTCTTATTTCGAAGTATTTTTCTCTTTTAACAGGCTCCAATATTCTTCAACCTCGGCAGTAAGCAAAACAATCTTTTCAATAGTGACCAAAAATACTTTTGATTTTGTGTTGCTATTCTTGGGTTGTACTAATCTCATTTTAAGGCTTATATTTTTACTGTTAGCATAAAATATCTTCTCTAAAAGATTTTTGAAAAGGTTTTGAATTAGGATTTTAGCCAATTGAAACTTAATCTATGCCTATAAAATTATTTACTATAATCCTATAATATATATCTTCCTAAGTCGGTTCAAATTATCTCGAAAATTTCCCAAAGTTAGTCCTTCTCACTATCAACAGAATCTACAGTAAAGAAAATAGCAGGAAATATATGTAGTAAATTTTTCATACAATCAGATAAGATTTCATATTGACATCACTAGCATTCCTGCTGAGCAATAGGTCTGAATATGGTAGCATTCGGATCCACAGTTAAAGCATTCACCTTCAGCTATCTATGTTCACAATATAATCTAATCGCAAAAATCCATTTGTGAATATTATATAAAAAGAAACTTAAATTTGATGTCTGTCCATGTACATGACAGATATTTTGAGTTGATTTGGTATAAAATAATTGATTATGAATGGATTGGGTTGCTTTTTCTTTGAGCGTCATGTTTTTGTACATAATGGGTTAATTGGTCAAGTTACCAAAAACTTATTGAATTATCTGTGTGCTTGGTTGAACTTATTCCCTTATCTTTCATATTGGCAGATATAATTGATGGTTTTGTTTAACTTAGCCTGCGACCTCTCATATTTTGTGCTGTTCTGTGACTAGCAGCTGTTTGTGGGTTTTTTAATATTTATCTGAAGTAACAATTTAAAAAGGGGTGCAAGATATAGTAAATCGAACTTTAATTTGAAGGATAAATGAACATAAATATGCAGCATCTAGATAGCCATAAGACCTACGATTTGTAGAGGATATGCTTTTATAAGTTCAAAATTTAAAACCGTGTATATTGATGAGAATCCTACAATCTCTACCATGTATTTTAAAAAAATTCATCGCTTGAAAAGATTTTAGTGACTTCATAGGCGAACAAGAAATATATGTGCCGAATGAGATTTCTGCAATGTACACTATGAAATAAATGCGGGAAAATAATCTAAGAGTTCCGAATGAAGAATTAAAGCAATTTCAGCATATTAATGATAACATTCACAAAAAGTCGTTGTAAAAGTTTGTTTTGATTTGGTATTTCCAAGAGCCAAGTGTTACAGGCAGCACACAACAAAATAAATAATTTCGACTTATTTCGAAATTAGCTAAGCAGCCAACAAATGGAAATCCGAAAGAGCTTAGACAAATGAAAGGAGAGCCTCTTAAGGTCCTTAGTGGAATGGGTTTAAAACAGCTTCGTACGGTAATATGTGCGATGTTGGAGTTCTGCTTTGGGCCATTAGATTAGTAGTAATGTAGCGTGTTTCGATTAGTGAACGGTGTAGAGGATTAGGGAAATTACTTCGAAATAGCGTTCATTATTCCCTTAGAAAGCATTCTTCATTCGGTTGTTTCGGATGTTAGCTTGTTCCTGTCTAGATAAAGAAATATATCCGAAGATTAAAATCAAGAGGAAAAAAGTGACACGAAGAGCTTATTATACTGCAAACACCGGTTTCTCAACAAAAGTGACTTAGTAATTCCTTAGATGATTTGGTAAAATGTAGATCATATTTATTTTTCGAAAGTGGAGATGCATAGTTTATTCATATATATATTAAAAACAATATCTGATTTATTCCTTTTAGATGTTGCAAATATATATTTTACCCTCCTTAAGCAGTTAGAGACACCTTTATTTATATTTGAGTTAATTACTTAACATTTATTTTAAATTTGAAATTGCCTTATGTACTTTAACATGTTGTGGAATGTTTTCTCTTTTTTCTCAAATTCGCTTTGAACTTCGTTCTGAAAAGCTTTGAAGTTTTTAAGTAGAAATTTAAATAATAAATATACTATCATCCATTTTGTATTATTTTCCAACAATAGGAATAAACACCTTGAAAATACAGAATGGATGCAATCACATTGGATTACTATATGATTATATATATATATAATATTTATGTAATGATAGCATGTTTATAAATAACTTAAATGCAATATTATAATTTCAACCAGCGATAATGTCTTCGAGCTTTCTATGTTACCGCACTCTCAATGTCCCCGCACAAGTGATTCATAATGTATCACCACATTCGACACAAATTGTTCCACTTGAATGTTCCTTGCATTCTTCATAAAAACTTTATTTCTTCATATTAAAATACATCAGCATTTACTAAGAAGTAGAATGAAAGAGGCAAAATTCGATGTTGTACAACAATGTGTAAATATTCCTTTTCTCTGCTAAGTACTACCAACTACTGATCTTATGGCAAAATTAGTTCTTCAGTTCAGTATATATTTTTGGCGTTGTAGTTTTAGGTATTTTAAAAGCAAAATGTATATAGCTTAAGTTTCTACTATTCATTTTCAGTCTTACAATAAGCAGTAGAAAAAATTGTTTTGCAATATTTGAAAGAGACTCTTAGTGTAATGATAAGTGGCCACTCCCCTATGCTGAAAGGCTGCCCAGTGGGTCGACCTATCCACTTTGAGCATTCTTGTAAATAGCACATTTAACAGCTAGAAAAACAAAATAACAACGTATCGCTGAAATTACTTTAGAGAAAATAGTTATTTGTTTCTAATTTGTTCAAACGTTTTCTTTCTAGTTTTGCTTTTGTTGGACATAGAAAGAAATTGAAAATGATGCAATGCTTTAAGTATACGCAACATTAGAAATTAAATTTTATATTGCGGTACATTGGCATAATTATTGTACGATTTGGTGCAATCAACCAACTTCGCTGATAGAACATTTTCAATATTGGAGAAATGCGCGAGTCAGAAAGATTAATTCATTTTTCTGATAATTTGGTATAAAATGTTAGAAACCACGATTTAATCTGAAGCTATTTTGTATTGCTTTGAGATTCAAGCGCCATTTTTATGGATTATTAACCAGACTAATTCTTAGTAGATTGATGTCCCTATTATCATATCTGTTTCATGTAAAGTTAAGTGTAGTATTGTGCTTAACAGAATTAGAAATTTAGTTGATGGACCTCTTCAAGACGAACAAAGTGGTTCAGAAATTGTTCAGATATCTATATAAAATAATTTTACTTAGGTAGATTCTTGAGAAATGTTTAGAGTTTCCAAATCTTATGGTTACTTGCTTTGCAGATTCGAAAAAAGGCATTGGATTTTGTTGACCGCCATAATTTGTGGTTGATTGTGAGATCTTATGGCATACCTGAAAAATTAGTTAACCTAAAGATTGTTCTCTATAATAATAATAAGACGTGTATGAGAATTGGTAAAATTTTGAGTAATTGGTTTAATTACTACTAGAGTTCCACAAAGCTGCATTTTGTCACCTTTTCTGTTCGGTTTGGTTATTGACTACGTTATCAGGAGTTCATTGCAATAGAAAGGCTGGAGCCTAAAACGGGTTAGAGATGAGAAAATATCTAACCACAACAGCTGAAGATTTGGCCCTTTTGTCAAAAGATGTCCTTTGATTCTAGACGTATAAATAGTATCTTGGATATTAGGTGGTTTCACTATGTAAATAATGAGGATGGAAGAATGGGTCATCAACTACCATTGAGCAACCTCTTATGCAGGGAGAGGCGATGTTCGTTGCATGCAAAATTACCGATTAGTGAATAGAATTATGAACAGCATATTTAAGGCCCTCAGAAAAATGGCGAGAGCTAGGATGTGGTGGTAAGACAATGTCAAATAAGACTTTGTTAAGATTGGCTTGTTGTGGTCAAATGCGGCATGAGTAGCTCAGGATAAACACATAGAGAGAACCAAAATACTCAATATGGTTTGACATCTGTAATCCATGGCTCCTGGAGAATTATGTAGATAGATATTTTATGAACATAATTTAAACCTCTTTTAAACATTGTTTAAGAGTATCGGGAAGATTATGTTTGCCTAAAAATGAATGTAAAGATATATCTGGCTTTATATTGCACGAAATATTCAGTTTCAGATTAAAGCTTTTTACTCTGAACGACCACTTTTACAATCCATCTGCATTCATCGCGAAAGGGAAAAAACGTGCTTGTGAGCTGTCGGCTCGTCACTGACTTCGAATAATGTAGTTATCTGCTACTATCAGAGATGGTTCAATATATTCTTATATAGGCATAATCTTAGAAAGAGATGCATGGAAATTATCCGAAATGATTAAGGGCATCATCTAAAATTGAGTTATGTAAATTAAGGAAACAACTTGCTAATCCATAGTTCAACATGTGAACGTTTCTGAAAAAAACAGAGCAACTCACCGTTCTGAGAACATTAATGAATAATCCACTTTGTGATTAAAGAAGTGTTTCACTGTGCCACTTTCTGCTACCAATACTGTAAGCTGTCCTACTCTATGGATTCGAATATTTAATTTCATTAGTAAAGAGAATACAAAATAATAAAAAATTATGA
The DNA here is from genome assembly GCA_038380435.1 of Ryuthela nishihirai. Classification (NCBI taxonomy): domain Eukaryota; kingdom Metazoa; phylum Arthropoda; class Arachnida; order Araneae; family Heptathelidae; genus Ryuthela; species Ryuthela nishihirai. The sequence continues at coordinate 78,504,605 of JAWZYU010000009.1, read as the reverse complement.
AGAAGAAAGTTGGTGTCCCATTTATTTTTCAATTTAGCAACTTCTTATTTGCAACTAACAGATTCATATTTCCATCATATTTCCGTTTTTAAACTCTCTGAAATGTATAGCAGATATTTGTCCTCATTTAGCAAGCTTTCATTTGATATACAACTCATTCTCTCTTCATGAATTTTTTCTCCCCCTTTTGGTGGGGTACGGAAAGGATGGAACATAATTTGTTGACCCATAATGTCCCCACGTCAGAAGAATTAATTCGATGTACAACTCGCTACGCTCTGTTATAGTATACGAGTTTCTTTCGTTTTTCTTTTCGGGAGTGGGAAGGGGAAGATGAGAGTTCGGTTGGTTTACTTCTGAGCGGCACTTTTTGTCACTTCATGGAATAAATGGCCAGATAACAAGGACCTCGAAGACTCAGAGAAGGTTGGGAGAGGGTACCCACTGGAACAGCTGTTAGGAGACAGATGGTACCCCCCTTTCAAGGCCATCCAGCATATTCTTTAACGTTCACAGAATGTGGCTCTCCCGCATACGGGGCCACGGTTTATGTCTCATCCGACGGAAGGCGGTATTTCCAAGCCCATCGGTATAGGAAGAAGATGAGGGCTCAAATCTCACGTTGCTTAAAGTCAATGAAAGGGGGATATATACCGAATTTCTTGGTGATACCTCTTTCTATTTAAGAGAAATTATTTCCCTGTATTCATGCATTTTTATAGGGTGAGGGGAGGAGGGTTAAGAAATCTTTGGAAGTTAATGTGTTTTAACTTACGATGAAATGAAGCTGTATGCCGGGGTTAAGAGAATTTTGTGTTCAAACCCTTCTGTTGATCTAAGTTACGATAAATGGAAGACGTGTTTATTAATTGACGTTTCTACCTCTTACAATTTAGAAGTAATTTTTGTTCAAGCAGAACTACACACAGACTTAAATATAAATGTGGGAAATTAAAAAGAAAATTACAAATATGATCCTCTCTTTCAATAATACTAATTTACAAAAAGGCTCTGTTAGTTTATATAGGAAGTGAAGAGTTAGATAAAAAAAAATGAGCTTTGGTGACTCCAACACATCTCCTAATAACATGATAGATACCCTCGATCGTGGAAATGCCTCTATTGATTTTTATTTTAACTGAATATTGAAATCAGGGATAGCTCAGATGGTAAAGAGCATGACTTGTTACAAAAAAGATAAATAATTAGGTCAGATTTCATTCGTTTCAAAACTGATTTCTTTCAGCTGGAAAATGCTCTTATTTCATAATCTGCAATACAGTCATTTATGATTTTAACTTACTGCATTATTTATTATTTTATATTGCATTTCCTTTCGTATGAGTTCAGATGGCATGATTTTTACGCTTGTCCAAAAGCTGCTGTCCCAGATATTTCGATAGAGTGTATATAATAATTTTGAGCCTTAATTAACAGCTTTAGATACTTTGACCTTAAAGGAAAAGAAATTGACATTAATTACTTTTTAAATGTAGGTTATCACGGCGTTAATTGTTCTTCATACCCTTCAAACTTATAAGCTGCTTTATTTGCTTTGCGAAATTTTGCTTCTCAAGCACTAACAATGCTAAAGCATTCGTTATATTTATTCTAGAAATTTAAAACACAGTTGCAACAGAAACAAAGCAGACGACATTTCAAATTCGTAACAAGATTTTTTTCCGCCTTCAAAAAGACTATGAAATGAATCAAGGTTTACAAACTTACATTTGCTCTCTATTTCAAATGTTAAAACTTTCTTTAGCTTTGCATTTGAATACATGAAGCGAGGCTCACTTCTATAAGTCTGACTATGTAGAACTCAGGAAAAATGTGGAAACTCGCTGCGAAGAAAGTGAAAGAGAAACTAAAAAGAGAAAGGTGAAAACTCAGTGATTTTGCAAAGCATGAGAAAACGAAGTTTCTAATGAACTTTAAAACTAATCAAGTCTGCGTTTGTCAAATCCCTACGGCAAGTGAAGGCTCTTTATTTTTTCACATTTACTGATGACTATTATCGTAAAATAAAGCCTATTCTACAGTTGATTCTTTTTATACTGATTTCATTTAGTTGCATTGATTATAAAAAGTTAAAGCAAATTAATTTAAATTTTTGAAAATGGGTTTCCACTTTGCAAAGTATAATTTGTTTTTCACTTTTGTTAATGATAAATTTCATCTAGAATAAACAAAAATTAATGTAACCGAATTTCTGGTCCATTAAACGTATCTAAAGATTCGCTGTGATGGCTTTTGAATTCAATGTTATTTTAGTAATCTCTATGGATATAAATTCGAGCGATTGTGCTGAAAGTTTTAAAAAAAATGCACAAAGGATAAATATTTGAATGCTCCGAAGCAGTAGAGTAGACTGATGAACGGCATTCGTTAAACCCGGAATCAAAGCCGAGAAGCAAGTGCTCCTGTGGATTATTGTGCATACCACAACTAAGAAGATGGAATCGGAGCTTATCTAGGACCGCATATGATCCGCAGAGGCACATGTTGTAACACTGCCAAGTCACACAGCATATGCAGCAGAGGAAGAAAAGGAATGCCAATGTCTGTAGCATAAAATGCATAAATGAATAACAAACAACTTATCCCACGGCGTGCAGAATGAAAGGAACCACTTATATCGTTACTTTTCATCTTTTTTTTCTCCCATTTAACCTTACTCGAAGAAATGGCCATACATTATTCAAAAGTAAACATCAACCGTAAAGGGAAAAAAAGATTGATTGCAGCGGATGTATGGGATTCTATGCGTGATAAAATATTAACCACATTATCCTGTGTGTTAATGTCTGCTGCAGAATTGTTTTCCTTTTTTCGAATGCGACAAGAGTTGACCCTAAAATGGATGTTGTATTTTATAGTTTAAAGTTGTTTAAAATTTTTAATTAATTAAGAGTTTAACCTTTTCTGTCAGAATTATTGCACGTGTGCAGTATATATATATATTTGTTTTCTGAACAAATTTTAAACTTCTTCTTTTTTCCAAAAATAAATGGAAATTAAATTAGTGTTTATGTGTTTTAATGGAACTGGTCAACAATGCAAAGAGAAAGAAAATTAGGGGTGCTGCAGCCATTACACGGATTTTTTAATATGCTTAGGTTGTTAATCAACACATATTCAGTCTCGTTTTCAAAATTTCATTAAGTCTTCATATTAAGAGGTTTTTAATAATTGAACGTAGCGTGCAGTCACTTAAACTGAAAGTTTATCAGGAAAGTAAATTTTATTTCAGTATACTTGTATAGTTATTTTAATAACGCGCTGTTTATGCACTTTTCTTATTTATGGCATATAAACTGGCAGGCTCTTGTCAGACCTCTGTGGCAAGCAGCTCTTGAGGGGGTATTTTATTTTTTATTATTTAATATTTATAAATATACCCATTTTGTAAAATCGCTTTATGCATGTATCATTAATTATTGTGTCACAAGTTTCATAGTCCCAGGGTTATTAGTACGATTGGAAATATGCATAAATCTCATGTTTAAACTGCATAGCATCAACCAATTCAGGCAATAGAGGTTCGCACAGACGACAGAAAGAATAGGCAGATGCCATTATGAAAGCCATTTCTTTTCAAGTTCATGGCTACATGAAACCGAATCGATAATATAGATAATACAGATTCAGAGATCGATTGTTTTAACGATCTCAATACTTTGAATTTCGATTCAGATATTTAAAACAAATCCCACTTCTTGTTACGGAAATTATTCACGTGATTACTAGGTATGTCCATCTATTCCAAGGAAAGTTGAAAATGGGAACTCTATTCTTAGCTGCACATAATGGATTTTTTAAAAGGATATTTATATCATTTGATTTTAAAATTGCGAAATATTCTTAAATACAATGTTAAGTTGATTCTTTAGGTAAGTGGCTGTGTTAGGTAATTATAACTAAAACACAAAATAAAATGTAATCAAAAACAGATTTCCTATACTGAGAACCGACGGACACGCTAAGTTTCATAATACAAGTTCCTCATATGCAATGGTTATGATCTGTAAGTTAAGAGCGCATTTTTTATAGAAAAAATGAATAATATCTTCTCTTAATCAGGATTCAAAATATATTGACAAAATTCTGATTAATTTTCATACTTTATTTCAATGTATGTAATTCATTAGCTTGTAATCGATTCCCAATAATATCATTAAATCAGAGAATAAAAACCTTCATTTTTTTTCTAATAGTAAAACAAAAGATTTTTGAGCTTTCCTTGGAATAGATGGACATACCTAGTTTTAAATGAAAATTTCTCATAATCACGTAAATAATTACCGTAACAAGGAGCGCGATTTGTTTTAAGTTTCTCAATCGACATGCAAAGTATTCAGATCGTTAAAACAACCGATCTCTGAACCAGTATTATCTATACTAATAGAAGTAGAATTATTAAGAGAATTGAAAAATTTTCATAACAGAAGATTAATAATAGAAAAAAGAACTTATCAACATTTGATTATAATGGCATAATCGAATTTTTAAACGTGGATTATGATTTCTAAGCGGAGCCTTTTATTTTAGCTAATTCGATTTCTTAAAATGTTTTTCTCCTAATAGTAAAACAAGAAATATGTCCAAAAGATTAATAACAGAAGTAACTCTGAATCCTAGATAACAGGAGGTTGCTCTAATAAAGGATCTCTAAAAGAGGGACCAAAATTTAAAGGTATTCGGTGTCCATTTATGAGAAAGATTTAAAAGAAACTCTGCCCACAATCACAGTCATGGTTTTTATAGGCCTATTTATTATAAACTTAAAATTTATCTACTTTTCATTATAGTTACATAATTTAGTTTTAAAACGTGGATTATGAATTCTACTCAAAGTTTTCTTTCCTCTAATTATTTAAATTCTTTACGCTTTTTTCGAATGTACTCCAATTTTAATCTGATACCATGCGAAATGTGATTATCATATCTGAAACATTACATCAGAAATTGAACTAATCTGAAATTCAGTCACAAAGAAACAAATCGTACAGATATATTTATTATTTCTTAACATTATTAAAATGATTAAAACATTATTAATCTAAAACTTCCTTTATTGATCTCTTTTTGGAGTTCAACAGGATCTTGAAAAACGATTTTATTTATAACTTGAAGCAAGAACCACTTATTTAAATCTCCTTCATAATTGTTGTTATATCAGTTATTACTTTTCTTTAATTGCTGCCTATTTATTACATTTCGCTACTCTGTTTGCATTACTTAACTCCAAAGCATTCAGTGAAAGATTTTGTATTCAAAAGAATGGAAATTTAAATAGGAAGATTTCAAATAATATGAAATGATAAGAGTATTAATGAGCGAAACACCGCTGCAATATTCAATCTTATGTTTTTTCATATAAGTTATAGATGCTTTCAAAACTCATCCTCCTGTTTTATAAATGTTGACTGATCAAATAATAAATCCAGATCGTTTAGGACAGTTTTTCGTTAATTTTAACAATAAATTAGGGAAAAGAAACTGTTCATCGCAGTGCAAGTGTTAACAGATTTCGCGTATTCGAAATTTGCTATTTCCTCCGATGTTAAAGTTATGAACGGGCAGAATAATTCGTTTCGCAATGACCTGGCAATCATCCAGTAAACGAAATATATATTTTCCTGGCTAACAAAAGAATAGCAGTATTATCACTCTACTTTATCATTTCATATTTCATTTTCAGCTGTCTTCCTCCCATTCTTCAACTGCGGAATGTTCTTTACCTTTTTGCTGCCAAACATTTCTGTAATTCTTCTCCCAAGTTCTACAATTGTTAACGTAGCTCACATTGGAAAATATTCTATTAATCAATATCAGTGAGATATAAAATTTATTTGATGCATTATTTTCGTATACTCCAAATGAATCTTTTAAAATTATTTTATCTCAATCTTTCTTTAAAAGAATGTGTTTGATATTTACTCATTGATTCCGTTGCTCGAAATTATGTAGCATTATTGTTACTTACAATTCCTGATATGAATATTCATATTACTGCCTAAATACTCTTTTGTTTTATTTTTATATAGCAAAATCTAAAATAGTTTTACCTAATTCATTGCTATTGAAACTAAGCAAGATTCCAAATGGAAACTTGTTCAAGAGCATAACCATTAAAAAGAATAAAATCGCCACCCATTTCTAAAACTTTGTTTTCTCTATTTTTGTCATTAAATCTATCCATAATCAGTCTGATCAACAGCGCAAATGACAGAGGTCGTCGCATCAACATTTTTTACCAAAACGACTAAATCAGTATCATAATATCACTTAGATATTTTCTGAGATTTAGATCATCAAGTCTCCATTCTCTGCAAGCTCTTCATTGCAATCAATCACCAAATTAAATGCAAAAATTACAGCTACGAGAAACTTTTATTTTAATGCTCACTGCATGTATTACGGTTATTGGTACATTTGAAAAGACTTTTGACTTTGTCAGCTTTTGAACTCGCATTGTGCATCTCAAGTAGTTCACCAAAATTTTTAATTTTGTTAAGTAAAATTTTGAAAAAAAATTCCCCTAGAAATAAAAGTCTTACTGTATAATCACAAACAATGAAATCACTTTTCTTGGAAATAAGAAGTGTTGCACCTCTAATAAAATGTGTAGAAAAACTCCATCACAGAAAATGTTCAAAACTTCAAGCAATCATGTGACAACAGACAACCAACTATATTCAGCAGTAATTCTATCCATCCTTAGTGATTTATGTAGCCTTAATTTTGAAATTGCTATATTAATTTCAGGTGGCGATAATAAGCCAACATTAAAACTACAAATATATTTATCTTCAATGGAAAATAAGAGTAGAACTAACCATATTATTCAGAATGTGCTTAAAATTCTCAGTCCATCTTTCCATTGACAGAGTAATAGATTTCGATCAATTTTTTACATTTATCCCTCAATACCCGGACACAATTATGTTTTGCCCCACGAAACATTATTACATAGTAAAGGTATCTATTCTGTGAAGTCAAACAGCTACCTTTGATTTGTCGGCCAGACAATGAAGTCAAGATTCACATCTGCTTTCAAGTGATTCCATTTGTATTTATATTTCTTACACTCCCTGCTATGCTGTTTGTTAAGATTATGCGTATCTATATGACTTTATTCGTAATGGAATGTTAGTTATTATGAAATCATTGTTTAGTTACCTGTAAGATTCTAAAACATGTAAAACCTGTAAGATTCTCCATTGCTATTGCAATTATCAATTCCGAAAAGGACTACCACTTCATCTGATGGCCAAAGTGAGTAACAATTTTGCCGTCAACTCACCCAGCAAGATAATAATATTCTCCTCTCGTAAAAGGATTTCATATATCTTAAAGCAGATTTTGCCTCAAAACAGAGGGCCATTAATGTAGCAAGCTTAGTATCAATTATGATCAAAGCCATCAGACATTTCTTTGAGTTTTAAGAGTCAGCAGTAAGATGCCGAGAGTTCACCACTCCTCAAACGGGCAAGAAAAAAAAATCTTAGGTGACCAGATCAATAGGTCATACTTATCTTGAATCCCTCCTCTTCCGTTACTCTCCAGCAAGAGAATGGCCTGTACCATAAGAAGGTAAAGTTGGATTTTATCTTCAATACCTGTCAGGTTCTGTGCAACATCAGAAGCGATTCATATGCAGTTCTCCTTCCAGTATATGTGCATTTACCGTTTACCGGCCAGGCAATCCTAAGTTTGAAAAAGGTTGTAATGGTTTCTGTGGTTTAAAAGTAACAGTGACGAAAAAAGAATTTAAATATCACTCTTAAACAATAACCAACTTGCCAAAACGCGAAGTGTCTAATCACCACTTTCAATTATGACACTGTCAGTATGCATAATTGAATGCTGATAAAATCACTGTAACACTGTATAGACCTTTTTCCGTAGTCCTCTGTTACAACACAGTAAACACATGTACAGGCAAATATACTTCTATGCCAGTGAATTGGTGCTAAGTTTCATCATAACGTGGTATTAAATTGCAAAAAATGTAAAGCTATGACTTTATTTTATGGTGTCAGGTCACACCATAAGTTGGTTAACTATGCATAATTTGTAGAGTATGGTGTAATGGAAATAGTAATAGTATAGTTATTTAGGTTTATGTATTTCTAAACAATAATAAATGCATACTTGGTCTGATAGGACCAATTGATAGTACGATTTTATCAACAAATAACTTTCCACCACTAATCGACCCGATTGGTACCTTTAGGGTTACACTTTTTAATCGATTAATTTAAAACCATAGAATTTAATACACAATCATATAGATTAATATACATATGCGCATATTTTAATTGACTTCAGTTGTTATTAAGATGTAATTTTCTTTCTTATTGTTTTTTGTGTCTTATGAGAATCCTGGTCCGTTACCGAAATTTTTATATCCTTTGTGCTGAAAATATTAAGTTATTTAGAAGAAACAGAAAAAGAGATGATTTTATATATGAAGTCTATAGTTCACTAACTCGGAGATATATTCATATTTCTATTATGAATTTTAAATCACAGTATTGTAAACTGCATGTTAACTTCCGTTCCTCTTCAGAAGTGAATGGCCTGTACCACAAAAAGGTAAAGTTGGATTTTGTCTTCCATTCCTGGCAGGTTCTGTGCATCATCAAAAGATATTGATACACAGTTAAAAGTACATGTACAGGATTTGTATTTCTTATATGCCATAAGGTGTTTGAGTTACAATTTTTAATTCCAAAATGGTAGTTTTTTCGTTTTGTCTTCAAGAAGAAGCCTGATAGCAATGCAGTAAGAGTCTACTTTATAAGCTAATATTGCCATTGAAAAAGTGTTGTTTTTCGGAGATACATGTAGAATGCTATCATCCATATGGAAATACAATATTACAGCTAGAAACATCGCTGGTAGATAATGATCTTGCAAGAAAACGCTTAACAAAAATGCAAATAAGTCAGTATAACTGAACAAATCATAGGAGTCTTGCTATAAAAACACGAACGCAATAAAAACCAGAATTTTAACTTCAGATATCAGAAGAATAGTAAATTGCTATAAGAAAAGAATCCTAAGAATTTGTTTATGTTAAATGTCCTAAAAGTAAGTTCCCTTTTGGAAAGCAATTATTTCAGCAAAAAGGAGTGATCGTAAATGTCAACGAAGCCTAAAGCAGCGTCCGTAGATAAGATCATAAATTATTCGATTTATGTTTTCTGTGCTGCTGCTAAAACTGAAGATTATATATTATAAGATATAAGAGATGCTATAGTAAAAAAGAAAAATGCCCTTCTGTATCATAATAGCAAAGTTGATCCGAATAGTTGATAAAATCCTCTTCATCCTTTCTGTAAAAGCAGTAAAAAATTGAAACAAATATATACTACAGAAAAACAAGTTATATTAACAATTCCTCCACATTTTGTGAAGTTGTCTGTTTTATTTCAATAAATTAAAATCGCATAACCTACCCGATTTCTTCTTTTCCTTTAGCGTTAGTCAAAGGTTTTAATTGAAAAATAAAATGAAGTTTCAAAAATATAAATCTAAAAGATCTCGTTGTCTGATTGATTTCCCACTATGTTCGAATTGAGATTTTCTCCTCTAACTCTGCCGTGCCTTCAGTGACAAAGAGAACATCGATGTGATCAGAATACAATGTTAAGTTGTGACCCCGTATGCACGAAAACCATTTCCTTTGCATGTTAAAACTCTCTGGATGACCTTGAAAGTAGATTTTTATCTGTCTTCTAACAGCTGTCCAATGGGTCCCCTTCCTCTATGTAGCTCTGAGTACTTGGCGCTTTTGCCATTTAGTCCATTGTGGCAAATGCCACTCACAGATAAAACAAGACAACATCCAACATAAGCTTGGTTAATATTTAAGTGGAAATGGTTATTGCTAAACATTCATTGTAACTCCTGCTGTTATGTAGCTGACGTCATCTCGTTGACGGTTTTTTTAATTCATATGTGATCTGAAAGGCGGATTGAAAGTATCTTTATCATCATGCTTAGATGTTAAGGACATCGAAAAATAATCTCAGTTGTGCATATTCGTCATCATTTGCTTAAATTAGGGAATTGGTAATGACTTCCACAAGAGACGGCATATTACCTTAGCTAAGCAAGCGTGAAGTGACATCGTCTTAGTTCAACTAGTAGAGCAACTAGTGGTAATCAGGGGTGGGCTAAATGGTTTCCCTGCGCTTATTATTTCCTGATTAAAAACTATGAAACATACCAGGGGTTATACATCATTCGGATACTGTTTATTTATCTACACGATTTAAAAATAATTCTCTTCGCACAAAAGTTGCAAGCTTTTTAATTTTTAAAATCAGAATTTAAAAGTACTTAGCCAAAAACATTTACTTTGTTACAAATACATATATGTATATAATTGTAACATATTCAATTATGTCTCGCATTACGAAGCTTAATTATTATTATTATTATTATTATGTTAAGCTTATTATTTATTAGCTAAACATATTCAAATTTTCCGTCGCATTACGAAGTTTAAGTGTACTGGAAGCGAAGACTAAGAAATTGGAGTTGTAACAGAGTATGGTTACATTCGTTACTGTATTGTTTATTATGTATTGTCCAATTAATATTAATTTCTTTATTTTCATGGATACGCTATCGTAGGGAACAAAATATTATCTACAATTTTTTCTTCCTTCACGTTTAGAAAAAGAACAAAGAAGGTAAATTTTAAAACTGAAATTTTCTGATTATTTTCTATCATCATCGTCATCACGCAACACTGAATAACTGAAATTCCTTTCAGAGAAACGAGTTAAATCAATCTACGTTTCAATAATTTCAGATGTTGTTGCCACATCAATTGTACCTAATCCGTTTTACTAGAAATTCAATCTTATCCAGTGGTTAGATATTTCGTCTTTTCGACAAGTGATCTTGGGCATCCCTCGAGTCTGTCTGTTCCTTAAATTGAAAAATCTCTTGGCGAGTGCTGTCTCAAAGAGAGGAATCGTTGTGTTTCATCAGTCGGAAGAGCTTAATCTTCGTAATGCGAGGAAACACCAAAAATAGTTTGGATTATTTTTTAATGAAACATATGTTAAATAATTTTTTTCCTTTGCAAAATACTATTGTTATACTTCATGCAAATATTATGGTCACATATATCACTTCAATGTATACCTACCTACCATTGTACAGTTGTGTTCGTTTGTATCTCTCTTTTTTCACATATATTTATCTTTTTATGTTTGTGAAGGCGGCTTAGGCACAAATGTGCCTTGTCCACCAGAATTCCCTTTTTAAGTTAATACAAAAGGTTATAAAAATACTGAATAGAAACATGCCGTTTCATCTATGGAAGATACTCCAATAGATAAATGCAAATAGGCAACCTCTGTGTATTCTAATGGAATTCAATGACTTCTATGAAACGCGAATTTGAAATGCAGAAGGGAAAGTATTGTAACAGAAACATATACATAAGTGAGCATGCATGCTTTTCGATTTACCTGGTTCTAGGCTAAAAAGTTGTGCATTTCTAATCTACAATGGAAGTCGATTATTATCCGATTTTGGTTATTAATGTAAGACATTTCTGAGGTGAAGTCATATGTTTGCAATTTTTTACATTTAAAAGAGAAATCAGATATGAAATTGCAGAAGTAGTTTATTCTTCAAAGAGCCGTGATAATAAAAGTGAAACGAATGTCACCTGTGAGAACTAAACAAAACACAACAGTTTGACAAATGAGCTTTCTGTCTTTGTCTGATTATCCGTGAAACGACTGCAACGAAGTAAAAAGGTCAAGATGTACTATCATATCCCAAAAGGCTCTCAGTCTTATCAAAAATCAATCAATCACTCCATATTAGAAGAAAAACTTTAAAGTAGAGTCAAAAATTATCAACCTAGGGTTTAAGATATCAGTTGTTTGAACAAAGGGAAACTTGGAATAATGGAAAATTCAATTTACACTAACTTTATATAAAATGCACCACATAAAACCTAATAGGAAACGAAAATGGAAAGTCGAACGTTATGATGATACCGTATTACGATCTGTATTATTAAGCTTTGCATGTCAGTAAATATTAAAATATACAGATTACTTTTAAAATTAATAATAACAGTGGGGATTTATGTATTAATCTTTTTCCAGGAGAACTTTAATTATTCTATACATAACAAATATTCTATACATAACAAAATTTTCTTTGCAGGTGCCATTTTTACTCCTGGAACAGAAGAATTACAAACAGCCTTTAAATATGCTCTTTATCTTCATAACACAAACGACAGTCAAGCACGTTTTAAAGTCGAACCTGTCATTGAAGTTCTAGACAGCAATGATCCTTTTAAAGTGGCTCGGACACGTAAGTTAATTTTTAGATATCATTAGGTTAAAATGCATGTCAATCACAATGATTTATCTGTCGCCTAATGAAACTCGATATAGGCCCACTCAGCACTGTTTCACAGTTGTACAGAATTTAAAGTTAAAATAATGTTCGGGTGTAAGGCTAATAACAACTCTTTATGATTTACAGAAGTCAATATTTATTGAGTGAAAATATTGCGTTTTACGAAAAGTTCTGATTGATCAATTAATTTACTTGATTTTGTGTTGGGATTCAGTATTATACTCGGTTCCAATGGTAATGTCTCCGTGTTCAAGTCCTTGAAACTAATAAGGTTCTATATTTGTGTAGAACATTAGCTATTATCGTTGACAGAAAGATGGTATATCTCCACAAGTGACTACCTAAAGATAAATTTTTATTTTTCCAATTACTTTCTTTCCCACGATATTAATTCTTATGAATATTTGTCTAAATGTCACCGAATACAACTAATTCGTTTAATGAATTTATACACATATGCAAATAATTAAAGCAAAGTAAAATCGGCCTTGTTTATTGCAAAAACAACATTAACAAATCACGTATTGATACTTAAAAGTTATCAATGAACATTAAATGCAAATTATTTACATAGGAAGTGTGATAAAAGTTGCATTAAAATGAAATACATGCTTCATTACTAATAATAATAATAATAGCATGCAACTGTAATAGAAAGTTATTAAAATGCATCTTGCTCGAAGCTTTTGAATTATTACATTTAATCATCATTTGTACGAAGATTTTAAAGTAACGTAGCTAATCCTCAGTACAAAGCTAATTTTTCTTGATTTTCTAAGTCAAAGGACTGTAATATTAGTTACTGTTCACAGAACTAACAAAAAACTGCGAAATAGTAATTAAATGTTACAAAGTGGATCATTTACGGTATAACTGATAAGTCCATCTTCACACAGGTGATTTTTATTATTATTTTCGTGGAAATATATAAATACTTATTTTAAACCATATTTAAGATCAGTATGTCTATCCTACCATCCGCATATGACCCGGAGCGAAAAAGTTGAATGATAAAGCCATCTTAACAAATAGTTTAGCAGTGGTATGAAAGGAAAGCGAAAAAATCTAATCTAAACAGTTCGGCATCTCGAAATTATGTTTGTTGAATAGAAGATTATGTCTTCTAAGAGACTTTATTACTGTATATTAACGTCTTGACTCACTAAGGAATGCCTGCTTACAAAATATGTCATACCGATTTGATATTATTATTATATTCGAATAGATAATTTGCAGATAAATAGGCTAAAGGAAAAATACACATACAATAATTGACTTTAAAAAATTTTATCAGTCTTTATTCTTATTGATTAGGGTAGCTATTAGCAATTGTTTTGACACCATAGCCATCCATGAGATATAGGTGCTTGGTTTCATCGCATACCTAAGTTTGTGCATTAAATATATTTTAAAAAAATTCATTAAAATAATTGTAATGTTAATAATATTGAAAACTGTTTAACGAGGAAAACAAAGAATATGACAAAGTGATTTTATTTTATATATATATATTTTTTTGGAAAAGATATATTCCCTTTTAAGTTTGTTATTTCACCAATAAAGGTTTCATCCATAGCTCGAAAAATTTTTATTTTTTCGAGCTATGGATGAAATAATATATATATATGAATATTATCACTTTTGTAACGTGAAAAAATATAATTTAATGCTGATTTATACACTGAGTTGGCTTCGTATTAGCACCACCTACCTAATGCTTTGTGGGGCCACCTTTTGCCTGCAATACAGCGCCCAATACATGTCGGGTCATGGATTCCACGAGGTATTGCAGGGTGTCTATGGTAGTACTACCATGCATTATACAACGTGTCCTCTAATGTCTAAGCATTGCCAGGTGGAGCATCGAATCGCCTTTTCTAGTAAGTCTTCAACATGTTCATTTGGGTTGAGATCCGGTGTTGGACAACCATGGGAGACAGAAAATTCATTGTCATGTTCCTGAAACCAGTTTTCAACCTTCAGACAATATGACATGGCATGTTATCTTGTTAATAGACACTGGAGTTGTCTGGATACGCTGTCATCATGAAGGATGTACTTGGTCAGCATTCTGAACGGACAGAAGAAATCCTGAATGAAGAATAAATATACCGATAAAAAGGTAGGCAATCCCCTCTAACTTTTGACTCCCTGTGGTCATTGGACCCAGGACATGCCACGAAAACAGATCACAAATCATAATACCACCGCCTTCAGCCTGACGATCACCAATGGAACATCCGGTGCCATGAAATCGTGTTGCTTTCTCGAAATGCGAACAACACACTAAAAGCATGATGGAATTGGAAACTGTATCATCTGACCAGGCGACAGATGTCCTCATGTCGGTGGTTTGTTTCTGGTGGTGGAGTGATGACTTCTCATGCAAGGTGCAGTTTCTTGTGTCTCGCAGTGAGCAAGGGACATCTGTGAAAGCCTTCAACTGTCATAGCCCATATGAGCTACTGTTCGATTTATTGTCCTGTGGATATTGGTCTTATTATTCTAACATTGTACTGGGTGCGCTACCTGGGTCACTGTACTGTATTATGTCTGTGTCAAAAGATGGGATACATATAACTCACCATGGTCGTTGACCACCGTCCCACGTGTGACCTTCGACTTATTTTTCGACTGCTGTTGAGTTAGTCATGGAAATTCATGACACCAAAGAACAAGAGCAGTTCTTCATAGCAGTTGTGTCGAGATATTGACATCTCTGAACGTCGTTCCCCCCAAAATCATACCAAGTTCGAATGAAATATTACGACACTCAACCATTCTACTTCGAAGTAGCGCGAAACCTGATTGTCACGTGTTCGAATCCACAGACCGCTCTATTCCCAAACAAAGGGGATGTTGCTGATGCAAATCCAATTGAGTGTATATATATATATATTGGAAAATTGTGTGTCTATGTCTTCCTATATTAGCTATGCATCAGAAAACCTCTTAAGATATATTAACCAAATTTTGTTTGATGGTTGTTGAGATCACTATGTTTTTATGTTAACCACCCAATTTTACACCCCAGAAAATTAAGGATAACATCTCCTAAACTGTAAGAGGTAGAACCATCAAATTCAATATACAACTTTTTCTTATTTAGTTCCTCTCTCCACCCCACCCCAAAAAACTATCCCAACCAAATAAAGAAGGGAAATTTATCCAAAACATCAAAAGCTAGGACAATGAAACAACGAAATTCAATATACATGTTTCTTTTTTCATAGCTTAAAGCAGTGTGTTTCCTCTTAATATAATTAAATCAATGTAAAGGTTTTGTAATCTAAACTTTATCTCCCTCATAAAAAACCATACACGAAAAAGAGGAAAGGCTTAAACAATTTCTGAGCGTACAGAGTTATATCTTAAATAAAAGTTTCTGATGTGGGAAATCTCCTGGACTACCGTAAATTATTCTCCCTCCATTTCACTCCCCACCTCAGAAAAAAAAGGGAAAGGAACTTTCAAGTGGTTTACCGTAACGAGTTCTACGTGAAATAAAAGTTTTCGATGTGGAGAGTGTCAAATACTCGTCCACAACCCCCTTCCCCCCAAATAAAGGGCGAAATGTGTAAACCATTGCCGAGTGCAACGAGATGTATCTAAAGCAAAAGCCACTGAGGTGGAAAATATTATGGATTAGTTCAAATTATGTTCTCTCCTTCGTGCCCATCCTTTCATAAAATAGGGAGAGGTAATTCACAGGGTCGATCGTAATGGGTTTTATGTGAAGTGAAAACTTTAGACATGGGGAGTATCATATACTATAAGTATTTAATAATCGATAAAAATATAAATTTTGAACTTGAAAGTCACGAAACGGATTATTGTATTGTAGATTTACTGTAACATAACGATGAAGTGTATCAAATCAAAGTATATATACATTTATTGGTTTTCAATTCCTGCAAACGGCTACAGCCCTTAGTAGGAATTGAAATGTTCAAACTTCCGTTAGCTAAATTTCCTTTCTATGTTGAAATAAAAACGGATAAAAATGGAATGTGGAGAGGGAAAATTTTGTCATTACATGTTTTTTTATATAAACAGAAATCTTAAGTGTAACAGGAAATTGTTCCCTGATTTCTATGCACAAGTACCGACATTGAACAAACGTAATCCTCATACAGCACTCTAGTCATCCCAGATGACATCTATTTTTCAATGGAAGTCTAAATGATGCAGTTTTCTCGAGATCCTGACCTAATTTTCTTTACAGCTCTCTCTCTGTATTGTTTGTTTCTTTGGCGTTGTTACTCGACCCTGGCTCACGTTCTGTAACAATTGCTCTTAATCGACGAACGATACTCCCCGTGATGACAAGGAACTTCGTAATATGGTCCCACAATCGTCTAAATGCCCTTTTAGAGATGGGGTTCGCTTATCTTTATGTCTCCACTACAGTTCTTGGTTACTTGACAAAATTGAGAACAAAATGTCTTCCTTGTAAGTGGCAATAAGGATTTCTAGCTTTATTCCCTTCATAAACCCTTTGCTTTCCTACAGTAGCTTTCTGAGATTAAATCAGCTTTAACTTTAGCACAATGATAACGACATTTATATAAAAAAGATTTAAAAATTATCAAATGCACTATTCCAGTATCACGCAGAATGCTGCACACAATATTCTTTCGCCATATACAGTTTTAATTTTTATTCGAAAAAAGAAATAACTTTATGCACAAAAATGTTACTTTTTGCTATTTACCTCCATTAGATCCATTAGAAAACATGTCTGTAGATTTTGTACTCAAGACGCACTACATAATATTTTTTATTACACTATTACTGATATTAATTTTTCTTTGATTATTGCTTAAAATAAATTTTAATAATTACTAATGTTATTATGCTACACATCTTATAGAGAGTGATAATAAAAATGAAATGTAAGAAAAGACAAAAGCACATTTTTTCTTAGAGTTCATTACACATTTCGGGACTACAGTACTCCCGAAGCTTTTGCTTTTCATAGCTTTTAATACTCTTGCATCCCTTCCAAAGTTTTAGTTCGATGTAAAAAACTCAATAAACCTTTTAACACTTCCTGACATTCGTAATCAGCATAAAAAAGTCATGAACGAGTATTCGTTTCATGTATATATTCTACAATATGTATTTTGTATTAGCGAGTGTTTTACAATTTAATGTAAAGACATATACACTTCATATTTTTCCCAAAAGTCTTCAACTTTCTGTCAGAAAATTGTTTATTAATAAAGAGTTTAGGAATAATGAAATTTAAAGAAAGCGTAAAGCTGACAAAGAATTGTTGATATTTCGTCACTGAAATGTACTCAACAAAGCCTTTAGGAATCGCCAAATAGAAAATTAATGAGAAGCGCCATTGACGAATATCTGTTATGAAAATCATGAGTAAATAGAACCAGTAATCAGCTGTTTCATGGCAGGAAAGGTTTCCCTTCAAATAAATATTATACCTTCATGCATTATAACTGATATCAATGTATTCAATGTACCAGAAAGACTTCAAATAATTTTGTGTTATGTTTTGAGGATTTTTATCATTTATTTCATTTCTTATATTTCGATATTCTTTCTCTAGCATTTTGCAGTAGGAGGTGAGTGTTTAAAGCCATTACGGTGATCGAGTGGCTAACGAACTTAGCTACGACGCAAAGGGGCCAGGGTTCGAGTCCTGGATGAAGCATGACTGTTTCTTTTCTTATATTTTCTTTCAACTAAGTTCTCGCATTTATCAAATATCCTTTTTAAAGGAAGATTGCACTTCCCTACACAAAGAATAGCGATAACCTAGAATTTCAATGGATATTTAACTGGCAGACTCCTGTCAGATCTCTGGGGGTAAACAGTACTTGAGTGTATTTTAGTGTGAGTTTTCAACTAACTTGACAAAGTTCTGAGTCTTATTAGTGAGTCAAGACTCGTCGACTTAAAATCATAGATCGCTCCTCTATTTGTAAATAATGCGGAATGAGCAGAATACAAGAGATGAAATCTTGAACGAAAGAAAATGGTTTTATTATGACATTCACTTTTAAACATAATAATATTGAAAACGTAACATTTCATTTTAAAGCCTTTATTCACACTACAATAGTTTTAAACACTTACTCTTGCCATCTGTATTTTTGTTAAATAAATTAAGTAAAAAATAATATTTTTCGCGTTTTCACATGAGTTACGTATCACTTTGATATTTCCATATTTTCTACGGTTGTAATATAAAAAAATCTGACCCTAATATATAAACTTCAACAAAGTACAATAATAGACAAAACATAAGATTAATAATAAATGATGTAAACAACCAAAATTTCTTCAGTTTGTATTTCAAAATGCAAACCGAGAAACGCTAAATGAGCATTACACATTGAAAAATGGTTAAAGGTTAGCAAAAATGTTAATTTGTAATAAAATTAATTACATATTTAAATATATCTATAAATTTTAAATCGTAGATAATGTTTCTAATATTGTCTATATATATATTAGCATACGCGTACTAATGCCCAATAATAAATTAGTTGATTGCATTCAGTAATATTTATCAATTGAAGTCTTCCTAATCAATACAATTTTGAAAATATTTATGTATTAAAAATAACTTCATTCCACAAGATTTATACTTTATTTAGCTGATCTCGTAATTCAGCTTTAGTCACCTCATATGAGACACATTTGTATCCTGTAATAATCGTAATAATCATCTCTAAAGCAGCAATATATAATTCTTAGTTCGTAAAAACTACTTGTAATTTTGGCATATATACAAATCGCAAAGTATAAATATAATTTATAATACTTAAACGTAATGTTAATATATTTACTCTTATACATATACATATTATATGAAAATTTTAAACAATGCTATCCCATCGCGAATTCCTCTTGATAAAAATATAAAATTTATGCAAATTTCCTTTCACAAAAATTAACAAGTTGCATTATTACTAAAAGAAAATATTGGCAGTTTCTTCCTCATGCCTTAGTATAAAAATCAATATTGAAGATATTTCAAATCGCAGGTCTAGATGGAGAAATGTGCTCAACATCTATTTCTCTTTTATTACTCTTTCGCAAGAAATCATTTCAAAGAAAACAGTGAAGGTAATGTAGTCATTGCACTTCGCAAATGACAATTCTTTCTCATCTACAGATGTTTCATCAGCTTCCTTCAGATTTAAAAGAATAGCAGTACACTTTTTTTTTTTCAATTTCTATTGCATGCAGACTGGAAAGAAAAAGAATATATAATAAACAGAGGCACACCATCTTTCGGTAACAGGCGAAATACTTTAAGACAAAAAGCATTCTCGTGTTTGCACTTATCGAAGGAGAATGGTCCCAAAAAACCAACAACAAAGAAAGGCAATTGAAAGATTCCCTGTCTTTCTCTCTCCAGCTTTATCTTTCGTTTCCCATTTTTCTATCTTTATCATGACGCAAGAATCGCAAGAAGTGTAATACCCGAATTCTGATTTTGAAATATTATCAAGAAAGTAGATTTCGAACAAGATGACTGAAAAATACGCACAAACAGGTTTTTTTAATATGAGACTTAAAATTTGTAGACCGTAATAAAATAATTTCGTAACTTTAGGAATATATTACATAATCGTAAAATAATTGTATAACTGAAATAGTGATTAAAATTAACACGAATTAGCTGATGCTTATGTTCATGATGATGGCAATGTTAGCGATAATACTGCCGATGACTTAACAAAGAAAATTGCATTTTATTGAAGCGACAATATGAGAAAATAATGTCGTGACAGAGACAATATATTCTCAAGCAAAAAGCGAAGCAGTTGAATGAACGTGAGTGTAATCTCATGAAAAAAAGTTACAAAACATGAACTGTAACTTTAGATATAACGAAAGGAAATGTCATTTCTTTTGAGGGAAAGAAATATGACATTCAATGGAAGTACAAATCCATATCGTTACCCCCTGAGATAATGCACAGAATCGGTTAATTTAACTTAAAGGCTGACTCCTCATCCACGCGGTGCAGGCTATTAGTGCTTTATTATGACATTTATTACGTAGAAATATATCATCAGAAGGGAAACGGAAATGCTGCCACATTATTCTGACCTATTAATCTCGTCTTATATTGCCATACATTTTAATTTTTTTCACCTCTCCGAGGAGTGGTTAGTTTCACAGGGCCAAGTGGACGGCCAAGTGGACGGCCAAGTGGACGGATACATATATGGATAACCTTTGTCGCCAGGCAGCTTCTTGATCGAAGACCACATACATCTCAACCTTTTATGGTAATGGTATTGCCGATCGTAGACTAAAGTGATGTGTCACGAGGGAGCTGACTTTTATGGTGTTTAAAAGTTTCCAAAAGTTTCAATGTACTAAACTATCGGTGTCTGATAACCAACATGCTGAATTAACCCTTTGAGGAATGGAACCGGTATTTGCCATATGCATGCTACTAATAGGCTATTTGACGCTATTGGTCTCTCTTCACTCAATAAGAGTAAGGTAACATTATTAAATGTAATTTAAATTTCTCGTTTCAAGTCACGATGACAATCATGAGAATAATTTACGTTATCAGTAGGGATTTCAAGGCTTCGCTTTTAGGATATAATGCTATGAATTAATGATTTTTTTTTAATTTAAATTTGGGCAGGGATTAAAGACGTGAATAATATATGATATTAAATCCCCACCTGAAGATTCTGGCGAGAGCGAGAGATCCGTTTTTATGAACAACTTCTAGATATTATGATTTCTCTTAACAAAGAGAATACTATTCTTCTGCTGAATGATTTCATTCTCAAGCCTGGCACAGATCCTGAACGTCGGGATCAGTGATGGAGACTTTTAGCATTGAGAGTTCTTTAGTAAATGATATACTTTCGTTGAGACATAAGGTCTTTAAGAAATGCTTAGATTACTTTAAATAATTAGCCAAAAACATTTGGTTTTTCCCTGAGTGGGATTCGAACCCATGTCTTCCAGAAGACGTGAATTGTTGTGTTTTTTGTCTACAGGATATTTTCCTGTGATACTTTATTACTAATGTGCTTAGATTAGTTCTGATCATTTTTTCGTTTAAAGTTGTTCAACGGGTGAAACCTAAAAACCTTAAAAATAATATTCGCTATTATACACTGCAGGATCTACTCCCTTTCCATAATAATTCTTTACGATAGCGTATAAAAATAAAGAGAATGATATCATCATCATTTTTTTTTGTTAGCGTCGAGATCTCCGACATCTTTGTCGTAGGAGGTGTTTGTCCGCTGCTTACACTCGGACTGCTCATACGAGCTCAAACGATGTTTAGCACTGTTACTGCATTTGAGGGGAGTGTTAATATACTGCTCCCAAAAATTAGGGGATATTTCAAAATGAATATGAAGCGATAAAAATATCCCCTAATTTTTGTGAGCAGTATATATCAATTGGAAAAGTTAGCGGATGATTATGGCTCTTATCAGTTCTCTTTAATGTTGCTCTAGTATCCATCTGTAGTAGCAATGCCTTATGGAAACTCATGTGGCATATGTTTGATGACGTTTAATTTAAAATGTTTAAAACTATAAAAACCTTTCAACGAACACGATGAATTACACTATTGCGATAGCTTTTTTTTGCTCACACTCCTAGAAACCTTTGTACAAAAGCTGTGAAAACTCGCATTTAACGCTGCAATTCTGGCAGATCCAAACAAAGCTAATGCTGCCCACTGTACGTTGATTGATCATTATGACAATTATGGTTTAGTTTGAAACGCCCTACACCTGAAACCAAGAGTACTGTTTTGGGTAAACAATGAGAAGAGTAGATATATCAACTTTAATAAGAGGACAGTGCAGACTATTTTCCACAGAAATGAATGCAAGGATAAAGTTAATCAATACTAATTCATAAATCACATATTTACAGGAAGCTGAATAAGCTCTTAAGGATCAGTTGAAAAGGAATAAGAAAATTTGTAATCAGTATATTGGCGAATAAAATCAGAAAACCTACTGAGATTGCACAACGATAGATTTGTAATAGATGATACATATTTTGCGTGAGGAAAATGGCATTTTGTAAGAAATTGCGAGATAAAGATGGCAAAGTTATCGAAAGTCAGGAATCTCTCATGGTAAGGGTAAATTATTTAGTCTAAATATCTCAATGATATTGTGAATAATGTAGCTATTTCTGCTCCTATTAATTGCAATTAAATAAAATCATTTCTGTTTCTAACTTGACACTATTTTACCATAAAACGATATATTGCGATATCAAAATTAATTATTGCTGAAATGCTGAGAACTCATGATGAATATATTATAACATGTCTGACTTAAATGTTAAATATTTTTCAGCAAAGACGTTCTCCAAATATATTTTTATAGAAATATATATAATTATTCCTTTAAAATATATGTTGGTATTTCTTCCAAAAAATTAAATAGGCATCATCATTCTTCTGTTCCTGGCAAATTCCCTTTATAATTAAATAACTCAAATACGAACATTAAGTGTTAAAAAGAAAAAAAAAATGAGTTTCTCCTGGATAATGGTGTTATTCTTCCTTGTCAGTTACTTTACAAAAGCTTTAACTGTCAATATTGTTTCGTATCAATACAAATCCCAAAGGGTATAACTGGTTGTATCTTCCAGTAGATTTATGGATAAATGTATTTTGGGGCTGATACCTAAGACAGATGTCTCAAATCGGCTACTTCTCAACATATGGCCGGCCGCATTTTATTTTATGCAATAATAAAAAAAATATCGTTGTAAATATTAAGGAACATATCACTCTGAATTTAACGTGAATTAACGAAATAAAAAAAAACTCTTCAATTTAATTATTATAAATATATTTCATATATATATTATATATATATAATTATAAATGTCATTATAATGTCGTTTTATTATTGTAATGTTATATGCTTTGAATACCAAGGCATTAGACTAAATTCGTTTGTAGTGGCTTTATCTTCGGCCGAATGCGACCATGTTCTCTGTACTTGCATGAGATCATCGAAGTCGAGCCATGCTAGTAAGCCACAGTTCGCTACATGATTATGCTAGAACATAATACTTAGAAACCGCACAAAAAAACCTCTCAGGCCTCGTGCGCCCGAGGACAGCTTGTTGAAACTCCTGAATTACGACATTTCAATTCTTGAATTATGGTTTCATGGAATTGTACATTTATATGATGAACAAATTCGAAACAGTGTTCTTCAAAAGTGATAGGTTATGGACAGATAATTTTTTGTTGAATTAAAGAAGATTTTTGGGAACTGTTTCAAAGTTTCAAAAACCTGTAATTAGCAGCTTTTTATAGTTTAAGAAACCTTCTGACACTCTTTGACATAAGTTTTGACTTGCGTAAGCATTTATGAAACAACTGAAAGCTTAGCATAATAATGATTTTCTATAATATGTGCTGTGAATTTTTATAATTCAATCGTGTAAAAACGGAAACTTGAATTTTATTACAACTGAATTATTATACAGTTGATAACATTCAACTTTATGTTATTATTTTATTTAATGTACCTTTAAAACTATAAACATTTGACAAGATTGAACCAATTTTAGCAGGATTTTCTTATATAACTAGAACAATCAAAATAGCTATCCTTTATTAAAAACCTCTTAAATTTTCAATTATTTTTAAACATTTTTTCTTATCTTAGATAACACGATTCGTAATTCTCTTAGTTAATCTAGGTTTCTATGTGCTGGTAACATGATCAGACCAACAAAATCTCTCTTTTTCACAAGCGAAAACTGGTTATTAACAGAATTGCCCAAACTCTGTGACGGTTCACCTTTAAGTACATATAACTATTTACCTCCATTTCTCTTATATTTATGTATTTAACATATTGCTACCTTTATGTATGGACTAGCCGGAACTCCTTCATCTTAGCTCCGAGTTACCAAAGAGTAACTTGAAGTTTACTCCTTTCCAGTTAACGTCGCTGGTGCGCCGTTGCGCGTTCCAAGGTTACAAATGATTCCGTTATCAAGCACCCGTATCGCTATGCTAATGTGCCTCTCCGGCACCTATGCATCGCATCACTTGATATTCTATAAAAAAATTAAATCTCTG
This sequence comes from Ryuthela nishihirai, assembly GCA_038380435.1. Taxonomy (NCBI): domain Eukaryota; kingdom Metazoa; phylum Arthropoda; class Arachnida; order Araneae; family Heptathelidae; genus Ryuthela; species Ryuthela nishihirai. The sequence goes on along the minus strand of JAWZYU010000009.1, from coordinate 78,480,100 downwards.
ATAATCTACGATGATTGTGGACACAAACAGGGCATTATGAAAATTGGACTGAAATGATGATATATAGCAGTTATTGCTCAGACTTTCCTTTTTGTGAGAATAAATTTGCAGTCAGTCTGTATCAGGATATCCTTTGACTGCTTAAGGTTTTGGTTTATTTTATTTATTGTCTGTACGTTGTGTAGGTACGCATAAACGCATATATTAAGCTAATAAAGAAAGTTTGTATTTTGTTAGCATTTAATTTCATGTGGACCTTTAAAATATAATGCTGGGCGTTACTTTTAACTGGAAAGCTTATAGACTTAGGCTGTGAGATTTTAATTACTATTCAAAACGAAAGAAAAATAAAATATATATAATATCAAGGATGTTTAATCTGATTTCATTATTACTTTCGATTATATTAATCATATTAATAAAATGAGTACCTAAATGCTTCGAGTTGAGTGAGACGCCCCAGGCACGTAATCTGACGTTCACGGACTTGAGTCCGCACTCTGTCTGTGTTGAGATTTCCTCCGCTAACCCTCATTCTGCCCTTGGTGAGAAACGGAGTATCTATGGACTTGGAAAGGACATCATCCCTCTAATGAAACATTAAATGTGGCTACGTGTGCAGGAGAACTATACTCTAGGAACATTAAGAACACTGAAGAAGAGGTTTCTTCGCCTTGTAAGAAATGTGCAGAAGATCTTTTTCACCGTCCTAGTCTGAGCCCTTGAAATACTTGTCTTATACCAGTTTAACCCATTGTGTGCATTAAAGTTATGTGCAGAGGTAAAACATTTAACATTACTTTTGATAATTTGTGCAATAATTTAATTCTTAGTGACTATTAAATGTTGTTTCAATATCATAATTTTGAACCAATATCGATATAATGTTGGTTTGTTGAATGTATTAGAAAAATTCATGGTGCTTAAATCACTTTGTTTCCTCATTCAAATTTCTGCAAAATAAATAAAGGTAACGTCAGAAAGCAATCGAGCTCATTTGAATGAAATTATGAATGGCATATTATTCCTGCGTTATTCACAATCAAGTTGTCACATTGTCTGCTGCAAATGTAGAATTCATTAATTATGCTACAAGTTCTATTCTTGCATAGATTCGCATCATTCACTTAATAACAGAACATTGTAAGAGTAAATTCATTTCAAGGTAATTGTTTTAAAAGCTTCCCTCCCCTGCATGAATAATAGATCCATTGAAGTGAAGCATATTTCTTGTGACGTGCGATGAATGCTTCGTTTAATTTTCCTAAGCCTTGATGATGCTTTAGCAGCATCAGTTTATATCACGGGCTAATCCGAAATGTTCCTGCATTCGTTTATGTCAAGAGTAACTCACGTAATGTAATAAAGGAATTGCATAAGAGTACAGACATAATGTGAGATAGCACACTGTCAATATAATTCTAGCAGATTAAAATAAGTTAATTAATTGGAGTAACAAATTTGGTTCTTTGAGTGTGCTGCTAAAAGTATTTTATTCCTCTTAAAGAATGGAATAATTAAAGAGTTGGAAATTAATAACATACAAAGGAGTTATAGTAATATGGTTGTTTTTAAACATTTTAAGAATTAGTAAAGTAATATTATTTTGATATTTTTGTTATTGGTGGTTTCATAAACCTTATAATGAGATGTCTGTGATTATAAGATTTGTAACATGGAATAATATCATTGACATGCACGAAATATTACGGATTTGCAGAAGATATTTACAAATCTAACAATATTATGCGCTCTTTAAAACAAGAGTCTTTAAATTTGTCGGTCGGTTGGGCATTTACAGCTAAATTACACTTGTGCAGTTGAACAAGACTTTCTTAGTTTCTAATTCTTTATTGCTATGATCATATGATCCCGCAATTGCAAAATGATTTTTATCTATTTCTTTTAAATATTCATCAATATTGATTTAAGGTACTGTAATATCAGTGTTTACGTTAATGTATAAAAAATATCTTTGGTTTCTATTCTGAAAGAAGTTTTTTCACTCCAGAGATGCTTTTTTAATACCTTTTCTGATATTTAACTATCAATACTAGGGAGTCATTGAATAAATCTGTATAGTGTAATGATAACAACTGAAGAACAATCTGTTGGGTCTTATCATACACTATGTATATTACTGTCATCTTGCCAGGGCTGGATTTAGGATGAGGGGGGGAGGAAGAGAGTTATGAATCACACCTCTGGAAATGCTAGTAAGGGTAATAGATGCAAAAGTCCTTAAATATATTTTGATTTCGTACATTTCTCAAGAAAGTTTTAAAGATCTGTGAAACTGAGGGGGAAATGTACTGCATTGGAAATGCAATCTCTAACCCCACCCCTACATTTTCCTGGCTCGATTGTGTTTCTTGGCCGCAACCACCCTCGATATTTTTCTACATTCTGGTCTGCAAATTGCTAGTGATAGGTTGCAAACCTATTAATAATAATAATTTTATTTTTTTTATTTTTCTATCCTGATGCAACCACTTAGTCTCTGACGGAGACGTCTTCGGAGGTTAATGGGTGCAAGACCTCGTTTGCGAATTGCTGCATTCAGGGTTCCGTTTCATCTGTTTACGTTGATGAACGTCGATAGCGAGCATCTCTGGCGTGAATGGCAGGAAGTATCGCGTGAAACAATTTTGTCTTTCCCAAAAGACATTAAACTTCGGAAGGAATGCTGAGTGTTGGCAACAAGACTCCATTCCATTTGTGAAATATGGTAGTGGAGTTGGGTTTTTCCCCGGGGCTTGCTTCTGATTGGCCCTTTGGGTGGAGAATTACCGGGGTTGCCAGAAAGATATTGTCGCGCTTCACCCGGGGAAGCAGTTCGGTGTGGGTTGATCAGGCTAACAGACCAGGGTTCGGTCTTTTTATCTTTGTTATTTTAGTGGAAATCACTGGACTTCTATTTAGGCCATATTTCAGGAAGGGAAATTTTAAATTAGACATCTCTTAATTATTGAGATGGTAAACTTTTACTTAAATAAGTCAGGCGAAATTTAAAGGAATTTTTTCTTTGTTTGGGAAAAACCACGATCAGAGAAATCTGGAGTGGGTGCTTCATGAAAATTTATTCCGAGTGCACATTACAATATCCTAGCAGAATACAGTTCTCGTTGCTGAGAAGCTTCAAACATGGTATAGTTATTTTAATTTAACTTATTCTGATTGTTGTCACTTTCACTTTTAATTTTTACTTTCATTTTTTAATTTTTATTGTTGCTTGAAATTAAATTTACTTAAGTGGAGTGAGTACTTAATCAGTTAATTGTAATGTAACTCCGTCCACCTTTATAAGCCAGTGGTGGGACTTTGTTAATTCTGAAATTTAAATAAATTTAATTTTTTTGTTATTGTTCAACAAACTTTGTATCTTGGTCAATCATTTGAAATCTCTACTCGTCACAACTATAGTTATAGAATACGGGACTGCGTATTTCTAGCTTGTAGATTGTTCCAGGTTCGAATCTAAAATCTTCTTTAGGTCACTCTTTCAAAAATATTTGTTAGAAGGCATTATTTTCAAAGTCAGATCATCAGGTTATTGATATGCGGTTCTATATAAGATCATTATTTTAACAAACGCGGAATATATATATAGTTCATATCGCATGTCTCGAAGAGGAAAAAGTTGCGGGTGACACTAGTAATATAAAAAAAAAATCCAATATATTCATATCTGCCACACCCAGTCGTCTTATACGTACACGAAATCCTTTGTTGAACGTAAACGAATTTGTTTTCAAACAATATGCATAAGACGAAAAAAAATCCTAATGATTAAATTCGTTGTTCCAGAAATCAAACAAAAAGAACTTGTTGATGTGTTCATCGCAAGTTGACCGATCTCGCATATGTACTTTTGACGTCACCACTATCTACCACTGACGTCACACAGCAAGCTAACGGTGTCTTGAGTTGCACGTGGCGATGGCGTTAACGGCTCCGCGAGGGATTCATGACGAGTTTCGGTAGCAATTCTAGGCGCCGCCTGCATTTATCCCAGAGGTTTTGGACTTAGTGAAGTCCAGAGAGAAATTTACGATCCCATATTTTTTCCGTCGTGGAGAGTGGCTGTCAACGGAAGTAAAAGGAAGATCAGGTCGCGATTTGTTGTTCCGAAAAACAAGAGCAGACCTTACTTAAAAGGACAAAGAACAATGTCTGCATATCTGATGTTGTTTTCTTCTGAGCTGTGGGTTGAATTGCCGTTTACAACATTTTTCATGTTTACAACATGAAAACAAGTTGATCCTTTAAGGAGACATAGGAGTAGTAAAAAAAGAATTGTGTTTCTTGGGGAAAATAAGCGATACACAGAAATGTACTTCCTTAATTTTGAATTACTCGACGCAGAGATGACAACCACTAAAAATATCCAGCAACTTATTCTTCGATGAGAAACGGATTGAGTTGTTTTACCTCTGAGTGGCACTTTTTTGCTCGTAGTGAACTAAATGACCAGGTCACAAGAACCCCGAGGGCTCAGTGAAGGTCGGGAGAAGGGGACCCACTGTAAAGATGTTTGGAGACAGATGGAAGCCTCCCGTCAAGGCCGACCAGTGTGTTCTTTAACGTGCAGAGTATGGCTCTCTAGCACACGGGGCCACGGCTTTACGTCCTATCCGAGGGAATAGCGGCCTTTGTAGCTTTTGGAGCAAAAAATAACACTTTCTTCCAGTGAAATATTTATATAGTAGATCTCACTCTGGATGAATCAGAGGTGACTCTTGAGTAATCATAAGCTGATCTCGGACTAAGACCAATGATTGTTTCCGGTTTTCAGGAATTAAAGGGGCAGGGTAGACATGCATTTGCGACTGTTGAAACCAGATTATGGAGTTGTGGAATCAGTTACAAAATGTGCCACAAGAAGTGAATATGTGATTCTGCAGTATTGGGTGAATTTTTTTGTACCGTTAAATATAGGAAAATCTCATCGGAAACAGTCTAGTAGACTTTTGCCCATAAAAAAAGTGCGTTAGATTACAACTTGAAAGAAAACTTGGCAACAACTTACGACAGCAAAAATAATCAAAAATTAAGAAGGGTAAGGACACGCACAGTATTCTAACGCACATCTGCAATACGGCGATATTTTACGTCTATCGGGGTATGAAAAAATAATGAGATGCCGTCTATTCCTTTTTTTTTTAAATATTATATATTATATATATATACACAATTTTAGTTAATTTCTTTGCAACAGAGAGAAGTGAGGTACTCTTAGATTATTCATAATTAGTGAATATGTGAAAACCAAACAACAAATAATTCGGCAATTAGTACTTATCTGTATAATGTGGAAAATTTGTAGAAGCAGAATTTCTTCTCTTTGAGACTGCGTCCACTATTCATTGTTGTAATGTTTAGTCATCAGTAATTATGGCATTCATATATCTGCCACTCGTCTATTAAACAAACTTTAGATGATCTAAAGACAAATTTATTAAAAGAAAAACTAAATAATCGAGAGTCATTCGATGTCACTCGACTGACTGGGGACCTGAGCCATATTCTTTAGTAAGAAAAAATTCTTACAGCCAGAATAATTTGCATTTTATTTACAATATTATAAATAAAATGATAGTATATACATAATTTTATATAATAAATAAAACCATTAAAAATATAATTTATTACTTGTAAGTATGTTTTGGATTTTTTATGATTTGCCGAACTTGTAATATTATAGTAATCTATAATTAAATAAAATATCATGGTATTATATATTGCAATAAAAATAAAACAACAATGTAACATATTAACGCTCAGGAGGATTTATTAAAGAAAATATTTTACATAATCAAGGCAATAAATATAAGCATCGGATATGAAAAAAGAGATTGTAATGACTCAAGCATAGTTATTTTAAGTAGCGTGTTATACGCAATCTTCATTTATCGGAAAACGGAAATTCTGTTTACTGCGGATGTACCTTGTCCAAAATTTTGCATAAATAATTACTTTCTCACAACTTCTCATGAAAAGTTTCGTTTGAAAATGAGTATAACCAACGGAGAAGAAAAAAGGCTGGTAAAGTCGATAATTTCAACTTTAGAGTCGAGATAATGCATGTTATTCTGGAGGCAAAAACAAAGTCACCCTTTAAGTCAAGATAATGCAAACCTTAATAAAATGCATTGCGACTACATGAGGTGTATCATTTTAGTCAGCCGACAGTTCATAGAAGAATAGGTTTTTTTTTAATCTAACAATATTGAATTTTGCTTTGATGTCTTTTCCAATAACTCATTAGTTGAGTGAAAGCGTCAAAGCTATCTTATGGACTTCGAAATAAAAAAGTAGCAGATAAGTTGCATGTAAGGTACAATGTTCCCGACAATAGCGAAAGATGGGATATCCATGATTCCATTCCTTTTCTTATTAAGCACAAGGGAACTCGGAAGAGGCATCTTCTACCGATATCACGTCTCTTCATTCAATTCCTCCCGGAATAGATATCGATGAAGAAGGAAAGAGTCAAATCTATTCGCCACACTGGGCTCTCATCGTTCAATGCTCCTCATATCGTTCTTATAGCGAAGATTATGGATTAGTTCAGGTAAACTTCAATATCATGCCATTTTTAAATAAAAGAAGGAGAAATTATTTCGACATATAAACTCAGTATAATCAGCACATACAGTTTAAAAAATGCCTTAAAGCAATATTACATCATTTATTGTATTCTTACATTTTGTTTTGCGTGTTTAACTTGGCTAACGTTATAAATATAATATCATAAGTCTTAAATCTTTGCTATTAAAGCAATAAGCCATAAAATAGAGTATATAATATAAAAGTGTATTTCCTTTGTATAACAAATAAAATGCAAAACAATATCTCAGCAATACTGGTAGGAGACTGGAGGAATTCAAGTTATAAATGGAATCAAGTCATTTTAGGATCATACCTTTTCAGTGGGAAAAATTAACTCTTTGCATTTAAATAATGCAAATGCGTGTCATCATCAATTGATTAATGTTTGAAATCATTAAATCGATCTTCGTCTTGCTTCAATGTTACGAAATCCGCCATTGAGAGTGCTAGATTCTGCACGCGAACATAGAAATATCACAAAACATCTATGTAGGTTATTACAATTTAAACGTAGTAAACAACAATTATTATTGAAGTGATATTTTATGTAATATTGAAAAACTGTAATTCTTATTTGCCACATTCAGTTAAAATTATATTACTTAGTGAAAATTAACCACGGAAACAGGGAGAAACAATATTATTATTTTGTATTCTTCTTACCCATAACAATAATCTTAACATTTTCAGTAAATCTGAGCGTTCACGATGAGCTAATGAAGCGTCATGTGGTCAGCATACTATTAATAAAATATAGTTATTGAAATATAGCATGTCTTTGATTAGAATTGATCTATGTGTTGATGACATTGTTTTGACTTATTCCAATAAAAACCAAGAAGTCGTAATGCAAACAATACAGAAAGACTATTGTACCGAGAAATTGAAGACTATTGTAAGAGAAATATTATTGTACCGTAATAAAATCTATTTAAACAAAAAAAAACTAAATCGATGTTTTTCCACTCACCAGAGTATATAACCAATATAAATTTATATATTAAAATGTATAAACTATAATAATAAACAAAATATCCACAATGAAAAGAATTGTAACTCTGAGAAAATTGAACGTGTAGACAAAATAAGATATTTCTCTTATAAATTTCGAAACATATTGTGGAATAGGTCTGTAAATGATAGCTAGGTAGTCACTGGAAGGAGAGCTATGCACCAATACCCTGTAATGATGCATAGAACCGGCCAGGCCTAGCACCTAATGTTGACCCCGCCTTCTCGTGGTGCAGACCGTTAGTACCTTTCAAAAGAGAACTTCTCTTGTGGAAGTGAACGGAAGGGGAGGGCTGCCATATTAGTGTGGCCTACTAATCTGGACAACTATGGCTACATTTCTTTTGTTTCTACCCTGCTGAGGAGTGGTCAACCACACAGGGTTCTGGTGCTGACCATATATACCAACCTGAACGGAATTATGGCTCTGAGCTTCATTATGGATTCTGATTTTGCTGCACTGGAGGGGTTCTGTGGAGGGAAAATCTTCCGCTGTGTTTTCTGTTTTTTTTGTGGGTTGACAGCCCCAAGTGAATAGATTCACCGGATATGTTTATCAGCTGATGGATAATCCTGAGCAGGGGTCATCACAGGCACCTGAACTCTTTGCTTTTATTGGCATCGTCAAATTCTACATTGGAGGAAGTCTTCCAGTGTAGATGGCTTCAGCCTTTAGTGGTGGGGGAACGGGTCTTTGCCCCATGTCTGCGATTAGGGGGCTGTTTGATATTATCGGCATTCCCTCTCTCAATAAACATAGTTTCTTTAAACATCCCACTAACCATTTTCTCTCCATAGGTAGTTGGAATGTGAGGACTCTGCACAGAGCTTTTTCTCTTGATGTCCTCACACAAGAATTCCGCCATTATAATTGAGATATTCTCGGCTTGCAAGAGACCAGATGGACAGATAAAGGCCAGATTATTAAAAATAATCTTAAATTTCTCTTTTCAGGGAGGAAGGATAACAAACATCACCAAGGCGTGGGTCTGCTTCTCAGCAGACACGCTAGTGATGCTCTTCTAGGATATGAGTGCATTAATGAAAGGTTTCTTACAGCAAAATTTCAGACATGCGTTAAAGACTTGAATGTTATCTGCTGTTATGCCCCCACCGAGGATGCCGATGAGGATGACAAGGATAGGCTTTACGGACAACTTTAGGATATTTTGAATTCTGTCAAGAAAGGAGATATTACCCTTGTTCTTGGTGACTTCAATGCCAAAGTTGGTACTGACTCTGACCTTTGGGGAGGAGTAATAGGCCCTTTTGGTATTGGTAGCTGCAATAGCAATCGGCAACGTCTCCTACAGGTAAGTAAACTCAATGGTTTCAGAATAATTAACCCTTATTACAAACACCGCGACTTACATAAGTACACATGGGTTTCACCTGATGGGCTGCATAAGAATATGAATAAAAATTAACAGCAAATGGGCTAGTTCTGTTAGAAATACCAGGTCATATAGGGGAGCTGAAATTGAATCTGACCATTAACTTGTTAAAAGTGTCTTGCAACTTAAACTTAAAAAGTGTTGTGATAGGTTTAAAAATTTCAACTTTAATAATGAAGCTCTGAAAGACCCAGTTATAGGTAAAGCTTACCATGATAGGTTACTTAATCATTATGACAGTCATGGTTTGCTTACTACTGAAGTTGAGGAAGAATGGGATCATTTTAAACAGGCTTTTTTGGACACTAACAGTACTCTTTTAGGAAAAAAGGAGCAGAATAGACATAATTATCTGAGTGATAAGGCACTTGAGCTTATTTCAGAAAGAAAGAACTGCAGGAATGTCCTTAATTAATACCCTACTAGTCCTAATAGAAAGCATTACAGAGAACTAAATAAACGTATTAAAGATCAGTTAGCTGCTAATAAGAATCTTTGGCTTGATGGTTTGGCTGACAAAGCCGAGGAAGCAGTTAGATAGCAGAACAGCAGAGAGCTGTACCAGATAGTTAATGTTTTGTGTGGTAGAAAACGGACAGGAATGCAAGGATTGAAGGATAAATAAGGTAAGGTTATAGAAGGTGAGGATTCTGTCATGGCTAGGTGGGCTGAGCATTTCAGTG